>OU611862.1:12431818-13039772 GCA_914767755.1 Agrochola circellaris
TTCTATCATTGAAACTTATTTAGTTCTCGTATTAAATTATTACATTCAGTTATAGATCATAATATTCGCAAATCGCGCCATCTATTATGTAGCGCTTGTTCATAAACAAATTTACTGTCAAATGAGCACTTGTCCACCCAAAAATCATTAATTAAATGTTCCCTTTTTATTTTAACTTTAGTTTTAGCTCCAACATCGAAATTTGTTTAATAGTTTCTCTTCCAGCCGAACTCACAGTATATCGACTGAGTTCACAAGCTGGGTAATAGATGGCGTCTGATCTCAAAGGAACTGATAGCATTCACAGGTGCACACGAATGGTTGTAACAGTATAGTACTTGTACTAGTTTTTATGTTTACCTTCCCTTATTTTACTTTGTTTGTTAACTAAAATCCTTTTGCAATTAAAATAATAATTTTATCACAAGTCTGCTACCTATTAGGTATAAGTAAATTTACAGAGATCGAAGGAAACTGTTCCACCGTAATACAGTTTAAACTAGTACGGGGAGCAGAGTGAATCAGTTCCGTGTAACAACCATAATAAGCATCGATACTTACCAAACAAAAATATTACCTGCTTATTTCTAACTTAGTGAATTGTGCAAGATTGTTGTGTTAATTTAAGTAAATAAAGGTTTTTTTTTTTAGTACATTATGGTGAATAACAATTATAATAAATAGTAAGTATAATCTTTACAGTTACACGCTTTCGCGGTGACTTAATATGTTTTTATTGAAAAAAATTAAGGAAAGAGTTCTGCTCTTTTTATTTCAGCCGACTCTCTTCCACTCTCTTGTGGAAAGGCCTACCCCAAATTCTTCCAGGTATTCTTTTCCTGACACACGCTCCATTGTTTTTTGGTATTTTGGTGAGCGACCAGGACTGAGCACTTGGGCTGTGCTTGCACTATCAAAAGTTATCCTCAATATCATTATCACCAGAGCTAAAACATCAACTGTACCTATTCTCGGTCTTGTATTAACCGCCACATAAAAAAATAAAAAGAATAACTCCTAGAAGTGCTAGCCCTCTGCTTCGTTCCTAATTATTTTGTCTTTTCGAACAAAAATACTGCGCAGACTACTGAATCATAACTATTACTAGGATTATAATTACAATGTGCTACCCCTAGTAAATACAACAAACGCTAGTATCAAAATAATAAATACTGCTTTGTGGATTTCTGTACATTTTCCAGACGCCTGAAATACATGGAACAATGAGGGCTAACGATGTCGAAACTGTATTCGTGTTGTACATTCTGGCGATTACAGCTCTATTGCGAACTTTAGCTAGATATTCTAGACGTAGAATTCTACATTTCGGATCCTGAACCGAAGGACCAAAATTTTCTAGTAGGTACATCATTTAGATCTATAGGTAGTGTAAATAAATCTAACTTTATTGTATTGCGTGCATAGAAATGTAAATAGTTAACGTCAAAGTGGTGGTCAAAAGGTTTGTGGTTAAATAAATAATAACCGATCGAATCTATTGATTTGGGGAACTCAATTCATAGCATATGTCGAATTGCCTTTAATAGTTAATAACATACTCAAAGCAAAACCGCACAATCCGAACAGTAACCAAGTTTGTAGTACTAGTCAATAATGCAATATTCAATACTATGTGTAAGCTATTTTCCTAGAAATCAGTTACGTAACAAGAGTACAGTAACGATGCAGTACTTTTATGATTACTGGTCCATACATGAGTTTGTTGAAGTAGTATTTCGAATTTCGTCTTGAAGGACCAATTATATTCGCTTTGATTAGCTACACCGTTTCATTAGGTTTTAAGTAATAATATCTAAATGTGAATGATGCTAATAAAATGTAAAATGTCTCTTAACGTATATTTTTAAACGTTAAAAATATACGTTACCTAGATCAGAATTCAGAAATTTAATTGAATAATCCCAGATATCGACGTTTTGGAAAAAGTTCACTGCACTTCCTAGGTTCCTCAAATTTAGAAGACAGTTTTTCACCTTTCGTTGACGAAAAAATGAAACAATTTAACGATATTTCGGATAGACTTTCTTAAATTAACTTACGAGTACATTCGTCATTCACCCTTATATATCCATACTGCTGTTTCGGTCCTAATTTCGTGTATTTTTTTCTCCGCTCTTCCCATGTGTGGAAAAAGCCACACCTTTTACACAAAATCGATCAAATTATTCGAAGTACTCTAACATCAATTATAAATGTGGCATTGGACAATCGCGCGTGGCTGCAAGCCATATTACCCATTCGCCTTGGTGGGCTCGGCGTCCGCAAAATTTCTAGTGTAAACTTACCGTTCCTGTACTCGGTCCACAACACCGAAAAGTTAACCAGAAAATTCTTAACCCCGTCTCAAGTTGACTCTGAAGTACCGTGTTTGACTGATGCAATGAACGCTTGGAACGTGACTTATCCGGATACGGAGCAGCCGTAGAACCCGTCTTCCCAGACACAGTGGGGTCAGCTGCTCTGCAGGTTGGTACGGAATAACTTCATTAATACGTCCAATAATACTGCTGAGCGTGCCCGCCTGCTGGCTGTGGGAGAATGGGAGTCGGGCCTCTAGCTTCAGGCACTACCGTCACCCAACATAGGCACTATGCTGGGTGACACCACTTTCCAGCTCGCTACAAGTCTGCGTCTGGGCGCTCCTTGTTGCGGATCATCCGTCGGGCTCTTGTCATCGCCAGCTGGGTGCCAGCTGGGTGCCAGCGGTTTTACTTGACACGCGACGATGGGAAGATTCCAGATTGAATGACCATAATTCCTTGGAGGTTGGGTAGACCTTTGGTGTGGGATGCAACTTATGTCGACACCCTTGCGTCATTCCATCTTTCTAGCACGTTGGACTGTGCCGGGACGGCTGCTGCAGGTGCAGAGAACCTCAAACAGCGCAAATATAATAACCTTACTTACCAGTAAGGTTATTATATTTGCGCTGTTTATACATATAATTATATATGTACTGGTATAGTGTTATATTTGCGCTGTTGTTTTTGAGCCGTTGGGGGTTGAAACACTAGGACCGTGGTTTGAGTGCTCACCGAGTATTTCCGGACATCCCCAAGCGGTTGGTCGACTGTTCACTTGACCAGGTGGCTGGCCAATTCTTAGGCCAAAGACTTCAGCATTGCAATCCAACGTGGCAATGCTGCCAGCCTTTTGGGCACATTTCCCGCTGACAGTGATGCGGACGAATTTTTTGATGCCCAATGTGCTCTTCCCTTAATATTTTTATTTGTTCCTTTATATACTTGTACATACTATGTTAGTTTTATAACCATAGTTTACATAATGTATAATCAAATATTATTGAAATAAATATCATTTATCTGTAGACTAAACAAACTTAATTACTAGATCTATTTTTACTTTTTGGGGGAAGATTATTTATGTGAACTGGTAATACGCCTTTCAAAAGATGAAACACCTAAAGCTATCTAAGTAAATTAATAAGTAATTAATAAAAGATGAAAAGGTCCTGATTAATATCAACTGGGAAGCTTTCTCTTTCGATATAAAATGCCTAATTTTTGTAAAAAAATCCATAAAATCGCTATAGTAAAATTAAAACCTTCTATCCAAAATGCAATCAATCCTCTTCTTACCAAAAAAGCTTCAAAATAAAACCAGGTGAAGTAACATAAGAAAAGTATACCCGACATCGTGTCGTATTTCCCGTAGCTCCGGTAACTCAATATCGTGGTGCACAATATAAGTCTAATGAACGGAGCCGTAACAAGCCGTATTCAGAACTCTGTTATATGTGGAATATAGAGCGTGATGTGTTTTAGTTTAGCTTTAGTTTTGTATCCCAAATTGAGTGTGAACGACTGGTGTATTACGTTTATAAATTGAGTTGAAAACTGTGATTTTTACGCTGTTGAATACTCATTTTGTTTGAGATTTAATATCGTAGTGTACAGTGGTCTAATGAACAGAACGGTAACTATAACTCTGTTATGTGTGGCATATAGAGCGCAGTGTGTTTTAGTTTCGTTTTATGTCATAAATAGAGTGTGAAGGACTGGTGTGTTACGTTTATAAATGTGTCAGGGATCGAGTTGAAAACTGCGATTTTTGCGCTGTCGAATACAATTTTTTTTTCTTTAAATTATGTCGTTAATGAGCTATATAGCAACAGTAGTGTACCGATAATAGGTCTAATGAACAGAGCGGTAACTAGCCGCATTCAGAACTCAGTTATGTGTGGCTTTTAGAGCGTGATGTGTTTTAGTTTAGTTTTGCTTTAATTGTCGAAGTGTGAAAGGTGGAGTTTATAGCGTTAGAGGTAAATTGAGTGTGAAAACTTGGGTTTTATAGTGCATTGAGTAAATACTGCTTTTTGTACTAATTGGTTTATTATTTTTAATAAAACTTTTTCGTTTCAAGATATATAGGATTTAGATACAGAGCGGTAACTACATAGTCGTGTTCAGAACTCTGATATGTTTTCAAAAGTCATTTATTCAAACTAGGCTGATAATCAGCACTTTTCGAACGTCAAAATTACATAAGACAGTCCCCCAAAATGCCCACTCTTCACCACTTCCTAGTGCGTTAGCTGGGAAGAAGAAGTGGCGCAACAAACTCCCCAGCAGCACAGCTGTGTGTTCAGCTAGAAAGAAAAAAAAATGACTATATAATAGTATTCAACATAATTAACCTAATTTAAATTATTATCCATAATTATGTTAGCTAGCACACGCCAATATACCAAACAAAATCATCGAGAACTATACTCGGGCAGAAATAAAAACTAAACGTAAACAAAACTTAACGTCTTAATAAAAGCCTCCAGGCATAAAGGGCGTGCCCGCTTACATAAAGCTGTAACTGGAAGTTATAAATGATAAACTAGGACCATCGAGGTAGAATAAATAAACAGTTAATTACTAATAACAATAAATAATATGATCTATTGTCGAGGTCACTAGTTACACATTGCAATACAACTCATAAAAAAAAAAACATTGTTATGAGTAGATTATGTCAACAATTTTTAGAATATAGAGCGGTATGTGTTGTAGTTGAATGTCGTAAATATTGTGTGAAAGATGTGTTAGCTTGGTTTTTTTACATTAATTGAGTACTCTTTTTTAATCTATATATTTTTATAACTTTTAGGGTAAATGTAAACGTAGTAAACAAATGAATTTTCCTATTAAACCATCTAGGAAAAATTAAGACTTAAATTACTTAACAAGCACAGACTTAAATTACTTAACCGTATCTCAAAAATAAAACAATAAACAAGGTACCTACAATATTATTCTTTAATTCCCAAAGCAATCCAGCCACAAATTTTAGTTGTTAAGTAAACCAAGTTTTAAGTTGAAACCCCTTTTAAATCCTCTTTGAATTCCAGTCTGTATACAAAATAACTAAGGAGGCTGTATACATCTTCGTTTGTTTTATAAATAAAAACTTTTTTTGAACCATAAACATCTGGGAGTTAAGGAATGCGGGCCGCAGTTGCGTAACATTATCATAACACGACAAGGCTGAATAAGATGTGGCCTTTGCATATTTTGTGGCTCAGAGGTTTAAGTTTTTGTTTTTATTCCATTTTGAAATTGTTTTCTTTTTTATGTTTCAGATTTTTTTTTCTTTGTGTTGAACTTATTTGAAATTTTATTAGTGAGTCGAGTCTTTTAGATACTATGTAGATTAGTATGTTATTTCTGTTTAACGTTATTTACTTGAATTTTAAAATAGTTTCACTTTGATACACAATATAATAGCAGCCACTGTCACTCTACCAATAATTTAATTATTTTATTTAATGATAATTTTTAATGTTTTTAGTGTACTACTAAAAATTATATATGGGTATTTTGTCTGAAATAATAATAATAATAAAAATAATCTAAAACACAATTTATTTATTTTATTTTATAAGTCGCTTTTAAAGACATCCATAGAAAAGTGAAATTGCCTATTCGTACCAAAGGACCATAATACACTCGCTTCCAAACATACACAATTCCGACTACTCCAAATACTGTTCATATATTATATCGAAATTTCAGACATAATTTGTGTGCACAGCTGCTCTTAATCATGGGGCTACCACAATATATTACCGCTCGAGCCACAATAATGACGATCCAACGAAAACTATTCAATTACATATAGTGGGTTTGTATATAACATCCCTGTATTGTTGGTCTACAATATTGTCGATACTAATAAATTATGTTGTTCGATGAAATTGTAATAATTCTGTCGATGCAGTTTAATTTGATTTGGTAGCAAATTATCGGGTTATTTCGTTTTGTGTGTTAGTTTTCAGATTTACATGATATTGCATGTTTATCTTTGTTGAACTACCTCTATTTAACATTACTATGAATTTAGTTTATCTCTGCTACGTCTTGATTTTGGTCCTTTTATCCAGGTAATTTGTAAATGGTCCTATTTAAATACAATTATAACTACCTAGTAAAGGTACCAAATCGCACTGAGCCCGCGAAGTGGATTATGTCCCACTTCCTCTCACAGAGAGGAGGGCTGTGTCCCAGCAGTGGGAACGTCATAAGCTTCTAACGCTATGCCTGAAAAGGCATCTATCTCTCATTCCCAAATATTGATCAATTATACAGTTCTTTGATCTCTCATCTTTGTTGGCAACGAAATTGCCATCATGTAATACAAAGATATTATAGTAGCCACCTTTTAATTCAGTGGTATGGCAAAAATTGTGATACATGTTCCGTACTTCTGTCGAACACATGAGGTATGCCAATTTTGTTTATTTCCTAAAGAATTTCATACCGACATCGGACAACGTTCAGTAATCTTACCTAATCGACTTTCTGTCTTTAATATCGACTGTATTACAAGAAGTAACTAAGTAACAAAATCTTTCCTAACGACTACAATAAAAATCCATGTTATAACAAGTTTAAAAACTAAACAACAGCTTAAAGTATGATAATGAAAAGCAGTTTACAAAGTACTTGAGGCGCCCGCGACGTCTGGGTGTCGGGTGTTGCCAGATCTCATAAATATTTATCAGGCGACAACACTTGCATATCAAATTGCACGGAAAATGCTTAGCAGTTTGGTGGAAATTTTTAAGTTTTTAAGATTTTTCGTGGTTAAAATATAGGATGTTTTGCGGCTTGTTTAGTGTTGGGTATCTTTGGGAATTTTGGAAAATAAATTGTATATAAATAACATCGGGGGGTGAAGGATACTTCAGACCAGCGCACATTATCATTGGTAGCTGGCTTTTCTGTTCACCAAGACATGAATAATTCTACTATTTCCTATGGTTCGTTCAGATACAACTAAAGAAAAGGAGTGTGACGCAATTATTATTTTATCTGAAGTAGTTTTGAGTCAAAAGTAAATTTATTTAAATAATTGTTACTTCGAGGGGCTAGCTAACCGGGTGCTAACATACATAGTAACGATTCCTTCAATACCAAATAGATATGTATAATTAATCATACGATGTAATTTGTGATGTAATCATTATTTGAATTTAAAATAATTTCCACGGAGTTTCTTGCCCGTTTTTTTCCATAGGAGCCTTTTTTGATAATATGGGCAACTAGCTTCATCCTTCTGTCTGAACGACTCCTAAGACCGACTCAAACGTGCCTGTATTGGTTTGTTTAATTGTAATAAATCCTTTTGAGTGTGAGTTTCAACAGTACTCATTGATAATTAGAAATTATTTGGAAGGCACCTTTTTGGAGCATTCTTCTTCTTTTCGTGTGGTCAGTGACTAACCTAGTGTCAGAGTTTTAAATCCGCCCATGAGCCTCCGACTTGGCTTCACATGCCTGATGTTTTACTTCACCGTTTTTGAAGCAAGTGGTAACTATACAATACGCACATGACTCTGAAAAGTCAGAGGTGCGTGCCTTGAGTTCGAACAACAAGCATTCATGATTGGTCTGTGTCCAAATCCGTGTAAATTATAATAGCTAACTTGCATAGCTACCAAACTAGTAGTCAGGATGTTTATGTTTGTTCACGTAATACCAAGTTTGTGTACCTACGTATGTTACTGGGAATTCTGGTTAACTGTATCATTGACGCCTCTACTCTCTGGGGGCTGTTCCCACTTCGGTTGGTACTTATACAACACGTAGGTACACTTGTAAAATACAATTGCCAGGGTCAGACGTTTTTATTGAGTTTTAGATTAGAAATTTAAGTCCGCCTTTGTACAGTACAATTTTACTTGTGCATAAAACCTTCTTCTAAACTTAACTAATAACTATGTATAAATATAAAGAGAAAAGATTTGATTTTTTGTATGTTTTTTCGTTACGCTTTCACGCTAAAACGGCTGAAAGAATTTGGATAAATTTTGTCACATATTATAGACCATGATCTGGGTAAGGACATAGAATAATTTTATTGTTATCCCGATATTCTCATGCGATCGAGACTTATGCGGGTGAAACCGCGGGACGCTGCTAGTAAGTAGAGAGATGAGAGTAGAGGATTTATAGCATGGAGGAATGTGGGTATAAATGAAATCAACTATACCACAAAACATATCCTATGGTACTCTGTAATAGTGTAGCTTTCTTTCAGTGAAAGATTTTTTGTAATCGGATCAGTAGTCGTTTTTTGTAGTGATTACCTCTTACAAACAAACAATTTTACCACTTTATAATATCAGTTTATTTATTTATTTATTTATTTAACACTTTAACCACACAAATGTACAGAGGCGGACTTAATGCCATAGGCATTTTCTACCAGTCAACCTTTGGGTGATGCAGAGATAAACAGTGGTAGGAGCTACATCGAAAATTGTGGAATAAATATTTATTTAAATATAAGGATATACATATACCTATTAACCTATTTATATATATAATACAAAAACAGATAAATACACATAAATACACGAATATACTAAAACAAATAAGACAAACAATAGGAAAACATTAACGTTGTGATGATACTGCCAGCTTCTTACGAATGTGTTCGCGAACTTTAACTTTAAAGGATAATCGATTGATTATCAGTTTAGATTTAGAGTAAATCTAGCATTCCTCACAGAGTTTAACGAAATCAGATACCTACGCTAGAAAACCTCTAAACATTTCCTTGCCATAGCTTTCTTTGTTTCCATACCCTTCAGTAATCTGCATTCGCAATTCATTTGCCAAACATGTAAACAAACACGAGTTTTAGGAAAAACCACTGTAATGCGTAGGCATTACAGTGGTTTTTCCTAAAACTCGTGAAAACTGAACCTTGTGTGTATACACAAGGTTCAGTTTGCGCTACAACTTCATATATTTTTTCACTTTTTCAACAGTACTAGTCGGTCTCAAATGAACTTTATTTACACTTGCATACAGTTGATGTTTGTCTAAGGGGAAAACTTGTGTTTGTTTACATGTTTGGCAAATAAATTGCGAACGCAGATTAGGTACCTACCCACCCATCTCGAATCTTCCACAAAAACCCACAATTTCTAATTCCCCCCTTCCTTCCTTGTACAATCACTCACTCTTATCTCTTCAACCATTTATTCCGTACAACAGTCGATAAAGCCTTCCCTTCTTTCTTTCACTTAGAACTCGAAACATTGTTTTGGCGGTATCAAAAAAACATGAAAACGATACATGGTATAGTGACCATGAATTGCTAGCTACAAAGCGATTTGCCGGGAGCTATTTACGTCATTACACGATAGGAGAGCTCATACATTTTGCAATGCCTACCAAGACGGGTGGCCATTCGTGCGCTGTTTGTGGTACATTCTCGAAACTATTTTCTGTTTAGTGTAGTGTAAACAGTTACTGCTGGTTTGAAGTTGTTTTCAATGTGTTCAATGATTATAGGTTCTCTGTAATGTTTATTGAATACCGACTCGTTGTAAGTACAGTAAGATAGTTGTAATAGAGAAATTCTCAAGGGTTCTTCGAAGCCATTTCTTATAAAGCAAACTGTTTGACAATAATGATCCCACTAAATAGTAAATGGTGATGTGATCTACGGTCAATCAGAATAATGTTTTATTCATTCTGATGACTGCAAATTGTATTGGTGCGAAAATGTACACAAGGAATAGATTTTTTTCCAGGAATATGAATTTTGCCAAAACATCAGCCAGCTTTGTCTAGTTCTGACGAATTTAAAAAATCAATCTGCCTAGCCTTTTCCCAACTATGTTGGATAGGCTTCCAGTCTAACCAGATGCAACTGAATATCTGTATTTTACATGGAGCGACTGCCTAACTGACCTCCACAACCCAGTAACTGGGTAATACGATAACCCTTGGTAAGACTGGTTGTCAACGGCTTAACATGCTGTCCGAAAGACTCTGCTCTCGGTATGTAAAGATGCGTGATCATCCACGGACCACCCCGGCGAGCGCAGATTAACCTGATGGATCGGACCGTGCGACTCTTAATACTTAACCACGAGCTCCTCCTGGCGAACTTAACACATGCACGTTAATCATCACTAATTAGGGTTCCGAACCTCAAAAGGTAAAACGGAACCCTTATAGGATCACACGTGTGTCAGTCTTTCTGTCTGGCTGTCCGTCTGTCACAGCCAATTTGCTCCGAATCTAATGGACCCGATTAAGTTGAAATTTGGTACACATATGTATTTCTGTGACCCAAACACGGACGTGTAACGTAAATAAATGAATTTTGAATATGGGGGCTACTTTTGGGGGGCAGTAACAAAATAAAAATAAAACGTTTTGCATACTGAATCGTGTGACATATCAAATGAAAGAAGTTGTTGCGCGGATCTCAAATATATTTTTAAAATACTTTTAAAGATATTTAAGAAAATTGATGAAAATTTACCATTCGGGGGAATGGTAAATTTTCATCAATTTTCTTAAATATCTCCGAAACTATTGAGCCTAAAATTAAAAAAAAAATACAGAGAATCGTTCTTTATTCATTAATTATAGGAAAACCTATAAGAAGTTTATGGTCTCAAAATAACATAGTAAATCTCTCAATATTGTGCGTACAAACTTACATTTGCAGTTGGAATGTATGGGATAACATATTTTTCAACTACAATGATAAGAACAATCTTGGGATTCATTCATCCCAACTACGATACCCTTCATTGTGCGTGGTCCAACACACACTTGGCCAGTTTTTAAATAGATGCTTTCAATGGATTCCTTCAACTACATTTCTTGATTTGTTGTTTTTGTGCAGGAATATTAATGCATCAGGAATGTCAATAGTTGTCTCTTCACTCCTAGCCAGTCCTAACAAAGAATTTGTACTACTATTAGTAGCTGAGTGTGATAATGTTACTTTCAAGAGCCACACGAGACCAGTACAGTATGTGCTCTGACCCTGTTAATATTGATAGTAGTGTGAATCAATTATTGTGCCGGCGCCTGTGCATTGCCCTAGATACGGTATAGTTGGGTATTGGTGCATTTAATGTGTCGTAGTTGGGTACGGGTATGACATTCTGATTCCTCCCTCATTTAGGTCCAGTCTGTGTCATCCTCACAAGAGGAGTGGTAGTCCTCATGGTTATCTGAAGCGTGTTTGCTGTCGATCTTGCCGAAGCTGCATTATATAGGTGGGACAATAAACAGATTCAATGAGGAAACCCATTACACTGTGCACAATGCGAATGTCTAGATTAATTACTTAGTATTTTTTTATTGGTTTACGGTTTTATTTGATGTATTATTTATATATAAAAGTTACGCATAATTCTATATATTTTTATTTCTAAGTACACACCATGTTCAGTTAGATTTTGATTCACAATCATAGTTTCACTTACACGAAATATTACGTCACGCAGGGGGATATCAATACTCAATATCTTTATTGCTTTAGCCATAATGTGTACTTAGGTGGTAACTGTATAATTTTGATCATTATGGACCCTGTAGGGCACAGCAAAAGGGCAAAGGGCATTATGTCACTAGCGACGTAGTTGTTGAAAATCAGCGCTGTTGACAATAGGTTCGTCCGAAGTCACAGAATTTTGCTGAGCAACGACCGGCAGCTGGTCGATTCTGTAAAAATATCACCGTGAAAAGGTGAAGGAAGAAGGACGACACCAACGTGAAACTTAGGTGAAGTGAGCTGTCAATAGTGTTAATCCCTAGCATCCTGCCGGTCGATTTGTGACAGTGACAGCTCACTTCACGCTCACTTCACCTAAGTTTCACGTTGATATTTTTACAGAATCGACCGACTGTTCTTGCGCAAATGCGACGCACGACCAAATTTTTCTTGTTATTGTGGTTTAGTTGTTACAAAAGTAGTTATTTTTCGACTCTGCAAACGGCATTTTGTTTTTGTTATGATTGTTTGTTTGTTGTCATTTGCCAGTGTCGTAACACAGATTACGCAGTGTAAATTATCTTTGGTCCCTGGCGCTGACATCAAGCAATAGATTAAATTGTCAATCTTCTACTGCTTGAATACGAGGCTTTTGGCTAGTTTATATTATGTAGTATTTTATGTCATTTTGTTGTAATGTGCGTTTTGTTTGTGCAGAACGAGACTGGGGGTATAAAATATTATGTTTGTTCTTGAAGGTACGTACAGCTGTATAATATTTTTTGATTGTAGTAGTAATTGAGCTCTTTGCGAAGGAGCTCGTATCTATTTATGCCGCCAAGTAGCGTTGCTGTGTTCTGATTTGGAAGGTATGGGTGCGTGTGATGTAGGCGCGGGCTTGCGGACGGTGAGCAATGGGAAGCTCGCCGTCCGATAGGGACCAGGCCCGGGTCGACGGCGCGTTGTGTTCCACGCGCGCCTCAAAGAGATGTCAGCACCAACTGACGGGGTCCGGAAGGGCCAATGCCTGCCGGGGTTGAGGGTTTGTCCGAAAGGGATATCACGACCCCGGCACACAGGCAACGGAAGGAACACGGGTGGGTTTTAGTCAGTAAAAGTCTGACACGCCCTCCCGCTCCGCCCAGAGCGGGAGAAGTTATTTGATAATTTCCCACCATCAAAAAAAAAAAGGGGGGTGCGTGTGATCCAAAATTTAAAAAAAAAATAGGTAATCGCAGACAGGTATCATGAGACATAATCGTTGCGCCAAAAAATGTCGTTCTCTTCGATTTATGGTTTTTGATAGAATTTTAATCCAATAAATGCAAGCTATACTCGTAAAAACGGTTTTGCGGTAACAGTATTCTTTAAGTACGTTATAATAATTGTTTATCATTTCTGCCAGTCAACCTTTGGGTCAAACAATTAGGTCAGGTTTACCCTTTGACTTTGATTTTCCATAATAGGCTACAAAAATAAGAACAATCCCCGAACTATCCACCGTAAATATGGTCACAGTACACTTCCCATTGGCCGTCACTCACCCTTTATCAGGCGAAGCTCACAGACCCGAACATTCATTCCCTTTTTGTTCCAAGACTTTAGGATTTCCGCGAAATTCAGGGAATCGACGGAAAAGATATAAAAGTTTCGGTTATATATCTCTTTTCTAGTCGTAAAGCTGTGATAAACTGAAGCGAGCGAGCGAGCGGGATGCGGGACAAAATTCGCTCGCGGTGAGTGTATCAACTAGCTTGCATGTGCCCAACTGGCGTGAACAGTGGCGTGACTTCCTTGTCATCAAAACAGTAAAACAACAGACGCGCGCAGTCCAAATTCAAATTCAAATAATTTATTTTCTCGTCACAAACAATGACATCATATTATTTAAGCAGTAGTGTCCCGCACCCCGCTCTCTCGCTCGCTTTAGACTGTCTGGTCAGAGCTTTAAGGCTGTATATTTGCCTCTTCTATTACTTACTTATTTCTATAAACTATATGCACGTGCAGTTATAAGGGATTTAAAGCGCGTTATACACGAGTATAAGTATACTTGCGTAATACGGGCCTCATGAGACCGCGTCGCGTGAGTATCACATGTAACCGAGTTACTAAGGCCCGTTTTACAAAACTTCATTCAAGCATTACTCTGCAGTAATAAATTAGTGGTGTGACCGTCGGCCAAGTCATAGATCTCGAGTCCTTCAGACTTTTCGAATTCATGTGCGTATTGTATAATTATTATTTACTTCAAAAACGGTGAAGGAAAACATCGCGAGGAACTGCCATGCACACAGATATTTCTCGACAGCATGTGAAGCCAAGTCAGAGGCCCATGGGTGACATAAAAACTTAGTCACCACACGAAAAAGAAGCAAAGAAGACTCAAGCATCACTTAAAAATTGTTTCAACCAATCAAATGGCTTTAAACTAGTTTTAAGTAATGCTTGAGTTTTCAGTGCGATTCTGTAATACGGGCCTAAGGGCTACGTGGTTTCAAGTAGCAGGCTTTCCAGTAGGACCAAAATGCACAGAACGAACCTACAAGACTTCATCGCCAATGTGTTGAATTTGCATAATTAAAAATAAATATTAATTGGATTACTATGAATGACATGGAGCTGACAACAAACCTGTCCCGACCTAAATATTCGATGTTTTAGAAGTAGGCTTAGATATTTCTTCCCAAAAAGTTTTGGACGTTACACGTAGACCTTTTCGGAGTGACTAAAAAAGTTGGTAGATTTTTTTTATCTCAAGTTACCTACTTGAGTATTTTATTAGAAAGGAAACCATTCTTATGTCTTTCATGATCATATAAATAGATGATGATATATTATATGAGCTTACAAGACGCCGTGCTTTCCCATCGGCAAAAATTACGAACTGCCATAAAAACATTAATTTTCCATTTGACCCCTTTTGGGGATGAATTTTCAACCTTAGTGCTCACTTTTAGTGCACATTTAGTGCACATTTTTAATAAAATAAGTGATAGACATAATTTTAATACTAGAAATAAAAGATAAACTAGATCAACCATTTTCCGGGTTAACTTAAGTATCTTTTATGGGGTGTGTGTGTTAAATGTTACAACAAAATACCTTGTGATATATTACAGTTAAATGAAAGAAAATTTTAAACTTATATATGAGTACACTTTGTAAACAAGCATATTACAAATTAAAGGATTATATCCAAGATAAGAATGTTTGGAAACATGCTGGTCCTGCTCCATAGGACAATTTAGGGTCTAGACAAAGTCAAACTGGTGGCCAATTTAATTGCATTTTTTTTTCTTTACAATACTGGTTTTACATTCTCTGATTACTTGAACTAACACACTGACTTATTATTATTACTAACTTGTTAAAATGTTAGGAATATCGTATAATTTTGCAATGTTTGTAAGTATGTGACGTGAGCACCATGTATCTATCACATAATTAATTGATCTGTCATTGCTTCATTTTTCATTCTTTTTACCTATCGTGGTATAGTAATCTTATTCTAGATGCACCGTCTTCACATAATAATAATTATATAATTAATGAATACAAATAATTGTAAAAACATTAAAAGAGTAACGGTGGAGTTTCTTGCCCGTTCTTCTCCATACGAAAACTAACTTTTGGAAGGGGTGACTACAATGAATTCTATTTTTGTAAAATTGACGTTCAAAAGTGCATTATAAGTGCCTAATTGTAATAAATTGTTTCACTTTGACATTTTCTAGGAAAAGAAAAGGAACTCTTCTGTAAATTCCAGGCAGACCTAGCGGCATCTAGACCCAGCGGTTTAGGCTGTACGTTTTTTGTCAATGAGGGAAATATTAAAATTTGCTTAAGTAAAAACGTAAATAGTAGGTACCTAAGTATTTTGTGTCATTATATCAAGTAAATTTTAAAACAAATAATGTTTATTTTGCTTATCTAAGGACTTAACGAACACAGTATTGAAGGATTGTAGCACGACGAAACAAACATTTCAGATATCCTACAAATTGCTTATCCCAGTTCGCAGCAACAGTTTTTATCGATACGAACGCGAACAATCTTCTCTGTGAAACTTTTCGTTCGCAAAACACGCGTTGTATGTTTAAAAAATGTGTAGGTATGCCAAAACATTTAGGGCCATACAGATTAAGCGTTTTCAGCATCCATGAGCCTGTTTTGTATGCTCGTTTGTCGCTTACATTCCAAAAGCACGCGAAAGCACGCACTTTTTCAGGCATATTTTGCGCTCGTCGGAATTAGATTTTAAGCTATCCAGTGTATCTAAGCTAACTTATGAGCATTTATTCTGAAAGTGAGCAACGTCGCAAAGAGATGTCAAATATTTCTTTATTTTGATTGATTTGGCAATATTACTGTATGGAGATATGAAATGTGGCTAATTAGCGAACTAGAATATTAATAATGCATTGCAAGTATAGCACTGAATTTGATGTTGAAACCGTTTTAGGTGTAAAAAAGGCATTTGGAAAGTTTCCAAATACTTTTTTCGTGGTTACGACGTTAATAATTGCATTTCATAATCAATATTGTAGTTCACTAGTTAGCCATATTTAATATTTTCATACAGTAATATTGCCAATTAATCAAAACAGGTAAATATTTGACAGCTATTTGCGACGTTGCCAACTTTTAGGATAAGCGCTCTTAATTCTAGTACCTACTCCAATGACTAACCCCAATAAGGGTGAATAGGGATAAAATGTTCTTAATTCAGGACGCCAAACACCTAGATCAGAATAATCCTATACCATAAAAACCCAACGGGGTAATTCCTTAACTCACTTACAATATTAATACCTTTAATGTTGACAGTTCAACTGTGGCGGCATCTACATCGCCACATGCGAACTATGCATCAAAGACCTGACGTCACACGACATCCTGACGTAACTCAAAATCCTGCATCGCGCAATTAGAGTTTACCGCGCGGTGGACATATATACAAGCTGCCGACTTCAACCTTTGGGCATTTGCCCGCCAGACATGACACCCGTCTGGTCGGAGGATCCACCCTTTTCTATGGTGGATGAGTGAACTTTACACCCTGTTTCTCATACCCGTAAATTGGTGACCCCGACGTGATGGGGCAGTTGCCCGCCAGACACGGCACCCGTCTGGTCGGAAGATCCACCCTTTTCTATGGTGGATGAGTGAACTTAACACCCTGTTCCTCATACTCCTACATTGGTTCATCGCGCGGTAACATACATTGCGTAATTTACGTTCTTGAGCAGAAAAAATCTTCTGTGATTGAAAGTGGGTTACGCAATAAGGGTGCAGGTTAAATCCACACTCTTAACCCAATTCCTTAACCATTCCATACCTCCTTCATCAACTATTAAAACTATCCATAACAGCAAAGAGCTTACAAGAAAAATGCAGCTCTCACCGATCGAGCCTCTGAAATATGCACGGGCAATAAGCGAGGGATCCAATATGAATGGAATGAACACTGGACTAGTGCACATACAGTGTTCTATAAATATTTTATAGATATTCAACAAGTGGGTCAGAAGGTGGGTGGTTATTGATGCTGGGTATATTGGTTTTTGTTTTTCAATTATTTTGTATTGGACTCGTCCCCTATTACATGGGACTTATACATAACTGTAAAATGTGGGTGTATTATTAGGTACCTCTCTGCTTAACCCTTCGAGAATTACAGGCGTGATGTTATGTTGTGTATCGTGTGTCATTCGACAATTTTGATCCTTGGTTTTTCAGTAATTTTGGAGCGCAGAGGCGCGCGCTTTTTCGCAAAAGATTGTGTTTTCTGCAGCAATGGTTGATTTCGGCCAGGGTCGTACGTTTATTGTTAATGACTTTCAGTTTTTCGTAATAATTTACAAACTGAGTTGCCAATCATATCATTATCGTTTGATAATCATAAAATTTTTCTTTGCGGACCCTGGTAAAAAAATTATGATTTTGCCCCAGAAGATGTCCTTGACCACCAAGCATGATGTTATAATTATTATAAATAATACAGGCAATTTTTCTTTAAAAGTCAATGTAGCTCGCGTGCTAAATAAAAAGGCCGTCATGCTGGTACCACAGAAAAGAAATAAATGTTGTTTTCATGCAACGTAATTCATTGCATAAATATTTGTAGACATAAGCCTCTAGAGCAGGGCTTCCCAAACTTATTTTTACTGTGACGCCCTTGGGTTATTACCATTTTTTTGCGACTCCCTCCTCTAGCCAACCAGTGTGTAGTTCTAGCTTAGTAACAAGTTACTTAACTACATACCACACCTACATACACACCAAATAACATACTTGCAACTACTTGTTCTTTATTGCTGCAACTGCAGAAAAGCCACAGCAGCAGCTTGCAGCTTGTGCGATATATCGCACAAGTACGATGTCGCAAATGTTAAAAGAACCCTCAATGCTGCAGTAATGATGGCACGATCTTCATGAGAAATTGATCTCAATAATTCAAGCTGTTGTCGTATTGGAGCGGCTGGAGTTACAGGACAATCACCTCGCGACGCCCCAGAGCGTCGAGAGGCACAATTAAGGAAGCCTCTAGAGTAAGCTATCAAACACTAAATTTTCTACACACAATCATGAGGGAAATAAAACCAACCATGCTCCACATACATACATACATACAAAAATTTCCATATCAGGAAGATAATTAAAATTTAAGCCAATTCTGTCCATAAAAGCTCAGATAGTTCTCTTGAGACAGCAAATTATCTAACTTACACGGAGTAAAATCATAAATGTATGTACATTTTATATTCTAGCGTAGTTCCACACGCGATAAGGAAAGCGTGGGTTAATTTTTTCCGCGTAGGTACTTGTTAACGTTTTCCACTTAACTGCTCAACTAATTGCTGTTTTATACCATGTTAGAGTATTCAGCTTTGATTGTGTGTTTTGCAGCAATGTTCGTGAGCTGAATATAATAAATTATTGTATAGTTAATTGATTCAGGCGTGACTTTGCGGAAATCCATTATAAAATACAATAGACGACGTATATTTAGTAACCCAATACGCGTAAACTATTCTTAAAGAGTCGCAAAGAACCCTGTAAGAAATCGACACGTGTTTCAGCTCTCAACGAGGCATCCTCAGCAAGACGATTGACTTGTTGCGAACTCGGACCCGACGTGTGGACACGTCAAGCGTCGAGCGCAGACCGGCGGTATATCTTTTTTTTAATGATTTAATGTTTTTCGGTAATTATCGTGGGTATTTGTCAAAGATCGTGTGTTTTTCGGCAACGATTTTTTGCAGCAATCGAATCGATCGTAGATTTCGTCCAAGATCGTACTTTTATTGGTAATGATTTTATGTTTTCATAATAATATACAAATCTACGTGTATCCCTGATGTTTGAAGTCATGTCTGTGCCTCGTGTTTTAACCTTTACGCAATAAACTATGCCAATAAATGTGTTCCAATAGCGACAGGGCTCTATATACAATCACAAATAATGAAATATCTTTTGAATAGAAACACGAAATGCTTTACCTAAAACAAAGAACCATTATCCTCTAGTTCTCTTACTAAAGTACTAATGAATTCTGAAAATATATCTCTAAATGACCGCCTCTTTTATGTAGCCATAAATTCTGTACCAAATAGTACCACAAAACAGAAAGAACAGAAAGTCGGCTCCATTCAACGGGTGAAAACGCACGCAGATATCTATACACGCTTCACGTACAGCTAACAGCGAGAGCAAGCGTACTTGAGGCATTCATTTGTTTCAAAAGTATCAGATGAAAGTGTAAATAAACCCAGTTCAGGTTAAATTCATAGGCAAATATGGGAATTCACATACATCTTTATTTAGCTGGTTCAACTTTATACCTCATCACTTTTTCCAACAACGATTGTATGACTAAAATTATTAAATTGTATTTGAAAAATCATCTTCGAAAATTGAGTTTATAAATTCAACTTTAATTGTCAATTTGTAAGTGACACTACAAGTTGGCATCCACAGTGTGTTTGACGCATACCAAATAAAAAATCAAGACATAACGCTGTCAACAGTGACGTGAAGCTCGTTTCGTAAACATGTGTGCAATTAGTATGGTGTAGTTTGATTGTAAATGATAGTAAATGTGGTCACACGCTCATTTATTACCATTATGCATAGAGAGCAGGTGTAGTTTTGGCATGCTTCACTGTATTGTTCGCAGCGCTATGTCTTGGTCTGAGCCATTTGTTTACATTTTCATCAGATACTTTTGGAACAGATCAGATAAGCGTCGGTGTGCGTGCGCCTGTTCTCGCTCGTTGTATGGAGCAAACCTTCTATACCTATCTACATTATGACAGTGCTTTGTAGATGTTGTTTTGTTTTGTATTGGCTGGCACGCATACGATGCTTGTTTTTGTTGCATTTGATTTGTTAAGTGAGTTGGAATGTATTGATTAGAGTATTCTATTAAAGTTTTGCGTTTCTTTTGTTTTATTAAAGTTGGCTCTGATTATGTTTTGAGCAAGGTTCACGTCTCTATGATGTAGCGTGTGCATCGTTACGGCATTATCTGTTGCGTATACAGTATAAGCCTTTACTAATGGCAGATTTACATCA
The DNA here is from genome assembly GCA_914767755.1 of Agrochola circellaris. Lineage (NCBI taxonomy): Eukaryota > Metazoa > Arthropoda > Insecta > Lepidoptera > Noctuidae > Agrochola > Agrochola circellaris. Next base: position 12,452,183 of record OU611862.1, read on the forward strand.
TGATCGTTTTTTTTTTTTTCTGTTTTTCTCGTATACATACTTTAGACACCTACACCACTACCTAGATGACTTCTTATTCTAAATAAATTAATAAGGCGATCGAATTAATAAAAATGTATTTATATTATTATTGAACTGTAAAAATGTGTATATATTATTATTTGATTGAGTAATACTAAATTATTGAAATTATTCATGTAAAATCGTGTCAATAGCATAGTTATTTGTTTTTTTTTTTTTACCCTCACATTTACGATGCTTGTAAAAGGCCGCTAAGTTGTAAGTACCTACATTATAAAATAACACCAAAATGCACACTTAGTTTGCAAATAAATATTTGACTTTGATTTACACTATTCTCACGTCAAATATGTGGACTATCGCCGACACGACACACCACATTAAGGTGTATCCAAACATTAAGCGGCAATCGTGCGCCGCTGCCGCGCGCGGCACGCCCCCCTTTGTTTGGACGATTGCTGCGCGCGAACGCTTCTGCCTACCTGCCGCGCACAAACAATTTTAGGAAACATTCGTCACTAATTGCGTCTGGACGTATTTCTGCTGATGTATTAAAGGCTAGGCAGATTGATATTGTCAACTGAAGTGCGCGTCGTGTCTCGGATGTGCCGCGCAGTACTGCCGCGCAAACATTCGTTGGTTTCGTCCTAACTAGAGCGCGGCAGAAATGTGTCCTGCAAACGCCGCGTATTGCTGCCACGCTCTTGCCGCTAAATGTTTGAACACACGTTTAAAATAATATTTGCCAATAGTTTTTCAGATGAGCAGTTTAGTTTAGCATCAGTTCTATGTCTGATTTCGAGTAGTCCTATTTTTGGGGATTTGCGTGCAATAAACGACCCTCCACAAGTGATTATACTTAATTAAGTCCTGCGCGCTCTGACTAGTTAGCTTTGCTATTAACCTTGAATTGCTAATCTTCTAATCACGAGGGAGATAGCGCTCTCAGATACCTGAAAATGGTCTGTTTTGTAGCAAACTGCCAAATCTACTACTTGAAACACATGTAACAGTAAAGTCGAAAAAACTCTTGTCCCCTTTCAATTTTACCAGCACATACCAACCCATAAGAATTACCTATCGTAGAACTTTTCAGGACAAGCTATTTCAGAACAAGATCTATTCATACAAAAGTTGTTTCTAAAACCCTTCAAAAACAGTTATAAATAAACGTCACAGTCATTCAAGTTTCTAACCTGTCTCCGTTTCAAACTTTCCTGACGAATTTCGAACATTGCCTGGAGCTCAACTCATTTGCCAGACTGACAGACCCAAATTATGGCCAGACGGAGTCATAAATAAAAAATAAACCGATATTATGCAATATAATAGCAATTCACGAAAAACAATTGCCGGCGGGCTTCGCATTGTTGAATAATTAACGCTCGGTTCCTGCTGAGCTTCGAAGTAATTAAAATTTTGGAAACTGCCTGTCGCAGAATAGATAGGTTCAGAAGGCTGACTCCATAAAACGAAAGCAGGCGTACGCACAAATAGACGCGTACGTACCATCGAAGAAGTTCATATAACCACCGTAAGGACTATTCTTGGTTGCAGCGCTCGGCGACTATAGCACCGGGCCGGTAACAGATGTGGTCATCGTGTTCACGGGGTTTTGTTTTGAAACTGGTTAGATATGAGCTTCTTTGAAGGTACGTATCTAGAGGCGAACATGATTAAAATAATCAATACAATACCGTATGTTCAAACTGAATTACTATTTCATGAAATGACACTTTGAGACCAATTATCACTAAAAGAGTTATATTGAAGAAAATTTCCGCGAAATTAAAATTGTCATTGAATAGGATTATATTATTAAATTAGAGAGTTGTATCGATGATTTTTATGGTTATAATTCTATAAATAAATATTTAATACGGCCGCGAATCATATTTAGATCAACATACATTACACCCTGATACTGACCTGTAAATTGCAAAATACGTACGAATATTTGAATTTCGCGGGCTACCCTGACGCTTTCGCCTTAAACGAATTACAGTCGCGAGTGCACTTGCACTCGCTGTACGTGAAGCGTGTCTAGGTGTACGTGCGTTTTCGCTCATTGTATGAAGCTGACCTTCTGTACCTATATTTTTAGCTGGCCCTATGGTGCATAATTAAGTATTGTTGCTATGTGAAAGTGTGTTGTTGATCGTTGTGCCAAAAATTGGTTACTATGTTATTTTTTTGGTGACGTAATTATGTGCAAGCCATTTATTTATTGGTTGTAGATAAATCAAGTTTGTGAAGTCGTTAAGCTTGTTATTTTTGTTGTATAAAGGGATAAACTACAATTTGGATAGGCTGTTGTCATGACTGTATTTACATTACGGCTGATTAAATATAGGGAGTTTGTTGCACTACTTCTCCATCCATTATGGAGCATCTTTTTTAGTGTTTGAAAAAGTGCTTAGTTTTTGACTAATTGTTTATTTTTCACTTTGGTCGTTTTGGGGGAGTGTCTTAAGTAATTTTGACGTTCGAAAAGTGCTGATTCTCAGCCTAGTTTGAATAATTCACTTTTGAATTTTTTTTTTTTTTTTTATCAGAGTTTGAGAGAGTTCATTCGGACGGTCAATTTATTGCACGTCCAACGTAACAATTTGACTTTAACAGCATCTTTGTTTCATAGCCGAATGCGCAGTTTTCGTAGTTGAAGGGGTTATGACTTGCGTTCACCATACTATCACCATTCCTATACAATTTTAACAGCAATGTGTGTACGAGTATGTATGTAAGTGTACTCCCTTGTCTGTACTTGAATCTATTTTAGTACGTTGCGCGTTAGCAACAATGATCATGACTATAGAGTAAACTAATGTAAGCGATTCCAAAGTACTCATTTGAATACTTGGAATAGTCATAAGCCGCAGCAGGCCGCGATAACTACTTTTAATTAGACGGGTTGTATTAGATAAGAGAAGTACAGTTAACATAAAAAAAAATTGCGCAAGCTTTACCAAAACCAAAAAAATATATTCATAAAATACAGTCTTCCTAAATCTTTTACTCAACAGAAAACAGCCATTAAAGCACTCACACACAAACATTTACAACGCAGCGTTTTCCATACAAAAATATGTTTCCTTTCTATTCGTTGTGGGTATCATTACGCTATCTGTTACATCGGAAGCGGGCATACGGCTTCCCGTCATTACAACATGTCGTTTGTGCGAAACCTTCTCTATATAATGTAGGGGGGTTTCACACTGGATAAGTGCGGCACGGTTTTAGCTACTGGATATAACGGCTGTTTTTACGCTGCAGTTTTTGCATGCTTCAATAGTTCAGCAGTTCTCGTCACCATTAGTTTGGTCCACTGCTTGGTTTTTGGACGGGAGGAAACATTATGCATTTTTTGTCAGTATTTGCTTTTGTATCACTTCAGATAAAATAATGACACAAGAGAATTGCTGAATGCAACAGATTATTTTTAATATATGGATCAGAGTTGTGTGCACTGTATAAGCAGTGCACACAATTCCGATCCAATAATTTTAGTAAAAACTACGCCTATTTTTACAGCATTGTCAAATCAAACTTACAAAGTAAAAATGTGACCTCTAATTTTGTTTCGGCCTTTCTTCTCAGAGTAGTCAGATAGGAAACGCCGACCTCATCTAGTTTTTAAAATATTATGATTGACGTGTAAAAGTGTTTGTAGTACAAGCCTACTTACAGAAACAAAATCATTTATCATTTATCAAAGATGAAGATAGGTAATCGTTCCGAGAACACAAGCTTCAGTTGATCGTGAATAAATAAGTTTGCAACACTAAGGTTGAGATCTATAAACCTTACACGTACTTTGGCTAAGTACTATTCCTGTCACTGTCACACCACTGTCAAACTGCAGAGGGCAAGATATAGACTAGCACATACTGTCTCAAGCAGAAATCAGACGGCTTAGTTTTTGTACATTTTTGTCTTTCATTCGAAATCTTTCACTAGAAGTGAAATCTAAACACAAAATGAATCGAAAGTGAAAACTGAATTCATTAGCGAACCGATCCAACGATGTTAGATTTCGGTACTGAGTGAAAGCCGGCCGTTTCACTCGCCTACGAAATGATCGAAAAATTAAATTAAAAAGAGCAGATGAACGTTCAATCCTGTTGAGCGTCAACAGGATTGAATGTTCATCAGCTCTTTTTTTTGTGAGAACGTTAAATGAAACAAACATGAAAATTCACTCGAGTGGATCATTCGAGCATCTGATATCAGCTTAAGGCAAAGCACGGGCTAAGTAACGTTAATAGATATCTTCTTGAGTAAACACGCACCGTGACATATCTTTTGACAGCCGTTCCGTACCGCCCGTCAAGTCTAAACGCTCTCTTACCCAACAAAATACGGGTCCTGTCTTTGGCGCACGTCATAATTGCGCGTTATTTAGTTCTATAGGGAGGGTAGGTACAGTTAGTGCCGACGTCAAATGAAACGGTTTGGGCGCTTATTACAAAGTAATGTTACGAATAATTGCTAGCGGAGAACGAGAATTTAGGCCAGATTTTAATGGGAATGAGGTGGTATTGTTTAAGTTTGTTAATTACTGTGACAGTGAAAGTCATTTTAGCTTGCATTTTTGGTGCTAAGTAATTTTATTTCGCGACTTCGTTCGGATACAATCTTCAACAAACCGTTGAAACAACTGAAAGTCTACCCTCTAAAACATAAATATTATACTCTCATTTTTATCTCACAAATAGTTTAGATTAATTTATACACAAGACTGATGATAACACTTATTAATTTTATTTAAATTAATAATTTAAATTAATAATTTAAATTAATAATTTAAATTAATAATTTAAATTAATAATTTAAATTAATTATTTATTTATTTATTTATTGAATTAACTCATTTTATTAATTTATTTATTCATTTATTTAATTTATTTATTCATTTATTTGATTTATTTATTCATTTATTTAATTTATTTCTTCATTTATTTATTTAATTTATTCATTTATTTAATTTATTCATTTAATAAAATCTCTCTTACAACTATCGGTACAAGTTTGTGTAACTAATGCGACAGTGCGGTCTTCATTAATGATGTTATCATTAGTTCCAAAACGATTGTAATGAGTAAACTGTAATACAAAAATTCTCCCACAACAATTTTACATTTTGTATGAACCATCGCACACTACAGGCGGGCACTTTTTTTGTATGAAAATGCTTTGCTCTGCGGCCCGATGCGACTGTAATATTTACCTTTCAGAGGCGGCTTCTTATTTATTTAGAGACTGCCTAAAGTTTTTTACAAAATTATGTATTTTGCCGTCAACATCCTACGTCTACCTTAGCCTTTTTAATACAAACTTCGTATACAGGATGTGAGACAGCAGATTTTTTTTTCGCTATTCAGTTGTTGGTTAAATGGAGAAAGTTGTTCAGTTTGAAGATTCTGTACCACACCTTTCTGATACACTTTGTATACAATTATACAATGAGACTAAAGATTCCTCTTTTACAGTTCAAGCAGTACGGTTATCGAATGCCTTGCCAGTGTCAATAAGGCGTGCTCAATCTATGGCCACCTTTAAAATTCTGGTGAAAAAATACTTCCTCTCTCCTTAAACGTCATCATTACATAATATAGTTCCTTGCTCTTGTTTCATGTTTATTATTTATATGTTTTTATTATATATATATATGGATAAGTTTATGCTTTATGTATTTATTGTGTATGTAAATGGTACACCAATGACTAACTGCAGTATTGTCTCTCCTTGTCCCTTTAATCCATCCAAAGGTTGTCTGTAAAAGATCGCTTTTAGCGATAAGAGCGCCCATTGTGTCACCCTATGTAAAATTTCTAAATTTGTTTCTGTAATTTGTATGGTGTACATAATAAAAAATATTCTCTATCTATAGAATACTAATCACCAAAATCAAGCAATAACCATTTAGAGCTACGCAGACAGCATATAACCGGCAAATTGATGATACAGACCGATATAACAGATAGATGGCTATTAATTTGTTATCTTACGCTAGCACTCAATCTCTAAGTCATATAAATTATGGTCACGTTTGATGTCATGCGTCTAATTGTCTAATCTTGTTGTTTCTAGAGCAATCAGACAGGCAATGTATTCGATGTGTAGCGTGAATATTAAGCAATGAATTATATATGTAATATCCTGCCAGCCAACTTGTTAATGGTTTACACTCAAAGCAATTATTTCAATCAAACCATCAACCATGGGATGAGTCAGTCAGTTGATGAATGAGTCAGTCAGTCAGAAAGTTGAATCTATATTTGTCCGTGGAACAAATCGCAGGTTCCGAGGAACTTGAAGGTCGGTTTCTTATGACTGGTTTAGGTTCCTATTCGATTGAGCTTTTAGTTTAATATCTAGAAACATTCGGCCATATTACAAATCGAGCTCTAACAATAGACCCGGGTTTGAACCATCGAGCTATGGTTCAATTTCGATCTTTATTCCGACAAAGTTAAAGTTCTTATTACAAAAATTTACTTAAAAACCCATTCTAATGCCCATTTGTACCACTAATCTCTAAATACATGTAACGCTAAACGTATTTAAAGCATCATTCTATCTCTGTCACCTTCAAAGGTTTGACAGAAATAGAAAAATGTTTTGAATTATTTTAGCGCAAAATGAATTTAGTGATTTGTGGTGCCAGAGTGGGCCTAAAGCGTCAATTATATATTATTAAGTACTTTAAATCAGTTGAAATAAAGTTCGAAATGGCTTGATAGTTTAAAAGGTCTAAATTTGAGACGGATTAAGTTTCTGAATACTCAGATAAGCAAATAGTTCTCTGAAATAGCTAGCATTTCAACTCAATTGTTATTGTTTTCCAGTTTTTCTGAAGATCTTCGAAACCAGGCGTTCAAAAAGTAACAAAATTGAAATTGAAAAAGTCAGAATTACTTTCTAGGTTCTCCTCTCCCTTGTTTAATAATCACTTTTGCTAGAAATCTGCGCTGAACTTTTAATCATTTTTCCTTGTGCCCGTTATGCAAATAAACGATCATTATTTCAGACTCAAAAGACTCTTTTTTTTGTCAGACTTGAAGATAAAACACGAAAATGCAGCAAAAATGAATCAACTTCGCTAAGCTGTAATGATGGCTACGATTTCGGTAGCAGATACCAACAAACTTACTCTTGCAACTTTATCCAACTTTAACCTAAAGCGATAGGGTTGAAATTACAATACCGCAGCTTTCGAAGTAAATTGGTTTTTGTAATAAATGACAGTTGTAAATTGAACTTAATTTTTCGCAAGATAAGGTTGAAAGTTAAGTCACGGGGTGTGTATAGATGGGGTTACTAAGGCCATCTTTTGAAGAATAACAGAATGATGGCAACATTTACGGTGGACCTTTATTGTAAGGAGGTTGCGTTGGAAACAGCTTGTTAACTCTGTCACTATTAGGCTGAATAGGGATACCTTTGCCAACCCCAGATGATGGTTTGATGAAGGTTTGAAAAGGTTTTGTAGATATGTTTACATAAAACATATTTTTTTGTGAATTTACGCAATTCTATCGAAATAAATATGTTGACGAAAAATACTTTCAAGAGTATTGGATGAAAATTTGCTTAAACAGGGTGCTTTTGTAAGTTAAGAAAATGGTTTATGTCGACAATACAACTCATTTTTGTTTGGAAGACCGAGATATCGATATGCGCAGAAAGAAAAAATAAATGAAAAAGTTTAATTAAAAATGCCGTTTCTTGTGACTTTCTGAAAAATTCCGATGCAAAGATATATACTTACTAAGATATTTGGATTAGCTATAATTGAATGCTAGATTTCTAGGTTCTGATATTCAAACAATATAATAAATAAATAAATATCCAAAAACATTTTTGTACTTCAATATTGCTCGGTTTCTTTGCAAAGCGGGCTACGAAACAAACTGAGTAAATCAACAATCTAAGAGGCGACGTTCAAACATAAATCTTGTTGTGAACACATCTTATTTAAGAGGCGACGTTCAAACATATAAATCTTCTTGTGAACACATCTTATGTAAGAGGGGACGTTCAAACATATAAATCTTCTTGTGAACACATCTTATGTAAGAGGCGACGTTCAAACATATAAATCTTCTTGTGAACACATCTTATGTAAGAGCCGACGTTCAAACATATAAATCTTGTTGTGAACACATCCTATGTAAGAGGCGACGTTCAAACATATAAATCTTGTTGTGAACACATCTTATACTATTCTAGTGTTGCAGTGTGTAGTCATGATAAAGGTCCGAATATTATCTGTATATTGTAGCGATACAAAAATAACTTATTGCAGTTCTGATATCTGGATTTTCTTAACGAGGTTAGAACTAAAAAACCCGGCCATGTGCGTGTCCACGTACAATGTTGTTCCGTAGTTGGGTCGAATTTATCCCATAAACAAACTTAACATTTTAGTTGAAAAACAAATTCTCCCAAACATCGATACCTACGCCACGGTTAATTCTCCAACTGCAAATGTAAGTTTGTAATTGCATTTTTTATGCGATAAAACTACAAATTAAAGATTTTCTGACTTTTTACACGATTTTACTTGTGCTATGAGAACTTGGTTCTTGCCAAACATGATTCTAGGTCAACGGGCAGTACTCCATAAGTTTTGATTTATTTGTGAGTATCAAAATATATCGCATAAAATAGCCGTATTCTTTTATTGCGTTGACTTAGAAGCTTGATATTTTTAGAGCTCCAAGGGACTGTAGACCTACGTATTTACTATAAATTTCAACTTGATATCTCAACGCGTTCCTGAGAAAAAGGGTGTTGATAGACTGACAGACAGACGGACGGACAGACGGACGACGAAGTGATCCTATAAGGGTTCCGTTTTTTCCTTTTGTAGTACGGAACCCTAAAAGTACTAAATAAAACTTACGATAACATAGAACTTTAATATTTTCTCTTGAAGCTTATCTTAAAGTGTAAGGACGTTGGCACCTCCAAGCTTTGAAGAAAATATAAAAATTCTTCTTTAAAAGCTTGTTTAAAAAGAGGTTTTTACTTAAATTTTATTTTGTTTTTTTAGCATTAGAATTTTCTTCAATATCTGTTCTATCACCTTCACTTGAAAAAGGTACTTGTAAAGACGAATCCAGTGAACCCAAACACACCTTCAAACAAGTCATGGTGTGAAGCCAACAGGGTTCAGTACCCAAGTCATGCCATACTTTAGAACCGGCTACGATAATTTAATACGTACCTATTCAAAATTTCGTGCCTGTGCTGTCGACCGTTGAGGAGATCTCTCGTATAGAAACTTACCTGGGTCAGTAGACAGGTCATGGTGGACTTTAGAACGGAGTATCATAATTAAATGCGTATATTATATTTCTTGTCTGGTCATTTGTCTGGTTAAGGAGTTCCTTTGTTTTCGTCTGGAGCCAGTCTTGGGTGTAAAAACAGGTCATGCATCATAAAAATGCGTTGTGCATGTAAAATTTCAACTCCGTATTATAAGAAGAAGTGGTTTTAATTTAGCTTGCAAGATTTGACCAAAACATACCAGCTCCATTTACACGGTGAAAGTTTCTAGAACGTTTAAGAGCAATAATCGCATGCCATAAAGCACGTTCAATTATTACCATTCAAGAATTGCATGCAAGTGTTTACACGCGTGCGATCTCCATAAAATGGCATATAATAATTTGTATGGAAGTTTTGCTGTTCAATAAAATTGCATCCGACTTACATCAATACAATTTGTTTGCAAGGTGATTATTATTGCATGCAAGCCTCTTCATAACAAAGAGTTGCACGTTCTTGTACAATAAAATTAATTCAAGTACTCCCCGTATTTGCGCTGCCAAATATTTCATCAATAAAAATTATTGAAGGTCGCCGTCATCATCAAGATTTTTTTAATTTGTATTATTCGTTTTTACTTGTAGAGTTGAATGCGATTTTATAACATGCAATTTTATTGTACGTGCTGTTTACATCTATACCAGTTTTGAACGGCAACTAACTTGCCCGTATCGTGCAACAATCGTACGTGTTGTTTAGATGGTGCCAGTCAATTTTTGCTTCAATTTTATGGTATACTACAGGCAATAATAATCTTGACTAATAACTAATTAACAAGGCAAATTACAGAAAACCTTGTAAACAAGTGAAATTATATTAAAATTTAATAAAATCCCGACACAAACATTTCCTCATTTCTCTTTCTTACTCCATCACCAGACCCTGTTCATCATCTATCTATAACGTATTCATTGAGGCCATTCCTATGAGCCCAAAGTAGGTAGAGTCTGAGGTAAGGCAGTCGGGTACCTATCCTGCAAATTCCATGCTGCAGCATCAGTTCAAGGTTACTATGTTCTTCTAATATAATTGAAGTAACAGAATACCAAATTTCAATTCGATCAGATCTGTGGAATACGCTCACATCTATTCATAAACTAGAAAAGAGATGTTATTCTTCAAACGGCTGAATCGATTTTGATAAAACATATCTAAGAACCATCACTAGAAAACCTGATTGCAAATAATTACAAAAATGCATTTAAATCCTTTTAAGAGGTACTTTTTAGAGAGAGAGAGTGTGTCTGTGTGCCGTTTTGTGCCGAGAGGGCACAAAACGGCACACAGACACACTCTCATAGCGTCGGGGGTTCAAAAGAGACAATTCATCTGTGGGTGGCAGACTATTCGTCAGACAAAAGACATTTCGTCAAACAAAAGGTGCAAATAACAATCAAACAATCGATATATTGGTCGACAGTTGCCGCTAATTACAAACAACCTGTATATGACAGCGAACGCGTGCGACTGAAATTCAATTACCAAACAGTAATTACCGTCATAAGGCCTTGTTTCAGCTGTGTATAGAATCGTAATGGATTTTAAACGGGTGTACTGAAAATTAAGCCTGAACCTAAGACCAGCTATAGACCGTGGTTTCACTTGCATCAAGACTCCGATCAGCTTACGACAGTGTTGATCACTTTTGGACTTTTTCACAGTAAACTCTTTTATTATTTTTACTTGGAAATTGATTCGCCATGCATGATGTATTAAAACAACGTTCTAACCGCCTGGCTACTGGGACGGATGACGCGAACGGCGCGGGCGTGCGTCTTGCGGGGTGGCAATCCATGCAGCAAAGTTTGCACGCCACGAGCGGTAGCGTTCACCGCCGCGATTAGTATAGACAGAGAGCGAAATGTCTTTAAAAGTTATCTCGATATTGCTTGGAGAGTAGTAGTAGTTTTGGTTCAAGTTAGAATACAGACTACTTATATCCAGATTTTTTTTTAATACACCCGAATCAGTGGCGAAACTATTGTTATGAATATTCAACCACAACTGGAGAGAAAGGTCAATGCAGATAGCATAGCTGGCCTAGCAATTTCAGCAAAAAAAGAATCAGTACGGTATTTATTATTTCGCGGTGAATACAACTAAGTTTGGTTTCTGCGTCTGCCGCTCGACTCTGTGGCATGCGTCGTATCGTACTGATTCATATATTTGTTTCCGTCGGCCGCCGCGCCGCCAGACGCTCGTGCGATTCGCTCGGCAAATTTCGCCGGTCGGCCCGCCCGCAGTTGGCCGCTACGCGTGGCATGGCTAGTACATTTCTATACATTTGTGTTAGTCGCTAGACGCTTCGCCGTTCGCTCCGCGCGAATATTCGCTGTAGCGAATGTCCCGTGGCCAGGCGGTCAGTGTGGTTAATGTTTTGCATACCTGTACCCGGACGAAAAAAACATAATACAAACTAATCATAGTCATAGGTCATACATATGACTATGATTATTTTCAGTACCTATAGTTATCTATAAGTATGCTAAATATCGAAATAAATCCGTTCAACCGTGACAGCGTGATGGAGTGACGAACAAACAAACTTTTAATATTTGATCATTTTAGTAGGATTTTGTAAGTCGATTAAATTAATGTTATGAGAACGATAATTAGGTTTTAATAGAATGTTGTTGACAAAGTCTGTTAGCTGAGTCGAAAATAAGTGTTTTGTGTACTTAAATGTCATTAAGGCAGTCAAATTCATTGGGGGCAGACTTTTTCAACGACAAAATGTATGATCTTTAAACTGGAATCCCGAAATGGGTAGAGCATCCCGGGGGTTAAGGCAGAGGTGTACCACTACACCCACATTTTGCCAGTTATGTTTAAGTCCGATGCATTAGGGGGCGAGTTTTTTGACACCAACCGGGCACTAACCCAGACTGGGCTGACACATTGTTGATGTAAAAACCCAATAAAGCTTAACATGACCTGGGGATCGAACCCAGGACTTTCTACTCAGCAGTAGCGCTTTTGACTGTGGCGCCATCTACATCGCCACATGCGTTCTACGCATCAAAGACCTGATGTCACACAATTCCTGCATCGCGCAATTAGAGTTTACCGCGCGATGGACATACTCGTGTATACGAGCTCCCAACTTAAACATCTGGGCAGTTGCCCACCAGACACGACACCCGTCTGGTCGGGGGATCCTCCCTTTTCTATGGTGGATGAGTGGAAGAATTTCTATGAAAAGTTCACGGCATTGGTAAAATCTGGTTCAAGTCACATTTTAACGGTTACTCAACCAAAATGTAACTGCTTAAGACATAACAAAAGTACCATAATTTCCGAAACTACGGACACGAAAAGTCAGATAACTCACATAGAAAAAAAAAACTTTTAGTTGCAAACGGTGACTGTCAGGTAAATACACGGAAAACGGGTATTTTATTCGTTTGTTTATTCAGACATTTTGCGAAAACAAGATGATTTTTCAGATGTACGGAAAACTAATTCGGTATTGTCCATTATCCTGATGCAGGGTGCAGTGTTAAAAACAAAGTTGAACTCTATTTCGTAGACGGTATAATTCAAATTTCTGCAGCTGCATTGTTTAAGCTATTTATTAAATCAGTTTACATGCAGATGTTAGTTTAATAATATCACTTTTATCAGCACTATTATTAGTCCACTGCTGGACATAGGCTGTGAAAATAAAATTGCATTGGCTACTGTTGCAAATTCTTCGTTTACACATTATCTGCCTAGCCCTTTCTTAGTTATGTGGGGCCTGCTTCCAGTCTAACCAAATGGTGTCCTGTCCTTTGACAAAAAAACGAATCATCGAAAAAAAAATTATTTAAAAAAATAACGTTAGATAAATATAAACTTGATTAAGTTATCACTTTACAAACTATTCTTTCTGTAAATAACTCATTTGACAAATAATTGAAAGACAACATTTCAGTACATCAAAACATAATTTGAGAAACTAAACTTTTTATAATCATGTTAATTCGTAAAATAACACTAAGCCTAAATAACGTTTCACAAAATGCAGTGCTTGATAATGAATTACTTGATTTACCAAAATTTACTTTACATACAGAAATCATTTCTATTTATACACAAAATAGAATACGAGAATATACTTTAGGTTGTAACTAGTAAGATTAGCTTAAATATTTTTACTCGCAAAAAAGGTTAGGTTAGGTTAAAACTGCAACCCCCTACGCACGAGCCGAGCAAGCGAAGCGAGCGGTGCCGTGGCAGCAGCCGGCGAGTGGCAGAAACGACTAGAATAATAGAAAAATAATACTTTATAGTCGGTTTTAAGAACTTCAGTACTCGACTCAAATGGAAATTGCAACCATGATCACTTTGGTTTAGAAAATTTATTATAAAATGATATTTAGTATACACCAGATTTTTCAAAAAAAAATTAAATATTAAATGTAAAATGTATAAATGATTAAATATGATGCGAAGCATTTGTAAAGAGAAGCATGTGGTAAACAACTGTTTATATAGCGAGTGTTTCTAAAATAAAATATTTACGGAATAAGTTTTTTGTAAAATAAATAGTATACGAAACGATGGTTATGAACTAAAAAAATTAACAAAAAAAAAAAAAAAAGTGGTGTTTTGGTGAAACATTAAACCAATCTCTAAATACCAGTATTTTCCAGTTACACAACCCTAGTTACTGGGTAAAACGGTACCCATTGGTAAGACTAATAGTCATTCTTTCGGGTTATCCTTCCATATTTATAGAAACACTATTTAGAAAAATGTATGTGAAAATGGGTTTAGCATCCAGTTTCCCTAGCTAAGATATGTTATTGCTAACAAGGTATTTCTTACGCTTTTCAGTAAGATTAGATAGTGAATTTTTAATGTAAAAGCAAGGAGCACGGACTACCAAGAACTAAACTAAAACGGTTATGTTGTAAGAACCTTTTTCAATTTTCCGGGTTATTTTTTAATATTTTTGTTTCATGACGAGGTAACTAGTTAATAAAGTAAACATTTCATATTATGCTAGTAAAGAATTGGAGAGAAAGGGGCCATGTGCCTTTTAACCGATCTCAAAATATAATTTGAGGAATACTTTAGATGTGTTACATCTTTCCTCTCGCTTTTCTGCAGTCTGTGGGAGTGATTTCGTGCAAAGGGACGGAATTGTGTAACAGGAAGCCGGGGAAGCGCGTGCTATTTGATTTGACCAATGAGCGCGCGTGAGCATAGCGTTAGAGTTGACCGTCAGATTGTACCAACCCATTTTCTGAGAGGTTGGCATTGTCAGCTAAGATGTCAGATTTTATACATCACATGCGACCACTGTAAGCCACGCCCGTTTTTTTCCATTAGTCTGTTATATGGACTATTCAATTTAATTATTTTATTTACGACCAAAAATGTTGTTCATGTATTTTGTTTTAGAAACCAACAAAAATTGCTTAGACATAATCAGATAATGTTCCCACTACTGGGACACCAGGCCTCCTCTCTGTGAGAGGGAGTGGCCGTGGTATAGGCAGTAATCTACCATGCGGGCCCAGTTGGTAGATGTCACAAAGGTCTTCGAAATTTTGGCCCTTAACATTAGCAGCAACTTTCTAGAACCTATTTTGCTCTTAACAATATTGTAAATTAATAACAAACATCATACGGCTTACCAATATTATACCTTTTAAAAACAAGTTTCATACGCGACAAAAGCTTTATTTAATAACTCAGTTCGCTTTTGAATCTTTCAATTCACCAAAAGAAAAGATTGCACAACGCAAAAAAATGCACGATCCCTTTGCACATTTTCCGTGTTGCACTTTTTTTTGCACAAATATTTTTCAGCAGTTGAATATGTAAGCCTGCTGTCATTTGTTTGTATGTCATTTGTAATACTGTGCTGTTTGAGTTTGTGTTTGTATTATTAGTTTCGTTATGTGGAACATAGAGCTTGCTATGTGAGTACCTTTGTGCGCAAATGTAAATACATTTTGTTACTGTAACATTTTTGTGTGATTGTATTCAAAGAAAAATACACATAAAAATCAGCTTACTTGTTATGAGCTGGTTACAATACCGTGAGGAATCCAGCTTACCCGGGTATATTTTTATTTATTATAGTTTCATTTATAAAGAAAAAAAATTTAAAGTCTTTATTCATAGACATATTAGTTGTTAAAACAAATTACCTGAAATATGGTGTAAGTTTTGTTTGTATGGGCTTTGTTTTAAAACAAAGCTCAATGCTTATTTTTCTCTTTTCAGTTATGTGTTTTTGGAGTCGAGTTTTTCGTTTTTTAAATAAATAAAATTATTTCAAGCTTTTTAGTTTTAAGTCAGCAACATATAATTGTATTTATATATTTGGAATTGACTCAATATTGGCTTTTATTCGGTACCAATATTGTTGTAATTTATTTTAAGTAAAACCATCTCTCCTTCTGGGGTAAAAAAAAAAAAAAAAAAAAACAAAAAAAAAAACAAAAAAAAAAAAAAAAAACATAATGGGGTAAAAATACATAATTACCTGGTTTATACTATGAGATAGGTACTTGATACAAAGAAATGGCCACATCATAGATAACATCAATGACGGAAGAGCAAAATAGATTTCTCTAAAACCTACATTGCAGACTTAAAACCGGGAACAGCAAGTTCTTGGTGCAATCTAACGCATAAATACAAGGTTTCTTAAACGTCGCAATAAATCGGAAAGTGTGAACCAAACTTTATCGCGTAGCATCCGTGCTACGTTGTAGTGTCTACGGCGTAGCTACTTCGCTGCTACGGATCCGTAGCAAAACATTTTGATGAACAACTTCGCTTAAGTTTTTTGTTTTTGTAATGTAAATTAAGTGTAAGTACAAAGAAAACATCTTTGAGCAGTTTTCTTCGATAATATTTCTGATTGTTTCTTAAGAAGTAAGTTTATTGTTGTGATTGACTGGATTGTTTATTGCTTTCTATGTTAATGGCGAAGTTTTATTGAAGTACTTTGTATTTGTTGTGGCTTATTTAATAAAATCATTAGTGTATTTAATATAGTTAAAGATTCATAGGCATTGGTTGTTGTTTTTTCAGATAGCGATATTTATTTCATTTCGTTTCATTTATTTGCATACCATAATGAGTATAAAAGATGTTACATGTGGCTTAAAGCTAAAGTACAGTTATGGACCCTGTTAGGGCACAGCAACATAAGTATTAATTTACAATTAAAATTCAAAGATAACAATTCTTATAAATAAATGTGAACTTATTAATTACGTAATAATAGATAAAGTTATTGAGATAGTGTTAGTGTTAGTGTAAATAAAAATATTATGAGATTTAAATTAACTAAAATAAAAGTAAATACAAAAGATAAAGTTAAAATTTTAAAATGGTAAAAACAATAATAATAGTAAATTTAGATACCTATGCGTTTTTGATGAAGACAAATTGGGCGTAAAGTGGAGATAAACACGCTCCTTAGCAATTAAATATCACTTACCAAATGTATAGCATCGGTATAAAGTAATTTTATGTATAGTCGACTTCGTAATTGCTTTACCACCCTAGGTTGTATTTTTAGTTCAAGACCAATGAACCAGCTATATAGTTTCACGTTAAAGCCAGCAAGCTAATAACTCTGGCTTCGTATATCTTCACCTTAGACTGAAAACTTAGACTTTTTATTTTATTACATTTTTGGGAAAAAAAACTTCGCAACACACGCAGTTTTGTGGCGGCATCTATATCGCCACATGCGACCTACGCATCGTACTGACGTCACGCAAAATCCTGCACCGCGTAAGCAGATTTTACCGCGCGATCAGCATATAATATAACTTCCCAGTTGTCCACCAGTTTTTCGCATATAAGAGGTTTTCACTCTAAGACGACGATATACAGAACTAGCTTCATTTCTAGGCTAGTCAGATAATGAAAAACTTAGTAAGCTAGCATCTCAAGCCAGGATAGTTGAATAGGATAAGGTTCTATTTTTGAGCTTGTACAGGGGCACCAATTTGACTATCATGGCTTGTGTACTAGCCTCGTGTGGCCGGCAAAGATAGTACCCGATTGGATCATTTTACTCTACGTACTAAATCACCGCAATGCTATTGGCTTAAAATTTACTAGCATCGTGTAAACAGCTCTTGCTTGTGGCAAGCCAGGATAGAATACAGAGGTTCTAGCTTGCTATCCTAGCTTTGAAAAACTAGCCTCGTGTATCCCAAGCATTAGTGAAGTTTCAATTTTTGGGAGTATTTATCAAAAGTGGTATACCAATTACGAGGTCAACGATACAATAAAGTCACTTGTTTATGTCTCTGCGGTTGTAAAAAACTTTACCATCCTTTTTTTTGTATAATCTAATCTTGTTGATTATCCAAACTGTTTTCGATTTGAGAAAAAAAACCTCGTCGCGGACAGAATAGCGGGTAAAATTAGTGAATATTTATGTAATAGTAATGTTTGGTTGTGTAATTTAAAATTAACGTAACATTAATTAATTATCAATGCAAAGTGCATTTGCTTCATTAACATGCTTAATTATTATTAATCACTTTATGCTTATGTACATTTTACATGCTATTTTAGTTCAGGGGCCTACCACCACCTCTGAAGCAGTATTATTTTAATATTAATTTAGTTTGGGATAGAGATGAAGCTCTACAGGACATATAGCTCCATCTCTTTCCCCCACTGAACTAAGATTAAAATAATTCTGCTTTAGAGGTGGTGGTAGGCCCCCAGTTCATTATTGTCTTTTGCATTATTATCACCACCAGATCAGATAATCAAGTATCTCTTGGATCGAGGGGTTTTATGAAAATTCACTCCACCAGTTGGCGCCATTTTGACAAAAGGTCTTCCATTTCGACAATCAATATAAAATACGAGTATAATGATGACGTTCATCATTCAGTCAAGACTAGTAGAGAGTTTGTTGCGCCACTTCTTTTTCCCAGCTAACGCACTAGGAAGTGGTGAAGTGTCAGCGTTTTGGGGGACTGTCTCAGCCTAGTTTGAATAAATGACTTTTGAATTTTGACTAAACAAAATAATTATAGGCGCTTTGACACTTTTGTCTCAGTGCTGTCATCTAGTGAACGTTGTTTCAGAAAACTGTCATTTGCAAGAAAATGGATTAATTGACATACTCGAATGTATCATCACGTGTAGAAAGGCGAGTGTGGCTCACAATCTATACTAATATTACAAAGAGGTAAAATTTGTGAGTTTGTATTTATGAAGTAATCGTCGGAACGTCAGTCTGATCCGATTTCGAAATTTCTTGCGCTGATGGGAAGCTAATTAAATATCATTTATGACATTCGGCATTATTGTAATGCCGAATGTCATAAATGATATTTAATTTAAAAAAATGAACATTTTACGCGGACGAATTCGTGCAGAAGCTATTTGTTTCTAAAATTTGAACTCACGAGATAAAATAAAAAGATGGGAAAGGATAAAATAAAAAATATTTAAATCGTATAAAAATTAATGTGCTCAGGTTCGTTTGTTTTTATTCCATGCAAAAGTGAGTTTATTTGATTGTTTGTTACGCTTTCGCGTTAAAACGGCTGAACGGATTTGGATAAAATTGGCACATGAGTAGACCATGACCTGGGTTAGGACATAAGATACTTTTACCTCGATATTCTTACGGGGTCAAGACTTCTGCGAACCGCGGGGCGCAGCCAATTTAGTGTAAAAATCACTGTCGATTATCACCAATTTGTACCGAATCTAAAGTGAACGTTGTCTCTTTCACACACATCTTCCGTCTCATTTTCCCAACTCCAGTAAAACAATACCTCCTTATCATAATTAAACAACCACAACTAAGCAACGTTATCACGGAAATCCATTAACTTAATACAACGAATAAATGATCCAACCCTCAATCCCCCCTTACCCCCCTTTAAGGAGATAGCAATAGGGTAATAGTCTCTTTTATTGCCAAAACCACTTTGCAAAAGAATTCAAGGCATTAAGGAGCATAACGGTTTTCTTCTATTAAGTGTAAGGGTGCGTTTCCACTGAAGCGGAGACGAGCGAAGCTGAGCGGAGACGTGCAATCACAATGGTTGAAATCTTCATCGCGTCTCTCGTCTCGTCTGTGATTGGACGATTCCTGCACGTCTGCGCTCAGCTCCGTACGTCTCCGCTTCAGTGGAAACGCACCCTAATGAGTTCTTTTTCTTTATAAATGCTGTAAATTAAAGTTGAGACGCCATTCTGTTATTTAAATTTTATTTTGTTTTGATTTTGTTAACGCTTTTAACGTGCACGTCTTTCTACATTGTTCTCACATGTATTATTTCAATATGAATGATGTAACCAATATTTTGTAAGAATATTTTGATTTAAAGGAGTGTCCGTGGAGCTTCTTGCCCGTTCTTCTCCATAGGAACCTACTACGCTTTGGAATGGGCAACTAGCTTTATCTTTCTGACTAACCGACCCCTTGACAATTCAAAAGTACCTGTAATTGGTTTATTTGAAATAAATGCTTTGAGTTTGAGTTTTGAGTTTGCGTTAGAAAAAGTGCCTAACTATTTTCAGTACATTAAATAAACTTAGTTGTTATCCTCAAAAGTTGGTCTAGTAATCATCATTGACCGATTTTTGAATGGTATGAGAAAATGCAAACCCGTATCTTGACTTGCTTAGATCTTAAATAATGAAAATATCAGGCTATTTTTGTCCCACTGTAGGGCTAATATCTTTTTTAGGGTTCCGTACCTCAAACGAAAAAAAACGGCACCCTTAGAGGATCACTCGTGTGTCTGACTGTCTGTCCGTCTGTCACAGCCAATTTGCTCCGAATCTAATGGACCGATTAAGTTGAAATTTGGTACACTGACCCATGTGTAGTTCTATTCATAAAAATTAACCATTCCCGTCTTTATCTCCGAAAGTAATGAACCTAAAATTTTGAAAAAATTATGAAGACTTGTCATTTACTCATAGATTACAGGAAAACCGGTCTTCAAATAATATAAAATACAATATAATATAAATGGCAGCCAGGCGCGCAGACGTGCCGCGTGTGGCGATGTTCGCAATCATACCTTTATTCAAGGTTTTCGCACAATATTTTATACCAAGATCTTAAACACCGTTATTTTCCAGGCAATCCTAATGATTTTGATTATTAACTATTGATTGATATTAATTATCTATTAAAAACATCGGTTTTAATTTTATGTTAAACTGTTTTTGAAAGTTTTCAATTTGTCGCTGTTACGTCAGTTTGGCCTAAATGTGTGTTGATGTATTTTGGTATCACTAGGCCAAATTTTGATTTTGAAGTTAGCTCACCCTTAAGGGGACTACAGGACCTAAACGTGCCTAAACGCAAGTTTTATAATGCCTAAAAGAATATGATCCACTGCAGTAAACAAAATCAGAAAAATATATGATATTCTTCAGGATATATGCTAGTATGATAGTGTGTTGAAAACATAATACAACTAATTTGATACGATAGAAAAAAATCATGAAGATACCTCTAAAAATTTCTTTTAACGTTTAAAAATCATATTAATTTACATGCAATCATTCTGATTTTTTGTCAGATTATTTTACAAGCTACATATTAGCATAATAGTGTTTTAATTTTCCAGTCCAATCAATAGATTTTCTGTAAATCGCTAACTGCTTCATATTTTGCAATAAATTACCTGCGTCGTGTCATCGCGCTTCTCTTTCATTTCTATGCAGTCCGACAGTGACCGCGCTTTAGCTGTTGTAAGCCTCTTAAACATTAAACAGAAAATGACTTACCTATTTACATAATTTCTTGAGCTCCACATTACCCGTGTATCAAATTCATGGTTAAACCGTCGAGGAATTAAAACACGATACAGACACCGACCTACAAACTAATTTTAACAGATTTTGTTTGTAAGGGTTCAGCGCACAAAGCGTTCTAATTGCTTTAAGCTGTATACGGATACAAACTTCAGAGTCCTAGATTCGATTTCTAGGTCAGGTTAAAGTTTAATTGAAACGTTTCAGGATCGGAATTGTGCCCGATAAATGGGGACGCCCCTAGTACAAGATCTAATACCGCAGACCTAATGCTGGTAAACGACATGTTCGTTCAAGTACATTTTGTAGGTAATTTTAGTAGTGTAATGATCAAAAGTCAATCGTATAACTCACTTATCACCCACACGTCAGTCGCTGACTCACTTACACGTGAGATGTAATAAAAGAGCCGTCTCGATTGACAAAACTAAAGAATTTCAGACGCACGCACACATCATTATCTGCCTAGCCTTTTTCCAACTACGTTGCGGTCGGCCTCAAGTCTAACCGGATGCAGCTGAATACTTGTACTTTATATGGAGCCACTGCCTATCTGACCTCCACAATCTAGTAACTGGGTAACCTTTGGTAAGGTATTGTCAGATGCAACCATGGTTAAATAACAGCACCTTTTAATCATATTGTTGGTTGTATTACGATTATATTATAAGTACTACATACCTATTTATTTTATTTTATATTTATGTATAATTCATTAAACCTGACTTGGTTTCCGTACGTCTTTTTCGGGTGACCACTGAAAATCAGCGCTGTGCTGTGGGTCTCCATAGCACAGCATCATGCTGAGTGGAAGCCTTCTTGTCACAGTCATGACGTGCCAGCAGCTGCCGACTATTTCTGCTTTGTGCTCGTAATTGTATTTAAATCTGTTATGTTTTATTGTTATTGTTCTACTCGAGTTTATTATCTTTTTTTTTATGCACGTTTTTCTGTGACAAATAAACTTATTTTTCTTTCCTTCTTTCACCGCATATTCAGTACTTTCACGTTCACGTAAATATTAAGATTAAGTCGCAGAGGTAAAATGAACGAAAATTAATCATGATGCTTTTTCTTCACTAAGGCCTAGGTTTCTTCGTGACATTTTCCGTATACTAAATTAATTCATGTGGTTTTTCATCTTTTCCGAAAAAGTGAAAGTCATCCTTCTGGACCAATGCCACATTTGCTATTATTATTTATTATTCCGAGGCACTTTTCAGTAGAAAATAAATGATTATGTATTTCAATAGTTTCACATCGGTACATACCCGTAAAACAGTTATTTTATGCCTTTTTCGGTCACCAGTCTCTCACAGCACTTCTTGTCCACAGCAACATTTATAATGTGAAAATAAATATAACGGCGTAGTAGCCTTTACCAAAACTGATCATCGTATTAGTGATTCAGCCGCTTCAATATCATCAGGATTGAGTCGGAATAGCAGTTCGTCGTGGACGTGGTATGACAGCGGCTCCCTTGACATCATCTCTGTCATCAGAAGACAGCCGCCGCGCAACCATCGATGCCACGCTGTGCTAGAGTGACTGTCAGCAGCCAGTGTCACTCTTATCCGACCTTTTTGGTGATACCAGTAAACTTCGTTACAAAACGGGGCGCTGCCACTCGCTGCGTCGTCAAATAAATTAATGTTATTATACCAGAAGCTGATGTCAAGAAGTGTTAAAGTTATTATTGTTCCGATGCGTTAAAGGGATGGTATTATAGTCCTGTATACATACATCTTTCTATTGCACTGTAAGAATTATTTTTAATGGCTCAAACACGTAATTAAAACTCATTATACAGCGAGGTTAAGAATTAGATCTAATAACAGATCAGATCACGAGTTTGCAAATAACTACCTACTTGAAAATCTTCGATGAGGTATCTTTTCCGAGCAACTACTGCAGAAGAGTTTCTTCATATTATTTTGTATTTCACACACTTATATAAAAACAATTAGCAGCTCCTAACGTAAATTTAATTATTTCAAAAGGCTTCACACGCGAGCTTTAACAAAGACTAGATACAGAATAGAGAATTATTATAAACGCATTAAGTTTAAATTTCCATTTCGACTGCATACCCGCCGCTCTGGGAGCTTTTGTCTAAGGCTGTCTGTTACACCGAAGTGGGTATGATTAATATTGAGCAGTTGTAAAAATGCATGTGTGCTTTGTTAGAGGTATTTAAAGGTCTTTAATAAAAAGCAGTTTTTTTATTATACTTAAACTTATAAGTAAAAAAACAAAAAGCGAAAAACAAACAGAAACAAAACAAAAACAAAAGCAAAGACTTGTCCTAAACAATAAATGACTGGTGGTTGACTGGTAGAAAATGCCTCAGTCATTAAGTTCGCCTTTGTGAGGTACTTTTGCGTGAAGTTTTAATAAATAAATAAATAATCACAACTTAACTACTTGCAAAAAACACGATTATTAACCGACTCATAGGAAGGGCTGGCTACCTATGGGATTCATCGAGGGATCAAACATATCGTTATTGTGTTCAACTGTTAACCTTTCATATAACTAACTCGGAAAGATGTCATCTGCCGTAGGGACAGTAAAGTTTATGCCCATCAGATCTGCTGTGATTGATTGTTCAACAATCAATTAAATATTTCGATATTTAATCTGATCAATTTGGGGAAGTTAGCCCCCTTTTTGCTTCCTCAGCAACAGTTTAATATTTAGACACTTTTTAAATTGTCAGAATACCTTGTTACTTAGTGGTGTAACAGACGCCCCACCTCGCACGTGAGCTCAGTATATCGTGAGATCTGACCGACGCGTCGTGGTAATGGGAAACATGGACAAGGCTTATCTTCACGCCCTGCCTCTTAGATGTGCGGGTAGTCAGAAATATAGGGGCTTGGAGACGACTGATTGTTTGGAAAGATTAGAGTTTGTGAAGTTTTGGTATAATACCTTTTGTGTTGGTCGTAAATTGTAAAACGTTGATAGAGCAGTCCGTATACAAATAATAAAAAAATATGGCGATATTTTTAATTAATATTTGTGTTAGTTATGAGTAGGATTTTAGGTTTAATCAAGAGTGATTTCTAAAAAAAAAAAAAAAACAAATTTCCTGCCACATGTATCGGCAATTAATATGTTTGTTTTGCGGACAGAAGAGTTGGTAAAACTATACATACAAATACAAATACAAATACAAATACAAATAGTTTATTTTCTTTAACAAAATTGTACTACATACTAGTGATAGAAGTGTCCCTTTAAGCAAGTAAATGCCTGTATTAGGACACTCCCCTCTTCCGTAACTTAAATTTACATAATGTACACAAGAAATGCCATTGTTTACTATTTACTATTTATAATTAATTACAATTTTAAGACTTAGATTAGATTTAATTAGATTTAATATAACTTAGTGTGCGTTTTGTGTATGTAATGTGAGGTGAGGTGGGCATAATTATGTGATCTGTGTTATGGGATGTATGTTAGTGTAGGATGTGTGTGTGTGTGTGACCTGTATGTGTGTAATTGTAAAGGTTGTGCATGAGAGTAAGTGTGTGCATGAATGAGTGAGTTATGATGTGTGCTGCAGGAGGGCCTCAGTGTCCTCATATGATAGTGGTTTTATCCATTGGATTACAAGTTTTTTACATTCTAGAAATTGTTTGGTGTAGACATATATTTCTTTATTTATTTTATTATAGAGTTGAGATGACTGTTTCTCGTATTGCCTGCTACAAAACCTGGTTTTTGTTTGAGGAATCGGTGCTATACATGGGGCATAGATTTTAAACAAAATGTTTCAGATAATGATCTTTGTATGACGAGGCTTTGAGGTTTGAAGATTGACCATGAACATACAGAACTCTTTCACTGGGATAACTTCGTGAAGTAAACAGGAGAAATTACTAGTCTACTAGGACGTAGCTTGGCTACGCGGTCGTAGCAGCCCACTGGACCGCTACGGCGCAGTTACGCGCGTAGCTGCAATTACTCAACACATCGCTATCGCGTCAGAGTGAGATGAACGTGTTTATTCGCTCCAATAATTCATTATTAAAGGAATAGTTATGTGAGTTGTGATTTTATGTTGATTTTGTAGATTAATTAAGATGGGAACTCCTATTATTACAGCCTTATTAGTCTAGTGATCGCAAGCGCTACTGCTGATCAAAAGGTCCTGGGTTTGATTCCCAGGCCGGGCAAAGTATTTTTGGGCATTTCCAGGAATTTATCAGTAGCAGTCCAGAGTCTGGATTCGTGCCCGGTTTATGGCAATACACTCGCCCCCTGTTTCATGGAACTTAAGAGCGTTTATTCTGAAAGTGGGCAACGTCGCAAATAGATGTCAAATATTTTACTGTTTTGATTAATTTGGCAATATTACTGTATGGAAATAAGAAATGTGGCTAACTAGCAAACTAGAATATTAATAATAAATTGCAATTAACACACTTAACACTGAATTTGATGTTGTAACCGTTTTAGGTGTAAAAAAGGCATTTGGAAAGCTTTTTAACATCTAAAATTAAATATTCGGTGTTACGATATGAATGATTGCATTTCATAATCAATATTTTAGTTCGCTGGTTAGCCACATTTCATATTTCCATACAGTAATATTACCAAATTATTCAAAACAGGTAAATATTTGACAGCTCTTTGCGATGTTGCCAACTTTTGGGATAAGCGGTATTAGACATAACTGGTGAAATGTACTATAGGTACACTTCTACCTAACCCCCTGAGGATCACTGGCGTGTTTTGTTTTGTTATTATTATCCATCTTGATAATATCATGGTAGATAGAATGAACATCGCTCACTTCATTCAGTACTTGTTGGCAATTTGAAACTATTCAGTCAGTTTCCCAACATGGTAAATGATAAATGATTTTATTTCTGTAGTAGAGTAGATTTAATAATAATAAAATACTTTATTTCAGACCATGGTGTCCATTTTGTTAGTAACAATGTTCTTAAAATTCAAAAGTCATTTATTGAAACTAGGCTGAGAATCAGCACATTTTGAACGTCAAAATTACATAAGACAGTCCCCCAAAAACGCCCACCCTTCACCACTTCCTAGTACTTAAGCTGGGAAAAAGAAGTGGCGCAACAAACTCCCCAGCAGCACAGCTGTCTGTTCAGTTCGAAAAACTTGATTCTATATAATAAAGCTTTAAATGCAAAAATAATTTACATTACCACAAATTGCAATCAACTCATAAAATAAAAACATTTTAATGAGTAGATAATGTCAACAATAAATGAAAACAAAAATTAAGATAAATGGACTTACAGTCAAATAAAATAATCCAAACATTCAACTTATAGACTAGTGTTAGTAATATTTAAAAGTAACCACAACAAAACATATAAAATAAAGTAAACTCAACAATCATTGCTCCGCCATTCCATGACAAATGACGCAGCAATAACTGCTGTTACTACAGTCCAGCCGACTAGCGATCAGGCTAAGGATGCTGTTGGCCCTGCCACGTACTCTAAATACATCATTTACATTTGTACAAACACTTTGTCACAATCAATCTGCCTAGCCTTTTTCCAACTATGTTGGGGTTGGCTTCCAGTCTAACCGGATGCAGCTGGATACCAGTATTTTACATGGAGCGACCGCCTATCTGACCTCCACAACCCAGTAACTGGGTAATACGATACCCCTTGGTAAGACTGGTTGTCACTTTCGGGCTTCTGACGACCCGTAACGACTGTCAAAGATCCACGAATGAAAGCCGGGACCAACGGCTTAACGTGCTATCCGAGGCACGGAGGAGTCTCGGTATGTAAAGATGGATCGACCCGTGCGGCAGTTATTACTTAGCCACGAGCTCCTCACAAACACTTTGACACGTCGAACATATTTTAAAATCTATATGAGGTCGGTTACAGGAGTCGTTAAATGGTCGTAAAGTGATGATGGTTACTTATTTACTCAATACTCAATATACATACATACATAAACTCAAGCCTTCTTGCCATTGGGATAGGCGGAAATTACAGAATAATATACTCTATACATTTATTGCATTTTTCGATGTGAGCTAAGGTGATAGGTTTGCAAAGACATAATCTTTGTAGACCCTGTCGGATTAGGATTCCGTACTCAAAGTTTGCCAACAGGACCCCATTAAAGTCAAAGTTAAAGTCAAATAATTTATTTCAAACAGGCCCGTGTAAGGCACTTTTGAACGTCAAAATGTACAAAAAAAAAAGAATTGATTCTAGTCGCCCCTTCCAAAAGGTTATTTTTGTATGGAGAAGAATGGGCAAGAAACTCCACCGTTACTCTTTTAAAATGTTTTACAAAACTTTGTTTATGTACATTAGTTATATAATTACAAAAAAAGTTATATAAACGATATACGTTTAAAACTTATAAAATTGTAAATTACAAACCCGTCGTCTGTCTGTCACAACTTCATAAGGCTGTGACTTTTAATTGTATAAAGTAGTCAGTTGAAGTTTTTGAGTATGTCACTTTGATCTGAAGGCCAGTTATTCTCGTAACGAAAAACGTTCAAGAGCAAGTCGCAATCTCATCTCAGCGACAATCAATGTCAAAACTTGAATTTCACACAACAAAACAAAACTTCTAATTCCCCTACGGAAATTAGAAGTTTTGTTGACAAATTGAGACTGAGATTAGAATACCAACGTTCTTAAAAATACCGGAACTGTACCTAATATGTAACATAAAATAACATCAAGCCTGTAATCTCCGAAGGATTAATGCAGAAGTGTACCTATCAGGGATGTTACGGAAGTCCTTTTACCGGAACCGGAACCAGAATCGGAGGATCTAAATTTGATTGATTGGAACCGGAACGATGTGATAAGGGAAGGTCTAATGAAATAATAGAAATATAATTCAGTCTCTTTAATCAGTCAATTTAATTAGTATCTTTAATCAGTCTCTTTAATCAGTCTATTTAATCAGTCTCTTTAATCAGTCTATTTAATCAGTCTCTTTAATCAGTCTCTTTAATCAGTCTCTTTAATCAGTCTCTTTAATCAGTATCTTTAATCAGTCTCTTTAATCAGTCTATTTAATCAGTATCTTTAATCAATCTCTTTAATCAGTCTCTTTAATCAGTATCTTTAATCAATCTCTTTAATCAGTCTCTTTAATCAATCTCTTTAATCAGTCTCTTTAATAAGTCTCTTTAATCAGTCTCTTTAATCTGTCAAATATTAGCGATAACATCAAACAATAAACTAAGACTTTCTACACAGTCTAAAATAAACAAACATTACCCTGGCGTCGAGTTAAAACTTGTTTGTACGGGCTCTAGTCACGAGTATCGCTGCGTTTCAAACTTCTGTATAACTCCAATTCAAAATTATCGGAACCGAAGTCGGTATCGGAGGTGTAAAATTAATCGGAACTTCGAATCGACCTTTCCGAATCGCAACCGAAGCTCCGTAACATCTCTGGTACCTATAGTAAACCCACATTTCACATGTTATTTTTAGTCCCATGTAAAAGGGGGTGAGTCTATTGCCATCCTCTGGACCCAGACTTCGGGCTGCAACTGAGAAATAAAAAGAAAATAACTATACCACAATTTAAACTTTATGCATAACGAATATGCTGTCGGACATTTATACTAACAGTACCTGGGCGACCGAGCTCTGCTGGGGTGAAAAAAGAGAATGCGCATTTAATAGTTTAAGACAGTTCATACTAATTCCATGTTGCCATGTCATTATTCTCAGGTAGCCATCTTGTTCTCCGAGCTTTTCTCGGGGGAAAATACGGAGAAATTTCTCAGATATGAGAGCTAGCTAGATCGATTTTTCGCCCCCATAAACCCCTATATTGCAACTTTTATCGAAATTGTTAGAGCCGTTTTCGAGAACGTGATTACGAATATATATACAAATATTGCTTATTTAATAGTATTGGATTCGCCCGGAACGTCCGTTTACTGGAAACTAGTAAACGAACGTCGCTATTAGATCATTATTTTCTACTAGTTGCCAGTCTTCCTACCCCCAAACAGATAAACACCCGACCATCTCTTTCCACACTGGTGACCACTAACAATAGTGTAATCCAAATGGCACATTTGCTGACCGTACTCGCTCTTTGTCAAACGTGTAATTTTGTTGGTAGCCGTACTCGGTTCTGTGTTATGAATGGTTGTAGCGTTTTGTTCAGTTGTTATTTTCTATTTATTGATCAGTATGGAAAGATAACAAAATTATAATAGGTTTGACTAATAATCCACCCAAATTACATGTTAGGCGCACCTATAGCAAAACACTACTACACTACTTAAATATATGTTGCGAATTATAACCCCACTTCTAGGGCTTAGCATGTAATTTGCAACATAGATTTTAACTTTCTTTGTCAAATTAATGTGTATTTATCAGAAACACGATGCCTCAGAAAGCACGTTAAGCCGTTTTTCCCGGTTGTCATTCGTGGATCTTTGACAGTCGTCACGGGTCATCAGAAGCCCTAAAGTCTGACAACCAGTCTTACCAAGGGGTATCGTATTACCCAGTTATTGGGTTGTGGAGGTCAGATAGGCGGTCGTTCAGTGGAAAATACTGGCATTCAGCTACATCCGGTTAGACTGGAAGCCGACCCCAATATAGTTGGGAAAAGGCTAGGCAGATTGATTTTGTCAGAAACACGGTACACGGTCTGATTATACTTGCAATAGCTAAAGCTTTTCAGAAATTCGTAGTTCCTTAGATTTTATTTTGTATCTAATACTTTAAACCAAAATCGCATCCGGAAAAACTACACACAACTCTAATAACGTGGTTATTAGTACGCCCATTTTATATAAAAAGTAACATGGCCTTGAAAAGTAAAAAAGAACACAAATCAGACTAAAAGACCCAGAATACTATTATTAGATCAAACCAGAATTTTATATCCTGCAATAATAGAACGCGTGACCCGATACCAATTTTCATTTTCTTAAATCATCTCTTTCAACCATAAAAATATATACGTACACACAATTCTTAACTTTACACAATACCC
Source organism: Agrochola circellaris (assembly GCA_914767755.1). Taxonomy (NCBI): domain Eukaryota; kingdom Metazoa; phylum Arthropoda; class Insecta; order Lepidoptera; family Noctuidae; genus Agrochola; species Agrochola circellaris. The sequence continues at coordinate 12,482,318 of OU611862.1, forward strand.
GATAAAACATTTCACCCAATCACGTGAACGGAAACACCTCCATTCTCGACAATCCAGCAGTTTCCAGAAAGCCAAGTAATAAATGTAACAAATTGAAGTAAGCTGATATCACTGAACCCTTTGTTAGTGCGGAACCCGACACGTTATGCTCTAATGGGGTACTCATTTACATCGCTTTCTGTTACCGTGATAAGAAATATGTGTTTGGGTGTGGAGAAAAGAGTACCTTCATTCATGGATGAACTAGTTCGGTGTTAATAAAAATAAAATAAAATCTACAGCACGAATTTTTAGATGCCATATGATTCCTTTCCCTCTATTTAATTCAAAATTCAAATTCAAAAGTCATTTATTCAAACTAGGCTGAGAATCAGCACTTTTCGAACGTCAAAATTACATAAGACAGTCCTTCAAAATGCCCACCCTTCACCGCTTCCTAGTGCGTTAGCTGGGAAGAAGAAGTGGCGCAACAAACTCCCCAAGTGGCGCAACAAACGCCCCAGTGGCGCAATATACTCCCCAAAACTTATACATGTATATCACCATCTGCCTATGCTTTTACCAATTTTGTTAGGGTAGGTTTCCTGTCTAACCGTTGCACCTGAATACCAGAATTTCACATCTGACCTCCACTACTCAGTTACTGGGTACATCTTATTATAATTTTACTTATAAATTATGTATATAATTATATATTTCACTGTGTATAAATATCATAATAAAGTATTCTGAATCTAAATCAGTTGTTTTGATAAAAAAGAAATTTTATGAAAAAAAATAGTATGTTCAATTATAAAGGTAATCAACGTAGAAACGTATAGTCGTCCTCGTTTTACCATTAAAGTTTATATTTTCTGTGAATTTTTATCGAAAGTGGTAAAGTAATTACGAGATCGACTATAGAACAATGTATGAGAACCAAAAATTATACCCACAGACGAATTTGTGCCCTATGCTTATTTATGGAGATTGTCCAACAGTGGACGTTTTTCGGTTGAGATGTGTGTTAGTGTTTTGGAATTTAGGAATTGCTTAGAAATATTATGTCTGATTACTGGTATGTATCTAGTAGATCCGTGTGGTGCCGGATGTAAAGAATAGTACCATACCATTTCTTCCCGTGGGTCGACACCCACGGGAAGAAATGGGATGGTACTAATAGTCCTAATTAGTCGCCTTTTACGACTAAAAGGCGACTAATTAGGGACTCACTAGAGAGTGGGCAGCAGCGTTCTCTACGCATTTTAACACCATACTTCGATCGCCAACCCGCCTGCCAAGCGTGGGGATTATGGCAAACCCCCCCATTCGGGGGAAGCCTATGTCCAGCAGTAGACGTTTTTGCATCTACATCGCCACATGCGAACTACGCATCAAATACCTGACGTCACATAACATCCTGACGTCACTCAAATAAAGTTTACCGTGCGGTGGACATATATACAAGCTCCCGACTTCAACCTTTGGGCAGTTGCCCACCAGACATGACACCCGTCTGGTCGGAGGATCCTCCCTTTTCTATGGTGGATGAGTGAACTTTACACCCTGTTCCTCATACCCCTAAAATCTAGTAGATATAAATGTTGGCACAGATCCCTTGTGAATAAAGTACACTTATCTAATGAATACAAGACCAACTATGTTACTCCGGATGCAAGTATGGATAAAGCTGATATTGCTGCTGTAGGTAGCGTAGACACAAATTCACATTGTTATTCATTGTTTGCAAATTTAATTTGTGTACTTACAACAGATTGCTTGGGAACTTATATTTGTGAAAATTTTAGTTTTGAGTGTATTTTAAACCTTAAGAATATTCGAAACTGTATGCAACTTGATTTAGTATACTTTTTCACTGACGATTCATACATAAATAACATCACGCCTCTAATCCCTGAAGGGTTAGCCAGAGGTGTACCTATAGAACACATTACCACATTTCGACAGCTATGTTTAACAAAGTCAAAGTCAAACGATTTATTTCAATTAAGCACATAAAAGGTACTTTTGAACGTCAATTTTACAAAAAATAGAATTGATTCTAGTCGCCCCTTCCAAAAGGTAGTTTTCGTATGGAGAAGAATGGGCAAGAAACTCCACCGTTACTCTTTTAAAATGTTTTTGCAATATTAATCATATAATTATATGTGAAGACGATGCATCTAGTATAAGATTACTATACCACGATAGGTAAAAAGATTGAAAAATTAAGCAATACAGATAAATTAATTATGAGATTTATTTATTTGGCTACAAAGGATGTGCTACAGCCAATTACAGTAACTACAATTAAAAAAAATAAAGATACAATTATACTCGTATATAACACACATTAAAATATACATAATAAAAACATGAAAACAATTTTTTTTTTTTTAAGTTTAACAGCACTTTCACAAATTCCTCTCACAGTACTTCTGACATATCAATAAAATCTTTGTCCATCCATCCGCAAACAGGCCGCCTGTTGGTTTAGAATCCAAGAGATCATTAAGCGCGGCCAGGGCGCGAGGAATTGGCGACTTAGCACGTACAACAGTACGACATGGAGGTACGGCAAACAGCCTGAGCCTTCTGCCCCGGCAGTAATTGTCTGGGACGAAGAAGCGCGCCAGCACATCAAGCAGATCAGGAGCGTCAATAGTGCCACGGAGCGTCTTACAGGTTATTGTGAGCTGATCTCGAGCTCGCCTTACCTCTAGCAAGTTGTATACGAGGCAACCCAGTAAGAATTTTGTAGGATAGAGGTAAAGATAGTAGCCGTGTTTCTGCTTGTATAGGTACTTGTGGTAGGTGCTTGTGATAAAGAAAAAGAAAGAAAGAAAATACGTTTATTTGCGGAACACATGATGCAAAGAAAGAACAAAACACAAAAATAAACAATTTGGGGGAAAATATGCGTCACATCCACGCAAAACGGCCATCGCTCAGCTTAATGCTGCGACCCTATGCGAGACAGAGCCCCAACGCTGGTTTTCAGTGACAGCCGGCGTTGACGTGTTGACGTCAACCGGTAGATACATGGTGCTCACATAACTCCCATGTAATAACACTGCCGTACCCGGGTATTGAACCCAGAACCTCATGCTCAAGGGTAGCGTTTGCGCCCACAAGAACAACGAAGTAGTCAGCAATAAGTACTAACATTGCAACGTAACTTCTTTTCCTAAACCAGTTTTGTTATTTAATAGCTAGTTCTTTTCAAAGTTTGATTTGTTTCAACTTTTATCCTTATTTAAAACAGTGATATATTCGATCTTATTACAAAACGAGACGAACGCCGAACGCAATAACTGTCAATAACCTATCTATCACCAGTTTTGGCATAACGGAGATAGAAAAATCTATCTATCTATGGTTTTAACGACCCAATACGTAATCTGTCAGAGACTAGGAATCATAAGGAATGTGACAAAATGACAGATAGAATTATACTGTCGACCATCAATAGCGATCTGCCTTTACCGACAGTAGGTTATTGGGTTCGGTCGTAAATCAACGAGCTAGTTTTTTTAATAAGAACCTAACTGTGATTGAAATACAGTACTTTATACAAAACTGACAACTTAGTCCTGTACTAAGTGGTCCAGTTTTGAATTTAGAATTTTACCTCACGTAGTCGACATACACACGTTGTAAATACAAAAACTCATGAAACTGACAACTTAGGGCCGGTTTTTCAATCGTCAGTTAACTTTTATCCGCCGAATAAGTTTGTCATTTTGACAATCTGTCAAAACGTCACATTTATTCTGCAGGTAAAAGTGATCTAATGATTGAAATATCGGCCCTTAGAGATCGTCTTATTTAAAATGTCACGCCCCTTTTCCGCCCCGTTTGGATATAAATCGAAGTGGTGTGCAGTTTTAAATTAAACGATACCTACTAAGTTGTCAGTTTTGAATTTAGAACTTTACCTTACTTAGTCGAATTAAAGTCGCTCCACAATCGAGAGAATCGCGGCGATAATTACCCTGTGCCTTCAAAGTATCGCCGCGATGATGAACGCCGTGTGGAGATTATTTCATAGAGTTTCTATTAAATTTGATGGCATTGCGAGACTATCACCGCAGTTTTCTCGCCCGCCAAAGGATTAAGGCCTCGTCTAGAAAAAAAAAAAACCTCATCTGTAAAAAAAAACTTTTTAAAATTTAAGCCACAAAAAATCTAGTCGATTCATATTCTCAAAATGAATTTATCTGGGTCCAAGATATGGAAAAATTTATGTTATTCTTTCAGTAACTTTATTTAGTACCAAAGTTCAGTTGTCCGAAGAAACGGCAGGAAACTTTAATTAAAAGTTTCATATTTCATTTTAACTAGCTTCTGCCGTGACTTTTATTTATTTTTATTTTATACCACAAAACTTCAATACCTATTCGACACAAATGGACGACTGTTTACGATGTTGGCCCCATGGAGCATGTTGTTCAGTTTAAACCTTCATTTTGACCATACTTTTCTGATACACCAAGTAGATCAGCCAGAATTCAAATTCAAAATAAAAATATTTTATTTCCCATAAACCTATAAGGGCATTCATGCAACGTCAATTGACTTTCTAAAATTTGTGATCCATAAACCTTTGTGCAGACCAGCGCGACGCGACACCGGTTATTGTTATACCGTCAAGTTTTCTTAGAAATTGTATTGTTCGAGTCGCGTCGCGGCGTCGCGTCGCGCTGGTCTGCACGAAGCTTAATACTGTATTAATATGTAGCTACAATTAAGAACCCAATATGTAATATGTTTTGTGGCTTCACAAAACATATTACATATATACATTTGGGGGTATGAGGAACAGGGTGTAAAGTTCACTCTTTTTTTTTTTGCGCTGGCAACACTGGCGGTAGGTCGTGAAAAAACGACCTCTTAGTTAAATATTCTAGTTTATTAAATAATTGTGTTTATTTTGTGTTAAACCTATTGTCTATATTAGAATCTAAGTATAAAGTGTCTCTAACAGTGTCTGTAATGTGTTTATGTCGTGATTATACATAATAGTCGAGATTACGAAAAATCATCTACCGGCTGTCAACGTTTGGATTGCGGATTTGAATTCATCGAACCCGGGGAGTATTTTGTTTCATACTAATCATTATTGTAGTTATATTTACACACTTTACATCACCTGTAAACATTGCTCAGAGTTATGAGCTACGTCCAGTACACACGGGCACCGTTTATGTCTCCTTTTGCTTGACAAATAGTGGAAGCACAATCGACGACGAAAACACTTGCCCCAGACATAAAACGTACACTACAAACTTTACTGAACACATATTTATCCCTAAATTGCTTTAATACTATTGTTTAAAACAGGTTGCATTGTCCAAATGATGAAACTATTAGGTACCTCAAATCTCATGTCCTTAACATTCTTAGTGGAAATTTACTAAGTATAAGTATTTATTATTTTATAATCTTAAATGGTAATATAAGTCTATAAGCCCCAGAATAAATTAATTAGTTTCCTTTTTTTCTTATACCTCCAAATTTTCATAATCTTTTTTTGTTTTTTTTGTTTTTATATCTTTTGTTTATCTTTCTTTCTTGCTAATTGTCTTACCCTCCTACCTTCTCAAGTTCTCAACTCATTTAGATTCCTCATACACTCAGTTGTTTCTTGTCACATTCCAGGTGCCATTTGGGGAAATTTTTGAATATGATGACCCGCGCAGCCACAGTTCGTGACATGAGTGACAAACTTAATGCAACACTGAAAGAGTTGGAGGCATCAAAAAAAGAATGCAACCAGCTACTGCAGGAAAGAGAGGACAGTGAGGTTGAAGTCAAGAGGATTAATGACAAAAACACTCAACTCAAGAGCCAGCTTGTAGAACTTCACACTCAGCATATGGACATACTTGACCAGCATCACCATCTCCGTCAACTAGTGTCAGATTTTCAACAATGTAGTGACACTCATGACCAGGCTCTGAGACGTATATCAGGCCTTGAAGTGGAATTATGCAAGGCACACAACACTATTTCCACCATCAACTCTCTAAAAACCAGCGAACAGGTTGCCAACACCAATAACCTTTTCAACGAGTTGGTTGGTAGTGTATCCGGACTGGAGTGTGAAGTGCCCACCGTTGCCAAAGACCTGACTGGGGACGATACCTTAACTAGATGTCCAATTCTAACTAGTCATAATAAAATTAAGAAGTATATTAAAATTAGTAAAAATATCAAAAAATACAAAAAACTCTTGAAGTCACAAAGTGTTTATAAGTTTAATATTAATCTTAGGAAAGAACGTATTAACTTAAAAAGCCAACTAAATTTATGTAATGTTAAGATGGAAACTAGCAGACAAATGTATGATGTTGACATACAAAACCTTCAAAAGGAATTACTGAGCAGGGAAAATACACTTAAGGAAATATCTTGTAAGTATGAGTCTAGTCAGCTAATGTTAAGCGAGCGCTTGCAGGAGGCCTGTGAGTTGGTGGATTTGGTGAAGTACAACGCAGAGAGGTACGAGTCGCTTACAAACAATCTCACCTGTAGTTGCGCGCCCACTCCGCCACCTTTCATGTCTCAGCATGTTGTTCCGGCCACTTCACCCATTTCAACTCATACTATAGAAACTATCAATCCCACTCAAAGTAATGTTTTGGTATTTTCTGATAGATTAGGAGCAGGTTTTGGATCCTTGTTAAATAACCGATCTAAACATACCATGATTAACTGTTGTTACCATAATCTGCATTTTAATGAGCTTGTTCATAAAATAAAAAACACACAAATGAATGAGCAGACTACTGTAGTTCTTTTAGTTGGCAATAGTCTGAGTATCAGTAAAAGGGACATAGTTAATGGTGTCGACACCCTACTTAAATTAAAATTAGGTAAATTAATATTATGTGCTTTACCATATTCAGATCATTTGTATGCTGAAGAAAATGATTACATTAGTAGTTTAAACAACCTAATGCACATTTTGACATGTCGTCATAGTGACCGTTTGTTGTATTTTGATACTAACAATTTTGTTAGAGATTTTGTGTTCATTCGGGAACATATGTTTCTTCCCAAGAAAAGTCAACATGTTTTGGCTACTTTGTTAGCTTACAATATACACGCAGTTATTGATAATTTAACTGAGATTAGGTTAAGTGACGAAACAGTATTGTCTAGTATTTCTAATAATACTGTAATAGATTCTTTAAACTTTTAGACTCGACAAAAGAGAAGCATAATAAGAATATTTTACTGTATCACCAAAATATTAATCGTTTCTCTGGCAAAATTCTAGACGTGGAATTGTTAATAGATAAATATCATATGGATATCTTATGTTTTTGTGAAACCTGGTTAAGACCGGATAGGATGCTGTTTAATGTAAATAATTTTTCAGTTGCCAGTGCGTATAACAGGTCCTCAATAGGGGGTGGTACCTTGATATTATGTAATAGTTGCCTTAGACATAAGGAAAGGAAGGATATCACTGCTTGCTCTGTTGATCGCTTTTGTGAGGTAGCATGTGCAGAAGTTGAAGGCCATACTTTCTTATGTGTTTATAGACCACCAGCCTCAAACTTGTCATCATTTTTAATCATTATGGAAGAAATACTAAGTAAACTTTTTAAAGATAATAAATTAGTTTTTGTTTGTGGTGACCTAAATATTGATCTATTAGTTAACTCACCCGATAAATTTAAGCTTTTATCATTGTTTAAATCATTCAACTTAAAATGTATATTTAATGAAGCGACTAGAATAACAGCAACCTCAGCTTCATGCATTGACAACATATTTACTAATTGTAAAGTACAAGACTCATCATTAATTAGTGGCGTCAGGTCTGACCATACTGGTCAACTTGTATCATTTGACTTAGAGAAAAAGTTACACTTAGATAAAACCATTGAATTAAGATCTCTTACTAAAAATAAATTGAAAAAATTTAATAATAATGTTCTTAGCAATCTCTCAACTGCTAGTTTTAATTCACAAGACCCCAATATAAACTACAATACATTATTTTATACAGTATGCCATGAATTCAATAAAGCGTGTCCTGTAAAAAGAGTAACAATTAATACCAAACCAAAATTTAATGATTGGGCCACTGCTGGCATTAGAAAAAGCAGAGATATTTTATATAATTTGTACAACGAGAAATCATTGACTTCTGATCAAGCCCTTCATAATTATGTCAGAAATTATTCTAAGATATTCAAACGAGTCTGCGCCCAAGCTAAATCTAAATTAATAAGTAACAAAATTAGTATCTCTAAAAATAAAATAAAAGCTGTGTGGCAGGTAATTAACAAAGAAACTGGAAACCTAAAACAACGAGATCAGAGTGAATTGTCTTTAAAAATTGGTAATGAAACCATTTCAGATAAGTTAAAAGTTGCTGAGACACTAGAAAATTTCTTTACCAACATCCCAATAGAGGTTACGAATTGTCTCCCCTCATCATCTATATTAGCTGAATCTCTTCTCAAAGAAAACTTCAGTAAGGATATTCCAAGTTTTGTTTTTGAGCCCATTTCTATTGTCACAATTAAAAAAGCATTCAAAAGTCTTAACATAAAAAACACTGAAGACTTATGGGGGATTTCCGTTAAGGTTCTTGGAGATATCATTGACACAATTGCCCCTGCCCTAACAGGCATATTTAATCAATGTTTAGATAGCGGTACGTTTCCTGATTTAATGAAACATAGTAAAGTAGTACCAATCTTCAAATCAGGTAGTAAGAGTGATCCCTCTAATTATAGACCTATATCTGTGCTACCAGCATTGAGTAAAATCTATGAAAAAGTCATGCTAGACCAGATGTTGTCACATTTTAATTCAAATGGGATTTTACATGGTCACCAGTTTGGTTTCACGAAAGGTAGGTCCACGACTGACGCAGGAGTAAAACTCATAAGTCACATTTTGGAATCCTGGGAGAATTCCCAGGACGCAATTGGCATTTTCTGTGACCTCTCAAAAGCGTTTGACTGCGTTGACCACAAAACACTGATCTGTAAATTACACCACTACGGAATTCGTGGACAAGCTGCTGATCTTGTTCTTTCCTATCTGTCGAACAGGCAGCAAAAAGTAAACGTTAACGGGGCGACGTCCTCGGGGTCTCTAGTTAAGATGGGCGTGCCTCAAGGATCAATTCTTGGCCCTTTCCTATTTCTAGTCTATATTAATGACCTTCCTTACATGATGGCCAACTTATCAGATATAATTCTATTCGCTGATGACACTTCTCTTATTTTTAAAATAGATAGAAAAGATACGGATGTCTTACATGTCAACAATAGTCTAGCAGTTCTTTCGAAATGGTTCGCAGCTAATAATCTTTTACTTAATGCGAACAAAACTAAATGCCTTAAGTTCTCATTACCAAATGTACCTCAAGCAGGTCTAAATTTAAAACTTGACGGCAAGAAACTAGATGCTATTACGGAAACTGTATTTCTAGGAATTACTTTAGATTCGAGATTGCAATGGGGCGCCCACATTAGAGCCCTTTCAGGTAGATTAAGTTCAGCTGCATATGCAGTAAGAAAAATAAGGCAGTTGACTGATGTAGCCACAGCTAGGTTGGTATACTTTGCTTATTTCCACAGTATTATGTCTTATGGCGTTCTGCTGTGGGGATCGGCAGCTGATGTAGATTCAGTTTTCATCTTACAAAAGAGGGCAATTCGCGCGATCTATAAAATGGCTCCTCGTGAGTCGCTTAGAGATAAATTCAAAGAAATTGATATACTTACTCAGCCTTCTCTTTATATTTTAGAAAGTATTTTGTATGTTCGCAAAAACTTAGGACTTTTCAAAATAAGAAGCGATTTCCATAATATAAATACACGTAGTAAACATGAAATTGTGATACCCAAATTTAGATTAACCAAAACTAGTAAGTCATTTCTTATAAACAGTATTCGCTTTTATAACAAGTTGCCAAAGTCAGTTACAGAACTTAGCGATGGAAAGTTCAAAGCCCACATCAAACGTGTCCTTATCAAAAAAGCATATTATAAGATTAAAGACTACGTTGAAGACAAGGAAGTTTGGCAATAATTACTTCTGCACATGTGGCTTCCCTGGTGCCTCATTAACGGCATAACTATGTAAATGTCTATTAACTGCTCCCAAATTACGATAATTATTTTAATTTACTTTTTTATTTTATTTTAATTTACAAATGACATAATCTTTGTATTATTTGACATTGTATATTTACAATATATTAAATTTGATTTATTACAGCAGTAATGGCAACCATTATCATTTGGTTTAAATAGGTTTTTATTTTATTTAGGAATTTCATTTGTCTTTTATATAGCTTATTTTCTTTTAAATTTTGTGAATGAGAGAACGTTGTAGACTTAACAGACTGTAGATCGGTGGACCATTTAATTTTTTGCTAAGTACCTGGTACTTGTTGATGGGCCTACACTGTCCTCTCATACCTTTTAACACTGTAACTTGGAATCATTGTAAAAACCATTTACTTTTAAAAGAGTAACCGTGGAGTTTCTTGCCGGCTCTTCTCCATAGGAAACGACCAATTGGAACCGTGCACCTAGCTTCTGACGTTTCATAAGTGCCCTTGTAGGTTTATGTGAAATAAAAATATTTTGAATTGAATTGAAAAATATTTTGAATTGAATTTTTGAATTGAATTGACTCATCCCCCATAGAAAAGGATCCTCCGACCAGACGGGTGTCGTGTCTGGCGGGCATCTGCCCAGAGGTTGAAGTCGGGAGCTTGAATATATGTCCATCGCGCGGTGAACTCTAATGCGCGATGCAGGATTTGAGTGGCGTCAGGATGTTGTGTGACGTCAGGCCTTTGATGCGTAGTGCGCATGTGGCGATGTAGATGCCGCCACAATGATACAATATTATGGAACGAAGATTGTAGGCAACAAAATGAATTCTCATTGATATATACATCATCATTTCGAGGCTGACTGTACCTACTTTTCAATTCTCTTAATTAAATAGTTTGACGATTGGGTAGAAGTTTCTTTAATAGAACTACTTTTACTTTTTCTTAACTGAGCGAATGTTCGATCTATTTTCTATATAAGGACTTTTCAAAGCTCGATGAATTTCTGTTCTCGATACTTGAAACTCATGAAGAAAATAATGAGAAAATCTGTAATACCATCGAGATGATTTTTTTACACTGAACTTTTTAATAATTAACTGATAAGAAGCCACGTAACGTTCGTAAGGTTCTGGAGTGGCGACCGCGTACCGGAAGACGAAGCGTTGGAAGGCCTCCCACAAGATGGACCGATGAACTTGTGAAGGCCGCAGAAAGCCGCTGGATGCGGGTAGCACAGAATCGGTTGAAGTGGCGGTGCATAGGGGAGGCCTATGTTCAGCAGTGGACGTCTTTTGGCTGAAATGACGGCGATGATGATGAAGAAGCCACGTTGGTCTAGTGGTCGCAACCGGTACTGCTGATATGAGGTCCGAGGTTCAGGCCCACGGTTTATGGATTTTTAGGAATTCTTAGTAGAACTCCGGAGTTTGAATTCCTGCCCGATTAATGACAATAGACTCACCTCTAATAACTTGGGACTTAATCAAAACTGGGGGTGTACTATTGGTAATGTGGCGTGAGTGTAAACTCCCACGGTGAAAAATTCCACTAGTGCAAATTTACCACCAACTTCTCGCGCCCATTTGATTCTTAAAGGTCAACCTCTATATACCCCTATAGCAATTACAGGCCTGTTTTAACGTCACATAATTATATCAATTCCCAAAAAAGCCCGTTTCTACATCAAAACACGGATGTAACCAAGTGTAATATTGTGTAGAAAATGTAACTTATTTCTCTTTATATAAAGCCATGATAAAAGGAAGGTTCTGGAGGAAAATACGTTGGCTCTACCGACTTTATGACTTATTACGTTATCGTGAATTTTTAATTTTCTTGTTAGAAAATATTGTGTTGTGTATAAAGTGAGTAGGCTCCTGGTGTTTATTTTGAAATAATTATGTTGTTGTTGATCAAATATAATATAGCATAGTGTATAGTCGACCTCGTAATTTCTTTGCCACCGTAACCAGGAGCATAACGAGACGCCACCCCGACTCACTGGGAAATCACCACAGACTCACCGTGAACCAAGCGGCACCCGGTTCCGAACTCAAATTCAAAGCATTTATTTCAATTAAACTATTACAGGCACTTTTGAATTGTCAAGGAATCGGTCAGTCAAAAATATGAAGCTAGTTGCCCATTCCAAAGCGTAGTAGGTACCTATGGAGAAGAACGGGCAAGAAACTCCACGGACACTCTTTTAAATAAAATAAATTGTTACAAAGTATTGGTTACATCATTCATATTGAAATTATACATGTGAGAACAATGTAGAAAGACGTGCAAGTTAGAAGCGTCCGTAATACAAAGATAAAACAAAGAACAATTCAAAAATTAAAATCAGCCATGGCCGCTAAGAGTTGACCAGTCCCAACTGACGGCGCCCGTTCACGAACATAACGCATGGATCAGCACCATTCAGCTCAACCATTTTGAAAGGAACTAAATGATCCAACACACGCGTCACCATCAGCGAGACATTTGAGTGAGCATGACATTCTCACAGCCGCCATTCAAGTCAATAAAAGAAGTATTATCCGGTAAATGGTAGCTCTTTAGTACATAGTACTCACACCTGTGCTCTGGAATTATATAATACAAAGGAGATTGATTTCCTACTCACTGGAACCTCAATTGCAAGCATAGTGAGGTACACGGCTCAGCTCACTATCGACATCCAATCTCTAGAGGGGAGTGATGAGACGGCATCTACATCGCCACATGCGAACTACGCATCACACTGACGGCACACAAAGTCCTGCATCGCACAAGCATATACAGGGTGTCAGGGACACATCAGGGCGAAAACTGTTGTACTCTGAAATCCAGTGTTGAAATTTTTCGTCGGTTATTTAAAAAAAAATTGCTGTTCCATACATTTTGACGACAAAATTTGCTTTTTCATAGAAAAGTTTAAGATTATTTTTTTGGTCAAAATGTATGGAATAGCTGGTTTTTTTTTCAGAATTTGAATCATGTACTGAATCCATGGTAACAGGCTTCGGATCGATGTCCCTGCATACAACGTCCCGACATCAATCGTCGGGCAGTAGCCCACCAAACATAACACCCGTCTGGTCGAAGGATCCTCCCTGTTCTATGGAGGATAAGTGAACTTTACACCCTGTTCTTCATACCTCTATGGTTGAATGTCACTTGAACGTCATAAAACTACAAGGTCTATTTGTCTATGTGAAAGATCAATAGTTTTTACCTTTGTGAAGTGTCAATTTACTGGGAATTGTTATCAAAAGCAATAAAATAGAAAGAAATGCCTTAAAATAAGGAACTTCACAATTAATTTAAATAGCCTCGTAAAGCAACATTTTCAAATACCTGTGTACTAACAATAGAGCTCGATCAATCAACGGATAAACCTGTCAACTATGGTGATTAAGGCAATATTGCCTAGCCATTGTTTGTTGAGGTCTATAGAGCCTTATTAAGCCTAACGGCCATATTATGATTAATTTGCTAATATTTTTCATATATTTAACAAAACCCTGGTATAAATATAACACTACTAACTTCATATCATAAAGAAAGTGTAACATGGGTATGAGTGACACAGATGACGTCAAAGTGGAACTTTTTCTAAAACTAGATGCAGTGCATCAGTTCAGCCGAAAGGCGTCCACCGCTGGACATAGGCCTCCCCCAAGCACCGCCACTTCGACCGGCTCTGTGCTTCTCGCGTCCAGCAGATTCCTGCGGGCTTCAGCAAGTCATTAGTCCACCTTGTGGGGGATCTTCTAACACTAGGTCCTTCGGTATGCAATCGCAACCTTTCGGCTCCATCGGCCGTGTACCCTACTTTAAAGCTCTGGTCATACTGAGGCGAATCCCGCGCGGTATACGGGAAGAAATTCGCTCACATCGATTATGTCTAAAACAAACTGAACGAATAGTCGCGTGACTTCTTGGGGCCTATTTAATTAAACCGACCGGCTACAGGTGACATATGACAATCAGACAATTCGACAATTATACAAGTTTCTTTCGTACATTTTCTGCTTTAAGACATAGTACCTGCCGCGAAAATGTGATAATAATGTCAGTTTTTGACAAAAATGTCGCATTGTTGGTTATATTAAATAGGGCGCTGGTCATTAAAACAATAGACGCGCGCAATTCGTCAATTTACAAGTTTCTTTCATACATTTCCTGCTTTATTATACAGCACCTGCCGCGAAAATGTGATAATAATGTCAGTTTTTGACAAAAATGTCGCATTGTTGGTTATATTAAATAGGGCGCTGGTGATAAAATAATAAAAGCGCGCAGCCGCGGGCCGGATCCCGCTTAGTAGTAACCTGAAGTCTGGATGAGCCCAATAAGGTTATCGGCTACCCCTCTATTGCGTTGGACTTAGAACATAACATCTGAATGTGAGTGTAATAGACACCTCTGCCTTAACCTTCGGGCAAATAGGCGTGATGGTTGGTATTTTATACTTTTTAGGCAAAAAATTCATTTTTTTGTTAATGCCACGGGCAGGTACGGCTATTAATATGAGACGAGAAAAATCTAATTACGTTGAAAAAATGAAATATCCAAGTAAAAACGAAATTTCGTCGCCTTATACTAAGGAGAACCGAGATAATTGAAATGTAAGAGGAAAACAAACGCCAGTTATTCCTGCCTGCTTATCTAGGTATATTAAGATGTGGATAAGGCATAAAGAATGTCTAGAATTTCTTTGAAATATAGGTAGCATCCTCATCCCAAGTATTTGGAAAAGAAATGACGTTACCAACAAAGCTTGCTAAGGTAACAACCTGAAGTGACAATAGGCTGGTCATGTACGTCGAACCGGTCGACGGTCCATCGACACTGTACGAGTAGTAGACGAGCTCGTAAGTGAAAATCGGCAAGCGTATCGTGGGATCATCTGGCAAGATGGCATGACTAGATGACAAATACAAGTAGAAATTTTCCTAATGAGTAAATTCTCTGCTCTGTGATTGATATGCATTGCAAGTTTATTTATGAGAAATAAATCGTTCTACCATAACTTTTAAATCTTGTAAAACTTATACATATTTATTATTTGTCCTTAAAGGAGCTATTCTTATACGAATTCCGTAAAATACTAACACTGGTTAACTATTAAGGGTAAAGATACAGCCCTGTGACATACGGCTGCGTAATAAGTTCCGGTGTCACCATTTGGGTATGAAACTCAAAAAATACTAGAAAACGTTGTTTTGAGAATAGTGTATAAATAAAATATGTCTAGATCAGCGTCTATGGTGTTGACTTTAATGTATTTAATGAAATTATTTATCTTTTAATTAGGAATAAGCCAAAAGCACGATACCGTATCCAAAACAACATCCCAAGCCCCCCCACCCGGCTAAGATTGCGGCCAAATCCAGGCCGGCTATATTGCTCACAATCTGGTTTTATCCAGTTAATTCCGGTTAATACCAGTTCATGCCGGTTCACTGGTAGCTCATAATTACACGGACGAGCTAAGCTATGCAATGTCAGTTTGTTCTATCCTGTTGGCTTAATCAAGGCCTTAATTCGGTTTTAGTTCTAATCGAGGTTTTTCTTGTTTAAGTTTTGTTAGCAGTTTTCTTTAATTAAAGTGGAGTTAATTGTTCGTGTTTAAGTATTTTTTTTTTAATGGCTAAGTAGTTTAGTTTTTATAATTTCAAGAATTTTAATGCTTTCTTACTTTTTGCATTCGTACTGTGTCATTAGCTTAGTTGAAAAAGCATTTAAAATCTGCACAACGTAGCTAGCTTGACCTCTAAATTTGGATGACATCATCTGAATTAAGTAAATGGTGGGTTTAGAACATTTATGAGCTTAGCAGTAATAAGGGTCAAAATATTCTATTTTCTCAACAGTATTTAAACTTTCAATTTCTCTATCACAAAAATCAATACCATTAAGTTATTGTCACTTGCCAAATTTATCTTCAATTTGCAAAGAGAATCATGAAATATTCATGTTTCTTCGCATTTTCGCCGCTTCGTGTAAAAAAATACTTATTTTTTTAGCATTTTCGATAAACAAATGCAAATTCTTTCGACAACACTTAACTTGTAATTCCGGAAATTAATATATTTTTTGTATTAAAATGGAGATTTATTTTTAAAGGTCACGACTGTTTGTGATCAGTTTTAGCTAAGCTTTTGAGAACTTTCTGAACTAATCAGTAACTGAGCTTTCATCTCTATTATTGATAAAGATCGCGGAAATCCGCTGGATTTGGGAAGTGTAAGATTGGTTGTGCTGAAACATGGGCTTGGCCTATGTCGAGCAGTAGACGTATATCGGCTGAAATTATCATATTATTAATTTAAAACAAGAATAATTATCATCATTTTATCCTTTCCCGACTAGGTTTCTGCCTATTACCAGTCTAACCTCATGCATTTTGAATAAGAGTCTTGATCGAAGCATAATATACGCAGCTGAATATTAATATTTTATATGGAACATCTGTCATCTGGCGTTCACAATATCAATATTTTCTCCCATACTGTCAATTCAATAGTAATACTCAAATGTAGGTTAAAACATAACGTTCCATTTTTTAAATTGCCCGGGTAATATCGAGAGTGGCTTGTAATGTGACAGGTGAAACGACGCCATATTGACTTGTTTCACGTGAGCCGTTATTTTGCAATGACGTGTACACTGGGTGGTGTATTTTTGGACTCAAGTGTACGGGGCGTTTGTAAACTGAAACTGACGTATCGGATCGGATCAGGGGTTGCATAATCAAGTGGATTATCCGGCATTTTGGATTTTTTTGGAAATGTTGGATGAGCTCCAAATTGTAATTATGTTATTATTCTCTAAACAGATGATCAGCCTTATATTTTAACACAGCTGTTCTTTTAGAAAGCCTGTATTTTTAAAGAGACCCATCCCGTGGTCATTTGATCATGGTGCCGTTTTTAAAAAAACCCAAGCGAACTAGTGCCCAGTAACTTTTTTTTTTTCTTTTTTTTTTCTTTTACTGACTAAAACCCACCCGTGTTCCTTCAGTTGCCTGTACATTGCTAGGGCCACGGTATCCCTATCGGACTTTCTCGCGACCCCGGCAGGCATCGGTCCTAGCGGACCCCTTCCGTTGTGCTGACATCTCTTTGAGGCGCGCGTGGAACACAACGCGCCGTCGACCCGGGCCTGGTCCTTATCGGACGGCGAGCTACTCAAGAGCCCAGTACCTACTGTTACAATACCCATCTTGAGTTCATGCATGACTAGTACTCTTGGTTAGGTTATTTTATTTGAAAGGCAAACTTTTCAAGTTACTGTCGGTACCTATTTTAAAATGGTGAAGTTTCGGAAATATGAATATTAAATAAAATAAAATATTTACTTGATTTCAAATGATGACGGATCGGGACTTATTGTATGGAGTAAAATGTTGGTGACCAATCGGAACTGTGACGAGTTGAGCTTAACTCTTCATAAACTGGATAAGAAGACAAGTAAAATTATATAAAAATTAAAAAAATTATATATATTATATTATTACATTTTATTTTTTATGTCCAGGCAAATCACTGTCCATTCTAAGGTTGCCTGGAAGAGATCGCAGAAAGCGATAAGGTCGCCCATTGTATATTTTGTAGTGCTTAATTATTATTTCTTGTTATGTATTTTTGTGGTGTACAATAAAGTATATATAAATAAATATAAATAAATAAATAAAAAAAACCCTAACACATACTGTTCCTTATTTCTCTCTTTCCTACTCCATCACCAGACCCTGTTCATCATCTATCTATTAACCTATTCATTGAGACCATTCCAATAAGCCTAAATACGATACCTGTGCTGTAAATTGGTAAGGGAGTTGGGTATCCTGCAAATTCCAGGAGATGCTGCAGCATCAGTTCAAGTAACCATGTCCTTCTAATATCATAGAAATAACAGAATACCAAATTTCAAATCGATCAGACCTGTGGAAGACGCTCACATCCATTCATCAACTAGAAAAGATCTGATGATCTTCAAACGGCTGACCCAATTTAGGCAAAAACATGTCTAAGAACCATCGCTAGAAAACCTGTTTTCAAATAAAAAAAACCACATT
Organism: Agrochola circellaris; assembly: GCA_914767755.1. Taxonomy (NCBI): domain Eukaryota; kingdom Metazoa; phylum Arthropoda; class Insecta; order Lepidoptera; family Noctuidae; genus Agrochola; species Agrochola circellaris. The sequence goes on from OU611862.1 coordinate 12,500,470, forward strand.
CAAATAGTTCCACTCGTTTAATAGTTACGGTGCCACAGACAGACACACACACATAGCGGTCAAACTTATAATACCTACCCCTCTTTTTGCGTCGGGCGTTAAAAACGAAATACAATATACGTCTGAGTTTATCGACTCATCACCACGGAAACGACTTTATAATTGTCAAACTCCCGCTGCAAATGTGTTCAACATTTTGCTAAGCATTATAGGTACTTCTACGCTATATTATAGGAATTAATTATTCGTACAAAGCAATGTTCGATAATTGCGTAACACACTTTCAGTCACAATCCGAAGGATTCTGAATGAAATTGCTAATCCGTTGTTTCAAATGATTGTAAAATTCGCCAGCGATGTATGTTGTTGAATTGTCAAAAGGCAATGCATTGCTATTGTAGCGTATTACGCAATTACCCTGCAGGTCCGAATCCTATCTGCTTGAACGGATCATTATATTTTAATGATTTTGATTTTGATGATGATTACCTACGTTCCTACCTACGTACCTACCTACGTACCTACCTACGTACCTACCTACGTACCTACCTACGTACCTACCTACGTACCTACCTACGTACCTACCTACGTACCTACCTACGTACCTACCTACGTACCTACCTACGTACCTACCTACGTTCCTACCTACGTACCTACCTACGTACCTACCTACGTACCTACCTACGTACCCACCTACGTACCCACCTACGTACCCACCTACGTACCTACCTACGTACCTACCTACGTACCCACCTACGTACCCACCTACGTACCCACCTACGTACCTACCTACGTACCTACCTACGTACCTACCTACGTACCTACCTACGTACCTACCTACGTACCTACCTACGTACCTACCTACGTACCTACCTACGTACCTACCTACGTACCTACCTACGTACCTACCTACGTACCTACCTACGTACCTACCTACGTACCTAACTACCACCTATTTACCTACCTACCTACTTACTTACCTACCTACCTACTTACTTACCTACCTACCTACTTACTTACCTTCCAACTTCGAAAATCCTTAAAAATCCCTACCCACGATTTTTCAATGTTTTAATACTTATTCTGCTATTCGGGCCGGAAAATCGGTCCAACCGCTCTTGAGTTTTAAATTTTATTTATTCATTTACGAGTATTTAAATATTAATTATAGTTTAATCCGACTTTGTTTTATATATTTTAGATAGATTTAGAATCGAACAAGCTTCAGCTTCGGGGCTTATGATATGCAAACTTTTGGTTCTATATGAAACATTATACCTTTTTCAATCCCATCACTAATGAAATCCCAATCAGATTCAACACCACCTGTTCTAAACGCAATTTTAATTAGAGTTGTAGCACCCAGTACTTTATTACTGAATACATAAGCTCTGTTTAATGTATGTGATCACAAGTAGATTACATAGCGCGCCTGTGTTTGAGATGGGTTTGGCAGAGGTGTCCTGAGTCCTGTGTCACCTACATTTCTCGTAATAGGGGTGATCCTATTGTTATTACGTGAACCCAATTGTGGAATTTCAAGCTGCAATCGAAATATTCTAAGAAAAATGAGATTTTTTATAAATGGAGGGATTTAAAGCCAGACCTTTGCAGATGTTTTTTTATTTATAACGATATTTATTGATGAATTCTTGGAAACCGTGATTGTGAAGTTTTGCATGAATAAGTACTTATTTATTTCTGAACATTTCTCACTCAGACCTTTGTTGTGTTTTCAGTATAATAATCGCAGCATCATCAACACCAGCATCCTTATTTATTTAGTTAAACATGTTTTTTACACACAGTAAAATAGATATAGATCTTTTCATTTACTTATATTTATCTACATCTACCGTAGGTGGGTTTAGACAAAACGAACGAATTCTCATTCTTTTTGTGTGAACAGGGTCAGAGCATTCTTTCGTCTTTCGTGTGTACTAGGTACCTACCTTACTTAAATGAATATCAACAAAAGAATGCTCTTTCTCATGTTCTGATTCTATGTTACGATAACAAGTGTGAGCGCTGATACCTATAATTACAAGATATTAAGTTATCTTAGCTTAGGTATTGGCTGAAACTCTAACATACATTCATACTTACCTTAAGGCCAATTTTTATTTGTTTTATTGTAAACCATATTATATATTATAATACTTGAAGGTACAAATAAACTATTTTTATTTTTTATTTTATTTTTATGTTCATCTTGTCTAAGCCCACCTTCTGATCTGTCTTTTCTATCCGAATCATCTTTCTCTAAAACTCATTAATTTTATGCGAATGTGTAATGTTATATATAAAACACAACACAAAATCAGTACTAAAGATTACTCTACCAATATCTTGAACAAGAAATCAAAACGTCTTATACCTAAGCATTACATTCTTGCCCTGCGTGGTACAATTAGTGGTCGGTGTACAAGTTACGGGCAAGATACACAGGCCATAAGGCTAATGGAGCAGAAACGCCCATTACTTGGTACAACATTTGGGACAGAGGAATGACGTACACTGAGCGAAATACGCGTTGCAGTGGAAGATTTAATAGATAAAGAAAATAAAGAAATGAAAAAAAAAAATTGCCACTTAAACACGTTCACGTTCGTTTGTTATGTTATAAACAGGTGAATTTGGCAAGATAACAATACAATATGATTAACTAAAGCTAGCAAACTGCCCCTGATTTGCACGGGTGCGATCTACTGATGTGGCGACATATCAAAACATTGAGATTTCTATGCTTTATCTATACATATTATAAAACAAAGTCGCTTTTCGCGTTTGTCTGTATGTCCGCATTGTTCTTCTAAACCACGCAACAGATTTTGATGAGATTTTCACCGTCGTTTAGAGAATTTATTCCGGAAGGTTTATGTGTATTATTTCCTTAATATTAAAGTTACGTTTACCTAAAAAATCTCGATGTCTTGTCAAGTCCTAAAAACCGTAGGAAGCAGGAGCGGGTCGCTAGTACAATATACATAACAGCCTGTCAGCTCTGAATGGTTAGGCAGAAATGTATCTATAGAACACCCACATTTCGCCAGTTATGTTTAAGTCCTATGTAATCTGCCGGGATCAGAGGAGAGTCCGATAGGGATACCGTGGCCCCTGGCAACGTTCAGGCAACGGAAGGAACACGGGTGGGTTTTATTCAGTCTCTTACTGACTAAAACCCACCCGTGTTCCTTGGCATGCCCTCCTGCTCCGCCCAGAGCGGGAGAAGTTATATGATAATGACACAAACCTCAAAAAAAAAAAAGTCCCATTAATAGTGGGCGAGCTTATTGCCATCAACCGGGATTCTGTGCTTCATCTAAGTTAAATATAAATTATTACTTGAATGCTTTATAAACACCACTTATCTTTGTCATTCCAATGAACTCAGAGGGCAGAACCAAAAATATGAGTTCGGCAACACTTGGCCCGCGTTGTGGATAACGGCCTATTTCCTCAGACAGAGGGGAGGCCTATGTCCCAGCCGTGGGAACGTTATAGGCGTTATTATGTTTATAAAAATATGAGTAGCATTTTAAGTTACAAGAAAATTCTGAGTAAACACACTTATGCATGAGCCCTGAGTTAAGTTGTTAAAAGAAATAAAGTACACAAGGCTAATCCTAGAAGGTTTTAAAGTGTTACACAACACAGCCTTGACTTTTTCGATGTTTCTAGATTGCCTTTTGTTTAAAGCTATCTACTTTAATTCTAGTCACGTAATGGCTTCTTAAAAACATTAAAGTTGTCTCGGCTACCACTTTAAGTTGTTTTTAAAACTTCTTTCCAACAATAGATTGGTGGACTTAGAGTTTATAATAAAGAATAGCAGACTTTTTACTACGAATAAAAAGAAACGCTTAAAAAGTTCTAAAATGATTTTAATTTGGGCAGCGGGCAGTACTTCATTACATCAGTATTATTTTTTATAATTAGATTTTAGGTCCGTCTTTTTTTGGCATTCACTTTTGTTTTGTGCCAGTACTATCCAGCTAGGTTCAATATCTCCAATTTATCTTGCTCTACGACGTTCTAATTTAATCCTTTAAATTACACAGACACAGGTCCAAGATGGCGGCCAGGGCACCAAGTTCCGACTGCCTTTTTGGAGGAACTGTGGCAGTGTGGTGTTGGCCGAAAAAGGTAACACTACCCATTTCAGCATAAGGGTAAGAAGCGGATAACTACAAGACCATTTTGTATTCTTAGTCGACATAAACATCCTGCATATCTACCTCTTGTTGCCATCGCGGGTACGACCTGGATGAGACTGGTACAGCAGCGTGGGGATTTGCACAAGAAAAGAAGAGCCTATTCTCAGCAGTGGGTGAAGTTGGGTATGTGAATGATGGTACCTACCCCTTTGCCACTTCCCTACGTAGTCTCCTTGTAAATTCTTCTTTAGAATAGGACGTCATCGGCCTAGCTTTTTCCCAACTATGTTGGGGTCGTCTTCTAGTCTAACCAGATGCAGCTTAATACCAGTATTTTATATGGGATGACTGCTCATTCAGATGAGCACTAAACCCAGTAGGGTTGTGGAGGTCAGCCTCCACAACTCTACTGGGTATTACGACACCCCTTCGGTGAGACTGGTTGTCAGATTTACGGGCTTTTGACGACCAAAGATCCACGAATGACAGCCGGGACCAACGGCTTAACGTACTTGCCGAGGCATGGAGGGGTGTCGGTATGTTAGGATGGTCACCCATCCACGGACCAATTGCGGAAAGCGTAGCTTAACCGTATCGATCAAGCCGTGCGGCTGTTATTACTAAACCACAAGCCCCTTAGAGGAGTACTAGATACTGTAATATTTCAGCCCCAAAAACAACTGAAACCGCGTCAGAAATACAGTGAGTCCACAACAGATTACAGGCTTAACTCTGTAGGTAATCAGTAGACAAAGTTTTGCGCAATATTTGGGACGGAAGCGACAGGACAATCAGCTTGTTAAGGATTCTATTTGCGAGCCACTCTACTGTCTGGTTTAGGTACTCGATTGGTAGATAAAGTAGTTACATTTTGTGTTAAATCTGTTTTCACTGTGTATTCGCAACGTCTTGTTGACTTATATTTTTTAATCGACTTCCAAAAAGGTGGAGGTTTTATGTTCGTCGCGTATATATGTTTTTTTTTGGTTGTTGTTTTTGTTTTTTTATGTATGTCCGCCGATTTCTCCGTCAATTGTGAACCGATTTTGATTTTTTTTTTTGTATGAATGTTAACTTTGCTTGTATAGTTTTTGAGTAAGCTTCAATAGTACGTATTTTTCCTACTTAGTATATGTGGATGATATGATGATAACTTCCTGTCATTTACATAGCAGGTAGTGGTATTCGAATTTATGTGGGGTAGGTACCACAACAAAACAGTGAGTTTTTTTGTAAAAAGTTTTTTGACTTTTAAAAGGAATCTTATTTCAACAGGATTGGAAGTTTCCGTAGCTTAAAAGGTAATAACACCACTCTTGCATCCGTCTGTCTCTCACTGACGTTTTTTAGGGTTACGTACCCAAAGGATGCCAACGGGACCCTATTACTAAGCTCTGCTGTCCGTCTGTCTGTCACAGGGCTGTCTCTTTTGAACCGTAATAGGTGGACACTTGACATTTTCAATGTATTATAATGCTTGAATGTATTACAAAAAATAATAAAAATAAAATAAAGTTAACTATGAAAGGGGATCCCCATAAAAGAAACGTGTAGTGTTCAATTTGAAGGGTGGTGGTACGGAACCCTTTGTGTGCTGCTTTTTTCAAACTAGAGGTCTTTCCGTTCATACGTCACATATATATAATGTCACAACGATGCCATAGAGTACCACAGATACTTAAAGTATAGACCACAGACTAGTATAGACAAGTAACTTATGTTACGTCGGATGCAGATACGCGGATTACATATATTTTACACTTCACTGTATTTCACACACCTATTTATTTTTATTTTGTATTATATTTATTTAATTCTGCATCTATCCGTGACGTGACTGCGGGCCCTATCAGAATACCAGCGCTGCGACATTTTTATTTTTTTTAATGTCGCGGCGTCATGCTGAGATAGGAGCCTTTTGGCCTCGTACGGGACTTCATTCTTTAAATTTTAATGTTACTTGGTTGTTTATTTATGTTTAGTGTGTTTTTAGTTTAATGTGTGATTTCCTGTGCGAGTCTCAATAAATACTTTTTCTTTCTTTCTTTCTTACATTCAAAGTTAAATATTTTTGCATAATTATGTATTCAAAAGTAACCTTTGACCTGCAGTATCTTGATAAATAACAGGCTGATTATAGTTTGATAAAGTAACTACATGATTAAGACTATCACGATCAATTTATTAGCTTAATGTGCAATCCCGAGCTATCTAGGAAGGCATTCCATAAATAATGGAAAGCTAAAGCCGTCCATTACTAATTCTCATTACATTACAAATCCACTCCAATTACCATTATCACTACATACATATTTAAATACAAACTTGTACAGTGTACACTTAGTGGAAGAAAAGTAAACGAAAACTATTCAAACAAAAGAGAATATTGAATGAAAATTTGCTAGTTGTGTTTTTTTGAATTAAGATATTGGAGAATAGTTTTTTTCTGAATTAATAGCATTATGTTAATTTAATTAGGTTACTGTAGAATCCTTTTGGTACCCCTATTTAAGCTGATTATATTATAGAGGCATGTGGAACAGAGTATAAAGTTCACTCATCCTCTAAAGGAAAAGGAGGGTCCTCCGACCAGACGGGTGTCGCGTCTGGCGGGCAACTGCCCGACGACTGATGTCGGATAGTCTTATATAATGTGAAGTTTAATTCGTATGCATCCTTTTAAGGGTCATTGTACTCATCATTATAAACAACTTTCAATATGGGGCCAACCATGAAACCGCGAAAAGAAAACCTGCTGTTCCCTTCATTATAACGAGCTATGCGAACATAAATGTATGGAACTGCAGATTTTTTTTTCGCGGTCTCGGGGTTGACCCCATAGTGAAAGTTGTTCATAATGATGAGTACAATGACCCCTTAAGAGGATGCAAACGAATTAAATTTCACATTGTATATGTCGTTCGCGCGGTAAACTCTAATTGCGCGATGCAGGATTTCTGTGACGTCAGGATTTTGTGTGACGGCACGTCTTTGATGTGTAGTTCGCATGTGGCGATGTAGATGCCGCCACAGATTCATGACAAACATAGGTATTTAAAAAAATATCAAAATTCTGAAATGCTTGACAACTTTTGTAGCCAGCTGTACGTCAGTCCTACCACAACATTTGCTTCTAACGATGTTCCTTACATTAGTAATATTATTGTTGCAGCAGTACCTCTGTTTTATATAGTTAATTAACTATTTGTTTATGTATGTTATGTTTGTTTTGGTACGCGAGGGCAGGGGTGGGCAACCTTTGTTGGAATGGGAGTTATACAGCTGAAGTTTGCATCCAGGTTTGTTTTATACTAAGTTAGAAATGATTAGATTCACAATAATAATAAAAGCATACATTCCATTACGTAAGTGGAATGTATGCTTTTTAGCTATTTAGTTCAAAAAAGGTTTGATAAATCTGTGGTAAGTGAAAGGAAATAAAATAATCGTGTCACTGATGACTCACTTACAAAGAACTTCGATTTCAATTGATTTTGTATACAATGTGAAATTTAATTTGTTTGCATCCTCTTTAGGGGTCATTGTACTCATCATTATGAACAACTTTCACTATGGCGCCAACCCCGAAATCGCGGAAAAAAAAATCAGCAGTTCCATACATTTATGTTCGCATAGCTCGTTATAATGTAGGGAACAGCTGATTTTTGTTTCGCGAAATAGCCATTCTGCTGTCACTTCAGCTTGATCTTTAAGCTATAATATTGATGATGCTAGTTCTTTTCCGGATGATATTCATCTATACAGGGTGTTAAAGTAATTGCGTGCCATAGCTTCAGGGTGAGTTCAGAGTCGATAAAGGAACCCATAAAAAAAAAATACATTTAAAAAAAAGTTTTAAAAAAATCGAAAATTATCATAAGATGAACCTAATGTAGTACCTACTAATTAAATAGCAATCGTTTAGAATTGATTAAAAATTTGCTTAAAATAAGTTTTTATTTTGTTTAAATGCTAATAAATAATTTCCTAGAGTTACTACCTACTATCGAACGCAATGAAAGTAAGTAATTAAAGTATTTAAACAAATAAAATAGTTTTACTTCGAAACGATTGCTATTTTAAGTTAGTAGGTACTAAATTAGATTGATGTTGCAATTTTTTTATTCTTTTTTTTCCTGGATTCCTTTACTTTTTTTAAAGATATTTTTTTTTCCTGGGTTCCTTTATCGACTCTGAACTCACCCTGAAGCTATGGCACGCAATTACTTTAACACCCTCTATAGCCCATTGTATTCATAATAATTTCCTTATTCACATTTTTAAACACGAGGTAAAAGTTCGCCATCCCTACACTACTACGGAGGTACCTTTGTTTTGGTACCAGGAGATTGTCTGCTGTAAATTGGATTATATTTTTCCTGTTAGTGGCCGTTTTCTTTTATATTAAAGCTGACCTAAAAACGTCCTAATTTAATTAAGCGTTAAACACAATGTACTACTTGTTAGATTCACTCCTAATGTTAAGTTATGGGTTTGAAGTTCAAGATTAAAATTGGGTGATTTGTAAAAACGGTGTCGTGAAGGCCTGAAGATTATAGGGCTCGCTTCTCAAGGACGAGCAAGTGGGTTGGAAACGTTTTTTAAGGTTCCGTACGTTGGAATGAAAAAACGGAACCCTTATAGAATTATTGATCGTGTGTCTGTCTGTCCGTCTGTCACAGTCGATTTGTTTCGAATTTACCGGACCTATTATGTTGAAATTTAGAACACATAATGACTTTCAGTGACCTAAACATGAACGTGTAACGTAAATAAACTAATTTTGAATATGGGATTCACTTTCGGAAGAAAAAAAAAGGCTATTTGTTCCGAGTGGCAAATCAAATGAAAGGGCTTGTATTGAAGAATTCATTTTTATAATTAAAAAAAATGTTTTAAAGTTATTAAAGAAAATATATTTAAATGGACCATTCCGAAAAAAATACAGGAAATACTTCTATACTTATAGATTACTGGAAAACCCATAGGAAGTCTATAGTCTTAAAATAACATGGTTAATCACTCTATATTGTGCGTACGAACTTACATTTGCAGTTGGAATGTATGGGGGAGCATGTATTTCAACTACAATGTTAAGTTTATTTTTGGGATAAATTCATCCCAACTACCCTTCCTTATGCGTGGTCCGACCTACACTTGGCCAGTATTTTATATTTCTATGGTTAGAAACCTGAAAATAAGTATCAAAGTGACTTTCTAAATGGATGACTTTATGAATGGAAATTTAATTCGTTTGCATCCTCTTAAGGGGTCATTGTACTCATCATTACGAACAACTTTCACTAAGGGGCCAACGCTGAAATCGCGAAAAAAAATTCAGCTGTTCCATACATTTATTTTCGCATAGCTCGTTATAATGTAGGGAACAACTGATTTTTTTTTGCGATTTCAGCGTGGCCCTATAGTGAAAGTTGTTCATAATGATAAGTACAATGACTAAGAGGATGCAAATGAATTAAATTTCACATTGTATATCTTTGAAATTCCTTGAAATAAAACATCGTGAACGGAAAACATAACATAATATCACGCTTGTATTGCTCGAAGTATTAGGCAGAGAAGTGTTTTTATAGATTTTATAATAGGTACAAACAAACGTGGTGTAATTGTAGAACCAACTGGTATATAAGACTGAAATCGCCAAAGCGTAGTGATCATAACAATGCATCGTGCCTTCTCTGTATGACAACAAGTTTTTGCTCTGCAGTAAAATACAAATAGACAGTTATATTATACATACATAGCATCACGCCTTCATTTCCCCATAGGGTTAAGCAGAGATGTACCTATAGCATACCCACATTTTGCCAGTTATGTTTATGACCCACGTGTGCGAGCCTATTGTTATCAATCGGGCACAAATCCAGATTCCGGGCTGCTACTGAGAAATTCCAGATGAAAAACCCAGTAATAATTTGCCCGACCCGGGAATCAGACCCGTGACCTCATGCACAGCACTTGCACTCGCGACCACTAGGCCAAGGAGGCAGTTATATTATGATATAATATTAAGGGGACTACAGGACCTAAACGTGCCTAAACGCAAGTTTTATAATGCCTAAAAGAATATGATCCACTGCAGTAAACAAAATCAGAAAAATATATGATATTCTTCAGGATATATGCTAGTATGATAGTGTGTTGAAAACATAATACAACTAATTTGATACGATAGAAAAAATCATGAAGATACCTCTAAAAATTTCTTTTAACGATTAAAAATCATATTAATTTACATGCAATAATTCTGATTTTTTGTCAGATTATTCTACAAGCTACATATTAGCATAATAGTCTTTTAATTTTCCAGTCCAATCAATAGATTTTTTGTAAATCGCTAACTGCTTCATATTTTGCAATAAATTACCTGCGTCGTGTCATCGCGCATCTCTTTCATTTCTATGCAGTCCGACAGTGACCGCGCTTTAGCTGTTGTAAGCCTCTTAAAGTAAGTACGTATTATTATAGGTAAAAAAATATGTGTCGTCTTTCGAGGTAAGTCAGCTAAACCTAATGTGGTTTTGTTTGCTTAAAAGGAGTTTCAGATGTTACACAACATTGTTATACACACACAAATCTGTTAAATTATGTATGGACTTTAAAACTTACCTTGACCTTTGACTGTGAGATCGTTTTGTGGTAACTCATGTATGAAGACCGAAAAATTAAAGTTTGTGCCTAGTCAAATATGGTGTCGGATTAAACATAACCGCTAGCCGTTTTACAAAATTGATCCGTTATGAATAACAGCTGACTGACGACAAAATTTGCAACAAAAATAAAAACTTTTTCGTATGCATATCATAGCTACCATAAACAAAAATATCATCCAATAATAAAGCATCATTATCCTGTACAACACAAAAACCAATTACCAACATAATTTTCGAAAAAAAAAACGCTGTTTGCAGACAAAGTCGCGTAAATGTTACTATTGTGTTTTATGTACTGTACTCACATAATTACTCAGTTCAGTAATCAGCTGGAAAAAGCCTTCATCCCGCTAACTAGCTGCCGAAGTATAAAACTGGAGGGAAGTAAGCATTGAGTTTTGTGAATAAGTAATGTGTGGTTCCGTAGATATTTATTTGTTAGGTGAATTTTTATATTTATCGTATTATAATGTTTTGATTATTTATTTGTATTATTTGAGCTTTTTTAGTGTAATAATTGCAAAAGATTTGTACCTACCTAGGTAACTAAAAAACCTCTAAGGTAACCTAGGCGGATGAAGATAAAGAATAAAAAAAAAGCCTACAGAATAAAGTTTTAGACAACTTCATTTTTATAGGCACTTAAGCATGTGAAATTGCTTTTAATAAACTAAATAACATTTTACTTGAACAAGACTTTTTTTCCGAGAATCGAGAAGATAATAATAGAGGCAAAGTATTTATTTGAGGAAATACATTTCTGCCGCCAAGTAGTCAAACTGTGTTCCGGTTTAAAGAATGTTTTATGACTGCCAGTAAAATTACCGACACGTGAAATATTTTGTAGTAAGTAAGTAGGTAATCATTTATTTACCAGAAACTTAGCCTAGGTAACACTTCTTTTTTAAAAATTTTATTCAACAACATCAGCGGCTTCAATAAAGGATGGTTATGGATGGCTGTTAAAAATAGTGTCTTATTTTTATATATTATTATTATTTCCTTTATTTCATATAATTTACCTTTTTAAATATTTTTATAAAAACAAAAGAGATAAACAAAAACATTTAAAAATATTAAAAAATTGCAGCCCACCGGTATCGGGAACAGGGTCCAAGCTACCGCTATTATGCCATTGGCCGTTACGACTACTATATATTATTTATTAGTAAATAATCAGAAATCCTTTTCATGTAACAGATATCCACTTTCGTCATGAGGATCGTCAGCCAGTTTTTCAAACAAAAAAAAAATCGTGTAGCGGAAAATAGAACAAAACAATACCTCTCCCGATTTAAATAAAGAATGCCTCTAAAAGGTTTTGAATATAAAACCTAGACCCTTTTAAAAACAATTCTTTATAAATAGTGTCTCGATAAAGTACTTTGTAGTTTATTTAATGGCAATGGAGGCGGCGAGCAGTAAGCCTTTAGTGGTGTCTATCGAATACTTTTGATATCGATTCTTCGAAATACTCTCGACAACATTATGGATATTTTATTTTTTATTTTGTATAGAATGTAGTTAAGAGGCTTCTTGCAGTTATTTGCAGGCTTTATAATAAAAAGTGAGCTTTTTATAGGCATTTAGTTCAATGTTCATAGGTAGAAAATTAATTTTTGACTTCGTTTTTACATGATGATCTGAATATAATGTACGTTTTCTGACATTAGACCGAATTCCACATAAGCTAAATACATCACATTGACCCAGTCAGCAAAACATACTTTATTTGAAGTACGAATAATCAACACTTTGAGTTCGAATCTTTGCTGACAATATGACGGAGAAATTTAGTTTTTTTCTTTGTGCGTACATAACATTTCTCATGCTCAAAAGGAACAAGTATTCACCAATGTTGCGCACCCAATGTTGGAAATTTCAAAACAGATTTCTCCAGTGTTCAAAGTCCTTTTTTGTCCGACCGTTCAGCTTTAAAAACGTCACAAACAAACATACAAACTAACTTTCACTTTGGGGAAACATTTAGGGATACGCAACAAAGGTTCAACTAGCTACGGAACCCTTTTCACGCTGCTACCGCAAAAAGGAACATTACCGGTACAAGGATGTTACATCGACCGTGCTAATAAGTACGCGTCATTACTCTAATGGTGAAGAAAATATACTTGGTGTAACGCTAGATTTTAATGATTGAAGAATATTGGGGAACACTGGTACCTACAGGCAAAATTACCTACGGATCATTGTAACTAACCCATCGTTATTTTAAGAAAGAAAAATTTGGGAACATTTTAATACTTAGGCGACATCTTCAAGGGGGAGATATTCGCGGCGATAGTCACGTTGTGCCTTCAAATGAAAGAATCTCTCTAAAGACCTTGAATTGATGATAATGACATGTCTTACTATAAATAGTAATAATATCAGCTTATTATTGTCCCACTGCAGAGCAAATGTCTCTTCAAATAAAGAGAAGGCACGAGCATTGATCACCACGCTTGCTCAAGACGGGTTGCATACGATTTCATACTCATATTAACTATAAGTCCAAGTTTCCTCACGATATCTTCCCTTCACCGATGTTGATCTGTTATAATATAAAAATTATTTAAAGGCTTTAGTTTGACAACTGTTTTTTGTATTCCTGTAATTAAAATAACTTGTTTTTATAAAAAAGTAAATGAAATCTCTTCTACAAAACAAGAACATCCATTGCCACCTAAACCACTCATGAGGCAAAAAGGTTTTAACCTCACGGAACCCTAAAAAAACTGCCAACTGTCTACCACAAAAACTTCGTAGATACGCTACATCGAGCGTGCTAATAAGCACGGATCATTAGCCTAATGGCAAGACATGTTCAGTTTGAGGCTTTTTTCATTCACTTTTACACATTCGTTCATTTAGTCGCTCATTCAGCCGTTCATTCGCGTTAAATGGAAAGTTGCATGACGCGTAAAAGGTTCAAAATTGATAGGGCTCGTGAGAGTATTGCTAAAACGATGAATATGTATTGGTTTTACGTCTAATTTAAAGCTGAAAAAGTGTCCCACGAAAACAGGAGAACTAGACGAGAAAGAAAATAGGAATGGTGGTACCTGGTGTAACATGGTCATTGGTCATACCTATTTCTACCGTCAAGCTACGTTGCTGGTTTCCGGTTTGAAGCATATTTTTGTATAATCAGCCTATAATGTTCCCACTGTTGGGGCACAGGCCTCCTCTCAGTGGGTGGGATTGGGCCACCACGCGGGCCCAGTGCGGATTGGTGGTTGTCACATGTCTTCGAATTTTTTGGTCCTAGAACATGCGTTTTAAATTAATTTCATCACGATGTTTTCCTTCACCGCTTTGAGAGCATTGGTAATAATATAAATATTATAAAAAAGTAACTAAAAACTAAAATTTGACTACAAAAGATCACGCTAAAAATTATGTAACAAGAAAATACTTCAGACAGAAGTCAAGGTCAAAATGGTCAAGGTAATCGTAAAACCCGTGGTCGCATGCCATTATAATTTTGTAGGTGTACAGGCATGCCACGATGGCTTTACCTTGACCATTTTCACGACTAAAACACAAAGTCGGGGCCGTTACCATGAGGCCACAACCACGGGCGCTAATATGTCTGAAAACGAATAGTGTACGTTCACACGGACCACATTTGACCACCAAAATCAACTGTGCGATGTGGCTGCAACACAACCACTAGCAAGACCGCACACTAGCAGCCAGTTACATCGCAAACACAAACAACGTTTCCTCAACGTCTTCCTCTACGAAAACCGAAGTCGATCAGTCTGTCTGCAAACACTAGCTACAACGTAACCACATCGCAACTACTAGCAACAACGCAACCACATCGAAATTTTATAGTTACCTCAATGCAACTACAAAAAGCTGCAGCGACACTATTCACACGTAACCACTGCTTGTCGAAATTTTGTGGTATGGTTGTGATACGCATGAATAGGCTCTTAAAGTCGCAATTTTATCTCAACAAATGTCAAAAACTTGATAAACGTGTATGTATAGAAAATACTTCAGACAGAAGTCAAGGTCAAAATGACCTTGACTTCTGTCTGAAGTATTTTCTTGTTACATAATTTTTAGCGTGATCTTTTGTAGTCAAGTTTTAGTTTTTAGTTACTTTTTTATAATATTTATATTATTACCAATGCTCTCAAAGCGGTGAAGGAAAACATCGTGATGAAATTAATTTAAAACGCATGTTCTAGGACCAAAAAATTCGAAGACATGTGACATCCACCAATCCGCACTGGGCCCGCGTGGTGGATAAGGGCCCAGCCACATTTACAGAGAGGAGGCCTGCGTCCCAGCAGTGGGAACATTATAGGCTGATTATGATAATTGATAAGCTTCTGAAGGTGATGGTCGAAGTTTTTTTCTTTGCTATCATTTATACTGAGCGGACAATCGGCATAAAATACGAGTTTAATCTATGCTTTATATTCGACCTTTTTCAATCGATATTTTTAACAATATTTCAATCGTTACTTTGGAAGCAATCGTGACCACCCGTTCTGAATTTCTATCAGCAAAAAGTAAAATGCGTTAATAGGACCATTTGTAAGCAAAACGAGATTTCAGACATTTATTTCTTTCAATCTGATTATGTGAAAACTCGAACTAAACTAAAGTCTGGACCTTTTTTATTCATTGACCAAACTGTAGTTCGGCTAAAATAGATCGTGCACCTTTGTGTTGAGGCTAAAGCCTGATTTTAGCGGTCCAATTTAATTGCCTATGGCATACCATAAGTTAAAGCGACTTTAAAAGTTGTACACTGTTCGGACGATGCAAGTCATTTGTGGCTTTAACTTTTTTATAAGCCACAGAACCTGTCTTCGTGTAAATAGAACTTAAATAAGCTCAGAACTGATTAAAGTTTCATCTGTTTTGAGCCGAGAGTAATGTATCTGTTATTTTGAGGCAAAACCTTACTTAAAACTACCTCCGTTTTTTAGGTACAAAAACCAAGACTCTGCTCTTCGTTTTTTCCAGATTTGCAATCATAGTCAATATTGATACTTACTTTGTTTCCAACCTGGTTGAATTTCAATTTTCACACGAAGCATTGTATTTTACCTTTTTTTTTTTTTTTTTTTTTTTTTTTTTTTTTTTTTTTTTTTTTTTTTTTTTTTTTGGCTGGGAAATTATCAAATAACTTCTCCCGCTCTGGGTGGAGCGGGAGGGCGTGTCAGACTTTTACTGACTAAAACCCACCCGTGTTCCTTCCGTTGCCTGTGTGCCGAGGTCGCGATATCCCTTTCAGACAAACCCGCGACCCCGGCAGGCATTGGCCCTTCCGGACCCCGTCAGTTGGTGCTGACATCTCTTTGAGGCGCGCGTGGAACACAACGCGCCGTCGACCCGGGCCTGGTCCCTATCGGACGGCGAGCTACCCATTGCTCACCGTCCGCAAGCCCGCGCCTACGGTGGCCTATTTTACCTTACTGCGGCAATGCCAGAGAAGGGTTTTGGAACTCAAAAAGTGTGTTTGTATGTCATGTATACAGCGCAAAAACCAGTCTTTTTAAGGGGTTTCGTATTACCCAGTAACTGGTAAAACTATATTTTACCAGTTACTGGGTATTCCGCTGCACCCGGCTTAGACTCGAAGCCGACCCTAACATAGGGCAAATTCTAGGTTTAATACTGACTTAGACAAATAACTACCCAAGTATCTCGTTAAAGGAACCATAGATATCTCAACCATAGCAATAATAATCAAAATGGAATATACTTTATTGCACACCAAAATTATTGTTTACTAGGGTGATCACAGTTTATCTTCACTGAGGCGATCGGCGGCGGCGATCTCTCGCGTCCGGCCCTGGTTCAGGCCATGGTCCGGAGCGAGACTGCATGGGAGGCCGTCACTTCCTTCTGCGAAGCAGTAATGCTTGCGAGGGAGAGGCAAGATTCGCGCCCTCGCGCCCCTAGTCGCCGCAGGAGATGCCCCGGGCGTCGGGAGTCACGACACGACTTCCGGCCACCGTAGGCGCGGGCTTGCGGACGGTGAGCAATGGGTAGCTCGCCGTCCGATAGGGACCAGGCCCGGGTCGACGGCTCGTTGTGTTCCACGCGCGCCTCAAAGAAATGTCAGCACCAACTGACGGGGTCCGGAAGGGATATCGCGACCCCGGCACACAGGCAACGGAAGGAACACGGGTGGGTTTTATTCAGTAAAAGTCTGACACGCCCTCCCGCTCCGCCCAGAGCGGGAGAAGTTATTTGATAATTTCCCACCATCAAAAAAAAAAAAAAAGGTTGATTACAGTTTGTTTATAACAGTAGAAAGAAAAACACTGCTGCCTATCCTCTTGAAATGATACAATCTTCTGCTACAACAGCCAAGCGACATGAATCTTTATTTCACGTAGTTAATTCTACCAATCAAAACACACATAACACTTAAAATCCCGAAACTGTAACGTTACACAAAATACATCAAAATAACGCTCCAATAAAAACGACACAAGCAATTTTAAACTCTAAAAATATTTCGAAAATAACAGCTTAACATAACAAATTTATGTCGTTTCTAGGACAATAAATTGCAATTTGCGGCCTCACAGCCATTTAATGAGGCCTCATTCAGGGTAGAGATGAAATTTCACACTGAAAATTTCAATTTTGTGCTATCCAGTTAACAGTTAACAAGTTGTATTCAGTACCGTATGAAAAGAGTGCCTTTGCCCTATTTTCGGAGCACTGACTTCAATTATCAGTAGTGTTTTGGTCTGCAGTTTGTTTGTTTGGTCGTTAATTTTAATGATTACTTTGGTTATGAAAGATTGAAATTGACGACAAATACTTCTCGGTTAAATGAAAGGCCATAAAAAATAAAACAAAAGCAGAATCATTTTTTTTTATCCTAGAATCCTATACTATTAAACGAGCAATATTTGTATACATACATATATATTAGTCAATCACGTTCTCGAAAACGGCTCTAACGATTTCGATGAAAGTTGCAATACAAGGGTTAACGGGGGCGAAAAATCGATCTAGCTAGGTCTCATATCTGGGAAAATTCGTTCTCTGTATTTTCACCCAAGCAGAGCTCGGTCGCCCAAAGTTCAGAAGAATAATAATGACACCTTAGAATAATGACATGGCAGCGTGGAATTAGTAAGTACCTACTATCATGGCAAGCATGGAATTAGTATGAACTATCCTATACTATTAAATGAGCGTTCTCTATTTTCACCAGAGCAGAGCTCGGTCGCGCAGGTACTGTGCTTATCATTAGAGGAACCGAGGCCATAGTTAGTGACTAATAAAAAGCCTTCTTAGTTCAGCTTTTCATAAACATTGTTAAAAACAAGTACAAGAAAGAAAATTACTGCATTTTTCTTCATTCTCTCCGCAAAGCTTTGTAATTATAATTTATCGCTATTAAGTAAAGTAATCAAAACATTTTACTGAAACTCATAACTTGCTTTAAATTTTCTTTTTCTTCCCGTTTTAATCTTTAAAATGATCTTTATATCCCCCCTCTCCCGCCCGCCCTCTCTTTTCTTTGACATGTAAATGACAAGGACAGCGAGTGTTGAAAAGCGTTTTTATGTATTTTGTCATGACAAAAGAAGTTACGAATTTATTTTCTAAAGTGACAATGTGTAGTTTTTTACACCCTGTAGTGAAAGTATACCACAAGTGAAACGCAAAACTATAGCAAAATAGCGAGTCTGACAAGAATGGTGAAGGGTGGGCGTTTTGGGGGGCTGTCTTATGTAATTTTGACGTTCGAAAAGTGCTGATTCTCAGCCTAGTTTGAATAAATAACTTTTGAATTTTGAATGTATCGGATTGTTTTCTTTAGTGCGTCATCATCTGCCTAGCCTTTTCCCAACTGTGTTGGGGTCGGCTTCCAGTCTAATTGGATGCAACTAAATACCAGTATTTTACATGGAGCGACTGCCTATCTGACCTCCATAACCCAGTTCTGGCCCCTTGGTAAGGCTGGTTGTCAGACTTTCGGGCTTCTGACAACCCGTTACAACTGTCAAAAAATTACAAATGACAACGGCTTTAACGTGCTTTTCGATAAACAGAGGGGTCGTGTATAAGTAAGCAATTAAATCAAATTATTTTGAAAGGTGTCAAATCGGATTCGGGTGTCAATTCCTAGATTGTCGCGATGGGCTTGGGTCTAGTATCGTTTGGCAGTTGTATGGGTGTAAAAGAGGTTAAAGCTTGTAAGGGTTGGGTCGCCGATTATAACGCTACACTCTTATTAAATGGTAATGCGTATATTTCGAGAAATTAATAAAAAAAAATCTAACCTCAAATCAGATAAAAATCGAAACATTAAAATGGGCGATTGACAACCAAATCTGTTCCAGTATACTGTTCGTGATGCAAAATGTCGTGCCATATCGATGAAACAAACATTTAAAAAAAAACAGTACGTCACTTGCATTTACGTTATGTGTCATTCGTTTTCGTTCATTCCGATTCAATCACTAGTAGTAATCAGTATTTAGACTTTCTTCCAGATTTAGACTTTTTTAAAGATCCTTTCCGATCCACGGACCCATTGCAGCAAGCGTAGTTTAACCTGATCGATCGACCCGTGCGACTGTTATTACTTAGCCACAAGCCCCTCATGTATTATCATCAGCAACAACTACGAAATACGTCGCCTCGTTTACTTACTGATTTAAATCTAGCCTGTTAAAAATGTCCGGGAACAAGATACTTTTACAGAAACACTTCAAACTCAAACTCAAAACCCAAAGCATTTGTTTCAATTAAACCATTTACAGGCACTTTTGAAAAGTTAAGGACGTCAGTTAGTCAAAAAGTTGAAGTTGCCTGTTCCAAAACATAGATATTTATGGAGAAGAACGGGGGAAGAAAATCAAAGGGCACTCTTTTAAATGAAGAAAGTACAGTATCCTAGGTACATTACTCGTGTTGCTTCACATATATGTGAGAACTATGATATAAGAATACAATTAAGCCTTGGCAGTTAAGTGATGGCCAGTCTAAATTGACGGTGCGCGTTCACAAACATGACACGTGTATCAACACCATCCAGCTCTACCAATAGGTAGGGAAACGAATGATCCAACACAGGCATCACCATCAACGAGACATTTACGTGAGCATGACATACTCTCAACTGCCATGTTCTTTCAAGTCAACCAATAATAATAAAACTTATTATCATTTTCCGAATAATAACTGAACCTCAGACTTCACTCGAAATCTCTGCGACCACCAAACCAATAACTTATAGGTAATCTCAAGTGTAACGTAATTAAAGTTTATTATGCGTAAAACAAATTAAACCTTTACGACTGGAAGTAAAACAAACGGCGCCCTTATATTCAAATTGTTTTGAATTCTAATTCGGATCGTTAATTGCGACACATAAAGCTACCTTACTGTTTTATTTGTCTTCTTAAAAGGACACTGTGAATCTTGGACACAGAATAGATAGGCACAGAAGGTCGCTTCGTACAACAGGTGAAAAGGCATGCACACATAGACACGCTTCACGTACACTCACGTGTACCTTAAGCTCCCAGTACACGTTCGTCGAGCCCGCCAAATACACGCAAATCAAACGGCAAATCACGTAAAAAGACCCAGTATACCTTGGCCGTGCGACAGGCTTTAAACTTACGCATTATTTAAAAGCAATTTTCTCCGAAAATATTGATATAAATTTTATGGCGTCACGAACATACGTATTCTCGAAACCATTCTACGATGAAATAGGTCTTTTCCCAAAGTTGCAATCGTTATTTCACGAGAAACTCGCTTTTGTATGCAGCGTAAGTGTAAGGTATTTATGCTCGTGATTGTTCAGCGAGTGCAAACGCACTCGCGAATGGCATTCGTTGGCGATAGTTTTTAGATCTCCGTATGTACGCGTCTAGGTATGTGTGCGAGCGCTGTTTTCGCACTTTGTATGGAGCAGACCTTCTGTACCTAACTATACTTTGTCTTGGCTCTATTTTTATGAGCTTGAGCAAAATAAATACTCTGTGTAATAATATAAATTGATTTTCTAAATAATTTAAGTTGTATCTATCAGTTTAAGTAAAAGCAATCTTGGCTGAAATGGTAAATCCATTGTGAGACCTCTCTTTTTCAGTTTGGTATAAACGTGAACTTCACCATTCGTCATCATTCAGCCGAAAGGCGTCCACTGCTGGACATAGGTCTCCCCTAAGCACCGCCACTTCAACCGGTTCTGTGCTTCCCGTATGCAGGGGATTCCTGCGGCCTTCACAAGGTCATCGGTCCACCGGTTTCCCAACGTTACATCTTCGTTTTTCGGCCCCATCGGCCATCTATTCTGCGAGTAATGTGCCCATTGCTACTTAAGTTTGGCAATTCAAAATGTGAACTTACTTATTCAAAATAATATTTCATTTTAGTAAGTAATTCGACTGTTTCGGGGATAGGTGTACATTTATACCTTGCTGTTTTCGCATTGCACTACAAATCACTTTTAAATTGAATTGGTAATCATTGGCTGTAAGTCTAATTTATTCTGTTTTGTTTCAGGTACTGCTATTACTATCACTGTGCACAGAAAGGACGACCACACCCACATCCTTCGTCAGTACCAACGGTAAATATATTGATTTATTTTTTATAAAATGTCATAACTGTAAAATACTGGTGTGGGTGCATCTGGTTCGACTGAAAGCCGACCTCAATATAATCAATATGTAGTTTGAAAAAAGGCTATTGGTAGATAATGGGATTTTAGAGCCTCAGAGTCATTTATGACCATTTTTACTAACACTAAGTTGTTAACAAAAAAGGGCATAAATGTCAAAACTCATCTATAGAAATCAGACCCATATATATGAAACTCCTAATCTCTTTAGTATAAATTAATGATCAGATATTCCTATTTACTACGCACCCTACTGCCCATTAGAGTCTAAAAGATAGGCAGCACCTCTACCTGTAGGTAATATAAAGTCTATTGTACTGTACCCCCGAGATACAGGCGCTGCCTGGTTTTGAGACCACTGTTTCAATACTATGTTAAATATTAAGATAGTTAATTAACTCAGGCGTGACTTTGCGGCAATCCATTATAAAATACAATAGACGACGTATATTTAGTAACCTAATCCGCTTAACTGTTCTTAAAGAGTCATAAAGAGAGAGCAGAGTTGGACTCTGCTCTCGACGCTTGACGTGTGAACACGTCGGGTCCGGGTTTGCAACAAGTCAATCGTCATCCTGAGGATGCCTCGTTTTCGAGGTGAAACACGTGTCGATTTCTTACAGGGTTCTTTATGACTTTTTAGATAAGCACAGTTAAGCGAATTAGGTTACTAAATATACGTCATCTATTCTAAAAAATGGAAAGAATGAAAAAAAAGTTTATTTGTCATAGAAAAACGTGCATAAGAAAATGATAATAAACTCGAGTAAAACAAGAAAATAAAACACAATAGATTTAAATATAATCACGAGCTCAAAACAAAAATAGTCGGCAGCCGGCACGTCATGATTGTGACAAGAAGGCTTCCACTCAGCATGATGCTGGGACCCACAGCACAGCGCTGATTTTCAGTGCTCATCCTCTAGTTACAGTAAGCATATCATTATTTTCTGAAATTAATTTTGTAACAATGGGTCAATAATTCTTCTTATTCTTATTGTCTATTACAATATTAGAAGCTGAATACCAGTATTTTACATGGAGCGTGTATCTATTTGACCACCACAACTCAGTTACTGGGAAATACGGATACGGGCTGTTGTCAGATTTTTAGACTTCTGACTACCACTAACGATCAACAAATTACAGCCGGCTCAACATGCTGTTCCAGCCAAGAAAATGATTACTTCCCATTTTTCTCAACAACCTAGTTTCCCAAAAGTGCTCGAACTGAACTAAACCCGTTAAAACTGTAGCTTCATAAGTATAAAAAGTTTTGCACTGGAGACAATTCGGATATTCACTTTGCAGTATATCGGTTGAGCGGTACAGTTAAATAAAAAAGTGCTTATCAGCTATGTTGGAGATGGTACCAGTTTTATTGGCTTTAAAGTTTTATGTTCGCGACTGTACCACTGTAAAGTTGGGGACGCTACGAGTGTAGAGAATTTCTGCTAGGTTTTATTTAAGGTTTACGGGAAGTTATACGGGAAGGTACGTGGGATTAAGGAACCGTGTATCGGTAGAAACGGTGTACGGAATTATACAGGGTGGCAATTTAATCACCTGCATCCGTCAAGGGGATGATCCTACCCGTCACACTGCATCATAACGCTTCAAACAAAAATTTTAATCGTTATAAATTTGCCCTCACCTTACTTAGGTCGTGAAAAAGCATAAGTGTAGATATACTGAGAAGATAGATAGATAGATAAATCGTTTATTTGGTGCACACAAAAGACAGCATAAAATACAAAAACACGATTAAATAATAACTAAATACATGAATATAAGGTGCCAATATACAAAAAAATAAAATAAAGAAGAAAATAAAGACATTGTGATGACTATTGGCTATCACACTTTAAAATTGTGAAACATACAAAGGGCGGTGTGCGTCTCAAGAATGCACCAAATGGGAGTCCAACTCAGCATGTGTCAGGCAAATAGAAGAATAAGCAAATAGAAGAGAAGAGAAGAGTGAGCTCACACATCCCGCATGGAACGATAGATACGATTTTCACTATAAGTAAGCGAGACAATACCATTTAAATGTCACTGTCAACTAAACATAAACGTAATCATCTTTTCACGCGGTCTTGCGAATCTAACGATTCAAATCTTTGGCTTCAAATGCAATGGAACCTCAAACAAATAAAGGAACATCGATTCTAACTAAATACATTTGCACAAGCTCTTGAATTTGCTGACCGTATGACATCTATCTTTAAAGAGTTCCACATCACTATTTCTTCGTGAAACGACTCCCCAAAGAGTAGAATTTTGTAAAGTTTTCTGCCTCAAGGCTTGAGTTGGAATGGACAGTCGTCCCTGACATGTTTTCAATTCCCCTACGTGTGTAAGCACTTATAAATAATCATTCGAGTCGAAATATGTCCACTATTCAAAATGGCTTCGCTACCAAATAATCTGAAATCAACATGCAGCTGTCGGAACTCACTAATATTCCGATCAGCCGATACATAATGTAAAAACTTACCGTAAAATCTTAGCTGATGTGAGCTTGAGTGTCAATTCTTATCATTAGATGAAATGTAGGGTAGTGGTGTGACCGTCGGAATGCCAAGTTTGAACCCAACGCACGCACATCTGAATTTTCAGATTTATGTGCGTATTGTATTATCACTTGCTTCAAAAACGGTGAAGGAAAACAGCCTGAGAGATATTTCCCGACGGCATGTGAAGCCAAGTCAGAGGCCCATTGGCGACTTTAAAACTCTGACAGGGTAAGCCCGTGTAAAATAGTACAATTCGTATAATTTTTTGTCCGAAAAAATTTATTGTTAATAACTCATTAAATACTGTGCTGTTGTCGATAATAAGTGTCAACTGATTATAGTAATCATGATTTAATAGTGATCATGCCTTCAATTTACTATTTCTTTTTGTATTTTCAAAAGTTGTAATTTCTTTGTCCCATACAAAAATAACGATGTCCGAAATACATCTCACGGGTATTATATTGTGTATTTTGGGAAGAATGTTTTCTAGCGCTAAGAAGTAAGTTTGATTTTGTTACTAATTTTCCTCTATACTGTTCGTGTTTTGTTAATATATCGAACTGTTTGTATTTAAACATAATTAAGTGTCCCGGAATTTCATGTCCCAAGCATTACGCTAAGAGAGTTACTAAATACTGGCTCAATATGACGTTTATCCAAAGCCGCAAAATATTTTATAACGCGGCAAAACTGATGCTAATTATGTTAAAATACGTATAAAAAAAAAAAAAAAATCATGCCATCGACCACGTGATCCGGTTTTTTCTGTGTTGAACGAGCTGTCCAGGTTATTTTATGGCGTTAAAATACCAATTTCGAGGTTCATATATGCATACTTGAGTTATTTTTATCCGTCCCGCTCCTAGCTACATTAATACTTTGAAAAAAAAAAGCTGGGTATGTGTAATAATTTGCGTTTCTTTAAGAGATATTAGAGTTTTCAAAAAGAGTAATTTCACGTTTCAGTCGCGAGTGATACCGAACATTACTAAAGAGAGTTACAT
This sequence comes from Agrochola circellaris, assembly GCA_914767755.1. Lineage (NCBI taxonomy): Eukaryota > Metazoa > Arthropoda > Insecta > Lepidoptera > Noctuidae > Agrochola > Agrochola circellaris. Next base: position 12,525,463 of record OU611862.1, read on the forward strand.
AACACTTGGGACATATTTTATATTTTACTTTAGTAACTAGTGCAGAACGTGTCAAAAAAATCTAATTCTACAAAAACTAACATGACGTAATATGTTGATCGCTGAATTGGTTTATTACATTGTAGATCTAGCTTTAGATGGGTCGCTAGCATTACCGCTAGTTGCGTACGTTACCGTGTGTTACAAATTTTTCATGTCTCAAGAGTTAATATGTACATCATTACACGGCCTTATCCGACACCTAACCACACAAAAAGAAAAGAAAAGAAAAGTATTAGAAATGACAGGTCACTTCACCTAAGTTTTCATAGTGAGATTTTCAAAGAATAGACCGGCAGAAAGTTCCGTGATCACTCTAAGTCAATCAATCTGCCTAGCCTTAGTTCCGTGATCACTCTAAGTAAATCAATCTGCCTAGCCTTAGTTCCGTGATCACTCTAAGTCAATCAATCCGCCTAGCCTTAGTTTCGTGATCACTCTAAGTCAATCAATCCGCCTAGCCTTAGTTTCGTGATCACTCTAAGTCAATCAATCTGCCTAGCCTTAGTTCCGTGATCACTCTAAGTCAAACAATCTGCCCAGCCTTTTCCCAATTATGTTAAGGTCCGCTTCCAGTCTAACCGGATGCAGCTGAATACCAGTATTTTACATGAATCGACTGCCTATCTGACCTCCAAAACCCAGTAACTGGGTAATACGATACCCCTTGGTAAGACTGGTTATTAGGTTTTCGGGCTTCTGACGACCCTTAACGACTGTCAAAGATCCACGAACGACAGCCGGGATCAACGGCTTAACTTTCTGAGGCACGGAGGATTTTCGGTATGTAAAGATGGTCACCCATCCACGGACTAACCCCGGCAAGCGTAGCTTATCCTAATGGACCCGTGCAGCTGTTATTACTTGCACGAGCTCCGAACTGAAGTGAGAAAATTAGAACCGTATTCGTAGATTTTTATTAATCACTGCATCATTAATGAGTGAAATGGATTATTGTTAGTCGATTTAGCAAAATCGACTAACAATAATCCAATTCACTCGCTACATCCGCAACACAATTATTTAACGCGGGAACTGACAAAGTAACAACACTAAAGCGTTGAAATGTTAAATTGGGAGTGAGGTATTAAATTCCACTAACTTTCCCACCGTCTGTTTATGGCAGATACGAACGGGTATATAATGCTATGTAGTAAATAGTATACAGATATACGAGGATTTTCATGTCGATGGTTGTGTGAGGGGCTCGTGGACAGCCGCACGGGTCGAAGGTCGGGATCGAAGGTTAAGTTACGATTGCCGAGGTCGGTTCGTGAATCAGTGACTAGCCATTGCATGCCGAGATTCTTCCATGACTCGGAAAGCACGTTAAGCTGTTGGACCCGGCTGTCACTCATAGATCTTTGGCAGTCGTTACCGGTATACCTACCGAAAGTCGAACAACCAGTCTTACCAAGGGGTATCGTGTTACCCAGTAACTGGGTTGTGGAGGTCATAATATAGGCAGTCGCTCCATGTAAGATATTGGTATTTAGCTTCATCCGGTCAGACAGGAAGCCGACCCAACATAATTGGGAAACGGCTAGGCAGATTGATTTTTGGCTGTGTGAAATTTAATTACTTCAAACCTCATTTTAGTGTTTGAATTTGAATAGGATTCGAATGCAAGCTAACTCATTTGTTTTTAAAATCATCTTGGATTTTAATCGCGATATTGTTCGAATTTCAAATTGATATCTAGCGATTGCACTATACAGTATGTGTCACAATATAATGACTGTGTTCATCAGAACAGTTTCAAGATAAGTAAAGTCGACCTTATAATGGCTTGACCACCCTAAAGTTGAATCTCACAACGTTATAAAACATTAAGGTCTATTTTTGCTTTCAGACCAATGTGACAGTTATATATAGTTACAGATAGTTTCAACTTTCAACCTTAATAAAGTTTCAATTTTCTGGTTGGTTTCGTCAAAAATTGTAAAGCAACGCGGGATCGACTATACCTACCAACTGCAGGCAATGTAAGGCACGCTAGACTGGATGTGAAGCCATGGTTTATCATGGCACAACTAAGCCTCTAAGATCAATGGAAAAGACACCGTGTTACAAGTGTCGCCGTATCGGTGTACGAGAGAAATAGGAGCTCGTGGCTAAATAATAACAGCTGCACGGGGTAATCGAAGATCACGCTTGCCACGGTCGGTTCGTGATCAATGATATTGAGACCCCTCCGTGCCTCGGATAGCACGTTAAGCGGTCGGCCCCGGCTGTCATTCATAGATCTTTGACAGTCGTAACAAGTAGTCACAAGCCCAAACGTCTGACAACCAGTCTTACCAAGGGGTACCGTGTTACCCAGTAACTGGGTTGTGGAGGTCAGATAGGCAGTCGCTCCATTTAAAATAATGGTATTCCCCTGCATCTAATTAAACTGGAAGCCGATTCCAACATAGTTGGGAAAAGGCTAGCCAGATAGACGAGAGAAAAAATATATTCTTAAACCAGTACTGAAAATTTTAAAATAAACGTTCGTTTCCTGTTACTAAATAACACCGTAATGTGAAATGGCTAGTTAATTACCCAGTGTTTACATAAGTTTATTGCAATTTTAGCCGCAAAATGAATTTATTAGCTCATGCAAATTATTATGTTGTAACCGTCGGTTGCATGTGTATTTTCATTAAAATGTAAATGACTTTTTATCGGTAGTAAAATTGTGGATGTCAAATGACAAAAAAAAATATTGATATGAGAAAGATCTTATGCTTCGAAAAAAAACCTGAAGGCCAATTCCGTATCTAAAAACGTTAAAAAACTACTCACAATCTCATCTCAGCGATAATCAATATCAAAAATTGGTAAAGAATGTAACTGGTACTCGTAAATAAGAGGTATTTTTGACAGATTGAGACTGAGATTAGTATGCGAACGTATTGAAAAATACAGGAACTGCCCCTCTGAACTTGAAAGTCTGATGTGGTCAACACCACAGAACAGATAAATTTATCTGTTCTGTGGTCAACACGCAATGAGCAAGTGTGAAGATGATTATGAAGAGGCCTTCGCCAGGCAGTGGGAAAAACAAAATCACGAATTGTTACCATGACATAAAATTCAAATTCAAAATATTTTAGTTCACATAAACCTACACGGGCACTTATGAAACGTCAGAAGCTAGATACACGGTTCCAATTGGTCGTTTCCTATTGAGAAGAGCCGGCAAGAAACTCCACGGTTACTCTTTAAAAAAATTGGCTATTTTATTATATTTTCAAATAACAGTGTTAATAGGTATGGGAAGATAGTGTAGTACCAGGTACTTAACAAAATAGAAAATGATCAACTAATCTACTGTCCACTAAGCCTATATCGTTCTCACATTCACAAAAAAGAAAAGAATCTATAAAGATAAATTAGTTAATAAAAATATATACCTATTTTAAACGAAATGACATAATTGCTGTTACAACTGTAACAAATCTGAATAATTATCATGTTCACAAACGCCACTAATAAAGAGTTGAAATTAAATTGTAGGTATATTAATGACAAATAATATGGATGATTATGTCAAGGAAGAATGTAAAAAAATAAACATGGTAATTTGGGAATAAGCATATAGAAACCGATACAAATCACGCACTTGGTCGCAACGGTCAACTAGCCACTTTCTATACTTTGCCTGGCCTGTGCGACCAAAAGTCGTGGTCTAGTGCGCGAGATCCCAAAGTCCAGTCATTTGGTAGTTTTGAAAATCGGTGAGTTTATTGATTACTAGCCACGCCCCGCAGTTTCACTAGCATAAGTCTCGATCCCGTGGGAATATCGGGATAAAAAGTATTCTATATTCTAACCCAGGTCATGGTCTACTCATGTGCTAAATGTCATCCAAATCCGTTCAGCCGTTTTAGCGTGAAAGCGTAACAAACAAACATACAAAAAATCTAATATTTTCTCTTTTTATTAATATTAGTTTAGACGACGGGCTCTTTTCGAATTTTTAGTTTGCCACCTCGTTTCTTTGTCAGTCGTGCCACCATATTGGATAAATGGCGCCCAAATACGAAAGGGTTTTTGACAACATATCCTTTCAGACTCATTTGTCATGGCGGCGTGAGCGGCAAAGATACGAGCCATGCTATTCTTTTAACATCTCACCGTGAAAACTTGGGTGAAGTGAGCTGTGAATAGTGTCAATCCCTGTGGAATGACAGCTCACTCCACGCTCACTTCACCTAAGTTTTCACGGTGAGATGGTTACAGAATAGCACTGGAGGTAGCAACGTGAAAATTTGCACCAAATTACAGTACTGTTAGTCATACAAATATTAAAATACCTACTATCAAAATCACTGTCTACTACTCGTGAATTACCCGAAAACATAAACAGTTTTGTATCGAAGCGGCAACGAGTTTATCCAATTTAAAAATATGCGAAAAAATATTTTGTTCATTTGCTTTTCAGCGATTAAACGGAACTGTGCGAATAGTATATGAATTAGTAAATCTAGGTTTATCTATTTGGCCGGTAGCTCGTAGATAGAGTCGGACCAAAAATGGTTTTTTTTTGGCTCGAAAACGACAACGAAATTCGGCCTTATTTCCATTTTCCACCAATTTTTTTTTTTTTCTTTCGGCTGAAAAATCAAATCAGGCCGAATTTCGTCTTTGTTACAATCAGAAGGAAGGCAGAGTTATAATTTTAATCATTATAATTAACAGTTTAAACTTAAATCACACGAAACTTTCAACTTTTCTCAAAGACACAAGCCGGGTTCTCGATGGGATTTCCCATCGACAAAAATGACGACTTCCCGATTTAGGGAGTGAATTTAAAAAAAATCCTTCCTTTGTACTCACTTTAGCTATTTATTTATTTATTTATTCTATTCTAGGATCTCTTTTGCAAAATTCATGCTTCTTAAACCAGCGGTTTAAGCTGTGCGTTGTCTGTCAGTGAATAATATTTAGATTTTATTAAGTAGATAATTATTAATAAATTAAACAATCTGATGGTATATGCGAGAAAATGCAGATAAAAATGTATCGACCATTTTCACAGTCTTTGTGCGTTTAGTTGTTGTAACTATGGACTTAAATGCATTGAAATAATTAATTTCCCGGTAAGTATGTAATTTTTTCAGCCGAAAACAAAAGTTGCTAAAAATGGATATTTAAGCCGAAAACCGAAAACGAAATTCGGTCGGACTTACTACACATAGATAAACTATTAAACCAACTCGTTTCCCGCGGATTAATTTTTAAAACATACGAAATAAACTAATAGTATGTCGTAAAACAAAATCAAAATGGCACTATACTCGAATTCTGTTCGCACCACAAATCACTGAATTCATATTATTAAAACGTATTTAAAACCTCGTTCTTGTCTCTCATCTTAAAACGATTATTGGACCATTAAATGTATTTAGTTGTTTGTGTTACAACGGGGTCTAATTGACACTTAGTAAAATAAAATTGACATTCTTATTAAAAAATAATTTTATAATTTATTTAAATAATGCTTTTGATGGGTTTCAAAAATAAGTCATCCTGTACCTATGTACTTTTTCAAGATGGCTGCTTAGTGCATCCCTATCTTTAGATAAATTACCACTATCCAAAGCTTACCCTTATACATGACATTTACATAACTACACCAGCTTAATTAGTCATCAATTGTAATTCATATCTAATTAACGAACCATTGTTCCAGTGATGCGACACCGTGGTCCCGGGCTCGCGGGATTAGCGCCGACACCCCGGACTACCCCGGGAATTACGGTGAGTAATGGACGGAGTTATTAATGCGGCCCCCGGGATAGAGATATCCCGGAGTGGCGATTAGTAAGGAGTGTTGTAGGGTTATTTTTATTGTTTTGAAGTTATTAAAAGAGCTTTGAATTATTAATTAGTAGCCTGTTGTTGTTTCACTGTAGCGTAAAAGGCTTTTTTTATACAGGTGAAGAATGAGCTTCGGCTACCATACTTGCTCACTGCGAGGTATTCCAAAGTTGAACATATCCATAGATTCAAATATTCCATATTTAAATCCATGCATCCAATTGAAGTTACTTCCACTTAAACAAATATCCACTTTAGTTAGCGTAAATTAAGTTAATTTCAGAATGAGATGATAGCTAATAGTAGCGACTACAATTTTTTTTTGCTGTATTTATTTTGGTGTATCCCATAATGGTATTTGTCTTAGTCCGTAGGTGTATCCTTAGTGTGGCCCACTGTGATCCCACAACACAGTGGGCCCTATCACAATACCAGCGCTGCGGTATCTATTTTTTTAAATATCGCCGCATTATGCTGAGATAAGAGCGTTTTTGGCCTCGCACAGGTCGTTATTATTCTGTTTTTAAATGCTCCTTTTTTGTTTTTTATTTTATAATTTATTTTTATTATTACTTACTGTTTGTATTTCCTGTGCGTGTCCCAAATAAAATATTTTTCTTTCTTTTCTTTCCTTCTTTCTACTATTGAAAAATTCATTAAAAAATTGAAGTTGTATTTAGCTCAAACTAAACTTTTTGTGTGTTTTTTTTTCAAAAACATCTCTTTGTTTACATGTTTCTGAACTAAGTTACGAAAGTACTAAGTTTGTATATTTTTATCTTATAGCACTCATAAACGATTGGTCCCTCAAATGACCTGGTTTCATGCGATTTGATTGCAGATTTTCTCATCAGACTTTATCAAGCTTCCAGATTTTTTAAAGTACCAGATTTAGAGGGTTAGTTAAAAACCCGTAAAATAAAATCTTTTATCTCATGACTACGAACTTAAGATACTTCACGAACCATAAGGTGAATTTATAGCATCTTGGAATTTTCACGAGACTTTTATGATAGTTATATCAATAAAAGTGAAGAAATACCTTATTTAAAACTGTTCTAGCAGGTTTCTCATACATTTTTTATGGGATTAGCGTTAAGATTTAGACCAGAGCCAGAGAAAAGAGCTATTACAAAAGATGCCTTACTAATGTACATTTTTTTAGTTTTTCCAAGCGTTTTCCACGCAATACAGAGACAGGCCTCTCATTAATTAATGTCCGCTTCCTAATCTCATTGATGATCAGCTACATATCTTGGTAGAACGTCAAAGAAAGAAGTAAAGAAAGCAAAAGTATTTGACCTACACGTCACTATTAGTTTGTCAATTTTAAGAGTAATGATCCGATTGATTCCGATCGGTCACCCTCAATACACTCGCCATCATAAAAAATAAAAACAATACATTTGTCGTCTCTCGAATCTTTGACTACCACTTGGCAACAACTCTTAGGCACCACAGAACGTCACTCAAGACTCAAGCATTACTTAAAACTAGTTTCAACCAATCAAAGGGCTAACGAGTTTTAAGTAATGCTTGAGTTTTGAGTGAGGTTTTGTAATACGGACCTTAGGGGCTGACTTACCGGCGGCGATCTCTCGCGTCCGGCCCTGGTTCAGACCATGGTCCGGAGCGAGAGTGCATGGGAGGCCGTCACCTCCTTCTGCGAAGCAGTAATGCTCGCGAAGGAGGAGGCGGAGCGCGCGAGGGAGAGGCAAAATGCGCGCCCTCGCGCCCTTAGTCGCCGCGGGCGTCGGGAGTCGCGAGCCGACTTCCGGCCACCGTAGGCGCGGGCTTGCGGACGGTGAGCAATGGGTAGCTCGCCGTCCGATAGGGACCAGGCCCGGGTCGACGGCGCGTTGTGTTCCACGCGCGCCTCAAAGAGATGCCAGCACCAACTGACGGGGTCCGGAAGGGCCAATGCCTGCCGGGGTTGCGGGTTTGTCCGAAAGGGATATCGCGACCTCGGCACACAGGCAACGGAAGGAACACGGGTGGGTTTTAGTCAGTAAAAGTCTGACACGCCCTCCCGCTCCACCCAGAGCGGGAGAAGTTATTTGATAATTTCCCACCCAAAAAAAAAAAAAAGGGGCTGACTTACAGGGAGTGATATAATTCCCGGTGGCATACCATAAATAAATGCAACGTATACTTTTTTTGGCGCAGGAAAGAGCATCTTCTACATGCGGCTTATTTTGTGGCTTGCATTTTAATTCTTTGCCCATCACTAGTCGTCATCACTTCGAATCATCTTGCGGTTACATTTTTCTGTTTCCCGTGACACCTCAATGATCACTGGGTCCTTAGAATTCTCCTTTTCTGTGTTGCCAAGTCAACTCTCAATTCATACTGAATACTGTGTTTTATCTGTTGAGCGGCTATAACGCCTCATACGGACATATCTACGCAATACATCTGACGTCACAAAATTCCTACATCACACAAGCAGAGCTCAAACTCAAAGCATTTATTTCAATTAAAACATTTACAGGCACTTTTGAATTGTCAGGAATCGGTCAGTCAGAAATATGAAGCTAATTGCTCATTGCAAAGCGTAGTAGGTACCTATGGAGAAGAACGGGCAAGAAACTCTACGGACACACTTTTAAATAAAAATATTTTTTTTACAAATTCTTGGTTCCATCATATATGTTGAAATTAAACATGTGAGAACAATGTAGAAAGACATGCACGTTAGAAGCGTCCGTTATAAAAAGATAAAACAAAGATCAATTGAAAAATTAAAATCAGCCATGGCAGCTAAGAGTTGACCTTCCAAAATGACGGCGCCCGTTCACGAACATGACGCATGGATCAGCACCATTCAGCTCAACCATTTTGAAAGGAGCTAAACACACGCGCCACCATTAGCGAGACATCTGAGTGAACATGACATACTCACAGCCGCCAGGGCACATTTAAGTCAATAAAAGACGTATTACCCCGTAAATGGTTTCAGTACATAGTACTCACACCTGTACTCTGCAATTGTTTAACTATCTATGTATATAGCTATCTGCGAGATTAGAAGATAATTATACAACAGCCCGCAATCACCCATCGGGCCTAGCCAATCAGACGGCGGGCTATAACTGCTCGATGGTATTTGTTTGACGGGTTTCGTGTCTACAATACCCGTCTGGTCAGAGGTTCTCCCTTTTTCAATGGAGAATGAGGAACTATCCACCCTATTCCTTGCACTTTACTTTAGGCTTAGAGAGATTTAGTTAAGTCTCCAAGGAAAACTCTGTGAAAACATTATATGGTAATGTTAAAACCTCTTGCAGCTCCATTGACCTAAATAGACCAACGTATTCAAAGTGTAATTTGTACGTACACTGCTATCAGAAGTTCGGGAACAGTTTGCTGGCCCGTATTTCGTGCTATCGAACATTAGTACGTAATTACACTTGGTTGCAAAAAATATAGCACAGTCATAATTTGTGATGATTACCTACGTTATTATTATAAGGTTAGGAAATGTATGGAGGAAGGTTTATTAAAGCTTTTTAATAATAGAGAATGATGTCATTCAAACTATTTTTCTATTTATAAGAAAACCTTAATCATAATTTATGTTTTCACTAAGTCTTCCCAAGTGTAGGTATACGTCTAAAATAAAAATAAATATCATCTTTTGATTTCAACTGACAGTGACATTCAATATTTGTTTATCTTGTATTTTATTTAAGAGGATTTTTACTCCTAATGTCTATCTATTTTAATAATATTTTATTTATTAACCTTTCATTTCAATGTCAATGAAAAATAAGTAAACAAAATAAAGATTGACTTAAAGTATTTTTTTTTTAAAGACGTCCTCTGAACGCCGAAATATCATTGAGTACAGTCGTATCAATGATGATATGATTTCAAGTTGCTGTGTAATTATGTACGAATGATATACCGAAAGGACTTTATTTCAATGTTCTTATGGTACAATATCGATGGGTACATTCTGAACAGAACTACGGACACTTTGCAGAGCAAGATACGTTTGCCTAACAGAAGTTCGAGAGCATCCGCTTGCTGGTTCGTGCTATCAAACATTATAGGTGCACTTGCTTGCAAGAAAATTGACCGTTCTTGTGTTTCATTTTTTATTTCTGTATGAAAAAGGCCTAAGCCCTGCAGTGGAACAATAATAGGCTATAATAAAGTCGGCAGACAGGACATGTCTGCCGCATGCCGGATAAACTGTGGGCCCAAATAGCACAGAACTGGTGCCCTGAGACAGTGAGGCGGGGTCGCGGCAGACCACGTAGGAGATGGCGGGACGAGCTGGATAGGTTCCGTGAAAACTGGAAGGAGGACGCACAGGTTCGCGAAAGATGGAAAAAGTGGAGGGAGGCCTTTGCCCAGGAGTGGGACAGAGTAGGCTAACAAAAAAAAAAAAAAAAAAAAGTAAAAATTATAATAATACCATTATTATAATTTTTACTTTTTTAATTGAAAAAAAAAACCTCTGTGTACTCATAGCCCTGTCGGTATTCTACAGCGCCATGTTTTTTTTTTAAATAAACGTTTCTAGACTACTCATCAAAATTGTTTTGTAGTTAGTGCGATCGATTAGAAGACTCTCCTGTGACCATAATGCAACAAAAATCATGTTTTTTTTTTAAATATTATTTTTTGTATGCTCAAAACTCTGAACTTCCAATTGTTATTTCTGTGAATAACAATTGAAAGTACAGATCACAGTTGTGAAAATAGGTTCGTAGGTTAAGCAAATACATGAGCAAAATTGATTCTATTAATTTAATATTTGTGCTTAGATAAGGTTTAGTTATATATTTTAATGTACGCGTGAACAGAGAGAAAATTAATAATCAGGTTGTATTGCTTAGGGTATTACGATAAAAGTGAAAATTTTATATTGTCTTTTTCATCTACTTAAATCTATGGAAATTAGTAAAAAAAATGTTTTGTTTTGTAACTTTTTTCTTTTTTTGTAACTGTTTTGTAACTGCATTTCCTACTCCTATATTCAATGCATGCCGTGGCAGCCTTTAATTAAGGCTACACTACAAAATGTAAAAATAATATTACACCTATTATTTTAACACCTATTTTTGGTGTATGCTTTGTTGGTTGTCCTTAAATAATAGTATATTATGCAATTAGTGAATAAAAGACGGATTTAAAGCGAGGGCCATAGATGAATCACGAGCAAGTGAAGGATTCTAACGACTGAATCACGACCGTAGGGAGTGATTCATGACGATTGAATCACGAGCGTAGCGAGTGATTCAAGTTTTAGAATCCTGAGCGACGCGAGTAATTCATGGCCCTCGATATAAATCCGTTTTATTCAAGAGTTGCATACTATACTTTATACCATGACTACGAGAAAAAGAAAGATTTAAGCGAAAATAGACATTTATTGAAGAAAAAAGGAAGGTTGAATTAAGCTTCGTGCAGACTGGTGCGACGCGACAGCGCGACGCGATTCTAACAAAACAATTTCAAAGAAAACTTCACGGTATAACAATGACCGGTGTCGTCGCGCTGTCGCGTCGCGCTACTCTGCAAGGGGCTTTAATTAAAATGCACATTAAAATTGGAACAATTACTAAAATCAAAAGTAATTTTCTTATTATTACTAATAACAATCAACTTGTGAAACGATATTTATTTCCTGTGTATAGAGTATGTTTTCGCAAGGAGGTTGTATAGCATTGAGATGGAGGTCGCATATATAGATGTGTTCTAAATTCAAACACCAAAACAGTGATTAAAAGAGCTTTTTATTCACTGTTTTCAGTGAATAAAATAAGCTTTTTAGAGGGGGAATGGTATAAATAAATAAACAGTACTATAATAAGAAGTATTCGGTAGTGGCCAGTTAAAGTTTCGGCATGGTTCGCTCGCGTGGTTCGTGCTACCAAATATTCAGTTAGTACACTTGCTTGCATAATAATTGACACAGAAGTAATAACGTCAAGACTAGAAATGTAGTTACTCCACTAAGTCTTACTACGACTCCAAATGAATTGGGATAAGTACAAAAGAAACAAAACTTTTTGTTTATGGGAATTTATGTTAAGGATTTTTTATTATTTAGGTAAACATGAAATTGTTTCCTAATTACAGACACGGAATAAATAACTAAGACGAATCACTGAGTTTATTGAGAGAGAGAAGGAAATGTTAAATTAATTAAAGTAAGACAAAATAGCTGTCTGAAATCAAATGTGTAACACCTTTCATGTGTCCCATTTTAATCAAAAACAAACGCTTAAAACAATAAATTTCAGTTAGTAAGCTGTACAAAAACATTAAACTCATCTCAGTTTATTAAAATAAAATTATGTTTGTATTACGCAAAGCAATACAGTGTATAAATAACTTCGTAATAAATTACGGACGATAGAAATTTCAACATTCAACAGTTGTAAATCATTTCTTAATGGCTACTCGGAGACAATAAATATAAAATAATATATTGCACGAGTAGTTACGCAATAAATTGAGAGAAATCTCTTTGGTTATGTGTTTATTTAGAGCATTGTGTGTAGTTAGCTCTTTATAATGATGTTTTCGGTAGAGGAAAAGGGTCGTCTGGGAAAGTACTGCCACCAAAACCACTTCTGATACCAAGAAGTCCTAACTAATATCATGAATGCGAAAGTGAGTTTGTTTGTTACGCTTTCACGCTAAAACGGCTGATCAGATTTGGATGAAATTTGGCACATGAGTAGACCATGACGTGGATTAGGACATAAAATACTTTTCATCTCGATAATCGAGACATATGCGGGTAAAACCGCGGGGCGAAGCTAGTATTATATAAAGATGAAATTATAATAATATAACAGAACATCACGACTGTAATCTCCGAACCTTCCTCAAGGATTGCGACAAACAATGCAAAAAAAAAAAACTATTCCTATTGGCAGTTCCGGAGATTCCCCTACATACAAACTTTTTCTGTTTGTTTGATTGTATCAAACAAGCAGAAAAAAAAACTCTTTAAATAAACACTCTCACTCTTTCTCTTTCTCTTTAATTTTTCTTTCTTTCTTTCTTTCTTTATTTCTTTTCTTTTCTTTTTTTTAAATAGTATAGATATGGCAAACCAACAAAAGTTATTTATGTCTAACAAGATCACCAGAAAAACTTTTAAGACATGATCAAATTGTAAAAAAAGAAACGATTAACCCAATAAACCTGCCCCCAAGTGCACGAAACTTATCCAGCCCGTCTCTACTAAAATTGTAGAGTAGATTGTCCGGAAACACTTCGCTGAGCGAGTTCGCGATTTCCTACACTTCTCCTTTTTTTACTTAATTAATTGATCCACCCGGGTATTGTCTGGTCTAATTGATGCATAGTTCCTCTCGCTGTGAACGGTCTGATTGGATTTTTGCTATTAAACCATTTGGAATGTCTGTAATGTTTTGTTTTATTTTTTGGGCTGATTGATATCTGAGCGAAAGAGACTGATGTACTCGGGAAAAGGCTGGAATTGTAAGGTTTAGTACGTAGGTAGAGTACAACCAAAATTGTGATGCTAACCAAATTCAAATTCAAAATATTTTATTTCACATAAACCTACAAGGGGACTTATGAAACGTCAGAAGCTAGGTGCACGGTTCCAATTGGCCATTTCCTATGGAGAAGAGCCGGCAAGAAACTCCACGGTTACTCTTTTAAAAGTAAATGATTTTTGCATTGTTTTCAAATTACAGTGTTAAAAGGAATGAGAGGACAGTGTAGGCCCATCAACAAGTACCAGGTACTTAGCAAAATATAAAATGGTCCACAGATCTACAGTATGTTAAGCCTACAACGTTCTCACATTCACAAAATCTAAAAGAAAAGAATCTATGTATATTAAAGATAAATAAAATAAAATAAATAAAAACATATTTAAATCAAATGGCATGATTGCCACTACAGCTATAACAAATCAAATTAAATAAAAAATATAGAACATCGTATTACTTACAATGTTCTATATTTTTTTTTTTTTTTTTTAAAGTCAAATAATAAAAAGATTATGTCGATACAAATTAACCGGTAAACTAAAATTTTACCTTGAGTTCTAATCCAAAATATCATTATTAAATATCAAGAACGTTGGTATTGTAATAACAAGAACGTCTTATTTGAATGCAGAACTTGGTTGTTTTTTATTATCGACTCGACTCATTTTTGAATAAATCGATAATTGCTTAATTTTTTGCAATAAATTACAAGCGTTGTGTCATCACGCTTGCCTTTCTTTTTTTATGCAGTCTGACAGTGACCGTAGTTCTATGCAATCTGACAGTGACCGTAGGGTTTAGCTGTTGTCAGCGTCTTAATAGCCGAATATTGTAGTGAAGGGTGTTAAAAGCAAATATATAGCCACCCTTCTAACTGGAGTATATAGTATTACTCTTTGCCAGCTGAAACAGTATTGTGAGTTGCCGAACAAACTTTTTTACAAAATGCTATAACTAAAACCAGACGATACTAAACGGCTACATCATTCCAATTTTCACATACAACTGTACCGCTCAGTCCATTAGATTGTCAGGTACAGCTATGTAGTTACTAACTCGCTGTGAACGAGGACAGTGCATGGAAAAGTTTTGAACGGTACTGTCTGTTGGTGACGGCAAGAGTTATTGCCCAGGGTTGGGAGTGGACCTGCTGTAGTTCATACTTTGAATCTAGAGGTACATTGATCTAGTTCGTCGTATATATGTGCCATGGTAGTCGGTACTTACTAATTCCATGCTGCCTTGTCATTATTCTAAGGTAGACATCTTGTTCTAAACTTTAGGCGACCGAGCTTTTCTCGGGTGAAAATACGGAGAAAACGAATTTTCCCAGGTAAGAGACCTAGCTAGATCGATTTTTTGCCCACTATATTGCAACTAATACTGCAGACTACTAGATAATGCATGACAATACTCACTAACAATGAGACAAGAACACACTTATTAAATCCAGTAGTAAGAGTAAACGAAACAGAAATATATATTATCACTATCTCCTTCGCGTATGCAAACTTTTTGTCTGACTTCAGTAACTGAGATCAGACAAAACTAGCAACTGTTGCCAGCCAACCATTAGAGCCTAGCAAAATGGCTGTCACGATACGATTTCGATCTTTGGAAATTATTACACGAATACATTTAGATAGTACCAGTTTACAGACATACTTTATCAACGCAACGGTCTGAATCTGATGAAATCATTTCTCATGGAGTGTGTATCTTGTATCGTTGTTCATAAATAATTATAAAGCTAAGTGTTTCAAATCTGAAGCCAATGATAAACGCTCAGCGAATACCAATATTACTGTCTACATTTCATGTTACTCTTTCATTCACGTAGGTAGGTACATATTGGAGCATATATTAATTTTATTATTATTATTTTTTAACAAATCATCAAACGATAAATACGACAACTTTTTTTTTTTTTTTGGGGGTGGGAAATTATCAAATAGCTTCTCCCGCTCTGGGCGGAGTGGGAGGGCGTGTCAGACTTTTACTGACTAAAACCCACCCGTGTTCCTTCCGTTACCTGTGTGCCGGGGTCACGATATCCCTTTCGGACAAACTCGCAACCCCGGCAGGAAATACGATACCTACCTATTTATTCTTTTGATATTTTTTTTTAAACTGTCGATTAGCAACCTAAAAAAAAAGCACTGAACAACTCGCAAAGTCTGGAGCGACTCACAAAACAATTTCGCGGAAAAATAAAATCCGTAAATAATCCTCTAAAAACCCTTTCTCAGTGAAACGCAACACAAAAAAAATCTATTCAAAAAAACTCGTAAAAGCGAATCTGAAAATATTTAATCCCCACTTATTAAGGAGCTGAACAATTCGTTTCGAACTTCAACGAAACGCAACGGCAAAACTTTTTTTCACCAATATTTGTTTTACTTACTCGAGACTCCTTATTGCTATGTACATAAAGTCTAAATTGGCGTAGTTATTAACAAAGTTTAGTATGGATTAGTGGTCCGGAAGCGGGAAACTTTACCGGGAGGAAATAGTGTTGCGGACGGTCGAATCGAAAATTCGATTTAGTCGAATAATTTATATTTTGGCAGTGATATATTTTGTCATGTTTATGGTCCGTAAATTCATGCTACATTATTATGCTATACTTTATTTTTGTTAGCGGAAATCAATGCTGTGGTAACAATAGGCTTGTATCCATTTTATAATTACGAAATATATTATGTTCGTTAAAAGTTATAACGTTTGTTGACAAATCTTAAATATAACAATACAATCTAACACTAAAATATATTTATTACTAGCGACCCGCCCCTGCTTTGCAAGGTTTTTACGTCTTGACCAAACATCGAGATTTCTTAATTATCTATAAGTTTAATATTAATGTAGGTATTATACACATAAACCTTGCGGAA
Source organism: Agrochola circellaris (assembly GCA_914767755.1). Taxonomy (NCBI): domain Eukaryota; kingdom Metazoa; phylum Arthropoda; class Insecta; order Lepidoptera; family Noctuidae; genus Agrochola; species Agrochola circellaris. The sequence goes on from OU611862.1 coordinate 12,541,694, forward strand.
TACATTCTCTAAATCGTGTTGAAAACCCGTTGCGTATTTTAGAAGAACAACGCGGACATACAGACAAACGCGAAAAATTACTTTGTTTTGTAATATGTATAGAGGTATAAGTATATAAAGAAAAAATAAGTAGTTATTGATGTTAACAATAGCATAATAGGTTAAAGCAAAGTAAAGCGTGCGTGGTGTGGCAAAGTAGGTTTTTAGTGGGAGATTTCCAATACATTTGCTGGGTACAAATAAATACGTACTTTCATAAATCTTTCTTGGTCCACGTTGATCGCACTCTAACCATTACTGTAGTCACTTCAACGAACGAGAAAGAGAAAAAAATGCAAACAGGCAAATAACAAAATAAACGTTTTCCCATGATCCTTTGATACACTTTAAATTATCCGCTCCATTTTCTCTCCAAAGTTAAAACTGCTTTACTCGTATCGAATAAAAAATCGACTAACTCGAATAATTTCACACATCACTAGTAGCAACCGCAGGCAACGGAAAGTTTGTAGTGCATCGGGAGTTAGTTCACTAGTGGGTACTTTTAAACTAAACCGTTTGGAAATTGCAGGATCCCAGTTTTTAGTTTTACTTTTTTTTTCATTTATTTTTTGCTGTAAAGTCGGTTACGGCTGCCGTTTTATGACTTGGAGTTTGGAACTACAAGATGATGATGCTGGCTGGCTAGCTGGTAGGAAAATAGTTTTGTGGCATTCTATTTTCGAATGTAGGGAGTTCTAGTAGTGCTAGTGAGGTATTATTATTGAGTTTATTTATTATATTCTCATTTCTTGTACCAGCACTGTAACATTTAGCTATCGCCAATCAAGGATCGAAATTCCGAAAAAAATATTAACAAGAATAATTGTGAGATTTGCAGAATAACTTTTACTGGTTATCTGATATTTGATCCATAATTCTTTAAAGACAAGACAAAAAACAAACACACAAGACAAAAAAACCTTATCTGAATTAGATTTAGCTTTTGTCCTTTATACACTTATTAAATTTTTCGTCCTTGCCTGCAGTGGGAAAATAACAACCGGCCGGTAAAAATAAAATATTTAAAAACGGTCGATTCTGTAAACAGAATCGACCGTTTTTAAATATTTTATTTTTAAACCGTGAAACTTAGGTGAAGTGAGCGTGAAGTGAGCTGTCAATAGTGTTAATCCCTAGCATCCTGCCGGTCGATGAGTTTCACGTTGATATTTTTACAGAATCGACCGACTGGTCATATTTAAGATAGAATTACGAGTACCTACACTATATAAAAATTACAAAACTTTTAATTTGGAAAGAATAGCTCCACCACATGATTAATTTATTCGAAAAGGTTCCAAAAAAATCGCGGTCTAGAGCTTCCACCATTTTTCTACAAGTTGAATAATTTAAAACTTCTTGTCAAAAGAGGAACTGTTTTGATTCCAGACTTTCTTTTTACTTTGCTCTTGGGGGCTGTAAAAAGTTTAAAGTTTTGAAGTCGATCGGCTTGCATGAATATCCATATGGATTCCCTGAAGGGTCGTGAAAGTGATTTCAGGTTTATATGGGGGGTGGAAGATATCTTAGGTATACTTTGGGTAGGTACTCAAAGACGACATATTTTTTTTAATGCTATATAAAGGAGTAGGAATTGGAAAAGTTGGTTACGTAGTCACAGGTTTTAGTATTATATCCACTGTTGTTATTGTGTGGATTGGCTACTGTGAAAAAATTGAGAATTGGCCATTTTCTTCATGAGAAAATACGGTTTGAATTAATTTATTTCGAAGGTTTACAAATCACTTGTACAGAAATAAATACTAAAAATAACTTGATTTATACATTTTTGTTGTCCAGGATTAGTAAGAGCTTTTAGTGTTAAGAGCGTTTATTCTGAAAGTTGGCAACGTCGCAAATAGATGTCAAATATTTCGCTGTTTTGATTAATTGGGCAATATTACCGAATGGAAATATGAAATGTGGCTAACTAGCGACCTAGAATATTAATAATGAATTACAATTATAACACTGAATTTGATGTTGTAACCGTTTTAGGTGTAAAAAAGGCATTTGGAAAGTTTTCAAATACTTTTTTTACATCTAAAACTATATATTCGGTGTTACGATATTAATTATTGTATTTCATAATCAATATTTTAGTTCGCTAGCTAGCCACATTTCATATTTCCATACAGTAATATTGCCAAATTAATCGGATTAGGTAAATATTTGACAGCTATTTGCGACGTTGCCAACTTTTAGGATAAACGCTTTTAAAATTACGAATATAAGGAGGTAATTGTTAAAAGCTAAATCAATAAATCTGCCTAACATTTTCCTAACTATTTTGGAGTCAGCTTCCAGTCTAACCAGATGTAGCTTAATATCAGTGTTTTACATTAACCGACTGACCTCCACCCCTGTCACTTAACCCTGTTACTGGGTAACACCATACGCATTGCCAAGACCAGTCGGTCGACACAATTTGTAAGGTTACGGAAGGAAAAGACATTGCCGAAATCTCTCTGTTGTTATACATACTACAAACAAAATATGTTCTATCAACGCATCTAAAAGGATCTGCCGATCGATTCTGTAAAAATATCACCGTAAAACTTAGGTGAAGTGAGCGTGAAGTGAGCTGTCACTGTCGCAGAATCGACCGGCCGGATGCAGGGGATTAACGCTATTGACAGCTCACTTCACGCTCACTTCACCTAAGTTTCACGGTGATATTTTTACGGATTCGACCGGCTGGACAAAATATATAGTTGAAAATCTTCTTAAAAGCTATCATCATATAGACAATGATACGAATGTTTTTTAAACTATACCCAGAGGAAGTCAAAGTCTTGTATACAATATAATAACGTAGCGCTTTTTATTCACAGGTATCTCAAGGAATGAAAACGTCGAAAAGAATATCCACATATCAAAGTAAGTAATTCGAGTCCACAGAATGATCAAACGATACACAAACACTATGTCTAAAGTACCTGCTCGTGTGATTTATTATCATTCATTGAATAGATCTATCGCCAAAGATCAATTTACGTTTCAAAGCAAAATGCTGGTATGGAACATGACTTTATAGACCAAAAAAATCAAATCGGCACATTGACAAAGCAAATTTAGAAACAAACACAAATAAATTACGATTCCCATTCATAATAAAGTTAAATAAAAAACCAGGGATAGACAAACATTATATTTTATACCTTTACCAAAGTAAACTACAACTACTAAATAAACGAAGGTATTCCTGAATATGTTATTTACTTTTCATTCGGTAATACAAACTGAGTACAACATTTACTCTTAGTTTTCCGTACAAAGTACACTCATCAAAATTTTGCTTTCCACAACCTAGGAGTTAGGAAACTGCTCGCAGTTGTTTTTACTGAAGGCTAGTTTAGACGGGAAACGGTTGAGCTACGGTTTGGCAACTAAAAGTGGTTCTGTTTAGAAGCAACATTTTTAAACTACTCTGTAAAGACAATAAATTTGACGAGCATGAAAATACATTCTAATTATGATAGTGTAGAATACAAATTTTATGGTCTTTTATGTTTTTATTGATAAATTAACAGAAATGACATATTTACCATTAAAGTTAGCTGCACTTACAAGTCTATTTTGTTTTAAATCGTCCTGCCTAACAGAGTTACGAAATGTTTTAAATGTAGGTAATAGCTACAATTGGTGGACGGATTGATTGTCGAGTACTTGTTATTAATAGTGCGAAAGACACAATTTGTAAAGTTACGGGAGGAAAAGACATTGCCGAAACCTCTCTGTTATATGGTTATACATACTACAAACAAAATATGTTCTATCAACGCATCTAAAAGGATCTGCCGGTCGTGTCAGTGACAGTGAGCTGTCACTGTCACAAATCGACCGGCAGGATGCTAGGGATTAACACTATTGACAGCTCACTTCACGCTCACTTCACCTAAGTTTCACGTTGATATTTTTACAGAACCGACCGACTGCTGTCACTATTTCTACAATTTCTCGACAACTCTTTAGTAGCATTAAATTGTGGCTATGCTGTTGCCCAGAAGTGCCTCGTCTGCAACCGTTAAACATGTTAGTTCTGCAACTGCTCCGTTGAAGTCGGCATTACTATGCATTGGCACGACCGCCCATATCAATGCTTGTGATATTGAACTGCATACTGTAATATATTACTTAGAAGGAAATATCTATTGGAATTATTTTGTCAGCTTTCTAGTGTATATTTTGTTGTTATGAGCGTTATTGTGTGTATGAAGCAAAGGCAATTATGGTTTACCCTTTGCTTTGTTATTAGAGACAGTATTAGATCCTATGCAGAAGTAAGCTTGTCCTATTATTATGTATTATTTAATATAGATTATAATAATACATTATCTCGCGATTATAATAATGCATTATCAGGAGCTCGTGGCTAAGTTATAGCCGCACGGGTCGATCCATCAGGTTAAGCTACGCTTGCCGGGGTTGACCTGTGGATGGGTTACCATCTTTACATACCGAGACTCCTCCGAGCCTCGGAAAGCACGTTAAGCCGTTGGTCCCGGCTGTCATTCGTGAATTTTTGACAGTCGTTACGTAACCAATTAAGACTGGTTGTCAGACTTTCGGGCTTCTAACGATCCGTGACAGGCCATAACTGGGTAATACGTCGTATTACCCAGTTACTGGGTTGTGGAGGTCAGATAGGCAGTCGCTCAATGGAAAATACTGGTATTCAGCTGCGCAACAAATTTGCTTTGGAGTTAACATAACATATCACCGCGCCTGTAATCCCCAAAGGGTTAGGCAGAGGTGTACCTATAGTAACATCCACATTTGTTCAGATAATTTTAAGTCCCATGTAATAGGGGGCGAGCCTTTGCCAACAACCGGTCATAACCGGTTTTGAGATAATGTATCAATCAATCTGCCTAGCTTTTTCCCAACTATGTTGGGGTCAGCTTCCAGTCTAATTGGATGCAGCTGAATACCAGTATTTAACATGGAACGACTGCCTATCTGACCTCCACAACCCAGTTACTAGGTAATACGATACCCCTTGGTAAGACTGGATGTCAGAATTTCGGGCTTCTGACGACCCCGAAACGACTGTCAAAGATCCACGAATGGCAGCCGGGACCAACGGCTTAACGTGCTTTACGAGGCACGGAGGAGTCTCGGTATGTAAAGATGGTTACCCATCCTCAGACCAACCCCGGCAAGCGTAGCTTAACCTGATGGATCGTCGTAGAAATAAATATCATATATTAATTCATATTTAACTTCGATATAATAAGTAATTCAATTTTTCTGAACAAAGTTTGACCTTTTCCACCAGTAAGAGATATAAAGCAATTCTCCACATTTTATTCTTGCTGGATTTAGAGCTGATTCCACCGGCGATACGTAATCGAGTGTCAGTTAAACTTGGTGAACGCTTGACAGTCGATTTATTCGCGTCCCGACGTTTACTGTGAAAAATACCTGCTTGATTAATACGAAATGACGAGTGGGATTCATTATTGATCGTCTAAGAAGGTCTTCCACAAATAGATGTATTTTTCAGACGATAAACTGTTTAATTTTAACCGACCTTCGGTTAAAATGATCAAAATTATAAAAAAAAAACCAGCCAAGTGCGTGTCGGACCACGCACAATGAAGGATTCCGTAGTTTTGATGAATTTATCCCAAGAACAAACTTAACATTGTAGTTCAAAAACGTGTTCTCCCATAAATTCCAACTGCAAATGTAAGTTTATCCTCACAATATTGAGTGATTTACCATGTTATTTTAAGACTATAGACTTATTATAGGTTTTCCTGTAATCTATAAGCATAGAACAATTTTCTGTATTTTTTTCTCAATTCTCAATTGTCCCCCGAAAGTGGCACCCATATTCAAAATTCATTTATTTACGTTACAAGCCCGTGTTTGGGTCACATTAATATACATGTGTACCGAATTTCAACTTAATCGGTCCATTAGATTCGGTGCAAATTGGCTGTGGCAGACGGACAGACAGACAGACAGAGAGACCTCTCCGCGCCCGTCCTACGTTAGCAGCAGTGGGTCGACTTTAAAACTGCGCTTAAACTCTTATCTTCAAACTACTTTTACCTTCAAAATCTCGCACCTTTTACCCAAAACCCTAATTTACCGAAAATCTACAGCAAACAAAATAAACCTTAACAAAGTATAATTACTAACGGGCGCAGTTTAACAGCAGTTAAGTTAACTATGCATAAATTAAACTTAGATTAATGAAATTACCGTACATGGTGGGGCCGTGCTGCTGCATAATTTGCTCTCAATTTGAATTTATAGTCAGGAGCTCGTAACATATTGTTTTGTTTGGTGTTCTAGGAACTAGTTGATTACATAGCCTAGTTTTGATATAGTTTAGGCAGAATTGTTTGCTTTTCAGCATCATATTTTAATCAATCTACATATTCGTAGAAGCCCCGTGGTAGCGGCCCCAACCTACACGTCGTAGATCGTACGTTCGAAAACAGACAGGGACTACCAGTTTATTTTTAGTAACTTATTTCATCACCATTGCTCTCAAAACGGTGGTGGAAAACATCGTGGGGAAACCGGCATGTCCTAGAAGCAAATATTCGAAGACACGTGACATCTATCAACCTGCACTGGGCCCACGTGGTGGATTATGTTATGGCCCACTCCCTCTCACAGAGAGGAGGCTTGTGTCCCAGCAGTGGGACCTTTATAGGCTTATATGCTACATATTTATACAAAACTTGTTCAGGTTGAACATAAATTCCAACTCTTTTTGCATATGACCGAATACTTCTGAGATTTTATTTGTTGTAGTATTCTATAAAATCAAAGCTGTGACGAGCTCCTGATTCCAGTTTTGTCTAGGTATTTGAAAGCTAAAGAGCGATCACAAACACAAAAACGAACAGTCTCATGATTCGTTATTCTTCTCATCTTGTTTAAAATAAAAATTAATTGCTGTTCGTTAAAACTCGAGAACTGGATGGACCGATTTGGCTAATATTGGTTTTGAAATATTTGTGGAAGTCCAGGGTAGGTTTAAACGGTGAGAAAATATGGATAAACTGCGAGGAGTGTAGGTAGGTAAATAGGTAGGTAGGTGTAGGTTGGGTAGGTATGTAGGTAGGTAAGTATGTAGGTAGGTGGGTATGTAGATAGGAAGGTATGTAGGTAGGTAGGTATGTAGGTAGGGAGGTATGTAGCTAGGTAGGTATGTAGCTAGGGAGGTATGTTTATAGGTAGGTAGGGTAGGTAGGGTAGGTAGGAGGGTAGAATAGGTATGTAGGGTAGGCAGGGTAGGTAGGGTGGGTAGGGTAAGGTAGGTAGGTAGGGTAGGTATTAGGGTGGGTAGGTAGGGTAGGGTAGGGTAGGTAGGTAGGTGCGCCGTAGATAAGTACTTAGTGCTACCCGTGTGAAGCCGGGCCGGGTAAAGCTAGTAGGCAAGCCCCTTGATATTTTCCTAATACAGTATGTATTAGAAATGTACGGTTAAATTTAAGGGTCAGATACAGACCATACAACTAAACAACTGTCTCCATGAGACCAACATCGCCGCGAAAAAAATACCAGACGTCCCATTTTGGGTCGAGTAGGTATTGAAGTTTTGTATGGTTGATATTTTATTCGCGCTGGTTTTATTTGATGGGATTAGTGCTGTAGATGACAGGTTTTAATTAAGCATAATTCTGTTTCTTTTACAGAACGACCAAACATAGGAAGACAGATCAAAGACAGCATCGTACTGACGGATCCGAAAGTTATAGTAAGTATTGAGAACCTTGAAGATGGTAACAAACATTTTAGGATAAAAAATATTTGTACAGGATGTAAAAACATCCATTACAAAGCTGTAGCTTTCTGTACATTAAAACTAACTTGTACAAAATTACTGGTAAACGACTTTTATTTTTTGGTGTGAAAAATCGCTGTTTATGGCAGCGCGCAATGTACCTAACGGACGCAAAACATGCATAAGTCGTAGAGGTATTTAAAGTAAATTTAAAACTTATTTCGTAAAAAAGAAAGACAAAGTTGGAACTTTGACCTTCAATATCTCCATAACCAGAAGGTTCCTAGGTATGGTCCAGTCATAAAATTATCACAATGACCCACAGAACAAGTGACTCTCGACTTTGTTGAGCGTCTTTTTAGACCAGTTTTTATTATCTTATAGGATTTCTCAATTCTTTCAGTCAAATTTAAAACATGGTCTTATAACGTTAATATTAAAAAAAAATAAGAACATAAAAGTAAAACCCAACTTAAAGTTGAGGTACTTTTATTCGCCAAAACATTTTATTGCCTTACACTAAAATTCGCAGCCAAAATTCCTCGTCTTTGGTCTGCCATCCGAACTAAAACTCTTAAAGGCAACGAAATTCAGCTTTATTTCAACTTCGATGAAAACAAAGGAACTTTAAATGGGAAACGAAGCTTAATTAATTTTGTTATGTATTTCAGAAGTCCAGTTTATAAGACATAAAAGGGATCTAGCATCCGGCAATATGATTATCACTCAACATTTTACTGAGAAAGTTGTCACTCCTGGTGAAGAGGTAAGTTAATAAAAGTAATTATAATATTATACGAACTTAAAAAAATGTAGATATTTACATACTTATACCTTATACCCTTAGGGCGCAAGCGTCAGGGTAGCCCGCGAAATTCAATTTTTTTTACGTTATTTGCATTTTTCAGGTCAGTATCAGGTTGTTTGTTGAACTAAATATGATTCGTGGTCACATATATTTATTTATAGAATTATATTCATAAAAATCATCAATACAACTCTCAAAGTTAATCCTATTGAATGACTAGTTCATGAAATCATGATATGAATAATAATAATGCGTTTATTTATTCAACAATAATACATAGACACAGGTTGAACATAGTCGTAGATATACTAAACTTATACATAATTGTTTGAACAAACGTTGAAAGGCTAAAAAAATATATATGACAAACTATAAACCCTGTCTCTTAAACTAGAAGGCCTGTATCTTAAGAGACAGACATTTTACGATTATTCTAACTTATGAAGTTATATTGCTGATTATAATTCTGTAAAGCCATATTTCTTACGGTCGCGAATCATATTTTCACCAACCGGTTATCCTTTAAAGTTAAAGTTCGCGAGCACATTCGTAAGAAGCTGGCAGTATCATCACAACGTTAATGTTTTCCCATTGTTTGTCTTATTTGTTTTAGTATATTCGTGTATTTATGTATATTTATTTGTGCTTATATTTATATATAATCAGACATATATATTATGTTTATTGTTTGTAATAGGTATATGTGTATCTTTATATATTACTTAAGGTTTTTATTTTTATTCCTCAATTTTTCGTAATTGCACCTACCACTGTTTGTCTCTCCATCACCCAAAGGTTGACTGGTAGAAAATGCCTATGGCATTAAGTCCGCCTCTGTACATTTTTGTGCTTGAAGTATTAAATAAATAAATAAATAAATATTTTAATCAAGATACAACCTGACACTGACCTGCAAACTGCAAAAATCGTAATAAAATTTGAATTTCGCGGGCTACCTTAGCGCATCCCCCTTAATATGGCACACCGAGTTTAAAAAATGTTCGTCTCTATCACTCATACCTGTGCGACAGTCTCTTTCTATAGTTTGACCGAAACCGCTGTAACGCGCCTTAGGAATAAGCGGCGAGGTGGGGGACGAGACGCCGTGAACGTTGACGAATGAGTGGCCTGCACAGCCCCCCGTCTCGCCACGCACATACCTAAAACGCGGCACAGCAGTTTCGGTCAAACTATAATCTAAAAGTCGATGAGGCATATCAACGGATGGGTGTAAACTATACAGTACTTTCAGTAAAGAAGAATGGAATACATATCAAAGAATTAGCCACTTCTTCTCTAGTATCTCCCTATCTGGTTACTAGAAAAAAGAAAAGAAAGAAAGAAAAATAAGTTGATTTGTCACAAAAACACGTGCATAAAAAAAAGATAATAAACTCGAGTAGAAGAAAATAAAACACAATAGATTTAAATACAATAACAAGCACAAAACAGAAATAGACGGCAAGCACGTCATGACTGTGACAAGAAGGCTTCCACTCAGCATGGTGCTATGCTATAGGGACCCACAGCACAGCGCTGATTTAGTTCTAGCTATTTAGTTCTCTCTGCCTCTGCTAATAACAATAAATTGTGGTCAGCAATCCAGACGGTTTGGCAATTGGTAACATAATGGATTTGCAAACGCCTTGCCCGATACCATTACATCCTATATTTCCAAACAGCCATTGATTACAACAGCTATTTGTGAGAAGGTATTCTTAGTAGTCTTTTTATAGATATTTCAATAACTTGTTATTCAAAGAACGTATATAACCCATGTATAACTTCAACATGAATGATGTAATCAATATTTTGTAACCATATTTTGATTTAAAAGAGTGTCCATGGAGTTTTTTGCCCGTTCTTCTCCATAGGTACTTACTACGCTTTGGAATGGGCATCTAGCTTCATCTTTCTGACTGGCCGACCCCTTGACAACTCAAAAGTGCCTGTAATTAGTTTATTTGAAATAAATGCTTTGAGTTTGAGTATACTTTAGATTTTTGGCCACACTTTCTATTTCGAGTTTGTGTGGAAAATTCTAACCAATACTTACTCCTCTGGATCAGTGACTTGAAGAGAGTTTTATTCATAGATATGAACTCTGCAGCAGTTCTTATTATTTTGTAATTTTTCAGGTTAGTCTACAATGTACGGCAACAGCAGACAGACCACCAAGGTTTATTTGGGAGAGAGATGGTGTTGTTATATCATCTAACACTGATCAAAGGTAAGATTAAAACAGAGAAGAGATCAGGAAGAAAACCCTATACTGATTTGGAGACAAAAACGTTAACAACTTTTTTCGAACGGAATCATAATAAAATCGTTTATTACTTCCTAAATAAGTTAAACGTGTAATATGGAAGTTAAAGGGCTCTCTTACATTGAATTTATATACAATAAAAATGACAAAAGATGCGTGCAAAAGCAAAGTAAAGGCCTAAAATAAAGACAATGCTTGTGCAGTCCTTAATTTTCCCAATCATCGATTATGGTGATGTGTGCTACTATGACCTGAATGCAGATCTCCTCGACAAACTTGACCGTCTTCTCAATAACTGCATTCGATTCGTTTTCATTCACATTTCTTATTTCCATACAGTAATACTGCTAAATTAATCAAAACAGGTACATTTTTGACAGCTATTTGCGACGATGCCAACTTTTAGGATAAACGCTCTTAACCCCTCATATCTAATCTCGGGAAAATATGAATGTATGGAAGAGTGTGTCATGGGTTCAGTTCCCAAGTCGAGTAATGCCACTGCTGAGCATGAGGTCCTGGATTCGATTCCCAGGTCGGGCAAGGTTATTAAGTTTTTCTATCTGGAATTTGTCAGTAGCAGCCCGGGACTGGAATTAAGCCCGGTTGATGTCAATAATATAGGAGTGATCCCCATTACATGGGATATTTATAACAGAACAAGTGGAATGTGAGTGTATTAACACGGCACGTTTAGTTCACCCACATTTGATCTATTAAAAATTTAATATATATTTTGCAAAATAGGACTGATGTCATGGTATGCAGAGTATCTGTATCTCCTTTTTTATTTCAAAGTTCCCTACAGCTTTTACATTGTAGTAATGTCAAAGAAAATCACCATATTTAAACCACAGTGATGTCTGTTCATCCATTTCTTGATTGATCCACGTCTGAGAAACGTCAACCAATCAAACAGTCGATTTCTAACACTAGACATTTATTAGTGAACTACATTTTAGGCGTTTTAATAGGTCACATTCACTGGTATTACACAGTTTTACATCGCTTGAATCATTTGAAGCGGATAGTTCGAATGGTTACGTCAAAACTATTGTTTCACAGCTTGGAATAGATTCAATTCCCTCTTTAAAATTACAATTAGGTAACGCTAGATAGTTCTTTCATGCCCTTTTTTACTAACACTATGCGAAATCAAAAAGTATTTTAATGTGTACACATTAAACAGTTCGTTAGCGCAAAAAAACCACAGACAAGTGTCATAAATGTAGATTTTAAAGCTTACGAGTTGCCTGTTGAGAAACGAGTGGTGAAATGGCTTAGGAAACTGCGATCCGCTGACATTACAGTCCGGCCATCGAGAGAATGCATTACTGACACCTGTCAGTTGGACAATTTCTAGGTACCTTACTATTAGAAATTGTCAAATTCGCATAACACGTATTCGTTAGTATGAAACTGACAGGTGTCAAGATCGCATACTCTCGACGGCCGGACTGTACCTATGTAACTAGGCGTTCCTAAACTTGACGTTAGTGAACACGGCCATATATGTTAAAAAAGTAAAAAAGATATTTGTGCTATGTGTTTTTAAAAGAACCGTGCAGATCCATGCTTTTATAATTTTTTAATTTTTAGAACAACATTCTACGCCAAAAAAGAAGAAACACAGAACCTTTAGATTTGCCAGCCCTGGTGTAGCAGAACAAACAGGTGTACGTTTGTTGTAGTTTCAATATTAGGTCCAAAACTTTGTTACACTCCAGGCTAATTATTCAGTTGGAATCAATTTTTATTTTGTTGCGGCCTCCTAAACAAATAATAAATTAACTGACTGAGTTTAAAACGATTTTATTAGATCCCAAGAACAGTTGATTCTAATTAAACAATATAGGTACATAAAGGTCCAAGAATAGATAGGTAGTTAATTTAACGAGAGGTCTAAGTATATTTTTGTTTATTTCTGGCTATTGTAACGAGAAACTTAATAAAATAGTACTAGGTGTCCAGCCATTTCACCAAAACTTAATTTACGAATTTTCATTTGACAAGTAAAAATTGACAAAAATATGATTTGTTATTTCATCATTACACAACAACAAGTTATCCAAATAATTCAATTAAGAAAATAATTATCCGATAAACTTTTATTTAATAACGTATTATTTGACAAATTATTCATTTTTTATTCATGTTATCTCATATATTTGAAATCAAATATATAATATCTCATACGTTTGGAATAAAATAGTTTTACGTATTGCATTACGCAAATTCCTAAAAATGAAACTCATTAAATAAGCAAAAGGGTAATTTTATACACAAACCATTAAAAAATAATGCCAGAAACGACTTATGCTAACAGAAAAAAAAAAAAAATGTAGGCTACCCGGAACCGAACTAGATAAATAAGGTTAAATATTTTTACTCGCAAAAGTGGTTAGGTTAGGTTAAACTGTGACGACTGTGAAACTTGATGCACGAGCCGAGCGAGCGCAGCGAGCGGCGCCGCGGCAGCGGCCGGCCAGTGCCAAAAACGACTAGAATATATAGAAAAAAATAACTTTTGTATTTTTAAAGAACTTGAGACCCAAATGGAAATTTTAACCATGATCCCTTTGTGACTGGTTCAGAAAATATATTATAAAATGATTTTCAGTATAAACGTGATTTTTCCAAAAGAATCAAAATGATAAATGTATAAATGATTAAATATCATGCGAAAAATTTGTAAAGAGAAGCATTCACTAAATAAATGTTTGTAAAACGAGTGTTTATAATAAAATATTTGCGAAATAAGTTGTTTGTAAAAGTGTACGAAATGTTGGTTGTAAACTAAAAATTTATCAATGGTGTTTTGGTGAAACATCAGTGAACCACTAGACATACATGTATGTTATACTACCAGGTTAGCTGGATATTTCCTGGAAAAGAAATCATACAGATATAAATATTATTTGACAGGTTAAATTATGAATACGAAAGATTATGATAATAAATTCAATTGGATATTATTATCATAATCTTTAAACGCCTCGTCTACATGACATAAATAGCATTTAATAAAGAAATCGATGTTCATCTAACCGTACTGATGCCCTTGCAACTTCAAAATCTCGTTGCTTCATACGATTAATCGCAAGTTAGTTATAACACTTGAACTATAAAAATTGCTCCTTCATCATCAGCGGCTTCTAACAGGCCATAGCTCACAGCAGCTTCTTTGCTCGTATCGTCGCCTCTTTTTACCGGAGAGCGTTCACCCTTACTTTTGCCGATTTGCAGTCTCAAACTTCTACAAAATAAAGACAATATTAAAGTCAAATTGTTACCATGATTGTGTGGTTAATTTTAGTACATGAGGTAGCCTCCTTTAAGAATTCAGTTCCACTTCTAAGTAGAATTATCTTCGTTCTTTAACATTAGCTTCACCTTTACGACCCAAAGGACTCAACTCTTAAGGACTCCTAAACTTTTTCATTTTTCAGATACACTCTGGGTCAAATGATGTCGCCATCAGGAGTTGGTGTGGTCTCCCAGCTCAATATATCCAGGTCTAGAGTTGAAGATGGCGGCTTGTACACATGCTTAGCTTTTGAAGGAGAATCCAGCACTGGTCATTCGGCCAGAATTGATGTTTTTGGTAAGATAACAAAAAACAAATTTCTAAATCTGAACTATATTAGAAAGAGGTGAAATTGTTTGTTTTTGTAACTAGTAATCTATGGAAGTACTGAATCGATAAAAAAAACCACTGATAGTAAGCTACACTATTGTAGAGTGTCATAAATAATATAAATAAATAAAATATATAAATCAGCCTTTTTTTTTCTCATTTTTCCATAAAATTATACAATATTAGTTATCATGCAACAAAGTTAATATATTAATCAATCAATTTTTCAGTTACATAATTTAAATTTGATATATCATTTTTAATAATTGTTGATTTGATTTTAATTTTTTGTTACATTTAATCATATTTAATTTGAAAGAGCACCCTTCTATTGGGTAGAGGCCTCCTCTATTTTTGTCCATTGTTTATTATCCTTCGCTTTTGTTTGCCATTTATCTCCCGCTATATCTATGATATCGTCGACCCATCTTCTTGTTCGCCTTCCACGCTTTCCTTCCCCTTGGGTCCTTTCCATTCTACGGCACGACTCGTCCACCGGTCATCCTCCATTCTAGCTAGATGTCCTGCCCATCTCCACCAATAGAGTGCCTTAATATATGCTAAAACCGGAAATTTCACGTGGACTATCGCGGGCAGAAGCTAGTGCAGGATAAAGCCAACACCTATTTTCGATGTTATTTTATAAATTCTCTCCTTTTATAAGAAATACCGCTCCAGAACGTAAGAGATCTTGTTTATTTTTTAGGTCAGATTTACAGTATTTAATGTATTTTCTTTCCCAGGACCACCCTACATCAGAACACTGCCACCAATAAAAGTTCAGAGTGGAGAATCATTGAAACTGAGATGTCCTTACTACGGATACCCAATCAGGTAATTTTTTTGATGTCTATGTATATCTACAGTCCAGCCGACGAGACTGCCTTCTTGAAACCTGTCAATTTCATGCTAATGAATAAGTGTTTTGCGAACTCGATCCTTAATTGGACGTAGTTAAACAGAAAGGATCCAACCCACACAGAGTTAGTTTTGAGATATTCAAGTTTTAAGATCAGATCGTGTTATGTGATTGTATGACCTGCCATACAATCACATAACATACATACAGGTTGGTAATGTATGGTCATAATGACGTTGGGATTGTTTTTGTGATATTAAAGTTTTGACTACAAAGAGTGTTTTGGTATAAATAATTAATTTTCGCCCATAGTGTGGGTTGGATCCTTTCTGCTTAACTATGTCCAATTACAACTAGAAATTTCCCAACTGTGAAGTGTCAGGATCGCATTCTCTCGTCGGCCGGACTGTAATACTTCGCATTGCAGTTTAGTCAGAATGACAGCACAAATGGCCTGCCAATCCATATCGATGACCGGATTGTTATTTGTTTTGACCTGTCTATCTATAATTAACGTTTTGTTTGATGATTATTTTGATGAATACTTTAATCCTCTTTCATAAATTATTTGGCTCATTTAGTATTGATACATTAAATTATAATAATTATGTGAAACAATTTTCAATCACCAGTTTCAACCTCGTAGGTGTAGTAGTCCCATGCCAGACTATTGGGCGTGGTCTTATATGATTCGATTTCCAGGTCGGGAAAAGTTTTATTGGGTTTTTCCATTAGGAATTTCTTGGTAGTAGTTCGGAGGATTTGTGACTGGTTAACGGCAATAGAATCGCTCTCTATCACATGGGACTTATATATCACTGAAAAAATGGGGTTCCTAACCTTACTATATACCTGCTTTCAGAAAGTAACTGTGATGTTATAATATTTATGAATAATAATGTTTATATTCCGCGCTGTGCACGTACCTTCACTTCCAAGATTGGTTTCATTAGCCATATCAGAGCACATGCTTGTAAGTCACAACCTATAATCGCTACAAACAGGAATAGTCACCGTAGCCGAAATCGGCATGTATGTATTACTATTTATATTAAAACCTTTTTTCATTTCAGCAAACTAGAATGGGAACACAAAGGCAAGAAGATCATCAGCTCAACACTTCCTCAGCACTCAAGATATAAGCGAACATACTCAACAACTTCAAACAACAGTAAGAACACTCGAAGAAAACGTAAGAAACGACAGCTCTATGAATCGGGAGCTGATGGTGTACTGAATATAGCAAGAATTGTCAAAGAGGAGAATGGGGATACTTATACGTGTATACTTTTTAGTCCTTCAGGAGAAATGGCTAGAAGGTAAGAATGAACTCCGAAGAGAAACGACGAAAAAAATTACAATATATTTACGAGGGATTCGTTCTGATTCCGATCATTCTCATTACCACATAATGTTTAGAAATTTTTAGAAATTAACACATTGTTTATAATAAAATGAAGAAGTTACCGTTGTTGATGAAGATCTCACAAACGTTAATCTTGAAATGTTGTTTTAGTAACTCAATTTATTTATTAAATTTGTGGGAACATGAATAGAACAAGGTAGTGTAGAAAGAGTGTCTATGTTATGAATATCTTACATTCATAACATGATAGAGCGGTTACAAGCTTAATGTATTAGGTGATTTTGACGGGAATTTTGTCCCCAAATTGATACAAAATCGTACTCATTGATCTTATCAAATTCGATGTGTAATTTAATACATTTTCCAGGTCATTTGAAATCCAAGTTGTGGAAGCACCAGAATTAGATGAACTCCGTGTTGGTACTGGACTGAAAGAAGGCCAAATAGTTCAAATTACTTGCAATATTGTTGGTGGAGATCCACCTATTTACTTCTCTTGGTTGAAGGATGGGAAAAAACTTCCCACTAGTTTAAAGGTAATGAAATATTGTATTCTATTTATTTTTTATGATGATTTTTCCACTAGTTATTAAGTAAATCCGTTTTGATAGTATCAACATAAAGTTCCATAAAATCTCCCTCTCAGTAACCTTGTTATTCTATCGTCCATTCCAGAAGAAATATTAAAGGACACAGTATGCCCCCTTGAGTAGCACTATCTTTTCTTTTCAGATTACAGAAAGAAGTTCAGAGTTATTCAGCGTTTTGATAATAAAGCGTGTTTCTTTAGAACATTGTGGCAAATACACGTGCATAGCAACCAACCACGTTGGTAAAGTCAACCAGACTGCAGACCTCTATATTAATGGTATGTATTCAAAAGCTTGGTTTAAATCCTAATCTGAACACTATACAAAATTGGATTCATTAAAAAAACTATAGTAGCGGTATTCATTGAATGACACAATTTTTACTGCCTAAACACGGATATATATATAGGTTACGCAACAGCTTCATATAGCAAACTCGTGACCTGCTCTGAATTTGCACGAGTGTAATGTGATAATACAAATTTCAAAATAAATAAACCATACCAAAGTAATTATCTAAATAACGATCTAAGCCGCATCACAATTGACCAATTAGTTTAGAATACTCAGTTTAAAACACAGGCTTTAATACTATTTAGAATTTCAGATACAGAGATCATTTTAAAACAATTTGTTTTACAGTTGCACCGAAATGGATTGAAGAGCCAACAAACACGTCGTTACTATTGGGACAACGAGGCGTAGTGTATTGCAACGCAAACGGTTACCCGACGCCGCAGATACACTGGATGAAAAGGGACGGTAGGTGAAATATTTACGCACGATCAATTGAATACACTCTTTGAAAACGGTTGGTTTTCCTCCATAGGCATTGACAAATTCGAATTCGATTTCCTAAACTTCGCAAATTGAAACTTTTAAAATAATGTTTCTTTAAAATTGACGAATAATACATCGATTTTTAGTATTTAATGACGTCCTTTTGTTTGAGGTTTATTTTCTATATCAGCATGATCGTCATTAGCCTAAAGCAGGCCTATAAATCGCACGCTACAGGGACTGATGGATGGCGCCAAAGTCTTAGCTAAATTCAGGGCTGAATCAGTATCGATTTCCATCACGCTAAGTTTTCATATTAAGCTATGTTTAACTGTTTTGAATTTCGCTTCAACTTAAGTCATTTTACATTGCCTTCATTTCGTAGCTGTTGTATTTACAGTGTTGCTACTAACGAACGGTTGACCAACTAAAACTTTACTCAATTATGACGAAGTAATTTTATTTCTTTTTCCAGCTACACTAGGAATTTGGCGTCCAGTCCTCGACTTAGCCGGTGGTGGAGTCATGAGCTACCCTAACGGTACCCTTATTATTGAGGTGGTATCTCTTTCTGATGAAGGCATGTACGCGTGCAACGTTGAAAATGGAGTGGGGGAAGCACTGAATAAGAATCTGTGGATTAGTGTTAATAGTAAGTATTACAGTTTTTTTTACAAAGTATTTTAAGATTTTTGTACATTACGAAGTTCAATAAAAATGGTGTCTAGATTTTGCCCGGTTACCTAACAGCAAAAGATGCTGCTCTTATAATATTAACTGACATTTGCGTGCATTCACCTTTGCTTAGCCCTCCAGAGAATACGGGTTTTATGTCATGTTTTTATCATTTATATAAAGTCAAGAGTATTTGAGACACAAAGATTGATTGCAGGAACTACCAAAAATGATTTGTTAAAAAAATAAAAAAATTGGAAGAATGCAATCACGGTGATCAAACCGATATTTCCAAGAACCAAAAATTCGAAGACATGTGACATAAAAATCCACCACCTCACACTGGGCCCGCGTGGTGGATCACAGCCCAACTCACAGAGAATAGCTCTGGATCTCAGCAGTTGGAAAATTATACTATAGCATGATTTTGTGATGCAATAATTGAATAATAAATTATAAGCAAGCGATAAATCAAAATAGCAAACATTTTTATAGGCTTGACAAAAATGTGCGAGCTTAAATATTTGGTCAATCAATCAAGTTGATCGATTTGTACAATTAAGTGTATGTGGGGGTTGAAACATGAGACTTGTTTACTGTACTCCTCTTTCATAAGGTATTATTACCTACGATATAAATAAGCTAGCTTATTAGCTGTTTGTTTTGACAACAATGCGTTTCTTTTGACCTGAATCTAAGAAATATATCGGTTCTAAGGAACATTCTAGTGTTACAAGTCAGAAAAAAAAAATATATACGTGCGAAGATATTTAACAGAAAAAATTACAGAGCTGAGGGCCTAGACAAAATGACATTCATTCAGCGATAACGATTATGGAGAAGTCAAAAATGACGTCTGACTTAAGCTACCCATAAGCTTTATAATTATGTCAATCCCGTTGAAAGTAGTTTTAGAAATAAGAAATGCTTTGAAAGCCATTGCCACTTGTCTAGGCCTAGGCTCTCAGGTAGGTACTTGTAAAAATGGTGCCAAGGTGAAATATTATGGATTAACTAAATATTGCTAAAAGACTATTCAAAGCAAATACTTCAATTAAAATAATATTGATAATGGCATACATGGGATACAATTTGTCCAAATTCACATTACATTTAATAGTGACATTTTCTATGGGCCATAAATATATAGGAAAACATGTCCACGATTAATAAACTCTCAAATTATTTCTAGAGCCGGTGCACTTCGAGTCAGTCGGCGCTAACTTGACAACTAAGATGGGTCTGCCGGTAACCCTGACTTGCAGACCGCTTGGCGACAACCCTATTAGGGTCAAATGGGCTCTGGATGGGAAGCCTGTTGATTTTACTTCGTCAAGGTAATTTTGATTTAATTGTATGTAAAATAAGGCATATTTTGTAGAACCATCATAATTACCTTCAAATATTTTGTCCAATAACATTTATGCCCCGGTTACACGAGGCTAGCTTTTTAAGCTTATAGCAAGCAAGTAATATCCTGGCTAACTATCTTAACATGCTAGAGCTGTTTACATGCTGCTAGGAAATTTTAAGCAAACAGCATTGTGGTGACTGACTCCGTGGAGTAAAATGATACGATGTAGCTTTGCCAGCTAAAATTAATTGAGGAGGACGCTACAAGCCCGAAAATAAAATCTCATCCTATTAACTATCTCACTAGCTTAGGTACTACCTTTCTCACTAGCTTACTAGCCTAAACATGAGGATAGTTCAGTATAAACGAGACTAGGGCGACTAGGTTGCTAGCTTACTCCTAGCTTCGTATAACCCGGGTACAGGGAGCATCCAGATCCTATTTTAATAGTAACTCCATCTAGCGCTTGCCATCAGGACTAAATAGAGCCCCATTCGACTCCCAAACGAACCTTTACAGTTGAAGTGGCCCTGCATTTTGTTCAGAAACCAAGGAAAATTCTTCAACCCTTTGCCCCAATGTGGAACGAATCCGTAACCGTAGTAATACAGCTATTTCAAAGATGGCGCTGTATAAAGAAGGATACACTTTTCTTCAATGACGCTATTATTTGAGTACAGAGCATTTCAATTTCAAACAGAGGAGTGGGTAATTATTTGGAAGTCATTCAAGTCATATTTCATTAGTCATTTCACACGATCTATCAAAAATAGAACTGTTTTGCATTAAAACAAAACAGTTATTATGTTATGAAAAACATAACATTTGATTTGAAGAAGCTATCTTAAATTTTACCGATAATAAGCATAAAACGTACTTACGGGTGCCAAAAGTTACCTGTGGAGCTTTCACTGAAGCAAGATTCGGCTGCGGGCTCGATCTGTCACTCATGACAAGTGTCAATCATAGAAGTCTTCAAAAATTCAACAGCAAGCAAATTGCTCAAATGTTATGTTTTTCATAACATAATAACTGTTTTGTTTTAATGCAAAACAGTTCTATTATGTTTCTTCAAAACATAACATTTGATTTGAAGACCTGTTTGGTATCTGCTGGTGAAAGAGTACCCGAAGGATGTAGACGCTATGTGAATTAAATATTATATGGAACGAACGAATATTTCAGTCTGTATTAATTAAATGTTCCAATAAAACAATTAAGTGTTTTCAATATATTTATCTTAGTAGATGCAGAAATGAACACATCTTCCTTATGATGTTAAAGATTAATGGCAAATTTATTTGCCTTATTTAAGGTGAATATAAATTATAAGGCTACAGTATACTGATAATAGAAAATCAATGGGACTAAACTGAATAATAATCTCATCAATAAAGGAGAATTGGATCACTCATATC
This sequence comes from Agrochola circellaris, assembly GCA_914767755.1. NCBI lineage: Eukaryota > Metazoa > Arthropoda > Insecta > Lepidoptera > Noctuidae > Agrochola > Agrochola circellaris. The sequence goes on from OU611862.1 coordinate 12,563,242, forward strand.
CTTAATTAATATAAGTTTAGTTACTTACTTGGAAATTATGAGATCAATCAAATGTACAGACATTTTTGAATGTCATAGTAAGCAATTTTATAAAGATGTGGAAACACAAACTCAATGTCATACATACATGACAAAGTTAAAATTTCGTTGAAACTGAAATTTAATTAGGACCTTTTATTAAAATGGTCAATAGGTTAGTCAAGTGGTGATGCATGTAAATGAAGTCTCATCATTTGTTAATTAAATTAACTTGAAATGTGAATCATGTACACAAACATAATTTTAATATTTTCTTAGGGGATTAAAAATTATCATATAATAAATCCTCTTCCTCTCTCACAGAGAGACCCTTTGTCCACTCAGTGGGAACATAATAGCCTGAGCATTACAATAATAATAATTCTTTATTTTTCGGACAACATACATACTCGTACATTATACATTCTCTTGAGAGGTAGCCCTCTCTTTTACTACATTACGAAAGTAATTTTTCTGTCTCTAGCGGCTCTTCCAGTTTCATTTCATCTGATAATCTATTTTCCAGCCAGCCTTCCGAAGGCTACCACAGACCTTATACTTCCTAGAGGCTCCTCAATCTTAGTTTGTTTAAAAATGAATCTAGTCTATTCTAAGGAGAGGCAGTGTTGTCTTTCAAGGCAAGCTTAACCACACCTGTTATTGCAAACCAAAATCAACAAGGATTATGGTAGCTTTTAAGTAAACATCTTGATTGTCAGTGTCTTTGAACCCTATTTTGGTCACACTATTATTCAAAATCTTGAAAGTTGTGAGATGTCTTATATTATTAGGTTAAGCATGTAAATCTACGCCAAGCAAGGGGTATCTTTTTATCCCATATGGGTGCCTGGGTAATGCTTTTGAAACTTACAAATGGACAAAATCTGTTTAGATGCGATCAGGTTATTAAGGGCTAATGCCATGCAATCTACACTATGACATTCACCTCTGAATAGGAGCTTTATAAGTAAGTAGTATGGATTATCTCCAAATAAATTTTAGCAAGTACAGTAAGCGGTCATAATTGCAGTAGCACGCTAAGGATTACATTGCTTAGAACACGCGTAGGCCGAACCTAAGTCTGTGTGCGGTACCTACACAAACTGGCGTCGACCGAAACAAAAAACATACCGTCGCTTTCACACCCAAGAGTTCGTAATTACGTGTGACCTTGGTAGGTTCATAATATGATTGCTAAAATTCACGACCAATTATTAAGGTCCAATAGCTGATAGTGTACCGTATCGGATTGTGAGACACATAGGTCGGGGTTCCAATCTCGAGATGAGGTTTTTATTTTTCTTTTCAACAATAATCTTCATCTGTTCTTTTATTATTAGATAAATATAATTAATATTATATTATTATTCTCGTTTATTAAAACGAAAATAATAATGTAATAATTATGTACTATATTGTTATTGAATTATGGGGTTAAGAATAAAAATGTTCAATGAGTGATTACAAAATGTTTATTCGATGTAATTATAAGAAGTATAAATAATTAAACTTCTAGTTAAAACAGTTCATTTTCTCATAAAGAACAATTGATTTATTGAAGTAAAGTAGCTAATCAATGAAATATGACAATAGGCTTAAAATAGGTATTGTATCTTAGTAATATAATAATATTGTGCTTTAATTACTCTGTGTGTGGGTAACATACCACAAATTTAGCAAATCTACCCACGTAAATATAACAAGTGCGGACTCGTTGTCACAATACAATTAAATTACTCAGTAATACTACTTTTATTCTACTGCGAGTGAGTTCGTTCTATTTCAAACTTCAAAGTTAACAAAGGACTTATTGAGGTTATAGCTTAAGTATTCATTTTCATTACGAAAAGAAGATTGAAACTAAACCTCAAAATAATTGTTATTACGGTTAAGACACAATATAACTTAAATATTACTAAAACCAATATTTGTATTTTATAACTTAATACTTGGTATAACCCCCATTATTATCAATGCAATTAAGTAATCGTTGACGCATGGATCCCACAATATTGAAGCATATATCTGTTCCCCTTAGATTTTCCCATATTTCCATGCAATGCAACTTCAACTGCTCATCAGATCGTTCATTCCGTGCTTCCCATCGCTGTATCATCAAACCCCATAGGTTTTCTATCGGGTTGAGGTCAGGAGATCGTGCTGGCCAAGGAATAACTTTTATGTCCGGGTGTTTATTAAACCACTCACGTACAGTGCTCGCCCGATGAATTGGGCAATTGTCCTGGACAAAAGTTATCTCCTTAAACTCATCAGCAGGGTAAACGTTGCGCACAGTGGGTAACATGACATCACTTAATACGTCAACGTAAGTCGAGCTGTTGGCGCGAGGAGGAATATATTCAAGTTCCCCTGGCCCTGCTGCACTCATCCACCCCCACATGTTAACTGTGATTCGACCTGATTCTGTATTGGGGACTATGTTTTCTTCACACCATCGTGTATTATTCTTACGCCATAAATGAAGTCTCCCTTTTTGGCTGGATTTAAATGTCTTTTCGTCTGAAAATATAGTCGTGTCCCAGTTGAAGTCTAAGTATTCGCGGGCAAAACGAAAACGTTCTTGTTTATGTTTTTCCGTCAAATATGGTTTTTGAGCTGGTTTTCGATGATGTAAACCTTCTGCGTGGAGTACACGGCGAACGGTTCGTAAAGACGTGTCGAATAATTCGGCAAAACGTCTTGTCGGTATGAAACCACTTGTTTCATATTCGCTGACCATGTGCTGTCGCTGCGCCTCTTTTATGAGCTGGGGTCTTCCGCTTCGCTTTCGACTGGCAAGGCTACCCTCTTCCTCATGTCTTTTCACCCACCGACTCACAGTATTTCTCTAAAACTAAAAAGGAGTAGCGTTAGGCTATTTAGCAAAATACTAGTAGATTAAAACGTTTAAAAAAAATAACTACTAGGATCAGGAGTTAGGTATACTATAATTAGATGTTTGATAAAATAATTAAATCATAATACTCACACTCAGTCCGGTTTCATCAGATATTTGTGATATTTTAAGTCCGCTTTTACGCTGCGCAATAATATTCGCTTTCATTTCAATATTTATATTTGCTTGCATTTCGAAATGAACTTTAACACCGCTAATATATTAAATACACGTCACTAACCCACAATAACAACCAACCAACAACGTTCTATTTAGTCGCGGTGAATGAGTCGTAAGTTAACTGCATCTGTCTACCTTAACATCATTGTTTATTTAGGTTTCTGTGGGTATAATCATAAAGTTTTACGAGTTAAGTGAACAAGACGAACGTTACAAGGAACTAGACGAGTGATTTTTAAAACTTAAAAAAAACTATCACCGCGCGTGAGATTTGAACCCGCGACTCGCTACACATGAACGCGCCAACCCAAAGTCGATAACCGATTAGCTATCATGCCATACACCGGAATGTTTGAATTTATGAACTACAATAATTTGTAAACTAATGAGAGTGTGTGCGTCTATAGTATAGAAATGACTTATTATAAGAAGGTCGTAAGTTAAAGCGAAGTGTCAATCTATTCGTTTGTAAGGTTGCTACTGCACTTATGACCGCTACTGTACCTTGTTCCTCTATCGACCACTGCCCCTTGCAACCTGACTGCCCCCCTCCCCCAACTTTCCAAGCTAGGAGTTGCAGCTTGTCAGGTCTAAGAGGTTCTTACATGGATCCTGTACTGGTACTGGGTCTAGTATGGGGCGATTTATATATAGTACGTCCCCATCCCATTACCGAGTTCAAATGGCTGAACACTCGGTCTTAAATTGGGCGAAGAGAGAACACCCATGCTAGTCAATGCTGTCACCTCTGACTAAAAGCATCGTAGAAGCATCGCAGAAGCTTGCCAAGCCATCGTTTGAGTCCCATGTGACGTACTGTCGCACAACGGCCGACTTATCTTACACGAAAAGGTCGTAAACGTCGAGGACGCCCCACTTTGAAACATGGCCTCCGAGGCCTGGGGCCTGGAGCAACAGGAGCCAATCAGGCTGGTCTGTTCTTAAAAGCGGTCGGCTAAGCCGTTATAACACTTAACCTCCCCGGGAGGTAAACCGCTGACAGAGTGATGTTAAGCTAACTTCGTCGTTTTGCAAGATAGGTTCAGGAGAGCTAGGAAAATGTATCCCTCGCTCATCCTTGAATGTACGACAAATGGTCTGTTGTCGGAATGAATTAAATTACTAGAATATTTGCACTCTGAAGACTGGCTTTTGTGGCTGCTTATTACTGCGTATATGGCAAACATCTCTCGCAAATTCGAGTGCCATTTTTTTTCCGGTTTGGTCAAGTTCCTGACAAGAGTAGAATACTCTTTATAATTTACACCATACGAATTACAGATATAAATGTAGAAATTGTACATACGGTGACACAATGGGCGGTATTATCCCTAAAAGCATCTTTTGGATGTATAGAGTGGCCCATTTATGTGGGCTTACCTTTCCTCCACGGCATGTGTGGACAGGAAGTGGGTTACCTTACCCTGTGTAGAGGAACTGAGCTGTGGTCTATCAATAGCCTTTGGCCACCACATTAACTCTTGGCAAACCAATGGAGCAACCTTTTTTAATTTCTCTTGGTCTGCCCTTTTCAACTATTTTGCAGACAGGGCCTTGTGACTAGTATCAGTACACAAAAAGGCCTAAATCTTCTAAATCCTGATTGAGATTTAGAATTTGCTTAGGAAATTTACTTCTCATCCAAGCTTTTTTAGGAGTTCCAGTCTCTGAGACATAGAAATAAAAAATTTACAGGCTCGCAAATTCTCTATTCAAACAAAAATCTAATTTTGTGATGGCCTAGTGGTTAAGGCCTCGACTCTCATGCATGAGGTTGAGGTTTCAAATTCAGGCAAGTACCAATGTGACTTTTTCAATTCATATGTATTTTCTGAGTTTATCTGGCACATTACTGACATTGGTGAAGGAAAACACTGTGAGGAAACCTGGACTTATAGTTAATATAAGTCTGAAATCGCCAACCCGTCCCGAGCAAGCATGGCGATCAATGCTGGTGCCTTCTCTGTATGAGAAGGGGCCTTTGCCCTGCAGTGGGACAGTAACAGGCTGGTATTATATTATAAACAAAAAGACCTAACAAGGGAACTATTTCATGAACCCAAGCTACCCTTCATTCATTAATAAAACATTGCTTCCATTTTACTTTTCAATTGTCATCATCTTACTTGAGTATAAACAATAGGCTATTTGATTATAATATCATAATATTAGAAAACCACATAGATTAATATTTTGCGTTTAATAGAAATTTGCAGAATTTTCTGAAACCAGAATTGTTCTGAATATTAATATTTTCGGTCTTTGACTTAGCAATAGAAATTTGTGGAATTTGCTAAGAATAGAATTGTTCTGAATATTATTAATTTATTTATTCGACTTCTTGTTAGGATCTTATCATTCCCAAGCTTTTACATGGTTCTTTAGACGGCCTGAATCTTGTCAACAATATGAATCTAGGCCTAGTTATTCTTGCTATGATCCTGTTTATCTTGTTTTTTAATATAAAAGAACTAATTCTTATAAAACCAGCTTTAACTAAATATACATATTGTGAGTTTTAAATTGTTTAGTGGCTGTATTTGTTCCATTTCTAATTTTGATAGAGCAAGCTAGGTCCTGATGATCATAACTATAAGATTATCTTAATTATTACAAAATACAGCAAAGAAAAATACAGTATTAACATTATAAATTATAATGTTGTTTAAATATTTAGTATTTCCTAATAGTTATAGAACTTAATGTCATATTTAATTAGTAATTTTAATGTTCTGAATGCAAATTAGAGTTCATAAGAGGTGCTGAACCTCTTTAATGTAACAACTGCATACCACATGAGAGTATTGCACTCTATTTTAATTTAAATACACTTCTGGATGGGTGTGTCCGGACTATTTCCAAAATGGAAAGTAGGATACTATCTCAGTGGGTAGGTTGCTGCCCAATTAACAAGTCCCTGTGGACGTTGCTTTAGCAGCTAGCTCCATCTGCACTAGACCCATATTAGAGATCCCAGCCAAAATCCCCCTCCGCAGGGGCTAAATAGTCTTTAGTTTTATTTAGTGGCATAAGTACTCATTTACTTCTAATTCAGTGTGTCAAACACATGGGCTGGGTGAGCATACCTACAGGTCTTCTTATAACGGATTGTTTTATAAGATGGGATGTCAAAATAAAAATAAAACTGCTTGAGTAGTTTTGCCTCCTCAAGACAATCTGTTTTTGCGTTAGGAATTACCTAATCACAATATTTTACACTGAAACCTTTAAGTTGTAGTGTTTCAAGTCTCTTTAGACATGACCGGATTGTTTAGAAAACAACAATGCGCTTCTGAAGTAGATACTAGCAAGAAGCAATTTAGAAGTTAGTTGATAGTGTTTCTGAGTAAGATTAGTGATATAATGTAGAAATTGTGTCATTGTTAACAGATTTAACACTTACTTGTCTACTCGTTCAATTGTAAATGCGTGGGCCCGACTTACAGGAAATCGTTTCGATCTCTTTGCCGTTGTTCGGCAGTGGGAATAGGTGCCTTCTTCCTCCGAGGATAAAGAGCATTCTTCACCACTATCGCACTTAGGAGAATCCGCAGGCACCGGTGACAATTTAGATTTAATGTGACCTTTCGATCTCCATTTCGGCATTTCGCTGGCTCAACTATCAGCGTAACACTATATATCACTTACCACAAGCACTATTATTCACTTTCTATAAGTTTTTTCTGAAACTTTACAATTTTCTTTAAAGAAAATTATCGAAAGAAAAATTTTCCGTACGTTAGCGGCAAAATTTTTAGACGCTATGATTGACACTTGTCATGAGTGACAGATCGAGCCCGCAGCCGAATCTTGCTTCAGTGAAAGCTCCACAGGTAACTTTTGGCACCCGTAAGTACGTTTTATGCTTATTATCGGTAAAATTTAAGATAGCTTCTTCAAATCAAATGTTATGTTTTGAAGAAACATAATAGTACAATTTATGATTCCCTTGTTAATAATTTGATAGAAATGTAACAGTAGCGTTGGTCTATATTATTACGGGTTTCAAGTAATCCATAATTTTGATGATAATCTACTTACATTTCACACAGATACCTAAATACTAGCAATTCTTGGTTCACCCAAAGGGACGATTTTAGGACCCAGCTTGATTCGCTTTTGTTTCAAAGATTGTAAATCTTTTGTTTTACAATTTCAGGCTCACAGTATCAGAGACGATGACACACAACGGACTGAACAGTTTGATCAACATTAACTATGTGGAGAGCAGAGATGGTGGTACTTACGAGTGCCGTGCCAGTAATCCGTATGGGATTGCTGCATTTAATGTACATTTGGATATACTTGGTGAGTTTAAAAATTTCTCTATAAATATGCTCATTTGCTTTAATGATAAAGAGGTTCTCATAGACAATAGAACATGTGATGTGAATGAATACTGAACATTTCGTTAAACAAGTTTTGAGTACGATCATGGTCGACTATAACAGTAGGGTGAAGACCAAAGACCGCGGATTGATTGTGTGAAAGATAAAATAGCGAGAAAGGGGATAACTACTTATAGAGAAGTATGAAGAAGAAGATGTGCTTCAACGAACCAAAACAAATTGGGATAAGGACAGGACTTTGTCACATTTTAAAGCCATTTTATTTCCAACTCATCTAGTTTAAGAAAAACCTGACGTTAATTATAATTGATTTACGGAACAAACATCAATTATTATCGACCAATCCAAAGCTAACAATTATTTTTCTCCTTACAGAACCACCAACACCGCCCCTAGACCTGCAAGTAGACTCGGTAACCAGTAACTCAGTCAAGCTATCCTGGCGAGACACCATCAGTACTCACGTTCAGTACTACACAATGCAGTACACCACCAACGACTTCATGATGTGGGACAGCGCTAAGAGCATCAATATTACTAGGTATGGGATGGATTTCGCTAGTACTTATACTTTCATCATAACAGCCACCCTGTGAAGATTGTTGCTCCACCTGGCCTTCGCTTGGCGATCTGATTTTACTCCAACGGGCTTACTATTGGAGTTTATATAGCTCACTTTACATTGTGATCAACTGCTCGAAGAATTTCCACTATAGTAATACTGCTAGTACTTGTTGATGGGCCTACACTGTCCTCTCATACCTTTTAACACTGTAACTTGGAAACATTGTAAAAACCATTTACTTTTAAAAGAGTCACCGTGGAGTTTCTTGCCGGCTCTTCTCCATAGGAAACGACCAATTGGAACTGTGCACCTAGCTTCTGACGTTTTATAAGTGCCCTTATAGGTTTATGTGAAATAATTTTTTTTTTTTTTTTTTTTTTTTTTGCTTGGAGGACGGATGGCCTGAGAATTTTTGAGTGACGATAGCGTTTCGGGAAGCGCTGCTATTAGGCCATCTCGTGTATGTACAGGTGTAGTAAATCTGCTGGTTGGATCAGCCAAAGAAAATCCAAATTTTGTTTTAGATGAGATATGCTGTGATCTTTGTCAAATAGAATTAGTATTTTTCCCTAACCCTAACAAAAAATGTTGTTGTTAGGGTTCCGTATCTTGTCACAACAGAATATCTACTTGCAAATAAAGAGTAATGGCTTTTGATACATAATCTCATTATCCTTTTCAGGCAGGAGAATGATGTTCGTCAGAACATAGACCTAAGAGATCTACAGCCAGCAATGGACTACCGAGTGAGGGTCGCGTCTGGCAACCAGGTGGATCTGAGTCCATACACGCAACCAGTGCATTTTAGTACGCAGCAAGAAGGTACAATTAAACCACAATCTATAAAAATAACAAGAGATTTCATATTTTTTGTTCTTGTTATTGTTGTTACTTGTTACACAAACTGTTATTTTTCCACTTTGCAATCAGCATTTTGTAGGTTTGATTGTTTATTTTCATTTTCTAAATGTCGCAACACATTATGTAATTATAGTAAATTGTCTTTGGCCTCTGGCCCTGACAGCAAGCAATAGATAAAATTTGTCAAACTTTTCTGTGTTAATAATGGATACGAGGATTTTGGCTAATTTGTAGTGTTATTGTTTATTTTTTTTTGTAATGTGCATTTAGTTTGTGCAGAATAAACACTTTTTCTTTCTTTCTTTTTTTTTCTTTACTGTTGTTTGCGTCTAAAATATTGTGAGTTGGGTGACTGTTTTTGAGCCAGGGACTTGAAACGTTATCAAAATAGCGTTAGGTTATAGTTCCAGTAATGATAATTTCTACCGCTTCACCCGGATCGTAACTAAATTAATATTTGAAGATTTCGTTCCGATAGATTTTCGTTATATTGCCGAGAAATCAGTTCGTAAATGATTACTGGAACGCAACGCATAACGCTATTACGTAACGCTATTTTGAGTGTTTCATGTCACTGTTTTTAACTGCCTCATCGGTCAAGTATTCGGAAATTATTACTGCTGAGAGTGAGTTCCTTAGTTTAATACCCGGGTACTATTCAAATTCAAATTCAAAAGTCATTTATTCAAACTAGGCTGAGAATCAGCACTTTTCGAACGTCAAAATTACATAAGACAGTCCCCCAAAAACTCCCACCCTTCACCACTTCCTAGTGCTTAAGCTGGGAAGAAGAAGTGGCGCAACAAACTCCCCAGCAGCACTGCTGTCTGTTCAGTTAGAGAAAAAATTACTTGATTGTAGCTTATATTGGAGTAGATACCATTCCCATTAGGGATTTATTTACGCATTACTGGCAAAAAATTTACAATCAAAAATAAATTCGGTTTAAAGTATTTTAATACCTACATAAGTAAGTAGGCTGCTACTGAACAGGCAGCAAAGCTGATAAATCAAGCTAACAAACCTCAATCATGTAAAACTAAGTATAATATACATTTTCAGCTCCATCATCTACACCACTTGGCGTACAAGTCCAACAGACGGACAACCCCGGAGAACTAGTCGTGTCATGGCTCCCGCCACCCAGAGAGAGTCACAATGGACAGCTGCAAGGGTACCATGTGAAAGCTGTGCCCAGGATTAGTGGAGATCCAGGTATTAAGAACAAATGGTCATAGGTCTTCCTCCCTATGGCAATTTGATTTAAACAATGACATTGCTCAGATGATCAAGCTGATGTTTATTTGTAGTGACGCCGCAGAAATTGTTCCTAGGATTTTCCTGCACCCGTAGCATAACCACTTCTGTCTGAAACGCATTTTTCTTTCTTTCTTTCATTCTTTCTTTCTTTCTTTCTTTCTTTCTTTCTGTCTTTCTTTCTTTCATTCTTTCTTTATTTCTTTCTTTCTTTCTTTCTTTCTTTACTCTACAAAGAATAGACATGTCTTTCTACACAAACTGTTATACCTATCTTATTTCATTTTGGAAATCGCGTGCGGCGTGCGGTGCCGTAGTAATCCTTCAGCAATCTGTAATTTTGTCTTTCGTTTCTACAATGGTCATTTTATCGTATTTTCATATCTTCTTAGTAATTTTAGTGCTCATATCAGTTTTTTTTCCATATTACAGTTCCCAATGACACCCAAACTAAGATGGTAAAAGTGATGTCAAGAAAAGGTAAACAAGAAACGACACTCAGTGGACTGCTCAAAAATATGAGGTGAGAACTTATTATTACTCGTAACTTTGAACATTTGCTGCAAAACCATCGATATGTCTTACTCTTTGTATAAGTCCAAGGTTGTATTGTATTACGATAAAAGTGAAAATTTTATATTGTCTTTTTCATTTACTTAAATCTGTCGAAATTAGTTTAAAAAAAATGTTTTGTTTTGTAACTTTTTTCTTTTTTTGTAACTGCATTTCCTACTCCTATATTCAATGCATGCCTTGGCAGCCTTTAATTAAGGCTACATTACAAAATATAAAAATAATATGTGTATTTTAACATGTATTTTTGGTGTATGCTTTGTTGGTTGTCCTTAAATAAATAAATAAATAAAACAGTAACTCGAGCGTGGACGATTAAAGCAGCATTTTCAATACAATTTGATTTGTATATTTTCAGGTATGCCGTATCTGTGAGTGCTTTCAATTCTGCAGGAAATGGTCCATTCTCATTACCTGTCTACCAAACTACGAGAGAAGGAGGTAAGACGACATTAGTTGCTGTTTAGATAATGGGTATTCTAATACAAACACTTTCAAAATTAAAAAGAACAAATAGTGGAAGGGCCAGCGAAGGCTCACACAAAAAATAAAAAGCGGCCAAGTGCGAGTCGGACTCGCCCATGAAGGGTTCCGTAGCAGCAAGTGAAATAATATAAAAGTTCTTGTAGTTCGTTGTAACTTTGATCGATGTTTTATGTTTACGATTTATGACTTATTAAAAAAAAAAAGCACTTACTAGATCTCGTTCAAACCAATTTTCAGTGGAAGTTTACACGGTAATGTACATCATATATTTTTTTAGTTTTATCATTCTCTTATTTTAGAAGTTACAGGGGGGGGGACACATTTTACAATTTTGGAAGTGTCTCTCACGCAAACTATTCAGTTTAGAAAAAAATTATATTAGAAACCTCAATATTATTTTTGAAGACCTATCCATAGATACCCCATACGTATGGGTTTGATGAAAAAAAATTGAGTTTTAGTGCTAAGTATAGGGAACCCCCAAAGTTATTGTTTTTTTTCTATTTTTGTGTGAAAATCTTAATGCGGTTCACAGAATACATCTACTTACCAAGTTTCAACAGCATAGTTCTTATAGTTTCGGAAAAAAGTGGCTGTGTCATACGGACGGACAGACAGACAGATATGACGAATCCACAAGCGTTCCGTTTTTTGCCATTTGGCTACGGAACCCTAAAAACGAGCGAAACTTGAGTAGTTGCATATGATGTGTAACTTCTAACTTCTGACATTTCATCTTGGTAATAAGCAACATTAAAGGAGCGGGGCCACGTCAAGGTCGTTTCTAACGGCCAACTCAAGCACCACGCGCGCTCATTGGTCAAATCAAATAGCACGCGCTTCCCCGGCTTCCTGTGACACACTTCCATCCCTTTTCACGAAATCACTCCCACAAATTTGATTATTTAGTTTTTTTTACATTCAGATTTTGATTGCACGGAAACGAGAGGAAACATGTTACACATCAAAAATAAGTTTTCAGTAATCGACCAAGAAATATGTCTCTTAAAACATGAAAACAACAATAATAATAACATTTCCAATCCTTCGTCATTGTTTCCAGCGCCTGAACTACCACCATCAGGAGTAGAGTGCAGAGGAGTATCGTCATCATCTCTGAGGGTCGCGTGGCAGCCCATCACTTCTCATGGGACGTCACTGCTAGGATATTCTGTGTATTATAGTACTGAAGGTAACTCGAGTTTTTGAGAACTATATATGCACCATTGACCCCTCCAAACAATTTTATTATTCGAAAACGTCTTTTCTATCAAAACTAGTCATCGTTGGCCATATTGAGTCATGCAGTTAACGAGTAACTAGCCAGAATATGACTACAATGGCTGCTGCGACAGAACTCTATTATTTAAAGTGGTCAGTCTTGAAATAATATTTTGTTCATACAAACTGCTCCATTGATTTGATTTGTGATACTACTTAAGCTACTTTTGAATCAAAACTTTGCTGATTACTTTTCTTATAAAAGAAGACTTATTAATAAGGTGCCACAAAAAACTTAAAACTCAAACTTACTCCTTAAAATGTTTATATTCCAGACGGACCCTGGCAGAACGTAAGCTCCCCACACACCGAGCTGTATCTCCAAGCTCTTCTTAAGTACACCAACTATACAGTGAAGGTGACTGGCTTCTCAAACTATGGGCTTGGACCTTTTTCTTATCCCATCGTTTGTACTACGTTACAGGATGGTAAGTTATTACTTTAATTCGCAACAAAAACTTCATTACATCTGTTTTATGAATATGAAAACCATCTGGCAGTAGCCGTTTGGTGAGGGACCAAATTCTTTTCAAATTCTTTTCAATGGAGGATAACGAATTATCCACGATTTTTTGTAACATTATTTCGGGCAAAAAACTGAGCTGAAAAAAAGAGCAATATTTGTATAAATTTATTTGTAATCACGATTTCGAAAACGGCTCGAACGATTTCGATGAAAGTTGCATTATAAGGGTTTACGTGGGCGAAAAATCGATCTAGCTAGGTCTCATATCTGGGTTAATTCGTTTTCTCCGTATTTTCACCCGAGCAGATCTCGGTCGCCCAAAGTTTAGAACAAGATGGCTACCTTAGAATAATGACATGGCAGCATGGAATTAGTATGAACTATCCTATACTATTACATAAGCATTCTCTATTTTCACCAGAGCATAGCTCGGTCGCCCAGGTTCTATCAATTTACATGAGTATATCCAAGCAGAATAAGGCACTTATTTCTTTGAATTTATTTGTGTTTTAACTAATAGCCATTTAAAAGATACGAACAATAAGGAAGGTCAAGGTTGCCTGGAAGAGATCGCAGTAAGCGATAAGGCCGCCCATTGTATATTTTATAGTGTATTACTTTTTCTTTGTGTAATGTATAATCTGGTGTACAATAAAGTATATATAAATAAATAATAATGAATTTATTATTTCAGTATTACTAGCTACACTTATGAAAGAAATCTTATCAACTTAATAAATGAATAAATACCCTTCTGATTTCAGTGCCCGGTTCACCTTCAGCTATAAAAGTGCTAGTATCATCACCAACCTCTCTCCTTGTCAGTTGGAAGAGACCAGAACAAGCAAATGGAGAAATTTCACATTACACTGTTTATGTCAAACCAGTGTCAAGGTAAGCCTGCTTAGTCATTTTTTTTAACGTCCTTTAATTTGGTAGTTAAAGGTATCATTCCGTAGCCGACCGCTGGCGGTAGCTACAGGCGACGTGTCGCTGCGACACGACTGGTTTCTAGGTAATAGGTAATACGGGCTGATATCCGCAACTCCACGTCTAAGCGCGTATTTTGCGTACGAGTGGGAAAAATCGGTTATTCGATCCACCCCAGCTCCTCAAAGAAGGCCAGCAGCGCCTTGGTGTCACTGACAATCTCACGTAGGGTACCTGGGTTACCGAAGTACTTTGCCCTGTATGTGGCGACCACCGGGCAGTATAACAGCACATGAGCTGCTGTCTCGTCGTCCTCCATGCAGGCTCTGCACAGCGGACTGTTTGTGACTCCTATGACAAAGAGGTGTTTATTAATGACCCATGGCCAGTTACAGCTGCAGTGACTGTACGCAGCTGTTGTTTCGTTAGTCGGAGAACTTGTTTCGTGAGGCGGCCATCAATTGTAGGCAGTGCCTCCTTAGCCTGCCTGCACTCACCGTGGTTCAACCATAGTTTGTAATGTTGGTCCCTGGTTCGTTTCCTTACTAGAGTGCGTAGGTACGCGAAGGGGAGTGGCGCAATGGGTTTGAGCCCCACTGGTACCATGCTCGACCCCCTTCTGGCGAGTTCGTCGGCTGCGTCGTTACCCCGCGAACCGCTGTGTCCTTTGATCCATTGAATGGTAATATTATTTTCATCCCACCATCTCGGAAAGAGTATTTTTAATCTTCAATATCTGAGTGGAAAAGCCGTTTTTATTCCCTAGAGGATAAAGTAAATTGAATTTAGAACATCGTGTGCACTAAGTTTGTGAATTAAAAAAAACATTAAACCTATTTACTGCTACCTCTATGGTGCCGAATATATCTTACAACTTTTTTTTAATTTGTTAAAAACTCAGTCTCGGAACCTTCTTGGTGTTCTTTTTTCAATTTGCTTTGTACGCGGTTCTTTACGCGGCATTTTATCACGTCAATGTTAAACCTTATATTAAAAACAAGAAACTTGAAAACAAGTGAAAAAACTAAAATGAGTGATTCTAGCGACGAGGAAGTTTGCTTGACGCCAACAGAATTGACTGAAACTGTTAATAATGCGCAAATGAGCTTTCTCCCTCAAAAATCACGCGAGAAGTATTTAAAACAGTACGATATGTTCAACACGTGGCGACTAGCAAAAGGAGCCAAAACTTTCTCAGAAAACGTTTTGCTGGCATATTTTATAGAATTATCCGAGAACAAGAAAGCAAGCACTCTATGGAGTACGTATTCGATGCTAAAAGCAACAATAAAGATGAAAAAAGACAAACATATCGATACCTATCCTAAATTAGTGGCATTTTTAAAAAGAGCCTCATCTGGTCATCAACCAAAAAAATCGAAGGTTTTCACAGTATCTGATATTGAAAAGTTTCTTAACGAAGCACCCGATTCCGTATATTTGGCGGCAAAAGTAAGTCAGTTGCACATTCAGTATCTATTTAAGTATATTAATCTCAATTAAATAGTATACTTTGTAGATGTTGATAGGCATAATTATGCGTTCATATCAATTTTATTCATTTATCTACTACAATACTCTTTACGTTACAGGTTGTTCTTATTATTGGAATAAACGGAGCATGTCGAACTAATGAACTAACACAACTTAATGTCAAAAACATTGAGAAACATTCAGATGACTTACTATTAATTAATTTACCTAATACAAAGACAAAAAGAGACCGCAACTTCGTCATTCGCAAGGAATACGTAACGATTGTTGAGAAATATCAAGCCTTACGCCCGCCTAACACTCCAATCAATCGATTTTTTCTACAGTATCGCAATGGAAAGTGTGTTAGACAGCCTATGGGTACTAATAAAATTGGCAGTATCCCACGAGAAATAGCAACATTTCTTGAACTTCCAGAACCCCTGTTGTACACGGGTCATTGTTTCCGACGAACTTCAGCCACACTTTTGGCTGATTCCGGAGCTGATCTCCTGTCCCTTAAGCGCCACGGAGGCTGGAAGTCCAATGCAGTTGTAGAGGGATACATAGAGGATTCCATCCAAAATAAGTCTAAAATATGTGAAGGCATCGTAGGAGCCATTACACTGAAAGAGCCTCAATCGGATCCTTGGACTGGCCCTTCTACATCAAAAATAAGCCGTTATGAAACACCTAACCATCTCCCTCTCTCTCCAACATTCACGCCAAGGGAATCCGATGAATCGGTACAACTATTAAGTATGACAGATAGTTTACCGAAAAACAGTACACAAGTGACTAACACCAATATTACAGTACCAAACAAAAATATTACACTCAATTTAAATAACTGTAGCAACGTTACTTTAAAATTTTCTTAATTATACCTTAGTACCTATTATTTTGTTATAATTTAAAGATTATTCTGTAATACTTACCTGTCATAATGTAGTAATTAATACCTAAACTGAAATAAAAGTGTACCTATCTTGTGATTGTAAACGTTTTTTTCTTGCATTTAGTCATTTCCTCGCTGAGGTGGAATGAAAAGTTACGTGTTGCACTCGAGTGCAAAGATTTTTCACCTCGTGCTCTTTTGATTCCCTCGCTAACGCTCAGGATTCTAATTTTGAATCACTCGCTGCGCTCGTGATTCAATTTTAGAATCCTTCGCTTGCTCGGTCATCAAAATTGAACACGCGGTTAAAAAGCAACTTTGCACTCTTGTATAACAAATAACTATTAGGCTACCCACCTTGTTAAGGCGCTGGTGGCACTCGTATATCAGCCCAGAGTCAACAGTGTGGCTGTTTAGCACTAGCAGAACAGCCATGCTGTCTGAGAATATACGTATCGACTGGTTTCTAAGAAGTTCTATGAAATATCTTCCGTAACTAGTGACACGTCGCCTTTAGAGAAATACATAAGAATACATGCGCCTTGGGTTCGAACTTGATAGTCCGATGGTCCGATGATCACTGTTCACTGATGCTGTCTTAAGATCATCAAGTACCTACACAGGTGCGGTGCAAGATGAATGGTGGGCCGTGAACTGTTTGGTGTCCATCAGTGACGCACTCCTGCGTATTTGACGATCACAATCTCATATCAGCAGTGTGACTTTTATTAGGCTCTACTGATTTATTTCTTTCAGTTGTCATAATTAAATAATACTTCTTACAATTTTTACAGCACCAGTTCACCACAGAGCTATCGAGTCGAATCAACTTTAGAGACGCCTGTCCGACACCTCACGTTTCCTCTATCAGGCCTGTCAACTGGTAGACAGTATGAGGTGTTTGTCAGAGCTCATACAGCAGTAGGGGAGGGTACTCCGAGTAACAGGGTTCACATTGATCTGAGTGCTAAAGGTAAGTTTTTGAAATAACTTTCGATTTTACTGGTTCGTTTAACATTTCCTTCAGCCAGCTTCCAATTTGTAGGTGTTTGATGAATAATCTGATCATTTAAAAATCTGTTCTCAATCTCAAGATATCTATCATCAATCATTGTGATTGGTTGGCTGAAGTAGCAGTTGTATAACGGTGTTTCTTCTCAGAGTTGCCGGATATCTGTTTTCAAATAAATATCGTTAATTTATTATTTAAACTACAGCTTAAATCACTTCACATGATTTATTAAAATTCACTTGTTTTACTTCAGGAGTTCGGTTGCGTTTCCACCAGAAATGAGTGAGGATACGTCGTTTCACGTCATAGCTTGAGCTAAGCTAGCGTTGTTACAATAGTTTCACACACATCCCTCGCTACGCATCCTCGCTCATCTCTGGTGGAAATGCAGCCCTAGTCCTCCAAAGCAAGATCAAAATGTTTAGCTATTCTAACCTTACAAGTTTTATTCACAGTGGTAGCTGGCGTAGCTTCACTCGGCGGGCCGGTCTCCGTGGGAGTGGGCAGTTCCCTCCTGCTAGTGTGTCAGTGTGTGGGATCTCCTCCACCTCGCACCGTGTGGTATCACAAACATAACATCATCACTCACCATCCTAGGTTCACGAGGAACCATGATGACAGCTTGCTGATTAACAGTGAGTGCTTCTTCTGTCATTGTTTTTATATTTTCTTTTATGAAGCTTAATTTTTGGAATATACCTTAAGCCAGCCATCTCCTGCCAGGGTTGCGAGTTTGTCCGAAAAGGATATCGCAACCCCGGCACACAGGCAACGGAAGGAACACGGGTGGTTTTCAGTCAGTAAAAGTCTGATACGCCCTCCCGCTCCGCCCAGAGCGGAAGAAGTTATTTGATAATTTCCCACCCTCAAAAAAAAAAAAGCCGGCCATCTAAATATAATACCTACTTAGTCTTCAATAGACCAAATTACTACCGAAGTACCGATTCTCAAGCTTATACCTCTAAGTACTAAGTATTAGAGGTCTTAACTCGTACAGCCGCTAAAACATCTAGATGCAATAAAAATTTTATGATTTTATTCAAATATTGCTGCTTTTTTCTTCACAACTTAACCAAGTTTTATCAGTATGTAACAATGCTACTTATCATTGAAAGCTGGCAACCAAAGCAACCTTCTATTTTTGAGTCATTATACTAGCTCTATCAAATCAAAGCAAAAAAAAAACAGAAATCCACTTTTATTTAAATATCACTGTTCTTTTGATATACAGCCAATAGTTTAAAAAATACTTAGTCTTTTTCTCAATTTCCCAGATATAGACCAAGCCCTAAGTGGCAATTACACCTGCTTAGCTAAGAACCTGTACGGTTCAGACTCAGTATCTTACGAGGTGTCAGTGCTGCCTACCCCGGAGCCTCCGAGCGTGAGGATAACTTCACATAAGAACGCCATACACCTGCAGTGGGAGTTACCCAGAAAGATTGGTGGGAAGATACAGAAAATTAGTAAGTATTTTTTGTACATTTTTATTCAACTGTACCTACTCAAAAGATTAATTTTTATATGGCATTGATTGTGATAAATGGTTTTCCAATGTGTAGCGAACTCATGATGCATTTTGCTAAGGATATTGATCAGAGTCTTACCTAATTCAGATTTCGTCAAAGACATTGCAATGGAAGGACTAAGTAACCTTTTTTTTCAATTCGTCCTATTGACCCAAATTTTATTTCTTCATTCCTTTCTGCACGCTTAGCATGACCGCAATAGAAACGGGTTTTGTCGACGGAAGAATAGACAAAATGACAGATAAACAATCACAAGCTGTCATTTTGTCTATTCTTCTGTCGATAAAACCCGTAGAAAACCCGTTTCTATGGTTGTCATGCTACGCGTGCAATTGATCTTTCATAAAACCGTTTCGCTTCTTCTACAGTTAATCTCGTTATTGCCATCTTGGACAAAAACTCTCTTTTGAAACTTAATCTGAAAAAGTCGTTTTTACCACTTTTGACAAAACTCCCAGTAAAAATAAATCTATAACCCACCTAATCTTTAATTCCAGGTTACAACCTCACATGGAAAGAAGCAAACGGTTCTTGGCAAGACGCATGGTCTAGTAAGGGAACTTCTCTTCAAGGAACCCAGGAGTACACTCTTCAAGGTCTGAAGTGTGGCACCAAGTATTCTCTGAGGATGACTGCAGCTAATACTGTGGGATCTTCGCAGCCCACTTATGTTGATGCTACAACTTTGGGAGGAGGTGAGATGAAAATTTGGATAAATAGAGGTCCAATATGTTGTGTCAATCCAGATGAAGCGATTCTTTCCTCCGTGAATAAAATTGAATTGTAAAACGAACTGGAAAACAAAATGTTAATAATTTTGGTACATATAGCTACCAGATTTTTTTTTCTTTTTTCTTTAGTTACTTTATTCTAAAGTAGCTCGCGGTTTCACCCGAGTAAGTCTCGACCCTAGGGAGTATCGGGATAAAAAGTATACTATGTCCTTCTCTAGGTCATGATCTACCCATGCGCCAAATTTCATCCAAATCCGTTCAACCGTTTTAGTGTTAAAGCATAACAAACAAACAAAAAAACTCACTTTCGTATTTACAATATTAGTTAGGATGAAAGTCTAATACTGTCAGGACTACCAGTGGAAGTAAAAGCATGCTACACAAATACTCTATAACACTGTTAACTCTTTGATTAACAAAGTTCTTTTTTCTTTAGTTACGCAAAAGATCATACAATCAGCCTTTCACTTACATTATTATCTACTTATTTCACGATATCTTGTTACTAATTAAACAATAAATGTACGGGGTTAAAATAAATCAACTAGCAAAACTCCGCAGATATAATGAAGTCGTTATACAAACATGATAAAACAAAAAAAAAACATATCATTATTTTATCATGTTTAGAAAGTGAAACCCAGCATGTCGGCACAGTTTTGCTAGTGAATTTAATTTAACCCTGTATATTTGAGAAAACATCAGGTGAGATCAAGGTCAAAAGCATTGCGCAACAAAAATATAAAATAATTTAAAATGAAACATAATTTAACTAACTTACTTGATTTCCAGTTCCCATATCACCAACCAGCACCGAATGGTTCTGGAGCAACGCGACACACATCTACATACAGTTGAGCGGCTGGGACGATAATGGGTGTGAGATCACCAGGTTTGATGTGGATTACAAGGAGTATGGAGGCAAGGCTTGGAAGAAGGCTGACAACAGACTTGTACGTAAAAACATCAAATATTAATTTGTAACCGAAGCAGTTAATTTTAAACCATTGTCTTTGGTAAACACCAAACTATCTGTATGAATGAATGAATGAATGAAATGCACCGAACCCACCGTGGTTTAACCAGACTCGATAAATCGAATGAACCTCAAGATGTGGACTAGCCCATGAAGCCTCATGTTTCATGGGACTGCAAAGGCCATTGTAAATCAAGGAGTAGACCAGGAGGCGCGGGTAATGTTAAGGAAAAACGTGCCCTTAGGATAAGGAAGGATTTGAGAGCCATACCGGATATGCATCCTAGAGTAAGCCTTGGAATAGTGGAGAGACGGGTGTTAATTATCTATGGATGGGCATCTTTTGCGACGTCGCACATAAGAGTATTTCACATAAAAAACCGGACAACATTATTTTATATTTTACTTTACTATTTTATGAAATAAAAGTCAATAATTCATCATAATTAGGCATTTATTTAAAAAGAAAAATATTTATTTTTATTTTTTTATGTATCATAATGATTTTGATAATAGTTTAAAGCTCCAATCTGGTGATTTTTTTCACTCTTTTGGAAGGACCTATGACAAAAGAAAACAAAAAAAATAAGCTTTGTCAATATTCTTATAATCTTTCCCATATAGTTTGAAGTACTATAAAAAAATATGGGGTACGTTGAGGGGACTTTTTATTCATGTTTCTACTTCCTTACAGTTGACATTTTATGCCCACATAAAAAAATTGAGGCGACAAGGCGCGACACATAAACAAAAACACTAGTGTATTTCAAATTTGGAAGAAACATAATAAAATATACTTCGGTATATAGTACTAACCTTCTATATCCATGCCCGAATAGTTAATCTCCTGTTGTTTGCTACACGAAGCCATTTTAGCACAGAAAACTGATAAACACAAAAGAGAGCGCCAAGAACAAAGACACGCGTACAGTACGATGACTGGGTTCCGACTGACTTTGCGGCACATGCGCTGGAGTTGCGGGTTGGCAGGGGCTTGACTTTTGATAAACCGGTTATCATAGGTAAAGAAACATGTATTTTGGGTGCGGTTGGATTAACATCACTATTTTCAATTTTGTCCGGTTTTTTATGTGTAATACTCCTATGTGCGTCATCGCTATGTTGGTTTATTTGGTAAACATTAAATTATCTGTAATAACAATATTCGATTACATTGACCTTGGAGCGGTCCCGATGGGACTGAAAGGTTCTTGAGTGGCCCCCACGTACCGGAAAACGAAGCGTTGGAAGGCCTCCCACAAGGTGGACCTTGGCTGTGATCGCTGGATGCTAGAAGCACAGAATCGGTCGAAGTGGCGGTGCTTGGGGTAGGCCTATGTCCAGCAGTGGACGTATTACGGCTGCTAGATGATGATGATTGGAGCGGTCTATTTGGATGCAAATGTACCACAAGATGCACATCTGATAAAATACAGAGTAATTACCCAATGACGGAGATTCAAGCCCGTCAGAGTATAACTAAGGTTATTGTTACCACCACGCCATCTTTTCCAATAGCGTAGTACGGAATTTATAAGAATTAACTAGAAGCTGGCAATAATAATCAATTAACGTACATATTTCAATGTAAAGACATTCCCTCTGTGATGCTATCTTCAGGTGTGGCTTTACTTTTTGTTAGAGCGAATGCCCTCCAAATAAATGATTATTTTTCTTTCTGATTCCAGCCTCAACTTGACCAAACCTGGAGCCACTACGTGCCCACATCGATCCTTGCTCAACCGAACTCCTTCGTGTTAGCAGAACTATCACCAGCTCAGTGGTATCACGTCAGAGTGACTGCAGAGAACGCAGCCGGGATATCTACGTCATTGTACAGTTATGCTACTACAACTGTGCAAGGAGGTATGTTAAATAAAATTATGGCAATTTAAGTTCTGATTTGTTTTCAATTTCTGTTGGTCCTATGACATTTAGTCTGTACCGCTACATATGAACTGCGCATGAAACTTAAAGGTACCATTCCGTACCCGACCGCAGGAGGCAACGTACAGGCGACGTGTCGCCGCGACACGACTGGATTCTATGAAATACTTTCCGTATCTAGCGACATGTCGTTGGCAGCTACGGGCGAGCGACAGACGACACGTGTAGCCCGACCGCAGACCAGTACTGCCGCCAACGCTCGAGCGAAAACACGTTTTTCTATCTTCTATCTACCGACTGGAATACGGGCTGCTGCCGCCTGACCGCAGGCGGTCGGTTCGGGTTTGGAATCATGACTGCAGCGACATGACGCCGCGACACGTCGTCTGCAGTGGCCGGCTGCGGCCGGGTACGGAATGATTACAGGCAAATAATTATAGAAATAAATATTATTGTTTTAATATTTCAGAATCAGTTGGGCCACCATCAGAATTCTTTGATTTAAACATGCTGGTTATAATATGCAGTTCAATACTTCTGATGATCTGTTCACTGACTTGCGTTTACATACTCGTTAAGAGGCATAGGTAAGTATTGCATAACATATCGCACCATCGGTGGAACATGGGCACAACTGCACGTTTTTTTATTTTCCACTAGAGACATTTTTTATGATTTTTGTAGAATAAAATAGAGTTTTTCTGCTTACTTATATCGATTTTAAGTACTATATTTTTTTTGGTTGAAATAATCCTTACACTTTTGCGAATTTACGTAT
The DNA here is from genome assembly GCA_914767755.1 of Agrochola circellaris. Lineage (NCBI taxonomy): Eukaryota > Metazoa > Arthropoda > Insecta > Lepidoptera > Noctuidae > Agrochola > Agrochola circellaris. The sequence continues at coordinate 12,586,391 of OU611862.1, forward strand.
TTACTTTACGGGAGTAAAATACTTATTATTTGTACTATAATTTAAAGAAATAATATTTTCGATGTGCAGTTTGGCCCTTTTTGCACCAAAATTTAAATAATTTTGTAATTATGACCCTAGTAACACACTTAACTCATTTTCAGATGTTTTGTTAGTTGTGCCCTTGTTCCACCGAGATGGTGCGATGTATTATGTAGAGCGAAATCATACCACCGAATAAAATACACTATATACCAATATATAATGTTCTTTTTATAACCAAGTATATCATTGTCATCATTGAAACAAAAGAATGGATTCGATTAAATTTGATGCAGCAAATGGTCTATCTATCTATTCAACCTGTAATGTCCCACGGCTGGACAAAGGTCTTCCTTTTCCACACACATCTATGCATTGCCATTGCGGGCCAGTCCTTCCTGTAGGAGTCGAATTCGTCCCTCAATTTTCTTCTTGGTCTGCCGCGATGTCGTCTAGCATTTAAGAGCGTTTATTCTGAAAGTTGGCAACGTCGCAAAAAGAAAATATTAATAATGAATTGCATATGAGTTGAATATTTTAGTTTGCTAGTAAGCCATATTCCTTATTTCCATACCGTATTATTGTCAAATTAATCAAAACAGCGATAAATTTGACATCTACATATTTGCGACGTTGCCAACTTTCAGAATGAACGCTCTTAATGGGACACAATCGGTGGTTCTTTTAGCCCACAGATCAACATTATGAAATTAAAAATCACAACTAACCTAAACGCATCTTAGACATGCCAAAGTGCAATGCAGGCATGTAATGAAGTCGCTAAAACTTTATCTACTTTTATTTCCAGCCATCAACACATGACGGAGTACAGGAACTCATTAACAGCTGAATGCAAGTCAGAGCGAAGTAACGTAACAGTGAACACGCCGCAAAGTGTACCCACTGATATGAACAATAGAGTTTATAGTACCCCGGTACATCTTACTGCTGAGAATAAGCATGGTGAGAATCGTATTAATATGATTAAAATAATAATTTCTAGCGGCTTTAGCAATACTTTTACCAAGAACATAACCATTATTTTAAAAAAATGCAAAAATGGAGGCAATATGTGATAACAACGCAAAAAAACAAAACACATATAATCTGTACATGATTATAAGTTAAAGTCTCCAGTCTGTGTATCCGCGTTATTCTTCTAAGCTACGCAACGGATTTTGATGCCGTTCACTTTAAAAAAATATCCGGATCGGTTATTCCATGAAAAATGGCTGTTACCTAATTAAAACTACTCTCAAAAGTATGTGGCAACTACAGTTTCTATATTTTTTTTAATAACTTATTTTATTACAAAAATATCGATATTTTGTCAAGTCGTAAAAACCGAGCGAAGCAGGGGCGGGTTGCTAGTAAATTTATAAAAACTATCAGCACATACAAAGTATAAAACTATGGAACAAAATATCGTTTGTGCCGATACGACAGACGAATAAGATTAATTTATTAGTCTGAATAAACGTTCTCTGTTTTTTCATCGTAAACAATACTATTATGATCAGGTAAAACTGTAGATTATACTAGCCCTAGCCACTACTATATATTAATTCATATCATATTAATGGAATCATTATTTTAAATATTTCATTCTTCCACAGAATTATACGAGATAAGTCCATACGCACAGTTTGCGATAGGCTTCCGAACCTTTGGACATGTCGACAATCAAGAAGTGCCAAACAGGGTACACCTGCCGGGTAACAGCAAATCGAGATACGACAGTGGTGAGTATGGCAATTTACTATCAAGTGAAGTTAAAACTAAAATAGAATGACGTGTTATATTCGTAGTCATCTAGAAGCTATTTAGGAAATCAACTAGCGTCGTAGAACAATGACAAAAACATAAACTAGTGTTTATAAAGCGTCGATATACCTAGATGATATTATAATGCCATAAACTGAATTTGATTTTTTCAGAAACAAGTTTTCAAATGCGGTCGGAGTCTGAAGAAAGTGACTGCGTATCGCGAACAACAACACTAAAAAGTGTGCCAAGAAGTAAGTAGAGCAAATATCAAGACGTTAACAATAAAATATATAGAATCCGCGAAGGTCCTTGCCCAGCTCGAGGACAGTGTTTAAATATCTCGAGCCTGGAGTCAGGATTTGCATCTCGATACTGGCAATTGGCCCACGGGACTCTGATCGTAACTCCAAAATACATTCAGCTGTTTTTAGATTATCAGCGGGTGATTGGGGATTTAATCTAAACAGAGTTATATCTTTCTTTTACAGAAGCATGCAGAGTGCCACATCATAGGTAGCTGACACAGTCAAAACTGCGATAGTAAACAATTTTAAAATGGTTGTGTTCATATCAACTGGTTGATTCAATTTTGTGTCATCAAACTTATACTAAGGTTGTATCAGTTTTATTCATTTATCATTGTAATAATGGAGTTTATACTAGTCTATATTTATTATTATGGGTAAGTTAGGTAGCAGTTTGCAATTCAATACTTTATTAACAATTTTGTTTGTTTACCGGTTAAATACACTTCAGGTTTTCTATAATCTGAGAATGTCAGTTACCTAATGCATTTTACAACATGTTTTTATTAATTATTAAATTTAAATTGCAAATTGCGTTTAGCTTGTCAATAAAATTTAATTGTTTTGTAAAGCTAGTCAAGTTTCGATCTCAATAGCATAATTTTAACAAAACAATTTACAAAATAATCTTCTGTTCGTAATATGTAAGTTTTTATAAATAAAATAATGTTAATAATGAATTATATAAATTAGGAATATTTTTATTGTAAACCTTGCATCGCTTAGTTTTTATGAAAATGAAAATCAGGATAAAGTATAAAATCAAATTGATTAAGTACTTAACGACTATACAAAGCAAAAAAAAAACTCATTAAAAACATAGGCAAAAGGCGTGTCTCTCAAATTCATTTTACATGAAAAGAGCCAAATCCAATGTTGCCAAATCATTATTTTAATTTCTTTGTATTTTTCTCACATTTCACCCTATATGTAAAATTGTATTTAACATCTTTGAACAGTAAACTATGTTTAACATAAGTAGCTATTCTAATGAAATCCAGTTTCACAGTCTTCAGACATGTTATTTTTTAAGCTATGTAAAGATGGTTATGCCCGTTTCCATTCAAGTGCGCTGTCGGAATTGCAACTTTCAGCGCTGAGCCGTGAGTTGAAAATGCATCAGCGCGCTTTTATTTAGGCATCATACGTTGACACCTAAATACTAACTTAGTGAAAATGGGCATTCGAGCGTATTTTGTTAAAGGAGAAATTTTTTTTACTTGATAATTATACACTTTTGATGTTTGGTTTTAGTATCTCGCAATTTTGAAATTATTCAGATTGTTTTTAAATTTTTATAAAAATATCCTGACACTGCCAATTTTTATCTTCATTGTACATTACTTTAGCACAAAATGTCTGAAGCCAGAGAAACAGGAATAATGTAGTGAAAAACTAAAGTAAATTGAAAATTAATTATCTTCAAAAAGACTGATTGTTTAACGTTTATTTTTTAATATGTAAATCCTCGATTTACTATAGAAATAAAATTTCGAAAATATTAAATGTTAGAATACTAAACATTGTTTTATTATTCACCCAGATAATAAAAGACAACGACAATATCACAACAAAAGTAAATACCTACGTTACAAAAGAAGCTAAAAAATGTTTGTAAGTGACGCTAAATTAATTATTGATATGCCATCTTTTTTTTTTTTTGAGGGTGGGAAATTATCAAATAACTTCTCCCGCTCTGGGTGGAGCGGGAGGGCGTGTCAGACTTTTACTGACTAAAACCCACCCGTGTTCCTTCCGTTGCCTGTGTGCCGAGGTCGCGATATCCCTTTCAGACAAACCCGCAACCCCGGCAGGCATTGGCCCTTCCGGACCCCGTCAGTTGGTGCTGACATCTCTTTGAGGCGCGCGTGGAACACAACGTGCCGTCGACCCGGGCCTGGTCCCTATCGGACGGCGAGCTACCCATTGCTCACCGTCCGCAAGCCCGCGCCTACGGTGGCCGGAAGTCGGCTCGCGACTCCCGACGCCCGGGGCGTCTCCTGCGGCGACTAGGGGCGCGAGGGCGCGCATTTTGCCTCTCCCTCGCGCGCTCCGCCTCCTCCTTCGCGAGCATTACTGCTTCGCAGAAGGAGGTGACGGCCTCCCATGCACTCTCGCTCCGGACCATGGCCTGAACCAGGGCCGGACGCGAGAGATCGCCGCCGCCGATCGCCTCCGTGAGGACACGGCGGTGCTCCGCCCAAGCTGGGCAGACCTCCACCGTATGCTCCACCGTGTCCTCCGGGCGATCCACACAGTGGTGACACCCGGGCGTTTCCTCCCGCCTTATCCTGAACAGGAACCTCCCGAAACAACCATGTCCGGTGAGGACCTGTGTCAGGCGGAAGGTGAGGACGCCGTGGCGCCTCTCTAGCCACTTCTCAAAGAGGGGACTTATCGCCACAATTGTGGCGTGCCCAGTGTGATATGCCATCTTGAGAATGAAATAATTAATAACGGTACAGTGGCTAACCGCAGGTATATAAGCAACATAATTTTCATAAATTATTTTCCAAGTATGAGGGCAATCGACTTGGAAAATATTTATATCTTTCCGAGATATCTAACTACCCTTATACAATTTACAACTCTGTAGCGAACTTTGGGACAAAGTGTAGGATAACAAGAACTCCGGGCTTTATAGCGTGTCCATTTGAGTGTCGGCGAATATAAAACAAAAGTCAAAGTCAAATCATTTATTTTTCAATTAGGCCCTAGTTATAACAGGCGCCAGAGGCGCTCGTCTGCTTGATGTAAGTCGTTACATAGAAATTCATACAGTTTTATTGAACAACCAAAACGTAGCGTGCAAAACGCGCGCCTCGGGCGCCTGTTATAAATAGGAAGCATTTTTAATGCACCATGTGGGTGTAGGAAACACAGACCTCATCTAGTTTTTATGAAAATATTATTGACGTGTAATAGTATATTATGCAATTAGAGAATAAAGGACGGATTTAAAGCGAGGGCCATAGATAAATTACGAGCAAGTGAAGGATTCTAACGACTGAGTGATTCAAGTGTTAGAATCCAGAGTGACGCGAGTAATTCATGGCCCTCGATATAAATCCGTTTTATTCAAGAATTGCATACTATACTTTATACCATGACTACGAGAAAAAGAAAGATTTAAGCGAAAATAGACATTTAATGAAGAAAAAAGGAAGCTTGAATTAAATAAAATGCACATTAAAATTGGAACAATTACTAAAATTAAAAGTAATTTTCTTATAATAATCAACTTGTGAAGCGATACTTATTTCCTGTGTATCGAGTATGTTTTCGCAAGGAGGTTGTATAGCATTGAGATGGAGGTCGCATATATAGATGTGTTCTAAATTCAAACACCAAAGTAGTGATTAAAAGTGCTTTTTATTCACTGAAAACGGTGAATAAAATAAGCTTTTTAAAGGGGGAATGGTATATAAGTGTTTGTGTACCTAAACCTTATTACGAACTAGCTTAACCCGCGAAACTTCGTGTTTTTTTTTACTTTTTCATATTCTTTATGGCACCTCTTTAGTTCGTGAGCCATCGAAATATCAAAAAAACATTTGGCCTAGTTCTTAAAGCCTCCCCCTTAAGACCTAAGCCAAATATGTTTTCGTGAAAATTGTTAAAATTGATTCGCTGTTACAATAATACATATGTATTAAAATACTTAAACCAATGAAACCTGCTTGGCGAACCCAAAGACCTGACCCCTAAACATTCTCTTACGATACAAAACAAAACTCGAAACATCAAAGAAAATGAACCCAATGAAGCATAAACTACTTAGAAGAAAGTGAATTAAGATATTGGAAATAATACTGAAGCAACAAACAAAAGTCTATTAAACTAACAAAACATTAGAAACTTTCAACGTAAAAGTTTTCGTATAAAATTTGTTCAAACAACGATTTACTTTGAGTGTGCAGTGAACCGTAAAATTGGTGTGGAACTGTCTAAGAAAGGATAATACAAGTTTTGTAGTACGTTGGTGTTTGAACTTGGAACAGCTATCAGTACAAACTATCTTAACAACAACTGATTTATATAAACAAACTTTAGATTTTGAAGAAGTTCACGGTGCCGATCAAGTAAATACGGTTGAAACGAGTGCTGCGAATATAAATTCTATTTTTGCGTAAAAACCAAAGTAGTGATAAAGAAAAATATACTGTGGTGTGTCTGTCAAAACTACTTGAGTGACTGTGAAATCAGAACTAAAAAATAATAAGTGGTAATTAAGTTATTCACATAAACAATTCTAAAAATTTGAATAACGAACTATTGAGAAAAAACACAGTGTCGCGTAATTGGAAAGGACCGCGTTCTGTGTCGATCTGTGTCTCAGCGTGTCACCGCGACGGACGACCGCAGCGGTAAGCTCCGCCCACCTAACACTGTGTCGCACAGTGAACGGCTGCTGGAAAGGATCGCGTTCTGTGTCGATCTGTGCCGATCCTTATCTACAGTTCGACCGTCATTTAATTTGCCTCATTTTTTTGGTTGTCGGCTATCAAGAACATAATAAACGAAGATATTAGTAATTATTTATACTGTTTTTGAATTCTAATATCGATCTATCATAATGAACTTCCTTGAGAATATTACTTTCCGTCGTACACGCAGACAATCAGAACCAAGCAACGAGGATAGTGATATTATATCACAAACATTGAATTCTACCTCAAATAGTATGCCGGATATATCAGAAGATGATTACAACCAAAAAAAAAAAAATATTGAAAGACGAAATTGATACTTTAAAGGCACAATTAAATAGTGCACATCATGAGATTGAGTTATTAACATTGGAAAATAATAATTTAAAGTTATGTAATGGAGAACTATTGAAGAAAAATAATCTTTTTCAAGAAATCGTCTGTAGTCCAGTAAAACAGAAACAAAGAACACCAATAAAAAAATCATCAAATATTAAAACAAAATCCAAACAAACGCAGACAATAAATATAACGAAGGCGATCGTCGAGGAAGATATTACTACTTTAAATGACTGTATTAAAATGAATGTCGCCGACAATGTATGCACTTCAGGCGAAATAAGTCCTACATTGCAGTCGCAGACAACAAATACTGGCAAAAAAACATCCCAGGCCTTACGGACTACGCCCACGTTGGAGCCATCAACTAAACATAAAATAGTTTTATTGAGTGGTGAAACATCTAATAGACTGTATAGTATGGCTGAAAAAACTTTTCTAAATAATTTTGAATTCTGTCATTATCGTAAACCCAAATGTGGAATAGAACTTATCCTTGATAATATTGATGCAAAGGTCCGAGAGTTTACAGAGTGTGACTACTGTATTATTTATATTGGTGAGGAAGATTTTCGAACAACTCATAATTATATTGAACTCGTCAGTTTTATTCGTGAAAAATTATTACCACTAAATCACACAAATTTTATTATTTGTTTACCCACTTTTAAATACATGGAAAACCATAACATAATGTACAACAGTCGTATAGATACCTTTAATAACCTACTTTATATGGATGTACAGACTTATATGTATGCGTATGTATTGGATTCTAATTTAAATCTGCCTTATACGTATAACATCTATAACCGACATAGCACACTGAATGGTAAGGGATTAAATATTATTGTATCAGACTTGGAACAATTAGTCATAAAATTGTGTAGCCTAGATAAAGTGTTTTCCGATGTTGATTGTGCCCAAAATAATAATAACGACTCACTTAGTCAACCAGAACTACTATCAAATTCTCAGTTTTTTCTATAGTAGCATTAATATTCTTCATCAAAATATAGCCGGATTGATGAACAAATCGGATATCCTAACAATTAAATTGGAGGAACTTTCTAATACTGGGACTAGTATTGACGTTATATGTTTAACAGAACATTTTATTGAAACGGGCTATGAACGTCTATTACATATACCAAACTTCTGTCCGGCTGCTTTCTTCTCTAGGAATAAAAAACGTGGAGGAACTTGTATTCTGGTCAGGGCTGGTCTGCAATACAAAGAAATACCGGAGGTTGCAAAACAGTCAATATCCGGTATTTTTGAGTGTTGTGCTGTTGAGCTGATTTCCCATAAATTGATCATTGTTTGCATATATAGAGTTCCCAAACGCACTCACACATTATTTTATGAAAAACTAGAAAATATACTTCATAAACTATGTCGAAATCCAAATAAAAATATAATATTAGCAGGGGATTTTAATATTGATGTCATAAAAAGAAATAAAATCACTTTAGAATTTGAATATTTTCTATTACAATTTAATCTTAAACTAGCACTCCAGAAACCTACAAGATTGTGCAGTAAAACATGTATAGATAATTTTGCATATAGCTACAAAAAACAATGCAAGGCTGAAATAGTCGATTTGATTTTGTCCGACCATACGGCACAAATACTCAAAGTCCCCACAAAAAGAACTTGTAAACTTAGGTGTTGGAAAATATACAAACAGGAAATTTCTACTGAAAATTTATATAAATTTAAATCCCATCTAAAATGTTTATCTTTTACACATGTTTATAATGCCAATGATGCAAATCAATGTTACGATAGTTTTATGGAAGATTTCCTAATGCTATATAATTTATGTTTTCCTCAAAAAATAGTCACACTAAAAAGTAATAAGAGAACTAAATGGATATCCCGTGGGATAAAATTATGCAGTCAAAAGCAAAGGAAGTTACTTTGGGGGTATAGACATAACCCGACATCTCATAATAAACTACTGCTAAAAAAATACTCTACCCTCTATAGAAAGATCATAAAACTAACCCAGAAAGCTCAAAATAACCACTATATTAATACCTCCCAAAATAAATCCAAAGCTGCCTGGGAAATTATTAATAATTCAAAAATATGTTTGCCGCAAGAACAGATTATGTGTATAAATAGAGACAATTTATCTTTCACTAACCCTAATGACATTGCTAATGAATTAAATAACTATTTTATTGACATAATTGAAAATAAACCACAAACTGACAAACATCCGCCTAATTCTAAGTTTCAAAATTTGACATCACAATCATTATTTATGACTCCCGTTTCAGCATCTGACATAATTAGAATTATCGATGACTTAAAAAATACGAATACTGTTGGTTATGATGGTGTGTCTACCAAAGTAATAAAATATGTAAAACAAATCATATCGCCTCCATTGGCACATATTATCAATATTTGTATTTCTGACGGTATTTTTCCAAATAGCCTAAAAAATGTTATAATTAAGCCAGTATTTAAACAAAATGACAAAACTGATCCAAAAAACTATAGACCAATTGCTAAGATTCCTATAATTTCTAAAATTTTTGAAAAAGTTATTTATAATTCGCTTTACACTTATTTTGAGAAATATAATTTATTTTGTGTGGAACAAAAAGGCTTTCGAAAGAAATGTGGAATAAATATGGCTCTATATGATTTACTTTCCACTGTCATGTCATGTGTTGATAATAAAAATCCTGTTTGTGCTATCTTCACTGACATGAGTAAAGCTTTTGACTATGTAGATCATACACTACTTATACATAAATTACATGCTTATGGTATAAGAGGTAATGTCCTCGACCTCCTAAAATCATACTTAAGCAATAGATACCAATGTACTGAAATTAGTAGATTATGTCCTAAAACTAAAATTGAAACCACTTACATATCGAAACCAAGACTCCTAAGGTATGGCGTACCTCAGGGCAGCGTGCTTGGACCGTTACTTTTCTTAATAGATATCAACGACCTCCCAAAGATGACACAACAAAAAATGGTTCTCTTTGCCGATGACAGCACAGCTATAATAGAATGCACTAATCCCAATAATTATGAAAACGAGATTAATGACTCACTGACAAAAATAATACATTGGCTTAACTGTAACAATTTAGTAATAAATTTAGATAAAACAAAAATCATGCAATTCCATCAACGTCGGGCAAATCCCACTATAAATTTGACTCATAAAAACAAAAAAATAGAATTAGTTAATACTGCTAAGTTCTTGGGTATAATGGTAGACGATAAATTGACATGGAAACCACATATAGAACACCTATGTAACAGACTGAGTAAATCTGCGTACGCACTCTATCAATTGTCTAAAAAAGTAAATATCAGAACGTTACTGACAGCTTATCATGGACTAGTCGCTTCAGTGCTTCGGTACGGAATTATATTTTGGGGGCAGTCAACTGACAGGGAACTTATATTTAAGATGCAAAAACGCTGTATAAGATCTATGTGTGGATTAAAGACTACTGATAGCTGTGTACCATCCTTTAAATCACTGAAAATACTAACACTACCAGCATTGTATATTTTAGAATCTGCAATATTTATAAAAAGCAACCCCCACTTATTCGAAAAAATGTCTGATAATAAAAGAAAGCCAATACGTGCTCAATATTTGTCACTGTTATGTAATATAAAATGCAAGACATCTTTAATGCAAAAGAGTTTTTTTGGCATTGCGCCAAAGATCTATAATAAAATACCAGACAATATTAAAAATATGCCTCAAGTAAAGTTTAAAAAAGCTCTCACATTATTGCTAATTGACAAATGTTATTATAAAATTGAAGACTTTTTAAATGATAATGTTAATTAATATTGAAATTTAGTGTAAACCAACTATTTAATTAATTATGTAAATTGTTCTTTTTTTTCTTTTATAGTTGATAATTGACTACGCATGTTTCCTCTAAAAATATTTGTATGTCAAAATTGACAAGACATAGCGCACTATTTAGTTCTTAAGATCTATCATAAAACCTATGTTTCACAAATAAATTGATTTGATTTGATTTGATTTGAAGAACATCAAAGGTCAACGTCAAATCTATTCTATACAGAATTGCATGTTAAGTTCAAAAGATGGAGGTAATTGTCGCGATTCACTTCTTCAATCATTCAATTACTCAATGTTTTAAAAAAATATCTCCTTAAGTAGTTTATGTCTTACTTTTAGATTTTCATTACCAACGGTTGTAAGATGTTATCATCCAGAATTTTTCCGTGTGCTTCATCAGATAAGTAGTAGAAATAGTTACCTACTCGTTAACAATCTCTGCAATCAAGAATTATGCGAGCATTTTATCTGAATTTTTATAATTATATCTAAAAGTTGTTCAAATGGCTCAATCCTATCGCCCAAGCAGACAGCACACACATTATCACTGTCCCATTCAAATTCAATTCCAAACTTGATTGATACACCCTCCATGTTGGATTTACAAAAAAACCGTATCTTTCCACCGTTGTAAATTAGGTCATCGATTTGAACAGGCCGGGACTATCCAATTTTACGGTTCGTGTGCTCCAACCCCGCGGGACTAAAAGACTTAAGTTAAGTTTCAATGAAAGTTTCTTCTTAGTTGTTATCATGGGTGTTTTGGAATGATATGTTGGTTTAGGATGGTTGGAAACCATCGTAATGAGAAGAGAAGAGACAGTGCCGAAATTAAAGTCAATGCAAACAAGGGTCTAATCATAATTATCAACTACTTTCTACCAAGGCAACCAATTACACAGCAGAAATTTGGACGCCTTGACGTTGATGACCTAACCACAGCCTGGTCTATCAGCGATAACGCTGATAGAAAAGACAAAAATGTATGGAGCTGACATAACCTACCGAAGAGCTTATGTTAATCCTGTTGAAAGTAGTTGTAGAAATATGTAACGCTTTGAAAGCGATTTCTAGGCCCTCTGCTCAAGGTTATATGAACAGCATAGTATTAATCTATGACTTTATTCTTTTGTCCAACATACGATGCCTCTCGGCTGATATATCTGAAGATCATTTAAATCAAATCTGTGAATGTTCAAGTACTAACATCGCAATGAGCCTCTTTATGACTTTCATGACTGGGGAACATTCGTAATTACCACGCATTTCGAAATTATAAGTGAGAGAAGCAGCTCTAACTGCCCAATGACTTAGCCCAAAGCTGCGTCACGACTCAAACGGATGAACTAACCTTACGCATGGAATTTTCCCTAGCATATTCACCGAAAACAAAGCAACAAAATAGAAGAAAATTATAGCCTCTTACAGACAGAGTCAAGCAAACTCCCCTTATAAATATTTACCGATATCCAACAACATAATTCCCTACTAAATTCTCGTGCAAACAAACTGATTGTTGTGCACATATCTACCAAACACTTTCATCGGATCGCGACAACTTCCAAACTTCGGTAATATAAAGTTGGTGCTTGAAATTGTCCGTGCCCATACCTTTGGTTTCCATAACTCGAAGTTATTGGGTGAGATTATACGTTTACGTTACCAAATTTTTGGAATTAAATCCATTCTGCTTTAATTTTTCGAGTGACGATACAAGTTAGTACGTCCCACGCACCTTGCGTACATACTACTAAGCCTTATCTTCATTCAACGTCATCTATATTAGCACCATACCTCATGTGCTTTTTCAAACTAGATCGTGGTGTGATCTACTTTGAAAAAGCATGTGTTTTAACGTCAGAATGAGTAAATAGTACCTAGTCCTTTTCCATACGAATTCGAGTATTTCTTAAGGAGCTTCACTTCTTTTAGAATACTTAGGAGAACAATCATAAGGCTAAGTGTATGCTGAGATGCAGGTGACGCAAGTCCACGTAGCACTGGGCAGAGCAGATTTTGTAATGCATGAACGTACTGAGAGCTGCGTACCTACGCTGCGGCGCAGGCACGTGCCTCACAGACATTTGTATCTGTATCGCTCCATTGTAGTGCCGGCACAGATTCCTGCGCGACGCGTGCAAACCGTCACGTGTTTTTGAACCACACGTCTATTGTTTGTATAGCTAGGACGCGAATGTGTCTGTGTAGCTGAGTCGCAGCATGCGCTCGCGTGTCTGCCTCGCCTGCCCTACCCAGCAAAATCTGTACTGTGCTAACCTGCGTCACTAACGTCTCAGCATACGCTTGGCCTTATGTCTTTATCATTCTCCCATTCCTTTTTCAAATATATTTTTATATACATTGCCATTTTCTATCATCTTACACATCCTTTTCACCCTGTTTAACATTAACACCACCCATTTTATAATTTCAAACTTCAACCCCATTATATTTCACTACCTTCCTCCATTTACAAGCTCGAACGAAACTCGAATCTACCAATTCCCGTTGCCAAAACAGCCTCAGCCCTCACCGTGGTACACCGCAACAATCCAGCACAGTTTGTCGGCCAAACAAATAATTAATCTACTGTGGCTAGAGTTTAATTACTTGTTTGAGTTTGTCTTGTTCGACGTGAACTCACACTAGTACACGAAGATTTATGTTTTATTTGTTGGTTGTAAATGCGGTTGTGAATTGGTCATTATGGGATGCTTTTTGAGTCTTTGTTTTTGCCTGTCATGTCTGCCACATAATGTTGGAGTATCTTAAGTATTCATACACCTGCGCTTCAGAGGACCTGAAAACGCCACTAATGCCGCATTTGACGTGGCCACCTACTATCCCCAACTCATACAACATAATAATATTATTATTATACAATGTGAAATTTAATTCGTTTGCATCTTCTTAAGGGGTCATTGTACTCATCATTATGAACAACTTTCACTATGGGGCCAACACTGAAATCGCGAAAAAAAAATCTGCTGTTCCCTACATTATAATGAGCTATGCGAACATAAATGTATGGAGCAGCAGATTTTTTGTATATTTACATTTACCATCGACTCTAAAAAAACGAGTAGATCTGTTTAGTATTCATTATTCTCTTAGTCTTACACTAAGAGAGTCACTCGATTACATATACAGGAAATATGAGAGCTACATAGCTTAATTATCTATCTAACAGTCATAGGTATTGTATTGAGAACCTTTTCGAGTAAACTATTTTATCAGTTTAATAGTATCTGCTGGATGCGGGCAACGCAAGATTGGTCGTTATGTTCTTATCTTTGGAAAAGGCCTATGCCCAGTTGCAGAAGTTTTTGGGCTAAAATGATCATTACGACGAAAATTAAACTTCTTGATACTGGGATAATATTGCCAAATGTTGTCCCATTTTATGGCCAATACTCGTAGTGTATAGTCAGGTTGAGTTATGCAATGATTTAGGAGGTCATGGTCTTCTTAGAGCAAATGTTTAACGGACAGTATTGAACATGCACGTGAAACGTAGTAGGTACAGGAGGTATAACAGTAATTCAAGATGGCTTAGAAATTTGGCAATAAATGTCCCTAACCTAAATCAATTTCAGTTTGATATAAATCACAAAACATTCATGTACAAAATAATCAAATGATGGGTGAGTGATTGTGTTACGTGTATGGAAAGAATTATACATGTAGGTACACAGAACTGCTTTCCCAAATTCAAAAGACTTCCGTGGTAATTATGGCAATAAAGCGCCAAGATTTGTCTATGTGATACTCGAAAACAGCAGATCAATAGACAACAGATGTCTTATTTCTTGATGTAAAACATGCTCCATTGTGGTGAAATAATGAAAAACCATTGGTACTCGTATAATTATATGTATTGTGTTAGTCCCATTTGGCGTGGATTCTGGGGTGCTTGGAGTAGTATTGTTGATCGACGGGTGTTTTCATTAATTTACAAAAAAACCGGTCAAGGAAAACATCATGAGGAAACCGGCTTAATAAAATCGAAGACATGTGGCATCCACCAACCCACACTGGGCCCGCGTGGTGGATTGTGAGCCAGACCCTCTCACAGAGAAGAGGCCTGTGTCCCAGCAGTGGGAATATTGCAAGTAGCTAATGATAGCTACTTGCAATATTCCCACTGCTGGAAATTATTATGTGTTGCAATGATGCAACACATAATAATTTTCATGTCTTACTCGTAGATACGCCAATCAGTGCTAAACTGGCTTTTGGTGATAATGATAACTGTAATGCTCTGGTCAGCGTAGGGTCCTGCGGTTGATCAAACGGGAAGAGACAGGATTTTTCTTATTTAATTTTCGGCATTATGCTTAATTTCACATCCACTACCTTTTCAAAAACATGGTTGGTGTTATGTCATGTGTCAGCTGAAATCACTTTTAAAGAGAAAAAGATACTCAGGTAAGCAAATCACTTTCACCAGGTTCAAATTGCTCATGCGAAAACAAATACAGTTCTTGGTCCCTATTCAAATCAAGGATGCGGACGTCTGCAAGGACCAGACGACTTGCCAGGTGCCGGTGTAGAAGACCCAGCTGTTTGAAGATTAGGAGAAAAAATGAGAATGTAAGTCAATCTCTAGACAGCCGAGGTCAACCGCGGCGAAGGTGGTGTGACGATCTGATCTTGTTTGTGAGGCTGACATGACCAGAGATCGCACAGAACAGAGATTAGGAAGGAGAAAAGGGAGGTCTTTGCCTAGCAATGGGACAAAATTGGCCAAGAAAATAAATAAACGTGAACGGTGTAACGTGATAATAACGTGTCATCTGTATATTGCTTCCACCGACCGTCCTTCCATCGCGTGAATAAATCTAGTCTCTTCACCAAGAGGACTACACGTCCAAGAGACCCGGAGGTGTTCAGGTTTTCCACTTCGGGCTACAGGTGTTGGAGAACGTGTTGGTGCCAACAGTGCAAGACGCTACCGGCGTCCGTGGTCACTGGCTGTTTAGCCGCGACACGGCGTCTGGTCGCTAACTGTTCAACCACGACACGACGTCTCACCTATTCTGACGATTTTGGAGAGTCATACGTCAATTCTACGTGCGATTATTCTTCATTGGCATTCTGTGACCTCGTAATGGTAGCTTATTGTTTTTTGACCATTAAGGTCACTAATTGGAATATTATAGTGCGTTATTCTGGTTACATAATTGGACGATACTGAGCAATAGAAGGCTCTTGAGCCAGATTCGTAGATCGAGTATATCATACGGCTTTAATGAACATGAATACATAATTGTTTGTACAACTGATGAACATAGTCCATATAAATCGTGTGCTTATTTTATTATTCAAACGCTTTTGCCTCGTTGCCGCTCAGCAGTTTACAAGAGCGCGGGGTTCTGGGTTCAATCCCCGAGTCTTGCTTAGCGTGATTGTGTTTTTGTTTTAGACCCGGTTAATGGTAACAAGATCGGTTAAAGGAAACGGACTCGCTCTCTGTTAGTCCCTAGGCTACCAACATAACCGGAAAAATGTGGGCGTACACATCTCTGCGCTCTCCCTCGATGAATACTTACAAGCGTTATGTACCTAATGTTTGATATCGCAATAATAATTCAAAAAGTTTTGTTATCTTTTCTTTGTCAATATGTATCGTGATAATTATATTGTCCCACTGCTGTGGTTTTCCCCACAGCTTTCCACTCCTCCCAGTACGTTTCTTTCTCCGGCTAATCTTCTGTAAACGCTTCTTCGGCCAATCTTCTTCTTACCCATAAATTTAAAATATCTTCTTCTTTCAGAATTGCCCATGTACGACTCACAGATGTAATTGCTCAGAAACATCATCAACTAAGAACGAGTCTCCGCGTATCCAGAATCTTTGTAGGTTTACTATCGACGCTTACTTTACTTAAATACATACTATTACCAAGTCATTATTATGTCTATTTATTTACTAACTGCCCATGCCTACTCCGAATGAGAAGAGGGCTTCCACTGCAGGCAGCGAGACATTATTTAGTCATAAGCAGCACGCTTAGCATGGCCAGAATAGAAACGGGTTTTGTCGACGGAAGAATAGACAAAATGACAGATAAACAATCTCAATCTGTCATTTGTCTATTCTTCCGTCGACAAAACCCGTTTCTATGGTTATCATGCTACACGTGCTGTTGCGTTTTCGTCTACATGACCTCCATTACAAAAAGTACCTATCACTAGTTATGTGTTAATCTGAATGTGTACTGTTTGCTTTCATCTTATAAAAGTTTCCTTTCCTTAACGGAAACAACATAACAGTAAACCCCGACAGGTTAGTCAGAGGTTGAGAGGTATCTTCCTAGTATATCCGTAGTAGGAAGGTATACCTCTCAACCAACATTCGCCTCGAATCGCGAGTTTTTGTTAAGTCCCTTAGAATAGGGGGCGAGCCTATTGTCATATTAAACTATATTTAGTAAGAAGTATAAGAGCTAAATCGTTTTAATTGGTTCCTTACAGGATATTTTATTAATAACCTACATATAATGAAAAGCTTCTGAAGCAACTTAACTTGTCTTTCTCTTTAAAATTAGAAAAAGATCTCATAATTATATAGTATTTATCCTTTGCTTCGATATATAGTACCAAATAAGAATAATATGCCAAAACTACGTTTTGATAGATGCCAAGCATGAAGATATATATTCTATCAATAAACAAAACTTATTTTGATACATCCAATCCCACACTTCACCAAGAACTTAGAAAGTAATTTATGAAAGTTCCTCTCGGTATTAAAGTTAGCGCCAATGTTTACTCATCAATAGTTTACTCATTTGCAAGGACATGATTAAGGGCTCTGAATAGTTATCAACACTGATGTAGGGAGGGAAAGAGATGTAGAATGTAAGGGGCGTTCTACATTGAAGCTCTGTCCAAAATCAAACTATCACATTTATTTCAATTAAACCATTTACAGGCACTTTTGAATTACCAAATAGTCGGTCAGTTAGTCAGAAAGTTGAAGCTAGTTGCCCATTCCAAAACTTAGATCTTTATGGAAAAGAACGGGCAAGAAACTCAAAGGACACTCTTTTAAATATAGAAAATTATAAAATCCTGCGTACATTATTTTTGTTGCTTCTATATGTGAGAACAATGTACAAAAAATATAAGATTAAAAATAAGCCCTGGCAGTTATGAGTTGACCAGTCACAACTGACGGCGCCGGTTCACGAACATGACGCGTGGATCAGCACCATCCCGCTCAACCATTTTGTAGGGAACCGAATGGTCCAACACACTTGAAACCATCAGCGAGACAAACTGAAGTGAATCCCGCGCGGGATGCGACACAAAAATAGCTCGAGTCGATTGTGTCAACAAACTTGTACGGAGGCGATCAAACGGGCGCGAGTAGTTGTGTGACTTCCTAATCATTCAAAACAATTGACGACAACGGTGTCCCGCACCCCGCACCGAATATAGTACACAGTCATCAATTTCTTTGATAGAAGTCTCGCCACGGTCTTGCATAAGATTACCTATATAATATTCTTTCTGGATCTTGCAGTCGTCTTAGGTAAAACCTACCTACGGTTTACTAATGACGAAGAACTTTGATCACTACTCTCAACTACCAAGCGTAATGACTATCTTATACTCATTAAACTAAGGATTAAATAATACTACATCATTACAAAAGACCAGTATCAAACCCTTTTAAAAGGGCATCAGGACTTTATGACCAATTGACTATGCCTTTACAAGCCGTTAGCGTCAGTACTGATCCAACTTAGATTAGTTGTTGGCTGCGTCTTCCGCGGTAATTACCGACGCGACGTCCAAACTAGCTAGCGTTAATATTACTTCTTGTATTATATAGAAGCCTGGTACTTTTGGTGAAGTGGCACACGTTATGTAGTATTATGTACTTCTTTTATATTAATGTTAGCCTGGTAGCTATGCCACGTAGTTTTGGTCAAATGTCAAACTCAAAGCATTTATTTCAATTAAACTATTGGCACTTCTGACTTGCCAAGGAGTCGGAAGAGTCGGTCTGTTAGTCAGAAAGTTGAAGCTAGAAGCCTGTGTCAAAACGTAGTTAATGTAGTACATACCGACGACCCACCTAGATAGCATTAAAATACTGAATTTCTCGACGACACTGGCAATAATTATACCTATATTATATTAATAGTGTTATATTAGAGCATTTCAAGTAGCAGGCTGGTGCCTTAGGCGGTATGATCACCCTTCTATAACAGTCGGTCGATTCTGTAATAATATCAACGTGAAACTTAGGTGAAGTGAGCATGAAGTGAGCTGTCTCTGTCACAAATCGACCGGTAGGATGCTAGGGATTAGCACTATTGACAGCTCACTTCACGCTTACTTCACCTAAGTTTCACGGTGATATTTTTACAGAATCGACGGCAGTACTTACATATAACATAACTTGCGAAACATGGAAAGATAAATATTTAGTTTACACATAAGGTATCTATAAACTAAAAATTTATCCATATATTACACGAGACCCTTGCGAAAAAAAAGTGTATATGCTAGTTGTCAGAAGCATCCTTAACATTACAAAAACGTTTCTAACATAGGTAGGTACCTACTGTTTCACATTATCATTATTAAGGCGTCCTCTCACGAACTACATCTTATAATATTTTGTGCAACACCAGCCCGTATTCCCAGAAGGAGGGCAGTACCGTTTTACACGGTTCATGTAGCAAAGGAAACAGTTTATGTCTAAGAAAATGTAATTTTTGTTATTACACAGGGGCACGTAGCTCTGAAATAATTTTCATTTTTAGAGCATTTCGTGGCTTTTTTTTAATGTAAAAGGCGGTTGCAATCGTATTTTAATGCCCTTTTTATAAGTACTTCATTCCTAATTACTGCCGATCGATTCTGTGACAGTGACAGCTCACTTCACGCTTACTTCACCTGAGTTTCAGGGTGATATTTTTACAGAATCGACCGACTGATATATACTAGATAAATTATTCATAGTTTATACTGAATTAAAAATAAAAAAATTGGCAAACAAAATACAATGAATTTAAACATTGATTTTATGTTATTATTACTCAGTAGGTACTGCAAATTAATATCGTGCATTTAATTAAATAACAAACTTTATTTTCCTCTTAAAATAAACATGCCTTCAGTTTTCTCAAAAAAAAAACAAAATTTCTCTACAATGCACAATGGCTTAAATATGACGTGGTATTTATAAATTCTACAGTGAAGAAATAAACATTTTTATTATTATTATTTATAACTAGTGTAGCGGGAGGTCACGTCCGTCCTAAGGCGTGTGAACTTTTCTTGACTGCAATATGAAATCACGAGCTTAAGCCACGACTATATCACCAGCAATAACTGCGTAAGTCTCGATCCCGTGGGAATATCGGGATAAAAAGAAAAAAAGAAAGAAAAATATTTTATTTGGGACACGCACAGGAAATACAAACAGTAAGTAATAATAAATAAATTATAAAATAAAAAACAAAAAAGGAGCATTTAAAAACAGAATAATAACGACCTGTGCGAGGCCAAAAAGGCTCCTATCTCAGCATAATGCGGCTGGTATTCTGATAGAAGATAATCGTCCTAATCCAGGTCATGGTCTATCCATGTGCCAAATTTCATCCAAATCTGTTCAGCCGTTTTAGCGTGAAATCGTAACAAACAAACAAACACTTTCGAATTTATAATATTAGTTATCAATGATTTTATTTCTACATGTAGGTTTGTACGTTTTAATAATTTATATATGGTTTCTACAAACACTTTTACACGTCAATACGAGATGATTCGCTGCATGAATGAATGAACGAATGGATGAATGAATGAATGAATGATTATTTATATGTTGAAGAGATAGATGGCATAGATTTACATCCCTATGTAGTTAATTGACCAGCTTTACTTGCTCAAAGCTCAGATACAGTTGTCAGCATCTTTACTGACTCATAAACTCTTGAGCACGTAATACACATGTCTGTAACTTGTTCAGGTACTTTTGTGCAAGTTACAGGCATATGTACTGTTGGACCCATCCACTTGAACTTAGCTCAGTACTCAATTCTAGGTATATTTTGTTAAGTCTGATGATAGCTTACTCGACTTGTTTTTATTTTGGTCAACCAGCTGTCAACATGTTAGGTACCGCAGTTCTTTAAACACTGGTTTTGCCACTCGTGTACAAAAATATTTCCCATGTGGCTCGCTTCTGTCAATATTTAATATTGCCTACAGTTTTCATTCAAACTCAAACTCAAACTCAAATCATTTATTTCAATTAAACCATTACAGGCACTTTTGAATTGTCAAGGAATCGGTCAGTCAAAAATATGAAGCTAGTTGCCCATCACACTCTTTTAAATAAAATAAATTGTTACAAAGTATTGGTTACTCATGTTGGTCATTCATGTTGAAATTATACATGTGAGAACAATGTAGAAACACATGCACGTTAGAAGCGTCCGTAATACAATGATAAAAACAAAGAACAATTCAAAAATTAAAAATCAGCCATGGCCGCTAAGAGTTGACCAGTCCCAACTGACGGCGCCCGTTCACGAACATGACGCATTGATCAGCACCATTCAGCTCAACCATTTTGAAGGGAGCTAAATGATCCAACACACGCGCCACCATCAGCGAGACATCTGAGTGAGCATGACATACTCACAGCCGCCAGGGCACATTCAAGTCAATAAAAAAAGTATTAAGTACCCGGTAAATGGTAGCTCTTTAGTACATAGTACTCACACCTGTGCACTAGCTACGGAACCCTAAAAGAACAAAGTAACAAGCACATTACCAATATGACGCAATATAATAACGCTATTTGTGGTCGAAATGAACACGTTGCGAGATTGTATTACCGAATTAAATTTAATATGTGGTGAGACAAAGTATGATTCGCTGAATTTACTGCTGTTATTTAAAATGTGGGTTATATTATTATGAGGTTTTGTGGTTAGAATATTAAGTAAGGTAGGTATATTATGTCGTGGGGTAGGTCCATATTGTCACAGGTCACGTTAGGAGCCGTATATTCACTGCAATAATAGAAAAAGAAATACGAGTAAGTAGGAACGTAATATTAGGCATGTATAGTAACATAACTCTCGAGCCGCACGCATTTTAAATAGTGCTAGCCTATAGCTGTAGTTTGGTGCCTATAATACCTACGCCCATTTTCATAATTATCCATAAGAACTATTCTTTCCTTGTCTGTGGTAATTCCTTAAATAAACATATAAGCAAATTAGGGCTTCAAGACTGTAATTTTTATGGTGAAAATTGTAAGTTGCGTTATGATATGTGACGTGCGCACTCTTCTGTTCTATGATTTGTTAAAGCAATCATCGTTCCAGTGTGAGAGAGAGATGAAGCTATACAGGACGAATAGCACTATCCTTATTTCACAACGGAAAGGTGATGGTTTTAACACGTTATAGTAAGGCCCCTGTACTCAGCATGACAGCCGCGCCCGAGGCGATCGTATCCCAGCTAGCGCATTCCAGTCGAGTGGTGATAACAACCAGTGCTAGATTATGTTCTTGACCAATATTACTACAGTTGTCTTGTATAGTGTTAGATAGTAGGTACCTATTGTTAAGTTTCGTCCAACATGATCGAGCTCTAGGTTGCTGAAGCCTGAACTTTTGAATATATATTTCGATTGTTTTGTTGGTATATTGGAGTGTGCTAGCTGTCATGGCAAATAAATTTATTTACTGTTTTTTGTTGAGTAATGTGAATTATTTTGCATGCTATTGTAAAGTCAAGAATCAAGTTTTTTTTTTTTTTTCTAACTTAACAGACAGCAGTGCTGCTGGGGAGTTTGTTGCGCCACTTCTTCTTCCCAGCTAAAGCACTAGAAAGTGGTGAAGGGTGGGCGTTTTGGGGGACTGTCTTATGTAATTTTGACGTTCGAAAAGTGCTGATTCTCAGCCTAGATTGAATAAATGACTTTTGAATTTGACTGGTTCATTGTAATTTAATTTACCATTTTATATTGTGGCATGGCTAAATATAGTCCTTATATTGCAATTTTTCTAAGTTCCTGTAGGTGTATTAACACTTTGTTTTAATAATTATAATGTGTTTATTATAAATTATTTAGAGTTAAACTTTCGTGACTAATATTTGTATTGCCAATACAAATATTAGTCACGAAAGTTTAACTCTAAATCTTAAACGATTATGTTTTAGTCGCTTCCCTTTTTGTAGTAACTATGAAAATTTGAATCATTGCTGTTTAAATTTTTGGACTTAGGGATAACTTTAGGTATGTAAATAAACTTCGTATATTATGCTGGTATAGAATATTTTCAGCATAAGTTCAAATAACGTAGGTCCACTTTATTTCTTCGTCAGTGAAACGATAATTGTTTCCCCATAAGCTCTTTCATTTAACATACATTTTTGACATTTTAGATTAGAGAAAATCTGTTTTGCCATAACATTATTAATAGGTCATAATGTTGTAACAAAGAGCAGTACAGTTTTGTTGAAAAAGTGTTACAGTATTGATATACTGTAACACTTATTCAACAAAACTGCGATGATTCGCAGTAATAACTTTTGGTACCAACTGAGTCTTTAACCATCAGTTACAAAACAAGGTCTCTCTCTCATCTTAAATGAAAAAGTTTCCCTACAATACAACTCCACCACATTGTCATTATTTCCCCTCAAGATCTAAAACTAAAATCAGGAACAAGCTCAGCACTACTTGAAGCATTGCTAAGAAGGCTCAAAGCGAATGAAACCGCACCCTATACATTTTCCAAAAACCAACCTTACGCCAAAGACAATAAAGATAACTGTGACTGCAATGATAACTTTGCCACTTATCTTAAAACACTTCTAAATGCAAATAAGCGGGAAACGAGATGCATTCAAGAAAAAGTCGCGCAGATTTTTGTGTCAAAGATACTTAGTTTTGAGTTTAAAGTAGGCGAAGGAAGAGTTTTAAGTTGTCACTAACTTTACTTACAAATTGCTTTTCTAATCTTCTCCGTGCAAGCGCTTTCCCTACATTGCATTCGACGAAAACATGCTGAGTGTGTATGTATGTGTAGATTGTAAGTTGAGGAGAAGTTTTAAAAGTAGTAGAGCTCGTATAAAAGAATTTGCTCAGGGTAGGAATACTAGTTGTACATGATAGGGTATTTGACTGGATCTTTTTGATTCGTTTTAAAAACATAGAGACAACATAAGTCTGAATTAAAAAAAAAAATGCTAAGTTGTACGCTGACGTCACAATACAGGGACGTAACTTTAGTACAATGATCGTTTTCCGTGACAAGGACAGAAGAATAATTTCAAAAGCGTCAAAACTTCTCAATTTATCAACCGATATTTTTTTTCACAAATCGTCTTTTTAAGTAACATCTTTAAAATAAGTAATTAACATAATTCATGTATATTCTTAATAGTACGAGTACTCAAATACCATATTTTGGCATCACGCAGTATTGCTGTGTTAGGTAAAACTGAAAAATAATAGCTAAATAACGTTGTTTTGTTTTGGTTTGAAAGTTATCTAGGTTATTTTTAATTTTCAACTTATTCACTATTTTCTGCTCAAAAAAACACATAAAAGTAAATTACAACACGCAAATTAGAACCAATCAAAACCAAAAGCTTTTAGAAGTATGAAAACCCCAACTACTACAAAAACGCCAACTAAAAAAGTATAAACAATACATTATAGACAGACAAATTTAAAATCCGCAGTCACACGTCGTCTTAATAAATCGAACACATTACGTGTGACTCCAGATTTTAATTTGTCCGTCCGTGATGTCTTGTTTAAGTAAGTATACCTTTTTAGTTGGCATTTTTGTCGTAGTTGGGTTTTAGATTTTATAAATTTATTTTTAATTTAAAGTACATTGGGGTTATAATATACATATTTTTGAAATGTGCTGATAAGCCCTGTAATTTGATACCCAACAAAATATGTTTTTTTTTTTTTTTAGTTCATGACAGTTTTTGTCCTCTAGAGGGCGACGTATTCAATTTAATGTGACCTCACATAGCTTATAATTAATGGACGATCAAGACGCTTCTAACGATACCTCATTTGTCTAAATGATGAGTAGTAGAAGTTATGAGGAAACAGATGAACATACATACATACATACCGGTCAAAATCATAACCACTTATTTTTTATTCGCCGTAGTCACGTACAAAGGGGATATATTATCAACTCTAAAATCTATTTCGATACTATAAGTTTCCTCCTCCACAAATAGCCAATTTTCATTTTCCTTTCACCCCAAAATAACTCAGAAAATTAAATAATTTAATTTCCGGAACAGCCTCACAAAATATTAGTAATCATCTTTATAGGGAAATACCACTTAGCGTTCATACCCTAAAAACATAAGCAAATAAAGTGATGTAAGGAAACAGACTGTGGTTATGGGGGGCTATTCCGCACACCTGTTCAATGTAGATTGAAACAAGTCGACGGAATTTTAAGCAAAATGGAAGGGATATCGGAAGCTATGGCTGAAATACTGTTAGGTAATTGACCCCTTTGTGAATATGTATTAGGTAGATTGGAATTTGTTGTAAATTTTATGTAGTAAGTAGGTTTATAGTTTCGAGGAAATAGCCAAGCGTTTGCGTACCTATCTAAATAATAGGTAATAAGCAGCTCAAAACGTGACTAAAAGATTAATAATTATTACAAAAGGATCTTAGTCATCATTCGCTTAGCCTTTTCCTAACGAGCTGAAATTGCGAGCCTACATATTCTAGTGCGGCTGAAATAAATTCGACCCGACTTTTACGACGTAATTAGGGGTCAATTCATTTAATTTATTTATTTTATATATACTTTATTGTACACCACAAAAAATAATAACAATAAAATAATAATTAAGCACTACAAAATATACAATGGGCGACCTTATCGCTTTCTGCGATCTCTTCCAGGCAACCTTAGAATGGACAGTGATTTGCCTGGACATAAAATGGGGCTGTCGTTGGTGTAAATAATAAGTATACAATATACTAGAATAGATACACAGATAAATACATATCCTAAATAATAGAGATTTTATGATGATTTTGTCTAGTGTTTGAAGGATTTGATTTTCGGGCCTCTTGACACATTACAGGATGCTATGCTCTAACTAAAGAATTAAATTGTGTGATAATTCAAACTTAAACTCAAAGCATTTAAACTCAAGGCATTTATTTCAAATAAACCAATTACAGGCACTTTTGAATTGTCAAGGGGGTCGGTCAGTCAGAAAGATGAAGCTAGTTGCCCATTCCCAAGCGTAGTAGGTACCTATAGAGAAGAACGGGCAAGAAACTCCACGGACACTCTTTTAAATCAAATTAAACTAAAAGAACAAAAGCAGCATTAGTCACAGTAATCACCACGCTTGCTCAAGGCGGATTGGCGATTTTAGAATTATGTTATTTTAGCTATATGTAAGCGGGCACGCCCTTTATGCCTGGAAACTTTTATTCCGGTATTAAGTTCTGTTTATGTTTTGAGTTTTTATTTTTGCTTGAGTATATATTTCGATTGTTTTGTATATTGGCGTGTGCTAGCTGTCATTATGGCAAATAAATTTATTTTCTGTTTTGTGTTTTCTAACTGAACAGACAGCAGTGCTGCTGGGGAGTTTGTTGCGCCACTTCTTCTTCCCAGCTAAAGCACTAAGAAGTGGTGAAGGGTGGGCGTTTTTGGGGGACTGTCTTATGTAATTTTGACGTTCGAAAAGTGCTGATTCTCAGCCTAGTTTGAATAAATGACTTTTGAATTTTGAATTTTATATCTAATATTTTATTTTTTATTTCATTTAGGTCAAGCTAAAAAAAAACTCAAAATACGAATTTCGTTTTGAAGTCGGTTTTCCTCTACTAAAGGAATTGCATTTTCATGCATACTGTTGTTTTAAGATTATGGCGCCAGTAACATTGCAAGCTGTTACTAAAAGAATATGAGTTTGCTGCAGTACTTACCATTTAAAAGTAAATAAAACGGAGTAAGAAATAATAGACATTCAGTGTTTCGAATGCATCCTTTAATATTAAAATACAACGGGTTTGTCTGTCCTTCAGTGCCGTGATAACTTGACAACCGATGATTCGAATTACGCGAGTTTTAATTCATAGATAGATCAAAGCAGGCGGAACTGTGGGCACAGCTAGTGTTCTCAGATATTGGATTCTATATAAAAAACCCATTTATTCCCAGTAGTTCCATGTAGCTAGTACGTGTAACCCTCCTAACTCCTAACCTCCACATGTAACCTAAAAATAATAATATTTTGTACCATTTTTTCCAAGTAATTTTAAACTAGTTTCTTTCATATAATTCAAATCATTTATTCAAGTAACATAGACTCATAATAACATTAAAGGTAGGCATAAAATTTACAAATAAAATTAAGATTAAAATTAAATTAAATTAAAAATTAAAATTACAATTACAAACAAAATTCATTAAAAAATTGTATTAAAACTTTAAAAAACAATTTAAATACAATATAATTGCCCGTCAAAGAAAGAAAGAAATAAAGCGACACGTAACACGCTTGGAAATATAAATTTTATTACCTCCAAGCGCGCCACGTACCGATTACAGCAGTGAGTTATAATGGCATAATCCAGCCTTCCCGCGAGCGCGGCCAGCATGCAGTTGGCGCTCCCTCGCACGCGCCGCACCAGCGAATTGCTTCGCTTGCGCATTGTTGCGTAAAAACAATCAACGCGGGCTTCCGCAAACATCGTCGATGCGCTGCAATAGCGGGGGAGCCCCAACATCATCCTGAACGCGTTGTTAAACTGAACACGAAGAGCACTGTACGATTTTTGGGTGTAGTCAGACCACAGACTGCAGGTGTACATTGTGGTGCAGTATGCTCTAAAAAGAGTTATTTTAACCTCAGTCGAACACCTAGCCACCTAGTCTAGTCATATGGAACTGCTGCAACTATTTAGTTCCATGTGATTATAATTGAGTTCCATATTTGATAATTCGAATTTTCACCAAAACCCTCACCCACGCATATTGCGAAAACACGGATAATTAGACAGTGGTAAAAACATTTCTGCGAGCAACTTGGAAGAAGCAACTTCAAATCATATAATCTGCCTGCGACTGGATAACTGGATAATTATTCGTCATTTTGAACTGGGTGAAATAGGTTAGAACTGCGACCAACCGCGCGAGAGCCGAACGAGCGAAGCGAGCGGTGCCGCGGCGGCGGCCGGCGAACGCTACTTCCAAGTTGCTCGCAGAACATGGAACTACGGGGAATAAAGGCCTAAAGTTTGTTAATACCCCCACTAGTGCCACACACGGAACTAGTGAGTTGCAGTAGTTCCATGTGGAACAGGTGAGTTGCAGTAGTTCCACGTGGAAATAGTGAGTTGCAGTAGTTCCACGTGGAACTAGTGAGTTGCAGTAGTTCCATGTGGAACTAGTGAGTTGCAGTAGTTCCATGTGGAACTAGCTACATGGAACTACTGGGAAGAACGGAAAAAAAATACCTAAGTGAACACTAATTAGAAAGAAAGGAAAGAAAAATGCGTTTATTCTCAAACTCAAACTCAAACTCAAAGCATTTATTTCAATTAAACCATTTACAGGCACTTTTGAATTGTCAAATAGTCGGTCAGTTAGTCAGAAAGTTGAAGCTAGTTGCCCAGTTCCAAAACGTAGATCTTCATGGAGAAGAACGGGCAAGAAACTCCAAGGAAATTCTTTTAAATATAGAAAATTACACAATCCTGGGTACATTATTCTTGTTCCTTCTATATGTGAGAACAATGTACAAAAAAAACATAACAAAATAATAATATTGACTTCAACCTGAAGTGAAAATCCTTTTACTTAAAACCAAAACCACCTCAAACTACTCGTATCTTAAAATATCTGAGATATATGGTAACATACAAAAAAAAAAGACAAATAGAGCCTCCTTATTGCATATGCTATATGCATGCTAATTAGTCTAATTATTATTTATGAATCTTATTTTAATTTATATATTTATTCATTTATTTAGTGAAATAGTCGATGATTTTAACGAAAACGAGTGCGTAAAATTTCATGAACAGACCTTTGGGCGTATAGATACTATGGAAAAATGACTGGATGTATTTACACAAAATAAAATTATTTGAACTTTTGAAAAAAATTATCTATCTCTGTACGGTTTCTATTGTGCCATTTTTTTTACTACATAAGTTATTTATTTACGCCCAAAGACGAGTTCAAATTTGTGTTGAAATTTGGAAGTTTCGACGCTCCTAACTTCCAAACCAATTTTTTTTTTCCAATTCTGCTTCCATACATGGCTAGATAATAACAAGACAAATTAATATAATTTTTAGTTTTGAACATACACCGTCATACAGAGAGTAATCACCGTACTACGTTTGTATTGTAGAATGACCGATCAGAGTACCCTTAAGACTCGTTTCTAGTCATGGCCACTTCAGTTCGTTTATTCTTGCAAGTTTTATCAGTAGCTAACTCCAATTCCTTCCCGGATAAATCCATGTTATTTCCTTGTATAATTAATTAATCATAGAACAAAGGCTTTGTAGATAGTTCCGCTTAGTAAAATCCTAAGAAGCTCGTGATTTGAGCATATAACAATCCCAGCACAATCAGAATAAGTAATCTTGCTATCTCTTTATCTGCTATGTTTCATTTGGTATTCCCTTTGGCTCTAATGTCCGTACAATTCGTGTTTCTCGAGTAATTAACTGCGAATTTTCTTTAAGTAGTTGTTAGTGGGATTGGGATGGCTTCTTTGAAGTTTTGGTATTGTGAGGATAAAAGTCAGAATAATGAAGCTACTCAAGATATTGCAAGACTATTGTTCGTAGGATTTACGAAATGAATTTTGTTTTTTCAAATAATGGGTGGAAGATTATGCAAACGAAATTGGATACTTAAGAGCACATACTATATTGTTTAGGGAATTTGTGAATCGGAAAATAGTATTTCGTAAACATGAAACCCAACCTTTCTCTATAAAGACGTGAAATACGCGAGTCATAATTTTAAGTAATGACGTCAAAAATAAATATATACCAACTTTAATCAGATACCAAATCAAAGCCACGTTTATTAACATAATTAATAACGTAACTTTCAAGATGTATCATCAAATATTTGTCAAAATCCACTTTCTGTACATACATAGACACATAATTATATAAATCTGTTCAAAGTCAGAACTCAAACAGTGCCGGGCTCGCAGGTAGAATAAATTAATGCAGAGAGACCGTGAACATGTGTTGTATGTTGGAGTAGGTAACTTGGAAGTCCGCCACCTGGCGCCCACATCTTCGTGGAGGGCGTCAGGATTGAGGTGAAGGCCCAGATGAAATATCTGGGCCTTGTACTCGACAGCAGGTGGCGCTTCGGCCCGCATTTCAGCGGGCTGTCGTCGCGCCTGCTGAAGACCGCGGGCGCTCTCTCGTGGCTCCTTCCCAACTTGGGGGGGCCCAGCTCGCGATGCCGGCAACTCTACGCCGGCATCCTGAGGAGCATGGCCCTCTACGGGGCCCCCATCTGGGAGGAGTCCCTCCACAGACGGGAGAACGCCGCGGCCTTGCGGGCACCTCAAAGGGCGATAGCCCAGCGGGTGGCGCGGGCTCATCGCACGGTGAGCTTCGCCGGGGCATGCGCTCTGGCCAGCACCCCTCCTTGGGAACTCGAGGCGTGGGTGCTCGCCAGAGTGTACGAGTGGAAGGCGGGGCGGAGGGCTTCAGGTCAGCCCTTCGCCCCGGAAGAGCGGGAGGCCGTCCGGCGGTCCGGCGTCACGGCGATGCGGGAGCACCGCTGAGTTTTAGTGGGTATACTGCACTTAGACAGGAGTCCCACATACCCCGACTCGTCCCCCACGAGCCGGGGACGCGTAACGCATTTCTCAGCGAAAAAAAAAAAAAAAAAAAAGTGATATGACAGGTTAATTTCGTGTTGGGACATATTTTTTTAAAGTAGTAGGTTTGAGTTGGTTTTTAGACGATTGGAAGGACAGTGATGGAGATTTTGTTATGTTTTAAAGTAAAGTTTCTCTGTAAAGGTTGATAAAAAAAAAAGAAGATTGTCTGATTGTCGCCCATTTTATCATATTGTTGGATTTGAGGTTCAGTTTTAGAACAGAATTCTTGAAGCTATTGAAAACGGCGAAGCCGGCTAGCGAGCCGAAGCTGCGGTGGTGAGCGTTATAACCATCTGCGACGATAAGCTCGCGGGCGGGCCGCCGGAGCTCCGCAGCGCCGGAGCTGTGACAGAAACCATGCCTGCTGCAAGTTGCATGCTCGATTGCATGCATGGTGTATGCTTGTTTGCATGTTTTTGTAAACTTTCTGCGATATGATGGTTCTACTTTTTAATAATAATTATGGATAAAATTTATGCCTAAACATGATTATGATGACTTACAAAATTATGAGTTTTTAATGTATGATAAATTAGTGTATGCCAAACGATTTTCTGCGAAATGAAGTTTATGCTATCCGCTTTTATGCAAAATAATTTTATGACATAAGAAGTTAAAAGGTGGACCCATTTAAAACTGGATAAATGGGAACAATACATGCAAGCACACGACCATGACACCTAGAACTATTTCTACGTAGTAATATCCACTATCGTATCCTGGACATAAGTCTAAGCCCGAATCTAGACTTATGTCCAGGATACTGTCCGTGATTTAGACTAAGGCACGAACATTATTCACCACGCATGGGTTACCATGCGTGGTGAATAATGTGCGTGGTGTTCGTGCCTTCTCTGTATGAGATGCCTTTGCTCTGCAGTTGGACAATAATTCGGCTGCTGTTATAAGCATTCCACTATCATTCTGCACTAGTTACCTATGATATAAATAATTCACGTTAAAACTTATCAGGATTCTAACACGCAGCCATATTATCCAAACCCGTCTTCAATACCTCCATTCTTTCCAGATGTAGGTACTTTTCAAATTACACGCACCATCTAACACAACATTACCTCCTCTTATTTTCCGACATCCATTACGTCCCATCCCTGCCTCCATATTGTGAGCTTAATCTGCATGTCGTTACGAGCGGTGTCTCAACTCATCCATAATTCACATAATGACGACAAGCAGAATACTGTAGAGAGGAAATAAATTATTCACCGAGCTAGTTATTTAGATTTAGGTGGTCATGATGGCGGTCATGTAAGCAGTGAGAAAAAAGAATGGACTTAGGAGGAAATTAGAAGGGTTGCCATATGAAACTGGCGTTTCCCGGAATTGTGAAAGTGAAGTTAAGGTACGAGGATGAGACTGAGATGGTTAAGAAAGAAAATGAAAGGAAATATGAATTAAACTGGTGGAGAATAGAAAAATATGACTATATTCCAAAATAAATAATGTTGAAACTTTGTGAATAGCAAATTGGAGGTAGAGATGGAAGAGACAGCAGATTATCACAACGAAAAAAAAATCCCTTTAACATTAAAAAAAATCCTACAACCTTTAGTTTTTTTGTTTGAAAATCTGAGCCTTAATCAAAGGATTGGAATAAAATCTTAAGTATTGAAGACAAGTCAAACACTTTTCGCATCTTCAAGAATGATTTAAAGACTTGTTTAACTAATTTCCTTTCCAACTGATAGCATATTTTAAACCTTAAAATCGTCATTATCAAAGAGTGGGTGTAGAAGAATATCTCACAATCCAACCCCTTCAAGGGCACAATGTTTATACCGCTAAGAATTTCTCATATATTTCCAGATCTCGCAAAATAAACATCTATAACCAAATCAGGGGTGGTAATGAGCACAATTTCTGCTGTAAAATTATTGAAGGATAAATCTTCATTTTTTTTAATTGTTTATAATATCTGATTTTACGAGCTAATTAGATTTTAAAATGACGTCATCAGAAATTTCAATTTAGAATTAAGTCAAGACCGCTCACACGGTTCCCCTATTCCTTTCGAAACAGGAGGAGACAAATCAAAGGCGTTTGTATTGCGGCGGTGCTGCATACATTATTAAGCAGAGCCTTGATAAACCGACAAATTCGTATAACACCACCAACTAAGCTTTGCTGTTCGAAAATTGGCTGTAGAGCATTTGCAACCTTATCTAAACTGATTAAGATTAACACTAGATTGAACTTTTCTTTGATAGATGCAAATATAAGTATGTCGACTTCAATTTCGTTCACAATTATTTTGCTTTTAGTGAACTATTTAATTCGTTCTTATTACGAAAGCGTAAGGTTCGGGTTCCTTTGTCGGTTAGACTATGTAATGGTCTTATAAGAAAACCACCAAGAGAATTCATCAAGTTTGCTTAAAATGTTGATATTTCAAATTCCAAGTCTTTAATGGAGCGAATGTTTGTATTGTAAGGATTGTTGGTATTAGGCGCCTTATTACAACAAAGATTAAGCACTGTTTCTTCCGCTTGATTTAATTTCTAACCAACTTGTTTGGGATTTTCAATTTCAAATAGAGTATGATCTTGATTTGAGGGAATACATTATTTTGTTTTCATGGTTCTTTAAAAAGTTCCGCAGAAACCAACATCAACAGTTAATAGATCGATTTGGAATAACACCTGAACGTTTTACTGATTTTCTTTTCACGTAAGTGAGCACACAGTGAGTAAACAGATTATCATTATCTTCTTATAATTTGAAGCGTATAGAACTACTCTTGACGAATAAAACGATGGATAGATTTTGCGTGACATAGAATAGAAAAGAATTTTCTTTTATTCGAGTAACCAAGACTCAACAACAAGATTGTTAGTAAAACTTACGACTATATTAGTAAGCACAGACACTAAACAAAAACAAGGAAAAAAATACAAATAATAAGAAATAATGGTTGGTCACCGTTGCGACATCCCATGAGAGACGGCACAACAGTGACTCACGTATACATAGTCCAGGCAACTCGCAACCATGCTTTAGACACAGTTGGAGCTGCCCCGCACCCTGTGCACCACGGAAGCGCACCTTTTACGCATTGTTGCGTAAAAGCAATCTACATGCGCATCTGCAACCATCCCTGACGCACTACAGAAACGGGGCAGCCCCACCAGTATCCTAAACGCATTGTTATATTGAGCGCGGATAGCATAATACTAAGAATGATAGAAGATGCGCGGAAGAAGATATGCTGCACTGATCACAAATAAATTGGTATATGGGTAGGAGAACAATAATCATGTATAGCATTATTTTTAAAACATGAATGAGTTCATTGTCTGATCTTAAAACGATCAAGGCTCACCGACCTACTTCCTTATATTAATTTTGTATTTAAAATATAAAATACAGTAACGTATCTTGATAATGCCATAATTTATGATCAAAGCAGCCAAATAAATAAATAAGCGCCCAAACATTTTGCTAAATATTTAAAAGTTACAAATACGAATTGTTTATTTCTTTAACAAGATTTGTACGACATAGATAGTGATAGAAGTGTCTTTTTAAGTATATAAATGCTTGTGTTAAATAGTACTATTTTTTTGCAAGTTTTTGTGAAAACTACTATTTTTCTTCAAAAAAGGTGGCAAGCCTAATTCACATACAAAAATTATGCAAGTTACAACCTCAGTGTTTTTGCTCACCCCGACCACCTGACTCCCAAACTCAGAGCCTCTTAGAATTCTGCGGGCTTAGTACGCTATAGTGTACTTAGCATAAATTCTGGGGTTAAAGTGGGGATGCAAGCATGCACTTGTGGTAGAAACTATCGTGTTGTTACGTCATAGCTTGCTAGTTATTGTTGAGGGGCCTACGTGGTTTGCTACGCCGTAGCTGATAGCGCTACGAGAGCTACGAATGTGAGAGCATAGCGCTACGGCTGAAATTTTATCAGTAGCCATATTTTGTTTCTCTAACGCCCACTATTACTACAAATAACTTAATGCGTATTGCGTTAAACATCATTCTGTATCTGTCATCATGTTTTTAGGGTTCCGTAGCCAAATGGCAAAAAACGGAACCCTTATGGATTCGTCATGTCTGTCTGTCTGTCCGTCCGTATGTCACAGCCACTTTTTTTCGAAACTATAACAACTATGCTGTTGAAACTTGGTAATTAGATGTATTCTGTGAACCGCATTAAGATTTTCACACAAAAATAGAAAAAAAAACAAAAAATTGGGGGTTCCCCATACTTAGAACTGAAACTCAAAATTTTGTTTTCATCAAACCCATACGTGTGGTATATCTATGGATAGGTCTTCAAAAATGATATTGCGGTTTCTAATATCATTTTTTTAAATAAACTGAATAGTTTGCGCGAGAGACACTTCCAAAGTGGTAAAATGTGTTTTCCCCCCTGTAACTTCTAAAATAAGAGAATAATAAAACCAAAAAAAATATATGATGTACATTACATGTAAACTTCCACCGAAAATTGGTTTGAACGAGATCTAGTAAGTAGTTTTTTTTTAATACGTCATATTTATTTATTTACGGAAAAACAAACAGTAGCACAATAAGGTTACACTTATTATCTTGAACATTAGGTACATTATAACAATTATGCTACCCACTACGTTCTCCACAGATTACAATTTAAAGTACTTAAAAACTAGCTAGTAACACAGACAATACCTAGCACAGCACACCTAGGCGTTATCCCAGAGTTCATATCTGGATTTTTAGAATTAAAGTCAATTTGTGTGCGTACATTATTAAACATTACTAAGTACGTTAATTATACAGGGTGATTGGAAGATGGGTGCAAAGCTTTAAGGTGAAGATAGTATAGACAATTTAAAACCATTTAAGCCATGGTTGTCTTAGACGAAGTCTTACCAATTTTTTTTATTTTTATTAAGGTTTAAAAGACGTATTGTACAATTTTTTTATTTTTTCTGAGCTTTAAATGTCTGTAAAAAAAATGTCTAATGACACAGAAGCCTAAAACATGTTTTGCTTGATTGCTTACACATTACTTTAATTAAATAAATAAAAAATGAATTCATTTATCATTCAATTTGGCCATAATTATGCAGTTTACATTAAATTTTGAGAATTTCCGAAAAAAAACTTAAAAATTTGGTTAAAAATATTTGGTAAGACTTCGTCTAAGACAACCATGACTTAAATGGTTCTAAATTGTCTGTACTATCTTCGCCTTAAAGCTTTGCACCCATCTTCCAATCACCCTGTATAATACTTTACTGATTCTTTAGGATTACTTGGATTTGTTTCTTACATACATTTTTAGTAAGAAAAAGAATGTCGATTGAATTAAACTCATTGTTGTATGTCTCAACTAAACGACGAAGTGGCGAAAGCAATCATCAAAAAGTCATAAATCGTAAACCACACGGAACCCTTCATGGGCGAGCCCGACTCGCACTTGGCCGCTTTTTTTTATTATAACCGACCGATCGATGTGGCCAACCTAAGGAAATGTGACTGCGCATTTATCCGCGCTGATGGGCAACTGAGTCCACATAGAAAGAAAGGACATTTTGCTTTCCTATTTTAAGCCTAAGCTAACTAACTAACTAACTAACCATTCGAGAAAACCTGTGTAAGGTTATGTTTTTCCATACTTCAAGAAAATAACAAGAATGAAAATCATTTTCCATTTTCTTAACACCTCATCTCACCGATATGAGAACTCGAGTGGATTAGAAACCTCCTTCCTCCGACAATTACTACGAAGTTAGGAACAGAACTGGAGCTTTGTAAAGTAATGGCTTCAAAGGGAATATTGAGATGGACTCATTTGAACTGAGAACGTGGTCCTGGTGGTATACTGCTGTGGAAGTTGTCAAACATGTGGGAGAATATAACTTTTAATACTCGGAGTGTGAAATTTTATGTTCATGCCTTTTGGTATTCTCATGAATTGGTATTTTAATGATGGTCTGGCAGTTTGAGTAGTTGATGCGGCCTACCCAAATATCCTTTCTTTGGTATTGTTCGTCGATTTGAGCTCCCTCAGTTTTGAGTTGAGCTCCACGATTACTGACAAATGCTTACACTGACTGGACAGGTCCACTCAAATCTGTGTGGTTCTTTCCTCAAAATACCATTTCAGACACTAATCCACATGGTCCTCATATGACTTGACCAAGATTATGTCTGGACTTTAAAAGAGACTACGACCTCTGCGTTTGTTTCGGCCTTTCTTCTCAGAGTAGTCGGATAGGAAACACCGACCTCATCTAGCTTATTTTTTAATATTTTTTTATATGACGTGTAAAAGTGATTCCGATATCCTGTTTACAGACTAAACAATTTCATTTCATGATATTCCCATCGGCAAAAATGACGGCTTCCATACAAAGTTTTATCTTTCCAATTTATTTCCTTTCTCCAAAACTCCATGCTTCTAGACCAAGCGGTTCAGATATTGCGTTGTCTATCAGTGAATGAATGAATTTAAGAATTTTATTAAGTAGATAGAAATAGTTCGGGTCGCCATGATTCGGCAAAGTTGGATGGCTAAATGTATATTTTGCCGACCGGCTGTGCTGAATCGTACCGACCCGAACAAGTGTGCTTACACTTGTACCCCTTACTCCCTAACTATTCCAGCAGTGTACCACAGACAATTCAATGAAACTAGGGCGTTTTTGTCTGCGCTCAGTTTCATGCTTAGTGTATTTTTTTCTGGAACGAGCTTACGACCACCCTCTGTTTTTACCGTATCTTCCGTTTTTGAATCTCCGAGGGTATCGACTCGCCTCTTGTTGCTACTGAAGTTTATATAACGTGTAAATGTACTGTTTTAAGTGTATTGGTTCGTTGTGAATAGTCATTAAAGAGTACGCGCGAGAATTTTTCTTTGGGATTACTTTTTTGTATACAAAAAGCTTCTAACAAAGTATGCTTTTGTTCTGCAATTATTAATCTTATTACGAGTAGGTACCGTTTTTAATCAAATTGCGTAAATCTCGTAACTTGTGTGCATGATACAATAAAATGTTAAATGGCAAATGGTACGGTTCAATAGACTATTCAATTCAGATTACATTGCAGCTTTGATTACTAAGCTTACTCACTGCATGTTAGCTATTTCAAGTCGTGGTTTCCAACATGACAAGAACCAGCATAAAATAGCATTTCTTCATATATAAAATCAAGTTTTTCCAACTGAACAGACAGCTGTGCTGCTGGGGAGTTTGTTGCGCCACTTCTTCTTCCCAGCTTAAGCACTAGGAAGTGGTGAAGGGTGGGCGTTTTTGGGGGACGATCTTATGTAATTTTGTCGTTCGAAAAGTGCTGATTCTCAGCCTAGTTTGAATAAATGACTTTTGAATTTTGAAAGAACTACTCGTGTAAATGATCATTACAGCCATCTTTAGATAAAGGTCCCAACAAATAGAACCAGTCCTAGTTACCCTGTGAAAAAACACCGCACCCAATTCCGAACCACAAACAAACTATACATCGCATTCATTACTTCCCAATGCAAATACGCACTCGAAAACCGAAGCTAATGGACAGTTTAAATTCCATTGCGCCCTTTGATAGGAAAAGCAATAAAATTGGCTTTCAAACGTCAAACGGTATGGTAATGGATAAGAAGCTTTTATATTCGGAGCACGATGCCGATATTTCACGAGTAGATCTGTTCGGATTCAGATAAAAGGGAAGGGATGAGTGGAAATGGATTCTGCTTTTTATTTCTTTGATATTTTGAGTTCAGGCTAGCTGGTAGAAGGAAAGGTTATGTGTATAGATTTGTTACGCAAAATACACTGTTTTTTCGCCAAGTAGCTGTAGGTACTGCAGTATTTGAGATGTTAGTTTTATTTTTTATTTTGCCATTTTTATGTCACATATTAACATATTCTAATTAACTTACTAACAGACACATTAAGTATAAAATAAACGTGTGCTGTCAAGGGACAAAGGAACAAACGCACGCACACACACACTCGTAATTAAGGGCTCCCACACAAAACTGCGATGCGATGCGATCCGACGCCACATCGCAGGATTTAAAGGAGCTTTGTTTTTTAGGAGCTCACAGAATTTTGCAATGCGATGCGAATTCGAAGTTTTGTGTGGGAGCCCTATTAGAAAGAGAGGGAAAGTCGCATGGAGGGAGCATGACACTTATTATTTATTTATTATTTATTTATTTATCAACTCATCATCACTATCATTACAGGATTGTCCTAATTCAGTAGTGTGGCTACAATTACAGTTTTATTATTTATCATATTCATAACATACTTGTCCTTATGTGACGATTTCTACCGGTCTCCTATTGCAAATCACGAGAATAAAGAATCCTCCTAACAACAAGGTAAACAATAAACATGGGGGTTGAATGTTGGTGAAATTATAGCCACATTATACTTTTGACTTTGCCTCCGGCTATGGTTCTCTAAAAAAAAAGCACGGCTACATTTTTTTTATATTGTATATTATGCTTTTTAAACGCCACGCGTAAATTGAGAAAATATTTCTAAAGACTGAAAACTATTAACTTTCGGAAAACAATTAATTTGGAAAAAAATGTTTAGGTAATTATCTTCAAGAAAACGCTTGCTTAAGTTTCTACAATATTTGTTTGTATTACTTACTAATTCAATCGAAGAACAAGTTTTTCACATATTACAAAACTAACAACGAAAACTTTAAAGATTCAACTAAAACTAAGCACATTTAATTTTAATACAAAAGCTGCTTCCTCAACAATAACCATTTCAAGCACCTGAGCAGATTCTCGGCATACACTTTACCTAAAACGTTCAGTCCCAAGCGAGTTTAGTACTAAACTAAGCCCAATTTCTATAGCACTAAGAACCTAAATGCCATAAATTGAATGTTCACGCACTTTCGTGCCTACATTTTAAGGGATTATGATAGTTATTTGCCTCAAAATAAAGGCGAAAATTGCGTGTGTTTTTCAGTTTATCCTGTATTGAAATGTTCGCGGTTATTGAAAATTGTGATTTGATGACATGATTTTTTGGGGGAAAGGCGAAATTGATAAAAAGTTTTATTACGAGGTATGCATACGAAATTGAATTTTTGATAAGTTATAATATCTATATAGTTTTGCATTTTATCCTGCACAATGTTATTATAAATTTATTGGATATCCGCATAATTTGAAAGTCTTCATTCAGTGCGATCTGTCAGTTTTGATTTACGGACCCGAAACATGGACACACACGGGAAAAATAAAAGAATAGGGAAATAATAGTACAGTCGCCATCAGATATATCGTAGCAGGCAAGGTGACCAAATACTTCTGAACAATTTAAAATGTCAATAAGTTCGATACAAGTTTCCATTAATATCTGAACATTAATTACTTCATTAATATCTGAGCAGATGCTTGTCAATAATTTCTATAGTTACCTACTCTTACAACGTTAAGTGTATCTACGCAGATAGGGTATAAATTCAAAAATTAAAATTCAAAAGTCGTTTATTCAAACTAAGCTGAGAATCAGCACTTTTCGAACGTCAAATTTACATATGACAGTCCCCCAAAACTCCCACTCTAGTGCTTTAGCTGGGAAGAAGAAGTGGCGCAACAAACTCCCCAGCAGCACTGCTGTCTGTTCAGTTAGAAAAAAAAAAGTTACTTGATTCTATACAATAGTATGCAAAATATAGGGTGGTCTTAAAACTTCCGAAATTTAGGTTATTCGTTTTTTGTTTTATCGATTTGGCTGACCCTCAAATTCATGGCCATTTACTAATCAACCGTAGTTACCTTAAGATACGAGTCAATTCAAGCGCATTTCCATGTCTCTAGAGAAAATAAAACAACTCCAAATAAACAAAAAAAACAACTAAAGCACAACAGTAAAACAACACAATTCTTCAGTGATGAATGTTGCCAGTTAATCGGAGTATAGCATTTAGAATTCATTGAAGCCAGCTCGGTTCCTCCGCAGGGAGCAATGTAGTCAGTGCGCTGATTACATATAGTTTGCTA
This sequence comes from Agrochola circellaris, assembly GCA_914767755.1. Taxonomy (NCBI): domain Eukaryota; kingdom Metazoa; phylum Arthropoda; class Insecta; order Lepidoptera; family Noctuidae; genus Agrochola; species Agrochola circellaris. The sequence goes on from OU611862.1 coordinate 12,627,038, forward strand.
ACGTGGTTTATGTGTATGTGTGTGTGTGTTGAAGTAGAGTGAGATGTATGGAATAGTTGATTAAATTAGTTTTTAGTGAGTCATGTGTGGAAGATCCTAAGGCCTGGACTCCATCAATGCGGAGACGAGACGAGAGGAGAGGAGATCTGTTTTAAACAACCAATAGAATTTCGTTATTCACACATCTCGTCTCCACTCAGCTTCATTGGATACCACTGAGCGGAGATGTATCATATTTATATGGCGTGATCTAAACGGAGATGTGAGCTGAGCCTCGCAAGCTGGCGACGGCGCGCAGCAGAGACGAGAAGGGATGTGAGCGGTCAATATCCAACGCTCGCCGCACGCAGTTCAGTTCCGTTTTAGCCAGCACACATCTCCGCTCCAGTCTAGCCAGTACGCATCTCCACACAGCTTCGTTGGATACACCCTAGCTGAAATACTCTTCTTGTTTCCACTTCGGACATCTCCGCATATCTCCGCTTTGGTGGAGTCCGGGCCTAAATGAGGATTTTTTGTGGAAACGAGAACAGCTCGCCTAACCTTATATTTGTAACTGCACACACTTATTATGGACATTACTACACGAATCGTTGAATTGAATAGTTCTCTTTATTTTGCCTACATCACTCCAATAGATGGCGACCCTAAACCAGCAATAAAAGATTTGCAACTTACGTGCAATCAACATACAGAATCATCGAATATGTATCACCAAATGTAAAAATTAAAAAAAAGACAAAGAATATGTAATTCATAAAAATAATACAAAGCTGTTTGTAACTTAAAATACTCTGGTTAAGTTATGTTTTTTTTTTTTAAATATAATGCTTTGTTTAAAAGTATAGTTTTTAAGATGTTGTGTTGTTAGCTTAAATTAAGTTAAAAAAAAAGGGGAGGTGTAGTGTGCAGCTCGCCTAACCTTATATTTGTAACTGCACACGCTTATTATGGACATTATTACACGAATCGTTTAATTGAACAGTTATCTTCTATTTTGCCTACATCACTCCAATACAAACTAAAGACACACCGAGTTAAAAAAAAAGTCACCATCACACTCATAGATAAAACTCAGTGGTCACACTGGTATGACTATGAGTGACAGATGATGCTATACAAAGTGAACATTTAGTAAAACCCGAGGTGCCACAGCATCACGCCAATAATTTCCGAAGGGCTAAGCAGTGATAAAGGTCACTAATACGTGACTGATGAACCTTTCTTTCGGTATTTATTCATCCGTACAGTCTTAATACAGTTTTGTTTGTTTTGTACCATTAAATCAGAGATGGTAACCTATTTCAATAGTCTAAGAGAGTCTAGTTACAAATATATTATGTACCTCGATAGAGCGTCAACAGTTAATCCACATCACATTTATAATATTCAAAATTCAAAAGTCATTTACTCAAACTAGGCTGAGAATCAGCACTTTTCGAACGTCAAAATTACATAAGACAGTCCCCCAAAACGCCCACCCTTCACCACTTCCTAGTGCTTTAGCTGGGAAGAAGAAGTGGCGCAACAAACTCCCCAGCAGCACAGCAGTCTGTTCAGTAAGAAAAAAAAAAAAACTTGATTCTACACAATAGTATGCAACATAATTTACATTACTCAACACAAAACAGTACATAAATTTATTTGCCATAATGACAGCTAGCACATGCCAATATACCAACAAAAATAGGTATTCCATTATATTCCCGATGAGCATAATATGTTTTATCATAGCGATAAATCAACACGCTTGGTTAGTGAATTGACAATCAAACTGACAAGTAAATGATATTGCCTCTCCATCTGAATTCACCTGATATGTGACTGCTATGAAACCAGAGATTAGATAGTATGTCTCAACAATATTTTCAGAGAAAAATAAAGAACAGATACTAGGTGTTTCTATAACAAGCAAAAAATATTTCTTATTTACTGAATCAGCCGCTCCGGACGTGTTCAAAACGGAGCTTTTACTCTACAGTGATGTATGTAACATACGCTATGTTACGACCACGGAGCCTACCACGACCTCTAAAGCAGTATTATTTTAATATTCCTTTAGTGTAGGAAAGAGATGAAGCTCTACAGGACGTATAGTTCCATCACTTTCCCCCACTGAAGTAAGATTAATATAATACTGCTTTAGAGGTGGTGGTAGACCACCAGAAGCCTATTTAGTAAAGCCGCCAGGCGACAATCCGTCAATTCTGTAAGTTTCTTTCATAGTAACCTGCTTTATTTAACAGCACCCGTCGTGACAATGTGTCAACTTTGTCACATTTTTACGCGTATGCGTTTTAAAAACCATAAACCACAAAAACTAAGAAGAAACCTTGTAAAATTGACGGATTATCGCCTGTCATCTGTTGGTTTTAATGAGCCCCTGAGTTGCTCCTATGCGAAGTTTATATTCTTTGTTATGATAATTATTAATTTCACCATAGCATTACCTATGTTTATTTATTTATTTATTCATTTTTAATCAATCAATGAATCAATATTTATTCGTGAACACAGGTATTACAATAAAGGTCTTATATATGTGATCTTGATTTTCATTTTAGTTGAGCTTTATGTCCTACCAATGAAATTGGAGTACAAATATATTAAGCTTTGTGCTGACTAGCGCGACGCGACAGCGCAACGCGACACCGGTTATTGTTATACCGTCAAGTTTCTTAGAAATTGTATTGTTCGAGTCGCGTCGCGCCGTCGCGTCGCGCCGGTCTGAACGAGCCTTTAGGTTTTTAGTAATAAGTCTGAATCTATACAATACAAAGTCACGAATGATCGAGTAAATAATGTCAATTAGGTAATCAGTTATAATTTTATTTTTACATGCATGTCAATGTTAAATTATATTAAAGGGCTGGTAATGTCATATTTTATCATTTAAAAATTCTTCGATAGAGTAATACGTCTTATCTATTAGAAATAAATACAATTTACTTTAACTCAGGTACATTACCCATAATTTGTTAGTATTACTTAAACTATGTTAGTATAATTAATTAAGAAAAACATAAACAAGTAAAACCAATCACAACAATACAAAACAACTCAAAGAACCCTATATTTATTAAGTCATCTCCTGGGGACACCTGGCAATAATACATGCACTGCGCACAAAAGTACAGAACACAAAAATATAAAACTCTCGACTACTACAGACGTAGATCAACGCAGTGGATACCTGCTTTTGTACTCCGTACACAAATCTATTGATCTACGTTTTACAGAAACGTGTTTCTCGCTACCAGTAAGAAAAATGGATGGACATTTGTCAAGAATACCGGTTTAGTTTCAAAAACGCTCGCAGGAAGCTCTTACAAATCCTTTATAAAAGTCGATGGAGACACGATATCGGTGACTATTCGTTTCTAAATACTTCAGGGAACTCTTTGCTGCTTGAGGTTTATACTCTATACTTATTACCTGCCTTTTTATTTACCCTATTGCTATTTTGAACATCTGACGAGGATTGGAGGAACTATTTTGATGGGGTGCGTCTCATGTCATATAAAGTTATTTGGTATATTTTCATTTCAATGACGTTCACAAGATGTAATAAACGTGAGATATACCAACTGTTGATATAATTTCTCTACAAACAACATTTTTTATATATTCTATTGTTATTGGATATAACGTTTATTTAATCGAAAATCATTAGGTCTAACGTTTAAAATATATATTGAGTGCTGCGGCAGCGGCCGCCGAGCGCCAGATCCGATCTATTGTTGATGAATCTTGCTCAGTTAAATAAATTATTATATAACTGAGCAAGATTATGACACACAAAGTGCCTACAGGCTACAACTTATGAATAATTAGACTAAGTTATAAAGTGTATGTATGCAATTTTGCTTTGTGTTTTTAACTAGTCGTTTTTATCATATTAGACTAAATAGGTTTTATGTTTTTTGCGTGGTATATCAAACAATTTTATATTCAATGTATGTTATGCTTATAAGAATTTGTTATTTTAAAATTATGTCAATCGTTTATTATATTAACTGAGCATTATATCAAATAAAATTATGGATTCAGTTGTTATATCTTGTAAATATTAGAGATTTTGTAATTATATCATATAATACTTACCCATTCTGATGTAACCACCTCCTAATGTAAATGCTAACCGGTTACAATGTATACCACCATAAAATTGTGTTTGTCTGCATTCTAACTCGTCCATGAATTTACTATCGACGTACATATAAAACGGATTTTTACTCTACACGGGAGACGGTAAGGAAATTGAGGAGAAAAATCGTACCACAAATATTTTTATACCAGGGGCGGCAGTCTTGACATAGATAGCGATTGCTATACGAGCGAATTCGGTCGCAAAGTCCTAATGGCGTCCCTAGACGCGCGCGACGTGCTTGACTAGCACATGATTTTTTCGTGCTTGTCAAGCAATTTTGACCGTCGAGGGACGCCATTAGGACTTTGCGACCGAATTCGGTCGTATAGCGATCGCTATCTATGTCGAGACTGCCGCCCCAGTTGCTGCCTGTGGTTACACTAGCGTCATAGAGAAACTTTTTCATTTACCGAAACGAAAACTATAATAGATATAAATTAAAACCATTGTCTATCTGACTGCTAAGCCGTTTTTGAGTACTTGAGTAACAAGCATGTTCACAAACTCATGTATATTTTGAGTAAACATTTTTTTTTTTACTTTACAGTGATGAGCGTATGTTACGAACAAGGCTATTTGGTAAAGCCACCAGGCGACAATCTGGCAATTCAGCAATTTTGTAGGTTTTCTGCTTTATTAAGAGGCTTACAACAGCTAAAGTGCGGTCACTGTCGGACTGCATAGAAATGAAAGAGAATCGCGATGACACGACGCAGGTAATTTATTGCAAAATATGAAACAGTTAGCGATTTACAGAAAATCTATTGATTGGACTGGAAAATTAAAACACTATTATGCTAATATGTAGCTTGTAGAATAATCTGACAAAAAATCAGAATGATTGCATGTAAATTAATATGATTTTAAATCGTTAAAATAAATTTTTAGAGGTATCTTCATGATTTTTTCTATCGTATCAAATTAGTTGTATTATGTTTTCAACACACGATCATACTAGCATATATCCTGAAGAATATCATATATTTTTCTGATTTTGTTTACTGCAGTGGATCATATTCTTTTAGGCATTATAAAACTTGCGTTTAGGCACGTTTAGGTCTTGACGCGACGGGTGGTGTTTAAGGGGACTACATCCCCTTAAACACCACCCGTCGCGTCAAGACTATGTGTCAAGTTTGACACATACACACTTACGAGATGCAACGAAATGTTCGCATATGAATATGTAAAAAAACTGAGTGGGGTACTTTAAAATGCAATGATGTTACATTAGGTCGGCTTTCATCCGGACATTTTCAGAGTATGGTATTAATATTAATATTTTCATACATTAATGCTCATTGGTCTACTGGTAGCGTTGCAGGGGTGCTGTGAAAGGTTTTTAATTCAATCATTACGTCTCGTTTGTTCGGGGTTTGCTAAAGACCTAAAATTAAAAAGAGTCAATTATAAAATATTTTTAAGGGCGGTGCTCAGTTTTGATTCTGAATTAGAAGTCAAGTCACTAGGTAGACCATCGATCTGCATCGATCGCTGGATGCGACAAGCACAGGTCTGGTCGATAAAGCCCTTATCCAGTAATGGAAGTCTGTCTGCTGAAATAATGTTAATGAATACGTAAGGGGGGGATCAACAGTTTTTTTTTTTTTTTTAGAAATACGAAAAAAAAGCCAATGAAATTCTATAAAAGTAAAAATAATCCTTTTACGAAGGAGTCATACTTCCGACTGCACTCATAATCTCAGATAAACCAATGAAAATAACTGCCCAAACTATCCATTTGTTAGATTCCAAACTTAATGGCCCACAAGTGCTTCTATTCCCCTAATTACTAAGATAACAAAATGGCCGAAGCTAGCCGTTTTCCCTACTATTCACTATCACATTAAATTCTTGCAACCCTCAACGTTTTGCGTTTGGCCGCAAACCAAATAGCATTGGTTTTTAAATTTTTAACTCATTCGAGGTTGAACTCGGTGAATTGATGGCAACATTAATATTTCATTCGCATGTTCGTTGGGAAGTGTGTTGCCATTTTTTGTGCCTCCCAATTTTTGGGGAGAATTCAATTTGTTCCATTTGAATTTTGTAGCAAGCTCAAATATTTTGGTTTGATGACATTGCTGCGCGGGAGATTGAATAATCTACAAAATGTTGCGTTTTTGTTTATATTTTAAATTAAAATACGAAGTTGGTAGGCTGCCAGAACGTATCACATAATATTATGTTTTATTTTTATACGCATTAATATAGGTCCAGAAATGATGTGAAAAGGTAGGCTATTTTAATTCCGGAACTCTACCTTCAAAGCTTTTTTTTAGCTTAACGGGTTTTCTGAAAGGCTTCCAAAAAGCAATATTCATATAATTACACTAAGAAAATTATGTTTTACTTGGTAGGTAAGTAGTTTACCTATAATATTATATCGAAGCAAACTTCCCTAGTTTTCAGAAAAGCTCTAGAGAAAACACTTACAGTATAACGAATACAGTAGTTTGCTTTCGTAAGATACTTTCGATTTCGACTTGTTTTTACGCCCAATTTATTTTCAACTCGAACTTGGCTTTCTGACAGAACCAGTTTTGATTTAGGGGTTCGATTCTTTTAATACTAAGAAATTAAATCGATTATAGAAATGCGGACTTAAACTCTGAAAGTCTGCACGGTAAAGTAGTAATTAATTCTGAAACTTATTCAACAAGAGAGGGTGTTTTCTTCTAGTATTAAATGGGTCAGCATTACTGGGATTTAGTCGAAGGCAAAGATAAATGAATCTGCTTTCCCTTTGGGAAAAACAGGTGTGATGTTATGTTTATTTAAACCATATCTATAGGATAGTTAATTGATTCAGGCGTGTCTTTGCGGAAATCCATTATAAAATATAATAGACCACGTATATTTAGTAACCTAATCCGCGTAACTGTTCTTAAAGAGTCATACAGAACCCTGTAAGAAATCGACACGTGTTTCACCTCTCAACAAGGCATCCTCAGGAAGACGATTGACTTGTTGCGAACTCGGACCTGACGTGTGGACACGTCAAGCGTCGAGCGCAGTGCGCGGATTAAGTTACTAAATATACGTCGTCTATTATATATATTTTTTACAAATTATAATCGTTGAAGTGAAATTCACATCAATAGGAAACAGGGATTTGAATAGACTTTATACGTATTTACTACAACGCTATCTCGGTACGATCGTGCTATAATCGTCCATCACTTGCTGTATACGTGTTTCTGTTTGGTACGTACGGTTTAAACGCTCAATGTAATGTTATGTGAATTCAATCACTATTGGAACGTGAATAGGGTGAATGTGGGCGATTGTATTAGATAGGTTTTCTTAGATTATTTTTGGGTTAAGCTCTGGCCAAACGGAAGCGAATCCCAGGCGGGATGCGGGACCACATTCGATCGAGCCTAAAATCAACAGTTCCTAACATTTTGACCGCGTAAGTATTGCACTTTTCTATGGAACAGCAGATTTTTTTTTAAATAACTGACGAGAGTCAGGCTTGACTTTGCGGAAATCCATTATAAAATATAATAGACCACGTATATTTAGTAACCTAATCCGCGTAACTGTTCTTAAAGAGTCATAAAGAACCCTGTAAGAAATCGACGCGTGTTTCAGCTCTCAACAAGGCATCCTCAGGAAGACGCTTGACGTGTCCACACGTCGGGTCCGAGTTCGCAATAAGTCAATCGTCTTCCTGAGGATGCCTCGTTGAGAGGTGAAACTCGTGTCGATTTCTTACAGGGTTCTTTATGACTCTTTAAGAACAGTTTACGCGGATTAGGTTACTAAATATACGTCGTCTATTGTATATCATATCTATAGGGATTAACATTAGCCTATCCATTTGTCAACGCAACTAATTACGAAGAAAAACTGGGAAATATTCACGAAATGAATTTACAATCTAATAACAAATGTTGAGCTCAAACTTCGCCTTAATAAGATAAACTTTACAAAGCCATGCAAAAATATTTGGACGCAAAAAATTCGGAGTAAAGAAATTAACAAAAAACGCGCTTCGTAGTTTGTAGGCGACCGAATCTAGTATTCAGTGCAATATAAAAGAGTCTTTTATGCACCGAAAAAGTGGGTCATCCTATTCTTCTATTACACTGCCGTGCATGGAAATGCGGATCGGTATTAAAATATTTTTGAATGAGATTAGTTCCCCATTTGTATGCGTATGCTTGTGTGGTAATAAAATATTGAATTTGAGAGAGATTGAAGAAAGAAGAAAGAAAGAAAATATTTTATTTGGGACACGCACAGGAAATACAAACAGGAAGTAACAATAAAAAATAAAATAAAAACAAAAAAAATACGTGTGGCACTCGAGGACTGCCGCGGTAAAGCTATTGCATAGCATATATTCAAAAATAAGAAGATAATATTGTTGATTTAAAATATATTTTTTTTAAAATACCCCTATACCCCCCCCCTAAATCGCAGAATTTACACAACCGTCAATGACGTCTGCCCTCACGCGTCTGCCCGCGTTCGGGTCGCGCACTCGGCGATCGCGCGTCATTGCCTATCCCGCCCCTCCACCCTCGTTCTGCGCGCCCGCCGTCGACTCATCGCAGGTCATTCTTATCGTTCTAACTTTTAAAATATTAGTCCAAATTACTTAGTGTAAAAGACAAATTTTATCTACATTAAATACCGAAAGCGATGAAGGTATTTATTTTGATACGAATTAACTAAATACTCTAAAATATGCAACTTAAAAAAAGTATTCAATTTAAATGTATTTATAGCTCACTATTTTGGCTATAATGGCTTCCACATAAAAGGTAGATATATGCTGTCGCGGACTTTTATTTAGAACTCTTTAAGACAAACAACCCCACAATACATTCTTTTCATGTAACTCCAGCGGTTTAGGCAGCGCACGCAAAGATAGATCTCAGAGGGCAGGATTTTTTCCGACTTACTGGATACTTATCGTTATATTATGGCTAAATCACATAAAATCTTTATAAATTGTAGCCTATGTGTTATTCTGATATATAAGCCACATTACTGTAAAGTTTCATTAAAATCCGTTCGGTAGTTTTTGCGTGAAAGAGTAACAAACATCCATCCATCCATCCTCACAAACTTTCGCGTCAGGTTTTTTTTTTCGTTACGGAATTTCTACATTCGGTCGCCGCGCTCAGAGTCTCCGATAAAAGCTATGCAATAGCTTAAAAGGAGCATTTAAAAACAGAATAATAACGACCTGTACGAGGCCAAAAAGGCTCCTATCTCAGCATAACGCGGCGATATTTAAAAAAAAAATACCGCAGCGTTTGTATTCTGATACGAGTGCGTTTTTGTTTACTCGTATTTTTTTATAAAACAGGATTCATTATTTTGTTCGGGCATTTTCTTGTGGATTCTTCTTCTTGTATCTTGTAATACTATAGTACCTCGTTTACCGAGCTCTGCTCTGGTGAAAAAAGTGAAGGCCCATTTAATAGCATTTGATAGTTCATACTAATTGCATGTATAGTACATAGAGCCGTTTTCGAGAACGTGATTACAAATATTGCTCATTTAAGAGTATAAGATATTTTGAACATGTAAGTAACTCATTGTTGCGATGTTTAGTTACTGACTTTGTTTCTGCCTAGGTAATAGAGCTTTCTACCACTTTATAGCTTTGTTTTGCAAAAGGTCGGATATTCTTATCCTTCTCTACTAGTGTATAAGAATAATTAAGTAAATAGCTATGCCCCGGTTTCACCTGCATAAGTCTCGATCCCGTGAGAATATTGAGATAAAACTATTATATGTCCAGGTTATGGTCTACCTGTGTGCCAAATTTCATCCGAATCCGTTTAGCCGTTTGAGCGTAACAAACAAACAAACACACTTTCGCATTTATAATATTAAGTTAGGATAGTTAGGATTTGTATCTCTTCAAAACGTAAGACCAGTCGATCCATTCTGTAAACATCTCACCGTGAAGTGAGCATGAAGTGAGCTGTCCATAGTGTCAATCCCTAGCTTTAGGTGCCATGACAGCAATGACAGCTCAAATCAAGCTCACTTCATCCAGGTTATCACGGTGAGATGTTTGCATAATAGGCAATACGGCAGTTCCATTTCCGGAAAAACTAAAAACACAAATTAGTAGCCTGACGTTTATTATATCCTGGTTATAATAAACGTGAGGCTACTAATTTCTGTCCCACACTGTATGTCAAGCGTGTTGACCATCCGTTTGGTGTTGCACAGTTTCCAATTAGTGGCGCGGCTTTGTGTCCTGCGATTGTTACCTTACTACTACATTTGTGAATGGTATGACCCTGTATTGTTCCGTGTGCATGTAGGCGTCTGAATGGAGTGGGTGGAAAATTGCGTGGGCGATCGAGTTTCAGTTTGAGTTGTCAGTTTTTATTCAATAATCAAAAATATGGGTAGGATTATCTTCGGCGTTAGTTAGTTTTTATACATAGAAAATATTATTTCAGACCTCGGCTTTGTTGTTTGAACACAGTAAGGTAACTATATAAAGAATATAACGTCATACCAGTTACTATATAAAGCCGTAAACCAAGATGGCGCTACTTGCATTGTGATTACAGCAATGCATAGATGATGACGTGTCGACACTACCCAGGATACAATTAAGTCATCTACATACATTACACTGGGTTTATGGGACAAGATGGAGTCGGGAAATTATAATTAGAATGTAGGTTGGTAGATTTAGACTTGGTTATCGTGGATGTAGACAATAGAAGTACAAAATAGGTTTGAATATACTGGTATATTAATAAGGAAAATAATTAGGTACTTAGGTATTTTTATAACTATTCAGTGATTTTTTTTTAACTACACCCTCTTTGTCCCAAAACTATACTAGTGCATTAGAAAAATTATTATAATTATCTGTACGTACCTACTTACTACCATGTTCAAGACATATTCCATTGGCGATCATTGCGACGGCGTCATTGGCGAACGTTCACTTTAAAACACATCGATGAAAGAAAAGTTATTTTCCACCTTCAAGACTACGTTTAAATATTTAGTAGCGTATAGTTTCTTTTAACGAAAGAAACTGGACCAAATCATAAATTGAGAGAAATAACAAAATTTATCTCAAGTATTTTTCGAACACCTTAAAACACTAAATTTCCACCTCTTTTAAATTATTTCTCAAAAACATAATCTAAAATTTACAAACACGTTCATATATCGTGAGCTTGTTTCACGGCAAAAATTCAGCGGAGAGCTACAGCTAAGCTCATGCTGCTGGTGGGAATTCATTCCGCTGTGAACGCTTGACCGCGCCGCGCGCCGGCTAGATAACATGTTGTTACAGCGGGGTGCGTTTAGATTTTGGCGAGTTGAGAGGAGAGTAGAATGAATATACATATAATTATACTACAAACGTATTAGTAGGTATCAAATGTTTTTGGGCACGTGAGCTAGAGCTTCTTGGGAGGTTTGCAAGAGGGCTAGCTACTACTCTCTGTAAACCGAAAGTAAACAACGAGATTGTTTGTGTTACAAACGTCGCTTGCTTTCTAATGTATGTTAAGCCTTCAGTACAGCTTCATTAAAACATTATATTCCTTTTAGGGTCACAGCCGGGTAAAAATAAACTTTTCGAAGTGTTCGGAGATGCAGCGAAATCATGGCGAGATCAATAATTGTTTAGGTTTGACCCTTTGCTCGATAGATGGCGTTGGCGTCGAGTTAGATCTCGCTATGGTTTCTTTACCGGCATTTACCTGTGAGTGAGCCTATGTTACTTGCAGATATTTAATACAAGCTATGTACGTCGCGTAGAGTGTTATATTATTTACCCTTCGCCAATATTGACCCTCGGGAATAAGACACGAAGTGACACATTTTCACTGACTGTTTGAGTTTGACCAAAATCTACTTGTATTCTTCTCGCCAAAATGCACACTGTTGTGGTGATATGACAAGATTTCTCACAATAAAGTTACATTTGGCGCGTGGCTAAAATCGGAACGAACGCCGCCATCTTGCTTATTCAATACTTTTCGCAAAACAATTGCACAAATGTTTACCAACAGCGCCCCCAACCCCGCGTATCCACGTCATTCGACTGCCAAAACATCCTTGGTGCGGTGTATGTGAGTTATTAAGAGTAGAGCTATTGAGAGTACTAAAAGAAACATTATTCGTATTTCGTCATGTTATTAAACTCGCCCGTTCAAACCCGCACTGGGCGCAAGCCATATCATTGGGAATATCGGTCGCCCGCATGGCAGCGCCGCGCGATACCAACCCCAATTCTGTTACGAAATTACTACGAATGGGTCCATACGCTTCTATTTTATTAGACTTACTAAGTGACGCTAAATTTTAGCTTTAGCTTTTCTATTTTTGGCGCGGTGTAGGACGTGCTTGGTTTTAGTTATGTGCTTTTTTAGATAATCGTTAAAAAGGTAAAAACAGATGATTTCATAATAGTCCTAGTTAAAGAGTGGTACTTTGAACCAACTCTTTTGTTGGTTCAAAGTACCACTCTTTAACTAGGGCTATTATGAAATCATCTGTTTTTACCTTTTTGATAAAGTTCATTTGAGTAACAATTGCCAATTGGTATATTAGTACCAAACGTTAAAGAGCTCCTTTCAAAGGTTTGTGATTTTCAAAGAGTCTTGAAGACGTCTGAGATCAGCCAGCAGGCTTCATCATTCACTGATTAGACCAACTAAAGCCCATACTGATTTAATTAAATTTTGGAAAGTGCAAATTGTTTCAATAAAACCAAATTACTGGGTTTCAAAACAACGAGATTTTCCTATAAATAAAATGTGACATTTACTTTCCTCCCCTGTATAACTCCCTTTTATCCTAGTTAAAGTGCTTTCTCAAACTAGCAGATGTTCGACAGTCAGCCTTGCATATTATCTTCTTTGTCTCATAAGACGATTGTCTAGTAAGATCTAATTAATGTCTTTTATTCTTTATGCTAATTATTATAATTTCTTCCTTGTTTTTCGTATAGAGACAGACTGAATTTGGTATACACCATATTCCACAGATTCAAAAAGATAACGTTCCCCTGCTGGGACACAAGTAGAGGTAATTGGCCATAATCCACCATGCGGGCACAGTCACAGATTGGTGGATGTCGCAAGTCTTCGAATTGGTTTCGGTACAACCCGGTTGCCTAATGAAGTTTTTATCCACCGTTTGGCGTTTCAACATAGATTTTTGTGTGTAGTTGCCGGAATAAGGCAAAGCGATGCTTAGACGTAGGTGACGCAGGTCCATGCAGCGCAGGGTAGAGTAGATTTTATAATGCTTGAACCTACTGACATCTGCGCACGCTGCGGCGGAGGCACGTGCTACGCAGACAAGTGTCTGTTCTGCTCTGCATCTCGTTGTAGAGCTGGCACAGATTTCTGCGCGACACGTGCAGGTAGTCACTTGTTTTTTTGCTGAGATAATGCAGGTATAGGTAATGCAGCACAGTCGTCTATTGTTTGTACAAGCTAGGACGCGAATATGTCTGTGTAGCTGCATCGCAGCATGCGCTCGCGACCTATCTCTGCCTCGACTGCCGTACTAAATCAATCCCAATGCCTTGTCAATGTGTACTTTTTTGTAATGTGCGTTTAGTTTGTGCAAAATAAACAATTTTTCTTTCTTTTCTACCATGAGAAATCTGAACTGTGCTGAGCTGTGTCACCTGGGTCACAGCATACGCTTAACCTTACTGATGTATTCAGTCATAGGTACAAAAATAAAATTCTTTTGTTTATTCCGCAGGTTTTTAAACCTTGTATACAAATAAATACATTTCAATCCTCCTCCACGTACCCGTACGAGTATAACACACACGTATTAGGGCGATCCGTAATACCGGCTCAGATGCGGCAGAACGCAGCTGCCAGCAATTTGCATGTATATAGGATTGCACAATGTATGGGTAGTAAGTGGCGTGTAATTTTAACGGAATTGGAGTTATAGGAAATATAAGTAGTATAGACCTTTTTTTTTAACTACTCGTTGGCTATGCTTATTAGTTATTGGCGACTTATTATTAGCTATTAGTGACTTATTATTAGCTATTAGCGAATTATTATTAGCTATTAGCGACTTATTATTAGCTATTAGGGACTTATTATTAGTTATTAGCGACTTATTATCTCACTTCATGAAAAGCAATGCAAGCGTTCGAGGTTTGTGGACGATTACCTACTAATTTGATTTGAAGACTACCTATTTCAAATCCAAAGTTGTAACTCTTTGACAGCTCTATTTGCAAAATGTATTTGCGAAATCAGGGAAATTGTAACCTACTTCCATTTGCCGTATAAAATTAATTTCAAACAACTGTCAAAGAATGTCAGATGTGATTTGAATATACTTACATACAATTTTGAGTTGGTTGTTAATTTAATTAACAATGAATGATTTTGACTTTACAAAAATGTTGTTCAAAACATGACATCCAGTATTCACACATAGATATACCACTAAAATGTTGGATGTTGGATGTTGAACGAAGGCCAACCTGACCGCAACAACAAAGTATTTAGGGCGATACCGCGGTTAACACCACGTTTGGCAGCCATTGGTGATGACGATGAAATATGTATGCTTCTGTTGTAATATCTTCATAAATATTTATGAATAAAAGGTTAGGTATGTTTGTGTGATGACATGTCAACGGTTTATATTTCTGGTCCTTAGGAAACCAATAGACTGACAGAATCCTAGTTGAAGTAATAGCTGCCGCTTATAATGATTTGACTTCGAATTCGGGTGGTAAATTTCCATTGCGCAATCGATTTTTCTAAGAGTCTCAGAAGAACAAAGAACAGTACTACCCCAAACAGGTATCTAATTACGCAATACATTTTCGTTAAAGATTATGACTAATCTGTTTCATTCTGACAGTTCCACAACATTCATTGTGTTATAAACGTTGTTGAGCAGTTTTTTTTCGAACTTATGAAGCAATGGACTAGCAATCTGTTTCAAAACGATTCAGATTCTGATTGACCGTGTGTTTATGCAATTAGGGTACAGAATTAGCAATAAAAAAATCCCGAAACTAGAGCAACGTTTCAAAAGCTCAACAAAAACAGAACGAGAAAAACGCAGCAGATATATACACATAAAAGATGCAACAGGAAGAGACAGCTACACTCTAGAGCACGACAAAAATTAATCAAATGCACATCCCACTCACATCAACAAATTGAACCTAAAACTAAACAACATCACGAAACAGCTCTTCATATCTCGGCATACGAATTTAAAGCGGATCCTTTGGAAAACACGGAGCCGCAAAAGAGCGTAAAAAAGCCTCAAAACATTAATTCCCACACGAATCGCCGCTCGTGACAGCCAGTGGCAAACAATATGAGCGGTGCATGCTGAGTATGAGTTTCAGTTTAGGTGAAGGAGCCTTTGGATTGGGTGGGTTACTTGCTAGGTGTAGAATTAGCCTAGAATATTTATATTAATTTCTGAACGAAAATAACTCTGCAATTCCATATTTTTATCATCATTTTTTTTTTTTGTTTTTTAAATTTATTGTCCATGGTGCAAGTTAGCTATCGAGGCTTGAGCCGCAAAAACACATGCCTGTAACTTGCACAAGAGCATGCAAGTGGCTTGCATGCCATTTCACTATAGCAAATTCTTATTTGTGAATGTCTTAGTAAATATGAACACGTGCTAAATGGGATCCGTAAAAACTACAGAAAATCAGAACACAAAATGGATGTTCAAAAAAACAAAACCATTTGATCATTCAAACAAGCTAGTGGGATAATTAAAGAATATCTATAAAATTAGTCAGCGCAGCTAGCGATATCTATTACGGATACGGATCGACAATGGCGCGAGTTACGGGGTACCGGAGAATTGAGGACCGTTTGTTGTGGATTGGTAGACGGTCACATGTGAATTTCAGGTTTGTAGTGCGTTTGAATTGACAAGTTGACTTGCTCAACAAGGTTTTTTTTAGGTTTTATTTGGAGAGAAGTCTAAGTTGTGTGTCACATGTTGTTAATACGTTGCTGCAGGTCAGACAAAGTTAAGGTTGATAGTAAATTGAGAATTTCTGTCTAATAAAAATTGGAGTATCGTCCTTCATAATTAAATCTGAATCAATCATCGTACCTACAACATTAGCATTGAGTAGTATTACGGCAGTGCCATCATTAAATCTTCCAAACTGCAAATAAAAATATTATAACACAATGCCTAGTTTACCATTTGTCGAACGTTCGGCTGTTAATGTGTGTGGTGTGTGTTTTGACGTGATTTGAAATCTATAAGACATTAAGCTAAACTAAGTAGTGCTAGTCAAGTCCACTTCCCCATTCAAACGCACCAGATGCAGCAGTCACATCGAATTTAGGGCTACACGCTACTCGCCATCCATCCGAGATGTTGCTACGATTGTACCTACTATCACAATCTATGAGTGATTTGACTATACCTAGGTATGTTCACTGCCTTCATTTGTAAGCTAGATCGAGAATTGAAAAGAATTTGCGATGCGCTGGTTGGGAAAGTAGGCCATGTTGGTCTTTTGAGGCGAAAATAGTCTGATTTGTGTATTTGTTTATTGATTTTATCAATCTGTGTACGAGTAGTTTCGTGAGTACTTTATTATAAAGGCAAGACATAAATAAAATGTGATACAGACTAAGAAGTTAACAAAATTACTATTATTTTATGTATGTCATTAGATAAATTAGCTTTTCAGCCAGTCCTATAATAAAAATCTATTTTTAGTCAAAGTTCATAAGTTCTCGTCACAATGCATTATTTTGTTATTTTACGAAGATATTATAAAATAAAGAAATTAATGGGTTAACGGGTCCAAAGCAAACCGTTAAGACTAAAAGCTTATTTTCTCCCACAAGCATGAGGAAGGTTATTATTACGCCTATCGACTATAAAAATACTTAATTACTACGTATACCTAGATGCTTAAGAAATAATTACCGAAAGCTATCACAAAATCTCCTAGCCTCTGCAAAGTTTACTTTGCGGTTCAAAGAACCGGTCTTCTTTTAGGAAATATTTGTGATATTCACTTTGAGAACTGCAAATTAAATTTGTTTTCAACCCTTATTAATTTTAACCCTTTGTAATTAAGGTGGAGGTATAGAATACCAAATTAAGTAATGCGACACTTATTATGGGGTTCCAGATGTATTATTTAGGAAAGAAAAGATCATAAAAGCCGTTGAAGTTTCAAAGTTTTGGTTTTCCCTATTAACACAATACCGGTCAAAATAACTCCAAAAATAACAATGACATTTTTATCAAATTCTGAAAGATAGAAATGGTTACTCTTATCGGGTCATCCTTAGAAGAGAGACAAATGCTATCGCGGCCTTTTTTGTCGAACTTTTTAAGATCAATCAATCAGATCAGTCAGAAGGACAATCCTGTAGAACATTACAATAAATATTTAAAATAAATATTAATTTAATCATAGTATTTACATAATATATTTTATACGCTATCAGACTTTTTCTTTTCCAGGATAAAAAAAGTTTATCTAAAACTAGCTGCGCCCCGCGGTTTCACCCGCATGAGTCTCGATTCCGTGGGAATATCGAGATAAAAAGTATTCTATGTCCTAATCTAGGTTATGGTCTACCAATGTGCCAAATATCATCCGATTTCGTTCAGCCGTTTTAGCATGAAAGCGTAACAAACAAACTCACTTTAGCACTTATAATATTAGTTAGGATAGCATGCAAATGCAGAAAAAACAGTGTACAGTGCAACCGCACATTCTTAAAAGCAACTACGATAAAACTGCACTGGAAAAGGCTGGAACAAATAGTAAACAGATCTGGAAACATATTAAAAACATAACATATACCTCGAAAGAAAATGAGTCATCTTTAGGTTTATTAAAAGCGCATTCGACACCGCTGACATCTGCTAACTTAGCAAATAATTTCTTTGTTAACGTCGGAAAGAATCTGGCAGAAAGAAATCGGGTTCAATCACACTATCTAACAAGCACGCATTTTCCATGCAACCACACCTTAACATCCTTCGCCCTGCTAGATACTGACGAAACTGAGGTAGAAAGAATAATCATGACTTTGAAAGACGACTGTGTAGTTGGTTGGGATAATATATCGAATAAAATCATCAAACAATTCAAGAATATTTTAGTACCACCACTGACTTATATTTTCCGAATGTGCCTGTCTTTGGGTCTTTTTCCCGAGTGCCTCAAAAAAGCAGTTATTATCCCTGTATACAAA
The DNA here is from genome assembly GCA_914767755.1 of Agrochola circellaris. Taxonomy (NCBI): domain Eukaryota; kingdom Metazoa; phylum Arthropoda; class Insecta; order Lepidoptera; family Noctuidae; genus Agrochola; species Agrochola circellaris. Next base: position 12,645,404 of record OU611862.1, read on the forward strand.
ACAGGCAGTAAACAGCAAGTAACAAATTATAGACCAATTTCTTTACTGCCTTCTATGTCTAAAATTTTGGAAAAAATCATAAATAAAAGATTGTTTAAATATCTGGAGGATAAATCAATTTTGTCGGAGCGCCAATATGGATTTAGACCTAAAGTTTCAACTGCCGATGCCGTACATCATCTGACTGACTATCTAGCCCAGGAACTTGACAAGGGTAACCACACAGTAGGGGTTTTCCTGGACCTCGCCAAGGCTTTTGACACAGTCTCCATTCCTATTCTGTTGCGCAAGCTTGAGACAGTAGGCATACGAGGCATTCAATTGAAACTTCTTAAAAGTTACTTAGAAGACCGAACGCAGTGCGTAAAGATTGGCAATGTTCTCAGTGCAGACGAAAAAAACACGTCCTTTGGTGTGCCCCAAGGAAGTATTTTAGGGCCTACTCTATTCTTGATATACATAAATGACCTTTGTAATCTAAACCTAGAGCACGGCACTATAATATCCTACGCTGACGACACTGCCCTCCTTTTTTCTGCTGATTCGGAACATGAAGTCTACAAGTTTGCGCAACACGGTTTTAATATTGTAAATAAGTGGCTTCAACATAACTCACTAACACTAAATGCGGCTAAGACAAATTATATTAAGTTTTCCATGCGTAAGCCAACATCTGTGTTGCCCTCAACGATTTATGCTCACTGTTGTATGGTCCCCGCAGATTGCTTGCTCACATGCCCTAATATTAATATAACTAATCAAATAAAATATCTGGGAATTATAATAGATGAAACTCTATCTTTTAAACAGCACATAGAAGCTTTAAATAATAGAATGCGTAAGCTAATATTCGTTTTCAAAAAACTACGCTATATTGCAGACCCAAACTTAATAAGGCGAGTTTACTTTGCTCTCTGCCAGTCAATTTTGACTTACTGCATTACCTCTTGGGGTGGAGCAGGTAAAAGTTTGCTACTTCCTATCGAGAGAGCTCAAAGAGCGATTCTCAAGGTGTCTACTTGCCGCCCTTTCCTTTTTCCCACTAACCTACTCTATGAATCCTGCCAAGTACTAACAGCTCGACAGTTATTCATAATGAGCATTGTATTAAAGCAACACGCAGCCCTCCCCTACAGCACTGAATTAACTGAAAAGAGACGGAAAGACATAGTTTGCCCTACAAAACGTACAAAACATGCTTTCGCAGCCAAATTTTTTGTCTTCCTAGGACCATTACTTTATAACAGACTAAATGCGAGAGCCAAAATTTATTCACTTAATTATAATAATTGTAAAAAAACTCTCAAAGAAGCTCTTCAAAGTATGTCCTATGAAGATACAGAGGAATTATTAGTTGTACTCAAATAAAAATTGTATTTGTAATAATTAAGTTTAACTAAGTTAGGTTATGTAAATACTAAGATTTTAGCAAGTAGGGTATGTTGCATATTTTTTTTTTTTTTGTGTATTTACACCTTTTACATACCTATTAGATGACTAGATTTTTATAATTAAGTAGATATGTGATTATTTAGAAATACTATGCCTTGCCTCGCCTGAAAAACAGGATGACCTAGTTCAGGCACATAAAACAATAGAATTTTTCGTATATTTAAGCTTTGTACTTAGTGTTTTACCTTTTTACCTCAATAAACTTTTTATTATTATTTTATTATTATGTCTCTTGACATTTCTCGGGACCCTGGGGTCCCGGACCTTTGGAAGGCGTACGAGGGGCCAAAGCCAACTCGCAGAGGCCCGTTAGACGTTTTTAATGAAATGAGGCACCAACCGACGATTATCCCTGTATGTACTATGCATGTGCAACCAAGGACAACCCCCGGTTGGTGTAGGACTATTGCAGGATATGAAAAGAAAGATATTGGACTATGGGTTTGGGTGGCTTAAGTTGACTGGTGACCTGGAACTATGGAAGGACTATGGCCCCTGCCTGATCAATGTTTTATAAGTACACGGATAAAATGGCAGGGGGTGACTTGCACACTCAATAATGGGCCCCTGAAAACTGTCGCTAGCACATAGTGACGTAGCGACAAGGGGGCAACACGCCCTGAGGTGCTTGAGGAGTAGAGAGGTATTCCACGGCTTTCAGAACAATCCCAGAGCCCGGAAGATGGTCAAGATCCCTACGAGCACTTACTGAAATACTTCCTTCCTCCGAGCACGTTTGCTCTTGCGAATCTCCACTCAAGCCGGCCAATTAAGGCAAGAATGAGGTGGGAGCTCTATTCCTTGTCAGTGTTCACTCCAGCCGGCCAATAAAGGCAAGCCAGAGATGAGGAACAAGATTTCTCCCGGGAGATAGGGTCCGTGGGGTCGCTACTGCCCAACAGCTCGCCACATGCTGCCCTGCGGGTTAGGTTATTATTATTATTATTATTATTCTGCAATTCAGCAGTTTACGCAACACATTCATTTCAACTCATAATACTTAGTTCAGTTCACGTTGGGCTATCAAGGCAGCCAGACGTTCTCGTTACAGCCAACAAGGGCTGCGTCACTCACTTCATTTCCACACCATCATCAGTCCATTAAGCTCATTTTACTTTAAGTATCTTTGGAAGAATACAGTAGTGTTTTGATAATTTACCTTCTTTCATTCCATTCATCCCTCATCTAAAAGTAATGTATAGTCTAGCAAGGGACCATACAAACAGTTTTTGTAAACATGTTTTTATAATGACCTTTTTTTTTTTTTTTTTTTTTGGATGGGAAATTATCAAATAACTTCTCCCGCTCTGGGTGGAGCGGGAGGGCGTGCCAGACTTTTACTGACTAAAACCCACCCGTGTTCCTTCCGTTGCCTGTGTGCCGAGGTCGCGATATCCCTTTCAGACAAACCCGCAACCCCGGCAGGACCAATGACCTAAGTACACATTTAAACTTCCTTCACGTATCAACACAGCTAAATATAGACATTAAAATCCTCGTGCAAGATCATTGATTACTAATTACTGGTCATTAAGTAAATTGCTGTGTGTAATCATCACGCTTGATAGAAGAATCAATAATTACAATTTACTGTTATTAGCACCATGAGTGTATTGTTATAGACAACGCATGATTCTAATATTTATAAACGTTGATTGAAGTTAAGAAACGTTTATTTATTTATTTATTTATTTACTTTATTTTACAGAAAGCTTACAGACTAATATCAACGTTAAATTATATGATATGCTTGAGGACAATTGCTACTAACAAGCTTCCACATATATGTTAGAAATTAGCAAATCTCAACAACATTTGATGCGAATACAATTAAAATCGGAAAAAAAAACAAACGAGAAATTAAGAAATACATAAAACAGAACCAGAAGATTGTGTCAAGCCATGCGATAAAAAACTATTTCTTATCGTCATCAAAATAGTCCCTGCTGAGGATGTTTTTAATTTTACGTGTGCCAGCGTAAGCGGTTAAAGCGGTTTAAGTCAAAAATGAACGGTTAAACAGTCGCTAATGATTGCTTAATCATTGATAGGCGATAGTCCGTAGTAAGTGGCTTTTCACAGCATCCATCGATAGAGATCCCGGTGTCATTTTGATAAGAATATCATGGTCACAATATTTGCAATCCTGGTTTATCAAATTAAATACTTAAACAAGGTACGTGCGAAGTACGCAGACAATCTGAAGGTAAAAGACGTCGTAGAGACGTCTTAGCAGCTCAAAGAATATTAAAGATAATTTAGTTTGGTTTGGTATGAAGGGAATTACCACCATTTTCAATTACCTTCCCTATTAAAATTATATTATCGAACTAATTAGGATTAGGTAGAATAGAAATTGCTTCTCAGAAAAAGTGTCCACTACTTTTTAGGATCGAGTGATTTTGTAAATGATGATGTCACCTCACATTTTAATCTTCATCATTCACATCATTCTTTCTGTGGACACACAGAAAATGATACGTTGCTTGTATAAATGAGCATCGCAACACGAATCATTTTTTTTTATGTAGCCACAATTAAAGTGAAGTTTCGGCACAGCTGAAACAATTACAAGCGTTCAGTGAGTGTGTTGGCGAGATCCCAAAGTGTGGTCACCGGAATAAACGTTCATATTGAGGTACCTTTTATTTTTTTTGATTAATTTCAAACTTGAAGAACTTGACTTGGCTGTGCAAAATAGCAGTTTTTAAGGAAGCTTAATTTTGCTGAAAAAATTTACAGGTTAAGACTTGCAGGTGTTCGATTTTATACCAAATAAAAATCAAAGTAGGTAACTATTGGCTTTCATAGTGCCAAAGGAAATCCAAGGACGGTAAAACTAAAAAAAAAGACATAAACTTATAGGGGAAAGAACTAACGGAAATAAAGAGGCATTCCGTGAGAATCATCCATAGTATTGTATTATTCCACATTGCGCACGCGTTGTAGTGGTAGAGACTTGAAAGAAAATCGTTAGATAAAGAGATCAGAAAATAGGGAAAGAAAGGTAAAAAAATCGGCCAAGTGCGTGTCGGACCACGCACAATGAAGGGTTCCTCAGTTGGGATGAATAAAATTTATCCCAAGAACAAACTTAACATTGTAGTTGAAAAAAATGATCCCCCCTACATTCCAACTGCAAATGTGAGTTTGTACGCACCATATTGAGTGATTTACCATGTTATTTTAAGACCATAGACTTCTTATAGGTTTTCCTGTAATCTATAAGCATAGAACTATTCTCTGTATTTTTTTCATAATTTTAGGATCGGTAGTTTCGGAGATAAGGGGGGGAATGGTCAATTTTCAACTATTTTCTTAAATATCTTTAAAAGTATTTAGTTTAAAATTAATTTAAAAAAAAAATTGAGGTCGTCGCAACAACCTTCGCAATTATTTGATATGTCACACGGTTCAGTATGCAAAACGTTTTATTTTTATTTTCTTTGTTGCCCCCCAAAAGTGACACCCATATTTAAAATTAATTAATTTATGTTACACGTGTGTTTGGGTCACAAAAATGCGTATGTGTACCAAATTTCAACTTAATCGGTCTATTAGATTCGGAACAAATGGGCTGTGACAGACGGACAGCCAGACACACAGACAGACACACGAGTGATCCTATAAGGGTTCCGTTTTTCCTTTTGAGGTTCGGGACACTAAAAAGACGAGTATCACAATATGAACAAGAAGAAAGACAAATGTAATTGAAATTGCAAATGCCAAATGTTAAGTTTGTGGTTTTTGAAGACGTCTACATTATCATTAACGTAGAATAATAATAAAATGTATGGAGATTTAAAACTTGAAAGCTTTATGGCTGAAAAAGATGTGAAAATGGAAAAATATCTTGATAGTTAAAACACTATAATATTATTAGTAGTTACTTGGTGTCGTTATATTCAGTTTGATGTCTCTTAGTACAATTATCTGTCAAGAAATTGCGATGACAAAACACTAAAAAGAAAGTTTTACAAGTGGCTCCATTGTAAAACTTTCTTTTTAGTATTTTGTGCTAAGCTTGGCGATACGAAAACCCCAAGAAACACTTTCGGATCAGCTCGGAGTCGATTTCCCATTCAACTGTTTGACGTAAAGATTTGGAATGTTGCACAAAGCTTTAGTATGATTTATTACAACGCGGAAAAGTGAACTTTAATACCTATCAAAGGAGAATCTGTAGAGAAATCAAATACTGATTTCAGTGCTAATAACCAGCCCATTACATTACAACTACAGGAACACAGGCATCATCTCTGTGAGAGGGAGTGGGCCATAATCCACCACGCGGACTCAGTGCGGGTTGGTGGATGTCACATGTCTATGAATTTATGGTTATAGGTTCTTGTCGGTTTCCTCACAATGTTTTTCTTCAACGTTTTGAGAGCAGAGCGATGAAATAAATTACACAAAACGCCTGTCTTTTTTTTTTTTGAGGTTGGTTTCATCAAATAACTTCTCCCGCTCTGGGCGGAGCGGGAGGGCGTGTCAGACTTTTACTGACTAAAACCCACCCGTGTTCCTTCCGTTGCCTGTGTGCCGGGGTCGCGATATCCCTTTCGGACAAACCCGCAACCCCGGCAGGCATTGGCCCTTCCGGACCCCGTCAGTTGGTGCTGACATCTCTTTGAGGCGCGCGTGGAACACAACGCGCCGTCGACCCGGGCCTGGTCCCTATCGGACGGCGAGCTACCCATTGCTCACCGTCCGCAAGCCCGCGCCTACGGTGGCCGGGAATCGGCCTGCGATTCTGCGATTGTTTAAACGTGCCTAAGTCTAGGCAAAGTGCCTGTCTGGACCCACAATCTTACTGATTTTAGTGGTTAAGTAAAAAGGTCATCATGATGACATGGTGACCTTGGGCTGGCCCAGCTGTGGGTGAGTCGCGCTGTGGATGATGATGTCATGACATCATCATCCACAGCGCGACTCACCCACAGTGTGTGTGACTATGGGCCACTTTTGTCTTGTGCCGATCTAAAGGTTTCAAACTAAAGGTCCTTAAGTACAGAGCTTTAAAAACCTTTCTTTTTAATCAAGATTTTCAAAAATTAATTGCTTTAGTACTGTTCCATTGCTAAAATCTGTAGGTATATTTATAGTTGGCTAACTGTTTATAATGCGCGAGGCGTTTAAGTATCGTGAAGGTTATTTATACAATTTCATAATTTTCTACCGAAAACGTACCTACAAAAATTTCAAAACAAACTATAAAACTACTTCACCTTAAAACCACAAAAAAACCTTTATACCATTCACAACTTAATGAACTCCCGTCAACACAGACAGACAGACGATCTTCAAAAGTAACTACGATTAAGTCATTAAGACCGTAACCTGAGAGACTTAACGCAAACTTAGTAGTTTACGTTACTAAACTGCACTGATCATTAAGTTATAATTTAGTTAAAGTTTAACTGGTTTAACCTCATTCATAAGTGGTTTAGTTATCTAAACTTTGAAATAGATCTAGTAGTTTTGATCGATTTTGTTCAAGATGTGAGATAACTTTAACTAACGTTTGATGGTTGTGTGGTGGTGTTTAGTAGTTGAACAATACCGAGCCACCGACCGACCGACAGACCAACTACAGACCGACTACCGACGAGTAGGAAACACCGACCTGATCTAGTTTAAAAACTGGCCAAGTGCATGTCAGACCACGCACATTGAAGCGTTCCGTAATTGGGATGAATTTATCCCAAGAACAAACTTAGCATTGTAGTTGATCGATTGTTACTCGTTAACCTGTAAAGCCTACTTAACTGTGATAGTTTTCCTTTTAACTTCGTTATACATACTACTGCTGTGATTTTTTTCACAAATCCAAGTACAACCATTAAGCTGGCAGGGAGGTGACTTGACTCTAACAAAAATTTTCAGTTAAAAGCTTAATATTTCGCAAACGGATCCCTTAATCCAAAAATCGTTTTGACAAACTCACAATATTTTTGAACGACCTTTCCAACAATACCCCATACTATGGGGTAGATGAGAAAAAACCAACTTTACGTGTAGGGGAAGTACCTTAAAAAAATAATTTTCTTGATTATATTTTACCACTTTATCGGCGTGATTAATATGTATACAAATGCCCAATTACAGCTTTCTAGTACTTACCGTCTCCGAGCTAAGCCGCGTACAGACAGACGGACATGGCGAAACTATAAGGGTTCCTTGTTTACTACGGAACCCAAAAAATATTATTTTAAGACATGTAAAAGTATTTCTTCCACTTTAAGCCGCCATCTGCAAAATTTAGCTATTTACCGCCTGGTATCCTTTGCCTTTTCAAACTGTGGTTTGATACTTCTTTAGTTTCTTTCTTACTTCTTCTTTGGACTTAAAAGCCTTGAGCATCGGCAAAGAAATCAGCATCAGAGTACTTAAATTAATTGACACTGCAACATATTTATAAAAAAAAAGGTACATTTTGACATTTTCACGAGTTCAGGTCTTGTTTTATAAAGCAGAAAATGCATGAAAGAAACTTTAGGAATTGTCGAATTGTCGCTTGTCACTTGTCGCCTGTGGGTTTTTTTAAATAGGCCCCTGAAAGTGACACCGGTGACCGATATTGAAGTGATCGACAGTGATATTACATCTCTGGACTCAGTCTTCTACAAAAAGTTCAAAAAGTACGATGACGTCATTTTATGGCAATGGGTATCGTGTAAGCAGTATTTTAAGGATCTACAGATTTTAACCGTCCCATCCTTGTATATTTTTGTTGTACTCACGGATCTTATAAAGAAACTTAACAGATTAGAAACAACTGAACAAAGAAATAAGAGAGAAGCTACTAGGCGCAAGGACTTGCAACATAACATAGTCCCACATATGAAAGTTGTTACTCATGCTGCAAGCTTTCAATCCATCAAGCTGTATAATAGACTTGCAGGAGATTTGAAGTCTGTTTCCAATATTAACCAATTTAAGCAAAAATTTAAATCATTTTTGGTAGAGAAATGCTTTTATGCTATTGATGAGTTTCTGTCTGACGTGTTTACCTAGGCCAATAAAATTGTATAATAATGATAGTATCTATGGTGACATAATCCTGACCGTGTTAAGTTTTGACATTATTATTCTTCTACATTACCTATTATTTTACATGATTCTTTTACATTGCCTATTATTTTACATTATTATTTTGCATTATTCTTGACTTTATGATCATAATTTAGACTCAAATCTCTATGTTATTACTGTTAATGACAGTGATAAGCTCATAAGATCGCTATTAATAAATATAATTAAATGCACGTGTGTAATTTTTAAGTGATTTAGACACAATGTAAAAATTGTTATGAAATAAATAAAATGAAATGAAATATTAGCTTCCACAGAAGTTATATATGCGATTTATTAATACGTGCTAGAGCATAACCGACATCGCTACGGCAGCGTAGCGATCGTACCCGTCGTGACATCACAGCTACGGCGTAGACACCGCGTAGCATAATTCCATATTAATAATATAATAATAATTTATTTATTAGACCAGAAAGAGTAAACATGTAACACAATTAGTCTTAGCTACTTAAAATTATGCTTAAAAGTAATTCCGTTACAATTGTGTCCTATTATTAGCATCTGCTGCTGACCTAGGTTTATAGCCCGTGTGTCAGCATGCAGCGCCTCAAGCCCTCAGGGTATGGAAGTATGAGCTTACGAACAAAAGGAAACAGTTTATTTTAAAATATGAACTTAATTACGTTACAGAGAAAGAATGGGTTGCTGTCCTCTGGGTGTGTAAGGTGAAGCAGGTGAGTGTATGTGTGTGAGAGAGTGTGTACAGAATTAAGAGATTTAGTTACCTAATCACTGACAAACTGTGCAAAATTATATTTGCGGCAAATGTCCACCTCACACACTGTCATACAAGTTAAATGATATCGACGAAACTGGGCAAATCTGTATTTATTTTGTGTTAACATCCAATAATAATAATATGTAATAATAATAATAATAACCCCACCGCCGTATCTCTACGTTGACGTCGTGGTGGGGCTTGCGCGCTCCAAACTTTAGGTCTGTGCCGGTAGAGTTTACTTTGCCGGAACAGGTCTAGGATGAGGAGCCAGACCAAGAGAGATACAGAAACCCGCAGGGCAGCTTGTGGCGAGCTGTTGGGCAGTAGCGACCCCACGGACCCTATCTCCCGGGAGAAATCCTGTTCCTCATCTCTGGCTTGCCTTTATTGGCCGGCTTTTTTTTTTTTTTTGGATGGGAAATTATCAAATAACTTCTCCCGCTCTGGGTGGAGCGGGAGGGCGTGTCAGACTTTTACTGACTAAAACCCACCCGTGTTCCTTCCGTTGCCTGTGTGCCGAGGTCGCGATATCCCTTTCAGACAAACCCGCAACCCCGGCAGGCATTGGCCCTTCCGGACCCCGTCAGTTGGTGCTGACATCTCTTTGAGGCGCGCGTGGAACACAACGCGCCGTCGACCCGGGCCTGGTCCCTATCGGACGGCGAGCTACCCATTGCTCACCGTCCGCAAGCCCGCGCCTACGGTGGCCAGAAGTCGGCTCGCGACTCCCGACGCCCGGGGCGTCTCCTGCGGCGACTAGGGGCGCGAGGGGGCGCATTTTGCCTCTCCCTCGCGCTCTCCGCCTCCTCCTTCGCGAGCATTACTGCTTCGCAGAAGGAGGTGACGGCCTCCCATGCACTCTCGCTCCGGACCATGGCCTGGACCAGGGCCGGACGCGAGAGATCGCCGCCGCCGATCGCCTCCGTGAGGACACGGCGGTGCTCCGCCCAAGCTGGGCAGATCTCCACCGTATGCTCCACCGTGTCCTCCGGGCGATCCACACAGTGGTGACACCCGGGCGTTTCCTCCCGCTTTATCCTGAACAGGAACCTCCCGAAACAACCATGTCCGGTGAGGACCTGTGTCAGGCGGAAGGTGAGGACGCCGTGGCGCCTCTCTAGCCACTCCTCAAAGAGGGGACTTATCGCCACAATTGTGGCGTGCCCAGCGCTGGGTTGCGACAATCGCACTCTCCATGCCGCCATGAGATCCCGCCGGAGCTCTGTCCGCTGTGCCGCGATTTCTCGCGGCAGCGGAGTTACGCCCCGGCGTTTCGCCTCCTCGCGCAACTCCCACATATGCGCGAGGACTTTTGCCTCCAGATCCCATGGCGGTAGTCCGGCAAGGAGGCTCGCCGCCTCACGGGAGACCGTGCGGTAACCTCGGACCAGCCTAATGGCCATGACCCTTTGGGACGCGTTCAACCGCTGGGCCGGTCGCAGCCTCAACGAACGCGCCCACACCGGTGCCCCGTAAAGGGCCATGGACCGCACGATCCCTGCGTAGAGCCTCCGGCAGGAGGCGTTTGGACCCCCTAGATTGGGCAGGAGCCGCTTCAAAGCAGCCCCAGCCCTCTGCAGTTTGGGAGCCAAACGTCGGAAGTGCTCCACGAAGTTCCACCGGCTGTCGAGGACAAGTCCCAGGTACTTCATCGTCGCCTCGACACCGATGTGAACCCTTCCTGCCGTTATTTATTGGCCGGCTGGAGTGAACACTGACGAGGAACAGAGCTCCCACCTCATTCTTGCCTTAATTGGCTGGCTTGAGTGGAGATTCGCAAGAGCAAACGTGCTCGGAGGAAGGAAGTATTCCAGTAAGTGCTCGTAGGGATCTTGACCATCTTCCGGGCTCTGGGATTGTTCTGAAAGCCGTGGAATACCTCTCCACTCCTCAAGCACCTCAGGTCATGTTGCCCCCTTGTCGCTACGTCACTATGTGCTAGCGACAGTTTTCGGGGGCCCATTATTGAGTGTGCAAGTCACCCCCTGCCATTTTATCCGTGTATATCTTAACATTGATCAGGCAGGGGACATAGGCCTTCCATAGTTTTAGGTAACCAACCCACTATAACCGCCCAAACCCATAGCCTAATATTTTTTGTTTCCATTTTTCTGCAATAGTCCTGCACCAACCGGGGGTTGTCCTTTGGTGCACTTGCATAGTGCATACAGGGATAATCGTCGGTTGGTGCCTCATTCCTCATTCCATTTAAAATTGACTAAGGGGCCTCTGCGAGTTGGCTTCGGCCCCTCATACGCCTTCCAAAGGACCGGGACCCTATGGTCCCGAGATTTGTTGACAAATAAAAACTAATACTAATAAGAAATATTTAAAAATATAATTTATAAGTTGTTTAAATGAAATAAAGGAGATAATAATAATAAGTTTTATTGATTCATAAACAAGTGTTACAATATTTAGGTGTGACACTGGATCCCGCACTAGGATACCCTGTGTCGCAGGATCCAGTCTCTTTCGACAGATAATGAATTATTTAAGATATTTTAACAAATGCAACGGTTTCAGTAGGTACTTAGATATAATTAATGAATTAATTTAAACTTAGAACTAAAAGGTAACCAAATTTATGTGTGTGTGATGAGTGTATGGTTGTGATGAGTGTGAGTGTGTACGTGATGAGTGTAAGTATGCAGTGATGAGTGTTAGCGTGTATATGATGATGAATACTTTATTAGTAGAATGATAAAAGATTTTCCGTTTCAGCATAATTAAACCCAAGCAGCCAATCCTGAACCTGTTTTTTGCATCCAAACTTATAACACTACTACTTACTTATGTTAAGCACAAATTGTAAGTCTGCGCGTATATTACGAAAATGTAACTTGTTTGTAGACGCCTTGGGTTGACCTGTTAAGTCTACAAATATTTAATAAAGAATAAATGAATACAAAAAAAATACAAAAAATATGTGTGTCCATAGGTTTATAAAGCCGAGGATTAGTTGTACCACTACTTTAAGATCGTAAGTATATTTTCAGTTTGATCGTATGTTAACTACCAAAGCCATAGAGACACCGATTTATTCATATATTCTTTGCTTCTTTGGTATAATAGACTATTTTATTATAAAACAAGCGACCCGCCCCTACCCCCTAAACAATGAGATTTGTTTCTAACACAATGTATTACACAAATAAACCTTTCGGAATCAATTCTCTAAATGATGTTGAAATTGCCTCAAAATCTGTTGCGTAGTTTAGAAGAACAACACAGACACTAAAAGCGACTTTAATTTATATTAGGTCCCCCGACCTATGAAATCAGCGTTTTGTGTGGAGAATTTTAAAGAAGTTGCAGTTTTCATACTAACATTTTCTTAATTTATATAACAACCATGCACACTAATGTTTTAAAACTTTTATGCACTAATGTTTAAAAACTAACATAACGTGATATGCCACTATTATTCATTAAGCGACAAAAATAAGTTTTGGCTAAGTTAAAACAAATAGTGGTCATTTCTGCTAACAAAATGAGGAGTAATTTTTAAGGTATTTTTTATGTTTAGAAAACTATAAGTAATAAGGCGTTTTTACTATTGGTAGTTGTCTATGATGGTCATTATTCGATATACCAAGCAATTGATGAATATTTTAAATCATAGAAGTGACAAGGTTCTCTATTTGTGAGAAAAAAAACGCCAATTTCATAGGTGGGGACCCAATAATATGTATAGATAGCATCACGCCTATATTCCGCAAAGGGGAAGGCAGTTTGTCACGGAGCTCCCAGCTATGTTTAAGTTCCATGTAATTCAAGGCGAGCCTATTGATATCAACCTCACAAACGCAGACTCCGGGCTGCTCCTGACTTGTTCTGTACACAACTTAATTGATTACCATTTCAATATGTTCACCTCTCTTACATGCATGGAGGGTATAACGTATCTGATGAAAGGTAGATGTACTAAACACCTCTGCCTTCCCTTTGGTGGAATGCAGGCGTGATTATATTGTATAATATTGATTATTGATATTGGTAATACTGGGCACGACTCCAAAATCAGGCTGTAACTGAGAATTTCCAGACAGAAAAACCCATAGCACATTGCCCTGCCTGAATAAATGATCCCCTTATGTTGTAACATAAAATCGATTTGTAACGATTCCCAGAAGTGTCGAATTGCACTCGATTCCCAATTATATTAATCTTCGTATCGGAATCGAATCGATTACTTCTGGCGAGAGTAACGCAAATTGAATAAGTTTGGACAAGTGACTGATTTGATGCTTGGCACCATTTTGGTGTTTACTTTAGTGAATGTGATTGGAAAGTTTACTTGAAGCTGTTTTTTATTTAATCTTGTTGCACTTAGGCTCCTTGGAGACGAGAAATGGATTTGGTACTAAGTGTAACGCAATTTTCGTACCTTATATAAATTATGGTAGTTGGCAGTACTGATTTTTCACTACTCTTTGTAGACATTTATTCAATAAGTGAAGTCGAGGTAATACTCCGGGTAACTTGTACTGTATAGGTACGATTTTCAATTCATTCAAAAAGTCGTTAACATATTGATTGTTTTACCCACAAAAATATTATCATTTATTTATTTAATTAAACTTTTCACACTCAAAAAAGTACAAAGGCGGACTTAATGCCTTAGGCATTCTCTACCGGTCAACCAAGGGTGGTGAAGAGATTAGATGGCAGGTGCTCTATTTGAGAGGAACAAAGAAAAACAAGAAAAAATATCTTTCTAGTTCCAAAGAAAGAAGAGAGCTGAAGAAAAGGTAAAGCAATAAAGTGACAACGACAAGAGTGGTTAGAAACTCTAACATATGAAGAAACAGAGCAAATTCTAACCAGACTTACATGAACACTTATCTTCTTTATCATTAGGTTATACCTTGTTATACATAGTGGTATTTTTCAACTTCGACACTACCAGCAGACACGTAAACTCATACATAAACACACACTACAAACTCACACACGCACACACAATCAAACACGCACACACACAAACCCACACTCACACACTACTATTATAGTAGTGTGACTATAATAGTCACACATACTCACAATAACATACGAGTACTACACAGAGCTGCTAATTACTTTATAAGTCATTGATTCTCTGTTCTTAAAATAATTTCTTACTTTTATTTTTATTTTTATATAGTCTCAATATTGTTAACTACCAATTAAGGGATGGAGCGAGACAACCTCAACACAAGTATTATTAATTACTTACTGGGGCTGTTTCATTCACATTTGTAAATGTAACCATTTGAGACACAATAAACTATTTTTATTTTTAAGCTATTGCATAGCTTTTATCGGAGACTCTGAGCGCGGCGACCGAATGTAGAAATTCCGTAACGAAAAAAACCTGACGCGAAAGTTTGTGAGGATGGATGGATGGATGTTTGTTACTCTTTCACGCAAAAACTACCGAACGGATTTTAATGAAACTTTACAGTAATGTGGCTTATATATCAGAATAACACATAGGCTACAATTTATAAAGATTTTATGTGATTTAGCCATAATATAACGATAAGTATCCAGTAAGTCGGAAAAAATCCTGCCCTCTGAGATCTATCTTTGCGTGCGCTGCCTAAACCGCTGGAGTTACATGAAAAGAATGTATTGTGGGGTTGTTTGTCTTAAAGAGTTCTAAATAAAAGTCCGCGACAGCATATATCTACCTTTTATGTGGAAGCCATTATAGCCAAAATAGTGAGCTATAAATACATTTAAATTGAATACTTTTTTTAAGTTGCATATTTTAGAGTATTTAGTTAATTCGTATCAAAATAAATACCTTCATCGCTTTCGGTATTTAATGTAGATAAAATTTGTCTTTTACACTAAGTAATTTGGACTAATATTTTAAAAGTTAGAACGATAAGAATGACCTGCGATGAGTCGACGGCGGGCGCGCAGAACGAGGGTAGGGATAGGCAATGACGCGCTGTCGCCGAGTGCGCGACCCGAACGCGGGCAGACGCGTGAGGGCAGACGTCATTGACGGTTGTGTAAATTCTGCGATTTAGGGGGGGGGGTATAGGGGTATTTTTTAAAAAAAATATTTTAAATCAACAATATTATCTTCTTATTTTTGAATATATGCTATGCAATAGCTTTACCGCGGCAGTCCTCGAGTGCCACACGTATTTTTTATTTTTAAAGGTTCATGTATTTTACATATTCATCATTCTCTTGCCTTTATCCCAGTAGCGTCGGCGCAACAAGTCTTCTTCCTCCATACTTCTCCAGTAGCCGTCATCTCAGTTGTCAAGACTCATATTTTATGCTGATTTAAATGTTACACAGTGTATCTCCAATTTGTCAAAATCCCGACATACCAATAGCGTATTGAAGGAAATTGGTATTTCAGTTCATAGAATATAGTACGGATTCCATATTATATTTCCGCATGAATCTAGCAGCTAGCTCCAGGAAATGGGTCATTATGGAGCTCAGTGATTCAGTAGCGACCTGTGGCTTGAGATTATGTTGCTAGTGGCATACTGTTGAGTTATTGGAGTGTGAATATTTGAATTATATTTCAGCTATAACTATGTAATGCCTATTATAGCGAGTTTATTCTAAAATAAGATTAACAACAAATTCAATTGTAAGTGCTTGGTAGTATTTTGTTTAACAAAATACGATGTAAATTTTTTGGTCCTTCGTTCCGCAATAATAAAAAACGACGAGATATGTTTATTGTGTAATGACATTTATATTCTGTTATGTTATGGAAAATTCGGAAATAGCCTGGTATATTTCAATAAGGCGTTTTAAAAACCAATTAAGCAATTAGGTTGTTATAAAAATCGCAAGTCTAATTTTCGCTGGGAAATAAAGTTATCTTCCTCGATTTATGTAGCCGTATGAAGTAAAACAACGACAAATCTTATCACTAAAAATATTTCTAATCCAATACAAGTGTGTCGGATTATCTTTTTAGAAGAAATGTATAATGTAGGTACTTACCAAAACGAACAAATTACATGCTTGTTGTGCCTAACAGCCCCGCGACCTCCACAAAATCGTTTATGTACCTACTACATATTTTTCCTTTTACCTCGAATCAAAAACAAAATTAAGTACAACACAACTCAACAAACCAATGACCTTCTTTCTGACCGAACAACACAATTAGGACACGTCCTATGTGAGGGTTTGGAAGCTGTGTGAAAGCGATGAAGAGTTTTTTTAAGTTTATCTAAATAGCTGATTTATTTTATAATTAATTATATATTACACATCCTTCAGTGAAGTCCGTAAAATCAAAATTTCATTCGTTTCTTGCAAATTTCAGCGCTGTTTTACGTTGTAAGTATTATGATCAAATTTCTCGCCTCTACTCGCCCCATTACATGGGACTTAAACATGTTAAATACGGGTCTTCTATAGGTAGACCTCTGCTTTACCCTTCGGGGGAAAAAAAGCGTGATTTTATGTGCTATGCAAAAAAAAACAGGTATCAGCGATATCGTCATATTCAGAATGCCATTCACTATTAAAAGGACTAACTTTTTTGTTGTTGTTTCGTATCGCACCGCTTCGCATAATACCGCAGGACACAAGACTAGAAGGAAATCGCGCGTTAAACAGAGGTTTTGGAGTGGTACCGGAAACTCGCACAAAAACTCCCGAGTTATAATATAATATGGTATTATTTTTCCTTTCATTGGGCGGACCATACGGATCATAAAGTTTTATTGTGAGAGGCTGATTGCACTGTTCGTTAGAGAGGGTTGTTTAAGGATTAGTTAAAATATGGAGTTCAGGTTATGTTTTTGCTACTATAAGTCTATTTATTTACTGTTTACTTTGAAGTTATTAATGTGCTCATCTATAGTATTAATGCGGAAAACTAAAAAAAGAGTTGCTTCAAAATAATGAACATATTGTTACTCTGTTTAGGTCTTATTTAACTCTCTAATCATTCATAACAAAGAGTTGAGCCAGTTAGGAGTTTAAACTAAGTTAGAGGTGAGGTGCAATCATCGCTTTGCGTATTACGTGTTGTTATCTGCTTCTGAGTATTGCCGAGTTAAATTAATAATGTAACAATTCATGTAATCAACAATATTTTGACAAGCGTTAACCGTCAATTAACCTCAAAGTCTCCGTCAAAATCCAGTTCAGTGCCACCGACCACTATATCCCAGTTCGTTCCCTTTCTCGGATTAGCACGGGAAGCACTTAACATTTTATTTTTCGTCGTCTCTTCTACATCGTAAAACTTGTACGTGGCTCCTACATTATATTCAGAAAAGGTTGAAAAATGTATAAATCTAAAAAAAAATAGATGAATAACGTATTTTTATGCACGAAATTTTGCACTTACTTTATTGACGAAGTGAGCTTCAATGTTGAGGTAACGGAAACTTAGTGTTATACAAGGTGAAATTGAAATAACTGAAAATCTCTTCATGGGTCATTGTACTGAGTACAACAGACACCGTGTGTGCAGACGCCTTTTCAAAAATGGAATTGTACTGAGTACAATGACCCCTTAAGAGATTTTCAGTTATTTCAATGATGATAATGATGAGTCATTATAACGACATTTACTATGGGATCAAACCAGAATTCGCAAAACAAAAATACTGTTCCCTACATTTTGTCGAGTTATGCGAACATAAATGTATGGTGCAGCTGTTATTTTTTTCAATATTGCTATTAAACTGACCCAAGTTGATTAAAAACTATCGAGTTGCCTTATTATATTCATGATTTATACAAAAGTTGCATCTTGTGTAAATAAAGCAAAGAGAAACAAAAGGACACCTTCACACGTTTGCAAAATATGCTATAATACTTACTAATGAAACACGAAAATTCTGGTCTTTCGATCCAAAACTAACCCAATTTCTGGTCCTCCCAGCCACCTAGCTTATTACTTGCATACATTACTAGATAACATAGCATATTCGAAGCATAAAGTTTAATATTATACCGAGAAGCAATCATGACAATATAAGCAACCTATTCCAATATCGTACGACACAGTCTATGCTGTAGTTCGATAGCAATTTTCGAACTGATTTAACTTTAGTGAACAATGCGCGTGCTTTTGGTATCTAGTGAGTTACCGTGGGTTTTACTAAGTACTGTTCTATAAGAATTTAGATTTTGTCTTGATTTGCATGTCAATAATTATGGAGTCTATATACAATGTGAAATTTAATTAATTTGCATCCTCTTAAGGGGTCATTGTATTCATCATTACGAACAACTTTCACTATGGGGCCAACACTGAAATCGCGAAAGAAAATCAAAAAAATCAATCAATCAGATCAAAAATCAATGCTAACATATGAATGGACCAGCTGATTTTTTTTCGCGATTTCAGGGTTGGCCCCATAGTGAAAGTTGTTCATGATGATGAATACAATGACCTCCTAAGTGGATGCAAACGAATTAAATTTCACATTGTATAATACATAAACATGTATTTGTTTAACAACACTACACGTTACGCTACTTTAGAAAAAAAGGAACTTGGTTTAGTCACTGTAGTTCACTAAAACACTGAGGTAATTCAACGGTAGACAAGTTCATTCTTTAATGACATAGTTTAATAATTATCGTGAGAAAGAAAAGACTTTAAAAGTATTCATTTTGCAAGAAGTAAAACAAATTTGGTCCTTTAGAAACCTAAAGGCCGAAAATTTCAATATTTATTTCATTCATAATATGAAAGACATTTTAACGGTAATTATTTAAATGCATAATAAACTAGCCCCCACTACTTCATAAGTACAAAAAGTATTACTAAAATGGTATCAGTGAAGTCGACGGGAGGTCGCAAGCAATTTTGAATCAATCTAAGCTGACGTGAAACAATGCAATCGATGGTGAAGCGGGGAGGAATCCGGAGTGCTTCCAACGTGCACAACTCGTACGTCAAACCTTTACCATTTTACCAGCAGTTTTAGTAGTATAACAGTTATGGAAAAATTCAATTACTGGCTCGAAATTCCAGCAATCGAGGATCATTTGTCGAGAATTACATTTTCTATCTCCAAAATTTTCGAAATAAAACTTCTTTAGGCGCGTTCAGCGATTTTTAGTAGGGTATAAACTTATGGTTTCTTGTCATTGCTATCGAATTAAGTGCGGTTAATTGAGCGAGTTCTAAATGTACAGAATAACACTAAAGATCCACATACAGTCATACACATTATATAACATTGAAATATTGTAATTCTATGACTACAATGAAACCACCAAAATAGTTACCCAAGAGGTACAGAATCACCGGAAATAATAATTATTATCCAGTGACCTCCAATTATAGTGCCATTCTAACTTCAAGAAATCATGTTTTCACAGAATTAATAAACTTCAGAGTACGGATAAAACTATAATCCACATAATTAGCATAATTCACTAATCGTCTTTCACGATAATAAAAATTAATAGTTTCAAAACACTAAAAAACACGCTTTCCAGTTCATATCTTCATGTTATTGTATTGTCATCAAAATCACATACAACTGCCAATTTTCATAACGCTACGATCTCTAAAAGATGGTTAAATTAGTTTTCTTAGATTTGATTACATAGTTACATACATACAGGTCGACCTAATAAAAGCGTGTTAAAAAGCGCAAAATTCCTAGTAACGAAATTATGTGTATTGTAGCAATAGGGTGGTTTGGGTAAAATTCATTCTAAATATAGTTGGCCCAATAAAATGTCGAACTAGGAACATACCAAGTATTTCCCAGCTAGATAGCTATTCGATTGTACAAATAACTTTAGAAGGATTTGTCAAATGTTTGATCACGTGGAATCTTTGGAGGTTATTTGTGCTAAATGTTTGAGCCAAACTCTTAACTTTGATGCTAGTTGAACGGGATGTGCTATGAAGCGGTGCACTATAATGTATTGAAGTTATGTTCGGAGATTCATAACGACTGTTTTTGTCTAAGGGTAGGCAGATTCACGTGTAGTTTGATTGAGTTGTTGAGTCATGATTTTTCTCCTGTTAGCACTCTAGCTTATAAGAGAATAGTTCATGCCATGTTGGAAAAATTCGCTGATCTACAAAGTAGACGGATCTACAGACACCCAGGGAATATCCTGACGTTGACCTTATAACTTGCAGGCAAACACGATCTCATCTTGATGAAAAATATTATGTTTTGATGTGTAAAAGTGTTATTTACAACCCATTTACTACTTTTTTTTTTTACCCGTAATGGCTAACTGCTGGGCAAAGTCCTTCCAGGAACTAAAATATAATTCAATATTTGCGTATTCCACTTGTAATGACAAACCCCTTACATGTTTCATTTCAATAATATCTTATCCATTGCGTTATTTTTGATGACGACCAGAAAAATTCTTGAAGCATTTGAAGCAATGGTTTTTGCTGCCAAAACCCTTGCCTTTTATGTGGGCCACTTTCATTCGGTTTAAGTAGCTCATAATTAATAATGAAAACAACTTTGCAACGATTTGCACACTTTAAGCAGTTAGCTTCACTACCAATAATTTTTATCGACACGTCTTTTCGCTACGATAATATCTACATCGTTTACCTCGTGCCAACGATGAAGAAGATAGCATCACATACATCTAATTATTTGTAAAACACCAATGATGGGCCACATTTTTGCGATAAGGCGAACTAAACTTCGCGTGCTCTCTCTCGCACACCGCTTGAAGTATAGTTCGCGATAACGCGACAATGTATCCCTAGCATTAGACATGCCTCCAAATCCCTAGTTATTTCTTGAAAACGTGACCATTTACATTACACCATAAGCTACGGTTACACTGTCGCGATAACGCGAACTACACTTCGCGCGCTCTGTGTTTCACAGCGAGACGTCGAGCTGTGTGCGAGAGAGAGCGCGCCAAGTGTATTTCGCATTATCGCGACAATGTGGCCCCAGCATAACTTATTCCAACAAAATTGAACGATTTAGAGTTCGTGCCACCACTCAAGACCGATAGACGAGGCGCTAGTGTCTATGTCATTGCATCAAATTGCATTAAAAAAAATGGAGTTCCATAATTTTCCGCCGGACTTCAGTGGTGGCGCGGACTCTAGTTCAAGTGAAGTCAAGGACAGTTCGCATAGACAAACAAAAATATAGGCTAGTCCTATACATACTATAAGTACGAAATTCATTTTGCCAAGTACACAGAGTCGGCGTAGTTTTCGTATATGCAGTCTGAGCTCAAGACTATTTATTTGTTAAGGATGGGGTCCGTGGGTAAATGTATCGCCTCACCCCGTAATTTAAGGCGGCTACACTGCCCGTACTAAGTTGTGTTAAGGGGATCTTGAAGTAATTAAACGGTGTTTGCGGGTTCCCTGAGGGCGATCGTTTGAAGCGGTTCGCTCTTGAATTGTTGGGTGTGGTGCATTTTTGTGGGAAGGAATGTTTTGTATTGATTAGTAAGGAAATGGTTGGTTTGTGTGAAAAGCCAGTTTGATATGGATAAAAAAAGATAGGACTACGGAAATATCAAAGTAAAGTAAAAGAGCATTACCTTTCCTCTCTACTGTGAGTATTTATATACCTATAATATGTATGTTTATATATTTAAGCTTTATGTATTTATTTAAGTATATGTTAATTTATTGCTTTATACGTGTAGGTATATTTTGATATTTTTAGTATACTTTGACTTTGCAAATTTATATTTTTCTCTTTTTGTTCTCACACACTATTGTCTAAATTTCTTTCTCATTTCTCCTTTCGCAGGTCTGCTGGAAGAAATTTCTTAAGAAATAAGCAGTACCTTTGTACTCAAATTATAATTATGTCGTATCTCTATGTATTTTACTGTGTGTACATTAATAATAAAATAAATAAATAAAGTATGTATCATTGGGAAATTACTCAAGTTCTTTCGCATTAACACACAATGTAAGATTTGTTATTCTTTGTTTTAATGCAGGCTTGTTAGGTAGGTACAGGATTAACTATATTACTTCATATTGATCGGTGAATTATAGAATTCCTCTGAAAGTTACCAAAATAGAGGCGGTGATCTTATTGCGATCCACTGATACATACACTCCTCCTTGAACCTTGAAGAGAAAGAAAGACTCTCAGTGCATGTGAACTCAACACCTCGAAGTTCGAAGAGCCTGGATAGTATGTAGTATTATTAGGTCCCCACCTATAAAATCAGCGTTTTGTATGGCGAATTTGAAAGAAGTTGCATTTTTCATACTAACATTTTCTTAATTTATATAACAACCACGAACACTAATGTTTTAAAAGTTTTATGCACTAATGTTTAAAAACTTAGATAACGTAATATGCCACTAAGATTAAGCGACAAAAATAAGTTTTGGCTAAGTTAAAACAAATAGTGGTAATTTCTGCTAACAAAATGAGGAGTAATTTTTAAGGTATTTTTTATGTTTAGAAAACTATAAGTAATAAGGTTTTTTTACTACTGGTAGTTGTCTATGATGGTCATTATTCGATATAATACCAAGCAATTGGTGAATATTTTAAATCATAGAAGTGACGAGGTTCTCTATTTGTGAGAAAAAAAACGTCAATCTCATAGGTGGGAACCCAATATTATCCTTTCCCTTTCCTTTGTACACAGAATTTCAAAGAAATCAGAAGCTACTTAATCTCGATATCTTTGAGTTCACAATCACTATCTAAAAACCTATATAGGTATTTGTTCACCACACTGCAAACCAAACCAATATACTTCATACGCCTTCAATTGTACTCTAAAAGAAAACTATTCACAATATATACGCGACCTAAATGCATACAGTGGATGCAATATACGGAAATGAGTTAGTAGAACAGTGGCCTGCGGGCTAAAGCCTGGTACTAGTTATTAGGTTTGTAGTGTGGTACTATTTGTAAAAGACAAAGTTTGATTGGAAGGGAATCTGTTTATGTTTTGCGATTTTATTTTTGCTTGAGTATATATTTCAATTGTTTTGTTGGTATATTGGCGTGTGCTAGCTGTCATTATGGCAAATAAATTTATTTATTTACTGTTTTGTGTTGAGTAATGTCAAATAATTAAGTAATTTTTTTTTTCTAACTGAAGAGACAGCTGTGCTGCTGGGGAGTTTGTTGCGCCACTTCTTCTTCCCAGCTAAAGCACTAGGAAGTGGTGAAGGGTGGGCGTTTTCGGGGACTCTCTTATGTAATTTTGACGTTCGAAAAGTGCTGATTCTCAGCCTAGTTTGAATAAATGACTTTTGAATTTTTGAATCTCGAGTGAAAAGGTTAGGGGCAAGCGTGGAATAGGTACTGTTGACTGCATCGTACCTTACTATTAGGTGAGGTAGTGACTTGGTCAAATTAAAATATGCCTGTAGGGACTGTGGCGGCATCTACATCGCCACATGCGAACTACGCATCAAAGACCTGACATCAAACAACATCCAGACGTCACACAAATCCTGCATCGCGCAATTAGAGTTTATCGCGCAATGCACATAATATATATAAGCTCCCGACATCAACCTCTGGGCAGTTGCCCGCCAGACACGACACCCGTACGGTCGGAAGATCCTCCCTTTTCTATGGAGGATGAGTGAACTTTACACCCTGTTCCGCTAACCCCTAAACGACCTAAAACAATTAGAAAGTAAATTCAAATGTATAATGATCACGGGTCCGAAACTCGGAAGTAGGATTGAAGGAATTGGTTAACCGAAGTAAAAGATATTTACTTCGACTTCTAAACTATGTAGCTAAAATTGCCTTAAAAATAAAATATTTTATTTCACATAAACCTACAAGGGCACTTATGAAACGTCAGAAGCTAGGTGCACGGTTCCAATTGGTTGTTTCCTATGGAGAAGAGCCGGCAAGAAACTCCACGGTTACTCTTTTAAAAGTAAATGGTTTTTACAATTTTTCCAAATTACAGTGTTAAAAGCTTCGATCAACTATACAGGTATGAGTGGACAGTGTAGGCCCATCAACATGTACCAGGTACTTAGCAAAATATAAAATGGTCCACAGATCTACAGTCTATTATGTCTACAATGTGCTCACATTCACAAAATTTAAAAGAAAATAATCTATATAAAAGATAAATAAAAATAAAAACCTATTTAAACCAAATGACAATGGTTGACACAACAGCTGTAACAAATCAAATTTAATTTCCTGTAGCTATGAAATTTGAAACCAGTTTTGATAAATTACAAACATAACGCTTGTAATACCAAAGAGTTAGGCAGACTTGTATCTACAATACACCCTCATTTCGCCAGTTATGTTTAAGTACCATGTAATTGTGGGTGAGTTTATTGCCATCAACCGGGCACAAATCCAGAAGGCAATTTTTAAAAATTTTATTTTACCATAAAAAGAAAGAAATGACAAAAAATAAAGAAAATACATTTATTTGCGGTACACATGACGCAAAGAAAGAACAAAACACGAAAATAAACAATTTGGGGGAAAACATGCGTCACATCCACGCAAAACGGCCATCGCTCAGCATAATGCTGAGACCCTATGCGAGACAGAGCCCCAATGCTGGTTTTCAGCGACAGCCGGCGTTGACGTGATGACGTCGACGTGAAATAACAAAATAAGACAAAAATAAAATGAATAAATACGATACTTAGTCCTAAATGTTTATATAAAATATAATATTTAAAATGGTAACATTTCATACCGTCGGGGACTCACGCGCCGCGGTCTTAATGCAGTCTGTGCGCGCAGCTGTCATAAAAACTATTTGTTTGATGTTTTGACATATTGGATAATAAGTAGTGGTTACGTAATAATTATAACATGGCGCATTATGTAATTAGTAATATGATGCAGTGCATAATATGTAAAAACAAAGGATGCATTGGGTGATTGTGATATAATTATCACTACTTAGTGAAAGTCGTTTGCTGAGAGTTTATTATCAACATGAACATTGGTACTATAACCATAGTTCATATCCACGGATGAGATAACAGAACCTTATTACAAACAACAACGGTCGAGAATTACAGTTCAAAAACAATCCCAAAGTCCTCTAAATCAGTCCAATCCATTACCTGTCTGAAATATATTTCAAACATTCCTGCAGTAATTTCAGCGAGTTATGCCCTGAAGACGAAGTTCGTCCCAGCGGACCTCAGAGGTCAAACGGCAATTGTCGTAAAATCAGAGCCTCTAAGGATGGCTGGAAACTGAGTTTCTATGTAATAGATCTAGTAATAACTAGGAACTGCCGGTCGATTCTGTAAAAATATCACCGTGAAACTTAGGTGAAGTGAGCGTGAAGTGAGCTGTCAATAGTGCTAATCCTTAGCATCCTGCCGGTCGATTTGTGACAGTGACAGCTCACTTCACGCTCACTTCACCTAAGTTTCACGGCAGGTACTAAGTTGTTTCACTACTCTAGAAATATTTGTGATTGTTTATTGATTATTTTATTAAAGCGTTTGTTGAGAAATGTGCAGTATATATACAGAGTATGATGTTCCTATCCATAGGTTTTATTGTGTTACAACTATTATTTTAGTGGCTTTATAAAAAAAATTGTTTTGACAATAAAATAAGAATTAAACAAATCAAAAGAGCTGGCATTCGGTAGATCCTGCCTACCATGGTAATAAGGTGTGAGCTAATGTATGTAGGGTATTATTGCGTAGAAAACTTTTTTTTTTTTTCATTATATCCAAACAGGAGAGAATAGAAATCTTTATTTATTTATGATTTTAAAATGATTGGAGACCTAGTGTTTTTATGGCAGGAGGTAAGTGACCTAAATTGGTTGCGTTTTTTTTTACTTTATATGATTAAATAATATAGGAATAATTTTAATTTGAAAGTTGAATCTTATTTGCCCTATCATTCCCATATTTGTCTGTGTAAGAAGAAAAATCTAAGTACCTATTACCATTTTGCAATTGTATCCAAGTTCTATTTCCACATTTAATGGAAAAATAAGGCAAGAAAAAGGACGGGAGGAAAACCATAATGATCTAAATTACCAGCAGGCAACACGCAGTAAACAACCTCGGTAATCACTGCTCATTCTTTCTCTTTATGAGACGAGATATTTACCCTTTAGTGATCTGTGCTGTTGAGGACAAATAATGAAAGAAAAGGTGCAGACTTTGTGGTCGACGATTGATGTTGGGGCGTTATATAATATACAGGATGGCAGGGACATCCACGCGAAAACAGTCGGTCGATTCTGTAAAAAGATCAACGTGAAACTTAGTGAAGTGAGCGTGAAGTGAGCTGTCACTGTCACAAATCGACCGGCAGGATGCTAGGGATTAACACTATTGACAGCTCACTTCACCTAAGTTTCACGGTGATATTTTTACAGAATCGATCGACTGATACCATGGATTCAGTACATGATTCTGAACCCACCTGCTTTGCATTAAAAAAAATCTGCTGTCCCATACATTTTGACCACGTAGGTATTGCACTTTTCTATAAAATAGCAGTTTTTTTTAATAACAGATTTCAACGCAAGTTGGTTCAAAATCATGTACTTAACCAATGGTACCAGTTTTCGCGTCGATGTCCCTGCCATCCTGTATATCACGCTCGTGGTAAACTCAGCTTGCGCGATGCAGGATTTGTGTGACGTCAGGTCTTTGATGCGTATATAGTTCACATGTGGCGTTGTAGATGCCGCCACAACTTCATTAACTGTTTTCAAAATACGTACTGTCAATCGTACGTCAATGGTAACACTTTGACATTAAGCTAGCGTAGTACGGAGTGTCAATAGAATAAGAGGCCAGAATTATAGGTACTGGTTTTGTTTCCACTGACTTGCTGTACCTCAAATGACACTTATTGCTTGCAAACTTTTTGAACACCTTACCTAGTTACAAAAGACAGCTTCTCCTAGTGTTCAAGCAAGCTAAACAAACGACCACCAAACACACCTGAAATCCTGCCCACTCTATGCCAGGAAACAGGGGTGCAAATATATCAATCGAATCCATTTATTCAACTAAAATATTCCAAGCATTCACCCCCGCTGTGCTGGCTCACTTCGGCGCGTTATTCCGTAGGGACAAAGCGAAAAGTTTTATGAGAACAAACTTTTAAAATAAGCCTTTTGAATCGTGAAAGTATATCATCAATAATATCGCTTCAGTTACATTTGGTTGATGTAGAAGCGTCAATGAAGTTGAATTATTACTGATTACGTTTGGATTCTGTGAAATAGTGAATATAAAAGAAAGTGTACTGTCTAAATCCATTTTCAATTCCAGTTTTTTTAAAAATTATTAAATAACTTCTCTCGCTCTGGGCAGAGCGGTAGGGCGTGTCAGACTCTGTCTGACTAAAACCCACCCGTGTTTCTTCAGTTGCCTGTACATTGCCAGGGTCTCGGTATCCCTTTCGGACTTTCCCGCGACCCCGGCAGGCATCGGTCCTAGCGGACCCCTTCCGTTGTGCTGACATCTCTTTGAGGCGCGCATGGAACACAACGCGCCATCGACCCGGGCATGGTCCTTATCGGACGGCGAGCTACCCATTGCTCACCGTCCGCAAGCCCGCGCCTACGGTGGCCGGGATTCCCGACGCCCAGGGCGTCTCCTGCGGCGGCTATGGGCGTGAGGGCGCGACATTTGCCTCTCCCTCACGCGCTCCGCCTCCTCCTTCGCGAGCATTACTGCTTCGCAGAAGGAAGTGACGGCTTCCCAGTGATCTCTCGCTCCATACCATAGCCTGGACCAGGGCCGGACGCGAGAGATCACTGCCGCCGATTGCCTCCACAAGGACACGGCGGTGCCCCGCCCAAGCCGGGCAGACCTCCACCGTATGCTCCACCGTGTCCTCCGGGCGATCCACACAGTGGTGACACCCGGGCGTTTCCTCCCGCCTTATGCGGAACAGGAACCTCCCGAAACATCCATGTCCGGTGAGGACCTGCGTCAGGCGGAAGGTGAGGACGCTGTGGTGCCTCTCAAGCCACTCCTCAAAGAGGGGACTTATCGCCGCAATTGTGGCGTGCCCAGCACGGGGTTGCGACAATCGCACTCTCCATGATGCCATGAGATCCCACCGGTTTGTTAGAGACTTGGCTTTCGTAGTGGCAGGAGTTTTGGGAAAAGAGGTTGAAATACTATTTTGGAATAAATAAATCATTAAGTAATAGCGGCAAAAGATGATGCTGAGACCAATCTTCTTTTTTTCACTTTTTACCCACTATTGGCCATGGTAAAAAAGGAGTCAATCAGGTCTACAAAAAAAAATCGGAAGGATTACAAAACAATATGCAAAGTTCTAAACCTGCAGAGAACTAAAATGCAAAGTATGGGCACGTGACCCAACTTTCTTTTGATGTTCATGTTTAAAAATCAGGTCACATCGGCAAATGGTAAAAGTCGTTAAAATGCACATAAATGCATTTCATTCTGAGCATTTACATATATTTTTGTACCCGAGTTAAAAGTTGGACGAAATTTTAAGCAGAGGAGATTTCTGTCGATCGATTCTGTAAAAATATCACCCTGAAACTTAGGTGAAGTGGGCGTGAAGTGAGTTGTCTCTGTCACAGAATCGACCGGCTGATGCTAGGGATTAACACTATTGACAGCTCACTTCACGCTCACTTCACCTAAGTTTCAAGATGATATTTTTACAGAATCGATCGGCTGGTCTTTGTAGGTAAAATGAAAGCTAAAGTACGTACATAAGTACAACTTCTTTGACAATGTTCAAATCTTTGACAATTGACATTATCACAACATTACAAACAATGAAACAAAGTTCTGAACGCTCACCGTACATTTAACGTGTAAAACACAATAGTGCCAATATTAAAATTCCATGCGATTTCTTCCAGACGACATTCGCACACAAATTACTGTATATATCCATATTATGAAGCTATCTTTATACCGCCAAAATTAATTCCTAAATTCTTTTTACAGCAAAAAAAATACTTTAGTTCCAAAACGACCCTTACCCGCTTGAAATAAGAGCGCTATCAAATCAAACTTGAGTTGGCCAACAGTAAACGATATCTTGGGATAGCTTGACAGGGATGTTTCGGTTCAGACTTCAGTAGTTTCAGTACGCTGTTGGACGCTGCGTTGTTCGAACGCGTGTCGTTTTCTGCGGACCACGCGTAATAAAGTTCCGAATTTTAAAAGTTTTGCTCGCGTTGTCAGATAATATTTGGAATTTTCGTGAAACTTCGTGTTTCGACGTTGATTAGTTGCTCTTTTATTGTTTTGAAAATGTGGAAATTGTGATTCAGCCTATTGTGGATTTTGCAGGTAAGGCCTTTGTATATGAGGATTTTAGGATTTGTTTGATAAACGCATTTTTACGTAACAATGTTAAATTTTCAATAGGACTTATTACTAAATATTTGATACCTTGATCGTGTTTTTTTAATCTTGATATTTAAAAATGGAATGAACATTTTAACAATCTTTACTTGTTATATATTTATATAACCACAGGAATTAAGTATCCTCAAAATAATTTCTATTTTGAATTTAAATCACAAAACACAAAAGAAGAAAACTATTTTATAATTAGCTCTTTGAGATCAAATGGTTTCCAATTAGCTAAATTGTTTATTAATTTCGTAATAAAAATAGTTATCGTATACATAATTACAAATAATTTCACTCTACTAGGTTCAATGAAATGGAATTTAATATCACTATAAAATTTTCTACCCAACATACAACTTTAATAGAAAAATACGATGGGCGCCAATTTTCCCGAAGTTCGCTTAGCGATCATTATAATTATTTCGTAGACATCGCTTACGGTTTGAAGGAAATCATCATCAATTCTGGAAACTCGTATAATCTTGCCTTAACGTGTCTGCTTCTAATATTCCTTTAGCAGTTTGAACTGTCCCAAAAAATAATACTTATAATGGTCTAAGTATTATTTTTTGAGACAGTTCAAACAAAACCTTATCCTAGTCCTTTTCGCAAATCTAAGCCTATTTTTTCAATATAGGCTCGCATTTGATAACATCGCAAATAGCTGTCTTAAACGAGTTTAACTGTCACTAACGAGACACAATAGATTTTTTATTGTTATCTACTTCTAAAGGCATATCGACAGTTAAGCGAATATTTCATTTATTTTTATTAATTGTTTTATATTACTAAATTATAAAATATCGCTCTGTAGTGCACTAACATATTTATTAGGAATTACAATTATTAATATTTTAAAACTGAATATTGAACATAAATTATTTAAAATTGGAATCTTTCCAAATAGTTCATTTTTTTATACCTAAAATTAAAATATACGTTCAGATGAGATCATCCACTCATGCCGAACACAACCTATTTACTGGTAACTTGAAAATTCCTCGGCTACTATCGCGAAACATACTGTTATTACCGTTACCATGGCAACCAAAAATTTCTCGTAGTATTTCCCCAAATATACATGTAGGCGTCCTTTCAAACTAGATGTGGTTGAGTTTCATCCTTTATATAGGGAGATATTGCCTTCCGAACGCCGCAAACCAGTTAATTGGGATACCCAGTACCTACACTATAGTTGAGCTAGTTGTGATAGTTTTATTTCAGTGTACGACTGCTCGTTTTTTAATGTTTTTGTTTGGAAAAGAAATAAGAGATCCCCCTGACTGTAAATGGTCGTCGCCACATATGCAAATCTGCAAGATTATAGCAAGTGTTTTGTAGTTTTTCATTTTGCTTTTAAGAGGGCGTCCTCAAACTCAAAGCATTTATTTCAATTAAACCATTACAGACACTTTTGAATTGTCAAGGAATCGGCAGTCAAAAATATGAAGCTAGCTGCCCATTCCAAAGCGTAGTAGGTACCTATGGAGAAGAACGGGCAAAAAACTCCACGGACACTCTTTTAAATAATATAAAATAAATTAGTACAACGATACACTAGCGCCACTGCGTTAAAAAAATATTATCTCGTCGTAATAATGGATAATAAGCGACAAAATTCAATCCAAATTAAATCGGCCACATTCCTCTAGATCGTATTTTGTTGCTTCATACTTACATATTTCCTTCTCAGTCACGAGATAATATTTTTTTAAAGGAGTGGCGTAAATTTAACGTTTTACGCCCTTTTAACTATCTTGATCACAGCGCATACCCTTCAAACCGAAACAGCCATACTGTTTATAGAAACATATATGGTGGTACTACTCCATAGAGACAACTGCAAATCAAACTAGAAACTTACCTAGATCTTAAGTATCTTTTTAACAAGTCCATGTAAAATAAAGCCAGTATTTTTGGTGGAGATCACACTATAAAGGAGTGCATAATTATATTTAATGTCAAAGAACTCTTCAAGGGCAAAATAAAATATTTCAGTCACTTTTTATTTTACCCTAGGGATGTAATGTCTACGTAAATTCCTGAAACACACCACAACATTGAGTTTAGAATTAAAGTCATGTAGATTCCCTACGGCAGCTACAGAGGGAAAAAGTACAAGAAACTTTTCAATGTCGCAGGAAAACTTCATATTTTAAGTTAGGTGTTAGAATAGAGTGGAAATCATTTGGGATTTAAAGTAAAAATCCTTCTTTGTTTTACTTTTTTCTTATGTAAACCTAACTTATAAGTGGGATTCTAAAGTTTTTAATGCGTCTACTAAGTAGTAAGCGAGTCAATTACTTGTCTTTAAACAAACATTTTTAGGTTTTTAACTAATAGCAATTCAAACCGATTTCTGCTGCGAAATTGTATTAATGGGGACATTTGGACAATTATATTGAAAACCTTGGATTCACGGGCACAAAAGACTTTGTTATTAGCAATTCCATATGTGTAGCTAGTATTCGGAGGCAATTTTCAATACAAAACACCTGTGTGTTTTGTCAGCCCTGTGGCTGATTATTGAATAGTCAGATGACTGGAATCTGAAAAATAAATTTGACAGTTTGACATATTTTCCATACAAAAGCTGTCGGACTGCAATATTTATTCCTCAGATAAAAGTAATCTGACTATTCAAAAATCAGCCCACAGGCTACTTTTCAGCCTAGCTAAGAAATGAATAAAAAAACATAAGATAGTACACTGTCACATTAAAACTAGACTTGTGACGTAAAATGCGCTGTCGGGAGGAAAACACAATATTATTCCCCTTAAGAAATCTTGTTTGCAAGTGGCTACGGTGGTAGGGTGGCCATGAGCTGACAGCGATGGCATAGGCCAAGATGACAGGTAACAACTTGGATAGTTTGATAGAGTAGCCAATTCAAGCATTATAATGTAGGTACTTTACATTACAGGTTCTTCGTCGTCTCGAATTAAAATGAGACTGGCTCATGCTGTGAGAAATTAAATGGTAAGGAAATTGACTGGTAACTTAACTTGTCCGCGTATTCAAATCACAAATAAGTACTGTCATTCTTTGACAGTTATATGAAATGGCTACAACATGGCGGATCGGCTGCCAAGGGTGCACTGGACATAATTCAAAGTAGCTGTTTTCGAGCACCATGTACAGGTTTAAAATAGAATCCTAAGATTTTACTTCTTAACGTGGGTAATTTCAAAAGCAAAAATCTCACATGCACAAAACCCAGATCAATCTGTAAGTATTGTTATTCTCTAAACATCATTTTGAAATTCGAACAGTTTCGAGAAGACTAAAGCCTCTTCCCTACAGGCGCGTTTTTATCGGTCGATAATAACGCAATCGTTATTGCGATAATGCGTCCCAATTACTTGCACTGAGCTGCGTTTTTATCGTCCGATATTTCTAACGTCTGCGTGTAACCTACACTACAGGCCCCCCGCGGCCATGGGAGGCCGTCACTTCCTTCTGCGAAGCAGTAATGCTCGCGAAGGAGGAGGTGGAGCGCGCGAGGGAGAGGCAAGATTCGCGCCCTCGCGCCCCTAGTCGCCGCAGGAGACGCCCCGGGCGTCGGGAGTCGCGAGCCAACTTGCGGCCACCGTAAGCGCGGGCTTGCGGACGGTGAGCAATGGGTAGCTCGCCGTCCGATAGGAACCATGCCCGGGTCGACGGCGCGTTGAACATGTGTGGGTTTTAGTCAGTAAAAGTCTGACACTCCCTCCCGCTCCGCCCAGAGCGGGAGAAGTTACTTGATAATATCCCACCCTCAAAAAAAAAAAAGGCCCCCCGTGGCCCCGCCCGCACTACACCGTACAACGTTATTAGCGCAGGTGTGTGTAAGTTTGTATGCGTCCTAATTCAAAATGTTCTTAGGACTCATATCGGACGAATATCGCAGGACGGAGGAACACAAGCGTCCTACTTCTATTATGTTGTTATTATCTCAGCAGAGTGTAACTTCAACGCCGTCCTAATACAGAATGTACTGAAAACAGATATCGAAATGACGCTTGCGTTATTATCGACCGATAAAAACGCACCTGTGGGGCGGAAGCTTTAATTTATTTTAAAACAAATGAGGTCGTTTTCGAATCGTGTTCGCTCACTTGATTGAGTTTCATAGATAACATTACAAA
Source organism: Agrochola circellaris (assembly GCA_914767755.1). Classification (NCBI taxonomy): domain Eukaryota; kingdom Metazoa; phylum Arthropoda; class Insecta; order Lepidoptera; family Noctuidae; genus Agrochola; species Agrochola circellaris. The sequence goes on from OU611862.1 coordinate 12,679,084, forward strand.
ATTGTTTTACATTATTTGTACGCTGTGCTGAAATCAAAACCACGACCTGTAACGCCGAAGCCAATCACTTGGCCACTTTGCTAACCGTACCATTAAATGACTTCCTTAACTTCAGGCTGCTACTGAGAATTCTGTACCACGCATACTATAAAAGTTTTCTGATCTAGGAACTAGAATCAGGCCAGGTTTTCTAAGAATGCCTAACGATGAGTTTTTAAGAAATTGCTCAGTGGAATTTATAATCTATCAAATCTATTAAACGATCCGTTAATATACAGATCTAAGGTACAATTTTAGATTAAGGTTTAACATAATTTAAGATTCATTTTGTGTTGTACATATGTTTGCATTTTAGTATTTACTTTATAGGGCTTTGCTACATACATAGCGGGGCCGTATGTATGAGCGGACGTAGCACACATTAACTTGAATTAAAAAAATATTTTAAAATAATAATTAATTGTAATATAACGTAATGGCAAGTTGGTGATTCTAGTTCTGAATCTTGTTAATATTTTTTTTAATTAATCGGAACTTGAATAACCAACCTTATGATGAATGCAAAAAATCTGTCATTTAATCAAGAAGAGATTTTTAATATTATAAAGAAAATAGCCATTAATACAAAATAAGTTAATCCTAGCACTCCGTCTCCTCTCAAAACAGATTTACAGTCACTGGTTTGCAAGCCCATTATGTGGTACAATACAAATATACATGAAACAACCATCGCGGCCGCTTATCGCTCTCCCCTTTCTATACAGGTTGAAATTGAATTCATGCGACACCTGTTAAGGGGTCATTGTACTCATCATTATGAACAACTTTCACTATGGAACCAACACCGTCACCGCGAAAAACAAAACAGCTGTTCCCTACATTTATGTTCGCATAGCTCGTCAAAATGTAGGAAAAGGCTGGTTTTTTTTTCGCGCTTTCGGTGTTGGTTCCATAGTGAAAGTTGTTCATAATGATGAGTACAATGACCCCTTAACAGGTGTCGCATGAATTCAAATTCACCCTGTATAGCGTGTCTTAAATCATTTCGAATCCAAAAAGCGGTGTATTTAAGATGTTTACTCAGTATCTCGTTCAGGATTTGAATCTCTTTAGGGATTGAAAGGTTGACTAAACAGATATAAGTTTGTTGTGATAAATTAAAATGTTTTAGCAGTAAATTAAGAAAGAGCGTCCATTCTAAAAGTTGGCAGCGTCGCAAATAGCTTGTCAAATATTTACCTGCTTTGATTCATTTGCCAATATTACTTTAAAATTCAAAAGTCATTTATTCAAACTAGGCTGAGAATCAGCACTTTTCGAACGACAAAATGACATAAGACAGTCCCCCAAAAACGCCCACCACAATAGGCGCGATGCGACTCTGGTGGAACAATTTCTATGAAAACTACACGAAAATTGTTCTACCGTGTCGCCCCTGTCTGCCGTGCCTCTAATGTACTCTTCACTGTTAATATCTAATATCAAAAGTTTCTAAAGGAATTATTGTATCTTTTTATCCTTTTCATCTTATCACATTATGAGTTGAAATCAAATTTAGCATAAAGGAACACGTTGAAATGAAAATAACCAAAAATGTTTTCAGAATACGGTCCGCCTTTTATTTTTTAGGTTTTCAATAAAATCTGGAAAATATATATTTTCACAATAGAATCTAATGAAAGACTATCAAAAGGGTTTTCCCGAGGGAGCTCCTCTATAAAAGTTTATAAACGGTGTCTTTCGAATGTAGGGTTCTCACATTTAACTTGGCTACTATATAAAGTCCCATTAAAATAGATGGACAAACTTTTAGAAATCATTCAGACCACCAAAATAAGGATAATGGTAAAAAAATATATTAGAAAACCGCATTAGATAAAATAAAATAAATCAGCTAAGTAACGAAAACACACTAAAAATTTTCGTTACACAGTGCCATTTATTGTTTTAGGTCAAAATAAAATCACTTTAATCGGTGTTTATTTTGTTTGAATATCTTTGGTAAGACATACTGAACGCTGTGTTAAAATTTGTCCATCTATTTTAATGGGATCTTGTATACTATATATAGGTACCTAAGTCACAGTATAAATAAGCGCAGTTTATTATCTTCATAGAAAACGGCCGAAACGACGCGCTTTGAAATCTCAGTTTAGATCAGGATGCCTACCACGAGCTCTTAGCGCGATCCATTTTAGGACGTAAACTGAACTGTTCTCCTAATTCGTCCCATGACGTCAGTTTAACGATTCAATTGAGGCCATGCCATCTGACAGCGATTGTCCTAAACTGAGTCGCAAATTTTGATTTCATTCATTTTTGTTCGGTACCATGACGTCCATAGAGCAGCTCAACCGTTTCAGTTGAGCAACAGCTCAACTGTCAAAATAAGCGATTCAATAAAAGTTACTATTTCTCTAACATAAACTGAAACGTTTCGTGAATTATTGATGAAAATAACGTTTTTTAGTGCTATTTTAGTGGAATTTTACAAAAACCAATGTAAGTGTGCTTTAATATTTCTTGTAAAGTCTAAAATACCTATTTAACATGCCTTTTTTAACCGCATTTGTTTTTCTCTAACAGATGTCTGATGAACTTGTTTTATTTGAGTTTTTTGAGGAAGATTCTGCCTGATACTATGCCCAAAAACATAAGAAGCTCCAGTTACGCGGCCAGTTGGCCTCCTTCAATAATTACCGTATTAACGTGGAATCTTAAAAAAAAACTGTTGAGTGTCTGTTTTACATTAAAGTAATGATACTGAGTTAAGAACAAATAAAATGTTACTTACTTCTGAACGTGTCTGACACTAAATGCGCGCGAAACAAACTTATTTGATAATAATAGCGTTCTCTCTTTTTCACCAAAAACGTTTCAAAAGCGGTTCAGCCACAAGTTGCGATCTTTCATTCACTTTTAACGATCCAAATGCCGCTGAGCGTATTGGACGTCATGGCATGACTGAAGCGATGCAGTTTAACAACCTAGACTGAAATGCCTAGCTTTTGAATCGTTTTTAATTAGATCATGGTAGGCATCCAGTACGTAACAGTATCGAGTGCGCGGCAGTTGCGCATGGACGCGGAAGATTTATCTACCTAGCGGCCGTAGATCATTATTTCAAGTTCACTGCAGAGATATAACACTGCTACGTATTTATTCTGTGCCTATTTTTTATTTTATTTATTTTATTTATTTGAAGGGCTTTGTCGCTTAGCGACCACATCGCCCAGTGCAGAAAAATACAAAATTGTTTGTAATTATCTACCTTATATAATAACTAAATTGTACAATTGTTTAGCCTTATCGGCCATTGGAAAAGCAAGGATGGTATTACAATAACCAACATCAAGCCTTTTATATCGCTAAGTGTTTAAGTTCTTTACGTAGAAAAAAAGTGTGACCTACAAGACTCAAATGTTCATACATGTAAGAACCGGGTATGTAGTCTGTGGGCCTAGCACGACACGCGCGAGATAAACGTAACGTTTATGAACGATTTTAAAATTGAAAATAATCTTTATGCACATAGTATTAACTTAGTTCTAAAACTGAATTAAAATCTATGGCTGGCATTAATTATTGTGCTCATCTCAAAAACTTAAACCAAAATTGCACAACTAGTTGCATATTCGAATCAAAAATCGTTAGATATTACGTCAAAGGTTCGTGGCAGGGCCCGGACCGGCTCGAGCTTCATATTTGTTGAAGTATCGTGGCTTGTAAAATTATATCCAAATGGAGCCGTCAGTGGCACGATCTATTACCTTTCAATCAAAATTATTTTACCGTATATTTTTCATTATTTTTATCATTTACTGTCATCACGAACCACTGAGACATCGCCCTAATAAAATTCGTCACTACACTCATTGGGAACCCCCTCGATTGATTAATTGATCCATATTTCCACTCAAATGAAACGACACAAAGTCAGAACTGACAAATAATGCAAATTTCTTCAACCCCATCGAACAAACAGAATTAGCATCAATGATAATAAATTCAAAAGCTATCAAATTTTATGGGGGTTTAAAACAGCTGTAACTTTAATGGAGGCTAGTAAAATGAAAGTATTGTTTAGTTTTATTGTACCCCAAGCGTTTATTAGGGATAACAGTTAAATATGAAAGTACATACATGTATAAATAATACGGTTGATTATATAAGATATTCCCCAGACGTCATTCACAAAAATAAGTTTCTAAATTTTTCGATTTGCGTCCTTTCTGTACTCTACCTAGTGTAGTCCTTACTGATTCCCCCTTTTTATAAAAAATAGCGGTTCGACGGTGTAAACCCCGATTTTCTAAAATCGTATGTTTAATACTAAAAACCGGCTAAGTGCGTGTCGGAACATGCACAATGGAGGGTTCCGTAGTTGGGATTAATTTATCCCAAGAACAAACTTAACATTGTAGCACAGAATAGTAATTGTAGTTAAAAAACATGTTGTCCCATACATCCCAACTTCAAATGTAAGTTGATCGACTATTACCTATTCGTTCCTCATTTAACATCTCTTGCAGGACGGCTAAGTTCAGCAGCATATGCTGTAAGAAAAATCCGTCAATTTACTGATGTAGATACTGCGAGGCTAGTCTATTTCAGTTACTTTCATAGTATTATGTCTTACGGTATTTTACTATGGGGACGAGCTGCGGACATCGACTCTATTTTTATTCTGCAAAAAAGAGCCATAAGAGCAATATATGGCCTCCGCAGGTGCGATTCTCTTAGGGAACTGTTTAAAAATATTAACATCATGACGGTACCTTGTCAATATATCTATGAAAACATCATGTACGTAAGGAAAAATCTTAATCTTTTCAGTAAAAGAGGTGAAAGACACAATTATAGTACTAGAAATAGGGACCAATTAGTTCAACCTGGTTTCAGACTGGCTAAAGTAGACTCATCCTTCATGGGGTACTGTTTAAAATGTTACAATAAAATACCTCCCCACATACTCGAACTAAATGAAACAAAATTTAAATCTTGTATTAAACGCACACTATGCTGCCAAGCATATTATAAATTGGGGGATTACATCGCTGACAAAAATGCTTGGCTCAACGCTGGTCCAGCTCCACAAGGGCGCATAAACTAGTTGATTAGCATTGAAAATAATGTTGCGAGCTGCTGAAGATTGCAAAAAAATATCTTTGCATTGTATAAATTCAATCTCTTAGTATTGTATAATTGCATAGCACATGTGTGAGCACTGTGACCATTACCATTTACTGGGTAAGTCTTTCATTGACTTGAATGAGCCCTGGCGGCTGAGAGTATGTCATGCTCACTAAAATGTCTCGCTGGTGGTGGCGTGTGTGTTGGATCATTAAGTTCCCTACAAAATGGTTGAGCTGAATGGTGCTGATCCATGCGTCATGTTCGTGAACGGGCGCCGTCAGTAGGGACTGGTCATCTCTTGCTTCCATGGCTTATTTTAATGTATTTTAATTTTTGAATTTGTTTATTATCTTTTCATTGTGGACGCTTTTAACGTGCACGTCTTTCTACATTGTTCTCACATGTATAATTTAAACATGAATGATGTAACCATTATTTTGTAAGAATATTTTGATTTAAAAGAGTGTCCGTGGAGTTTCTTGCCCGTTCTTCTCCATAGGTACCTACTACGCTTTGGAATGGGCAACTAGCTTCATCTTTCTGACTGACCGACCCCTTGACAATTCAAAAGTGCCTGTAATTGGTTTATTTGAAATAAATGCTTTGAGTTTTTTTTTGAGTTTGAGTTTTGAGTTTAACTTGTAAAGCCTACTTAGCTGTGATGGTTTTCTTTTCAACTTTACTATGAATACTGCTGCTGTGAATTTTTTCACATATCCGAGAACAACCATTTAGCTGGGGGGGGGGGGGGGGCACTTGACTCCAACAAACATTAACACTTTAAAGCTTATTATTTCGCAAACGGATACCTTAATCGAAGAATGGTTTTCACACTCGCAATATTTTGAACGAATTTTCCAACGACCCCCACATCATGATAAAACCACACCTACATGAAGAGAAGGTACCCTAAAAAAAAAAGAGATTAATATGTATATCCATGCCAAATTACAGCTACTAAGTACTAAGAGTCTCTGAGCTAAGCCGCGGACAGACAGACGGACGGACATGACGAAACTATAAGGATTCCTTGTTGACTACGGAACCCTAAAAACACACTCACTTAACCGAACTTAATCAAAAACAGCTTTAGAAACCTGATACACAATCAAATACACTTTTAAGCTCTGGTCACACTGACGCGAATACTGCGCGGGATGTGAGACGTGACTGCGCGCGTCTATTGTTTTAACGATTGGGCATTCTTTTGATTATTTGATCAATTCCACACAATCTATAGAGGTTGGCAGAGACATCGACGCGAAAACTGTTACCATGGATTCAGTACCTACATGATTCAGAACCCTGTGTTGAAATTTTTCGTTGGTTATTTTAAAAAAAATCTGTTGTTCCATAGAAAAGTGCAATACTTAAGGAACTGCTGATTTTAGGCTCGATCGAATATTGTTCCGCATCCCGCCTGGGATTCGCTTCCGTTTGGCCAGAGCTTAACCCAAAAATAAACTAAGAAAACCTATCTAATACAATCGCCCACATTCACCCTATTCACGTTCCAACAGTGATTGAATTCACATAACATTACATTGAGCGTTTAAACCGTACGTGCCAAACAGAAACACGTATACAGCAAGTGATGGACGATTATAGCACGATCGTACCGAGATAGCGTTCTAGTAAATACATATAAAGTCTATTCAAATCCTTGTTTCCAATTGATGTGAATTTCACTGCAACGACTATAAAGTTTTTAAGAGTGTAAATTGAATAAAAACAACAATAGACGACGTATATTTAGTAACTTAATCCGCGCACTGCGCTCGACGCTTGACGTGTCCACACGTCGGGTCCGAGTTCGCAACAAGTCAATCGCCTTCCTGAGGATGCCTCGTTGAGAGGTGAATGAAGCACGTGTCGATTTATTACAGGGTTCTTTATGACTCTTTAAGAACAGTTACGCGGATTAAGTTACTAAATATACGTCGCTTATGTATTTTATAATGGATTTCCGCAAAGTCACGCCTGAATTAATTAACTAGTGTAAATTGAGTTGATTTCAGAATGAGTAGTACAAAAAAAATTGTAGTTGTAGCGCAAACAAAACTTTATGTGTGGGAATTAAAGTTGTTTTTTCCAAAAACTGATTTTACGACGCCCCCGCCAAAATAAATGGTAACGCAAAATGTCAACTTTACAGGAAAAATAAAAATTGTTGTTTTCTTTAGATATTACGTCATATACGACATAAAAAGTTTTATTTTTTATTTTCTGTCATCTGTCATTTATGAAACAATCATTTAAATTAGAAGAATCATTCTTTAAACTGTAGATTGCCAATAATCAAATGAACATTCAGTTACCATAACATACCATTTTCTGCTCAAAAGACCATTTTAGACACTAATCCACATAGTCCTCATATGACTTGGCCAAGATTATGTCTGGACTTTAAAAGAGACTACGACCTCTGAGTTTATTTCGGCCTTTCTTCTCAGAGTAGTCAGATAGGAAACACTGACCTTATCTAGCTTATTTTTAATATTTTTTTATATGACGTGTAAAAGTGATTCCGATATCCTATTTACAGAATAAATAATTTCATTTCATTTCATTTTCTACGTGTGATATTTTCTTCCTTTCAGTGGTGTTTCTTCAATGTTTCATATTTGTGCCGCTACTTGTACACGTCTTCCACAGATGATCATATTTGTTTGCTATCTTCTTGAGAACAGACATTAATGAATAAATCATGAAATCAGATATTATTGCCGATCTGTCAATAGTATCTGTCAATAGTAATATATTTATGATCGTGACTGTAGGTACCGTCTATCGTTTTTTAGGGTTCTGTACCTCAAAAAGAAAAAACAGAACTTATAGGATCTTTCTTCTTCTCCGTCCGTCAGTCTGTCAAGACCCTTTTTCTCAGGAACGTGTGGAGGTATCAAGTTGAAATTAATATCAAATACGTACGTCTATGGTTCCTTGGAGTTCTAAAAAAATAACTTCTAAGTTAACGCAATAAAAAATACAACCATTTATTCGATATATTTTGATACTCGCAAATAAATCAAAACCTACAGAAATTTGGCAGGAAGCAAAGTCTCACAGCACATTTAAAGGAAAAATACCGAAAATCGTTAATTTGTAGTTTTATCATATATTTTTTTTGCGATTAATTTGACATTTGAAGTTGGAGAATTGACCGTGACGTATACCTATCGATGTATGGGAGAACATGTTTTTCAACTACAATATTAAGTTTGTTTTTGGGATAAATTCATCCAAACTACGGAACCCTTTATTGTGCTTGGTTCGACACGCACTTGGCCGGTTACTTTTTTAATAATATTGGCAAAAAAAAAATCTAACCGACGTAACCGAGTCTGAAGATTATTAATAAGCAATAAAAACATTTTACAGAAACATGACTTTACAATTTTATTTCGGTTGGGGTGTCGATTTGTTTACATGTTTGGACATTAAATCGCGAACGCAGTTTACAATGAATGTTGTAATATAGAACAGTTCGAGAAAACGGTGATTTCGTGAAGCTTTCGGGGAAGACAATTTGTATTTGACCTTTTGATGAAAGTGATTTTTGATTTCCATTTTCATGGAGGTGTGTACTTGTGCAGGTAGAGTACGAGTATATGACATACGGTACCGTCAAATGTCTACACGAGGCTCCACAAAGGATAAAAATAGTTCAAGATAACCTCTATGAACCGGTATGAACCAAACAGATTTCAATAATCATTTCATTGGATGAGATCAACCCAAACGTAAGATATGACGCCCTTAGGCAAAGTAAAGCGACGATCTTCACAGGCTGGTAGCAGCTGGATGGAAGTTGCTGAGAACCGAGTTACATAGCGTGTGATTGACGAGGCTTATGGCTAGCAGTGGACTGCTGTAGGCTGCTGATGATAATGATGGCTTAGTGTCCTCTAACTTGAGATACGGAGTAATCTTTTGGGGTGATTCAACAAATAAGAATGTAATTTTTAAAACCCAAAAGAGGTGCATTAGAACTATGTTCGGACTTCATGTTACTGAGAGCTGCAAACCATTTTTTAAAAGATATAAAATTTTAACCCTTCCATCCATGTACATTTTAGAGACCATAATGTTTGTCAAATAAAACCTAGATCTATTCCCCCTATTATCAGATAAAGTTATTCGAAATAGACGCGACAATAGTAAACTCTGCATTCCTAGATCCAGAACAGCTCTACCGCGAAAAAGCATATTCTGTATGGCGCCAATTCTTTATAATACGTTGCCAAAATATTGGAGGGAATACACAACGGAAAAATTAAGAAGTAGATTAAAAAACCTTCTTTTAAAGGAAGCATACTACAGCTGCACTGACGAATTTCTGAAGGATAAATTAATCTAATTCTTGTAATTGTATATTCCTAATTACTTTGACATTCAATATTGACAAATTTTATTTTATATGATGAGTTGTTGACTATTGACTATTCTGTAGTACATTTTAATTTATAAATTCTAATTTGCAATTGTAAATTTTTTGAATAATGGATAAATTTATAATTATTTGATTAAATTTAATAACCTACCTAGTTGTACGCCGTTAAGGCAAAACATGACTGTAACATAATTTAATTGTAACATGTTGCATGCCATGTGTGTGTATACTCATGTTTTGGAAAAATAAATGATCTTTATCTTTATCTATGATTAGCCCCATCATTATGTACTTCCCTCCTCCTCTTTCGACTTCTAAAATTTCTCCTTATTTTAAATTCGACTATCCCCTTAAATAGGTCATAGAATTACATCCGAAACACTTCTTCATTGGCACCGACGTGAATGGCGCGATCTGTCCCCGCTTTAACACATTACACGATTTAAAGCCTTTTATCTTGAATGTGGAAGATTTCTGCAGTGTTCCTTAAGCGTTTTGAAGCGCTGAAAAATATTATTGTAGTATTTACATAGAGATGTTGCTTATTGCTTGGAAGATAGTTTTGAAATGATAATGTAGGACATTTGGGATGTAGTTACGTAAAGAGGAATGTCTTTAGAACTTAAAGGTTTTAGGGATTTGTTTTAAAAATATCAGGTTCCGGGATCAAAAACTAAAAATGATATATTGTATTTTGTTTTGAGAAGTTAATGTCTAAAACGTAACAACTTGTGTAATAATATCACTTCTCTACTGATAATATGTATACCACTAACTGACATGCGTTGAAGGATAACATAGTTAGGTAACCCAAACTTTTGCGAGTATGTCCGAAAGGGATATCGCGACCCCGGCACACAGGCAACGGAAGGAACACGGGTGGGTTTTAGTCAGTAAAAATCTGACACACTCTCCCGCTCCGCCCAGAGCGGGAGAAGTTATTTGACAAAACCCCACCCTCAAAAAAAATAAAAAGGTAACCCAAACTTAATAACGTACAGATATACTCAAAGGGAGCCAAAAGAGTAATGAGGATGTTGTCCTTAGTCGAGAACAAATCCAGACTCAGGATTGCTACTGAGAATTTCAGCTAGGCAAAATACCAGACCGAAGAATACTTTACTCGACCTGATGACTACAACCTTCATCACGATTGAGTTACACACTTTCAATCACAATCCAACGGATTGATTGCTTCATATGTTTGAATAAATCGCCTGATTGACAACACAAATCATAATTGTCAAAATGTCATTGTAAGTGTTTTACAAAATTGCTTCTCTGGACCACGCTTAGCAGTCGAACTTGCATCCACTAGAACCAGTATTTCGAAGTTATATTATACCGATAAAATGAGAAATATTTTAATCACAAATTGTTTACGTCACCATGGCTCAATAATCCTGTCAACTCATTCCCGTCGATAAACGAAACTAAGCTGTCACTGTAACCTGATTATTATAATATTATAGCTGAAAAACATTATTTTATACTGTCAACCCGTTCTTCCACAGCATAATCGGCCTATATTATAATGTCCCCACTGCTAGGACACAGGCCTCCTCTCCGTGAGAGGGAGTGGGTCGTAATCCACCACGCGGGCCCAGTGCGGGTTGGTAGATGTCTCATATCTTCGAATTTTTGGTTGTAGGACATGCCGGTTTCCTCACGATGTTTTCCTACACTGTTTTGGGAGTATTTAAATATGGGCATAATATTCACAGTATTATTAAGAAATACAATTTTATATTTGTGATTTTTTAAATGTAAGATTTAAAATAATCTTTGTTTAGTATTTTCATTTATTTGTTAAATATTATGCAGTGTCCGACAGTCCGACTCGGACTTGGCCGGTATTTTTCCTATTTAACCCGGATCGCCTTTTTTTTCAAGTAATAATTTCACATTAAGGAATCTTCTTTCATTACTTCAGGGATCTTTATACGGCATAACTAATATACGTAAAAACGATTTTACTTAAAATACTATCTTATTATAAAGTTCAAATTCCCGTGAGGAAACCACATTACTTCCCTAGCCAAAATCTAAGATCGTCCGTGCAAATGTGACCAAAACTCCACTTTCCATGCTCCTAAGTTGATAAGGGGACGAACAAGACTCATTTGCATAGATGAAGTCCTTAATTAGCAGAATAAGGGTCACAAGACGACATCCAACGTCGGTTTCAGATTAAAGTCTGTAAAATCTACAATTCAAATCCTGCAGTGGAATTCAAATGAAGAGACTTTAGAATAACTTCGCGTTGGTATAAGTAGTAGGGAAAAGTCTGAGGAATGTTCAGCGTATTGCTGTGAAGCAAGTTGTCCGCGAGAAACTAATTTCATGTGGAATCGGACTTTCTTAAAGGCTTCCGTCTTATTACAAAACGAGTTCTTACTTTAGTACAGAAAGAAAAGAAGAAAGAAAAATTGCTTATTCCGCACAAACAAAACGCACTTGTAAAGACAAAAAGACATAAGTTACACACATACAAAAGTAGCCAAAGGCCTCGTATTCAACCAATAAATAAATAAATAAAATAAAAACAATGTTGTTCATTGTTTGTACACACCTCAACCTTTCAGCCAGTGTTTGAATTTCGAACCTTACGACTGTCATAAAGTTCTTAATACAAAATTTATTAACTTAGACTCAGATTTATAATCAGTTTTAGTAACTATTTAGAATTGTATAATGGATTTCCGCAAGGTCATGCCTAAATCAATTAACTATCTTAATCCTTTATTAGTTGAAATAAAGTTTTAAATTCTAAAATGGCTCAATGGTTTAACTGTACACAAAAACTTTTTGAAAATTAATAAGATCGTTTCGTTTAAATCAAATTCGGGCCGCATTCATACAATTGACTGCTCACAAAAAATGTCAATAATTAACCAACTACTAGATTTTGCCTGCCTTACACACAACTAGCGAAAAACTTAAAAGTGCTCCTAAGCTCAAATCTTTAAGCTCTCGATCCAGTACTACGAGCATTATTCTTTTGATCTAAATTAAACTTCCCTTTTCTTTCCATTTAAAAGACAAAGACCTCTTTCTATGCAAAGAAGAACAAGCATGGTTACTTACCAAATAACCACGTTTGTGTACAGCGTGTTTGCAATTTAATTTAGTCTCCTTCAATGCTTTTCTCCTTTCCGCCGTACTTTCATACTCATATAGCATTATAGCTGTTTCTATATGTTCGGTACAATATTTGCAACCGAACAGCTCAGCACTTTTGCCTGCGTGCATTTCCATAAATGCATATATCACAATTATTACCAGTTAGTACATATTCGGATACCAATCGTGTAACTCAAACCAAACCAAATCAAACCGTCTTAGTAAAAGAAAGAAAGAAAGAAAAATAAGTTTATTTGTCACAGAAACACGTGCATAAAAAAAAAAAGATAAACTCGAGTAAATAATAAGGAAAATGAAACAGAATAGATTTAAATACAATAACGACCACAAAACAGAAATAGTCGGCAGCTGCTGGCACGTCATGACTGTGACAAGAAGGCTTCCACTCAGCATGATGCTGTGCTATGGAGACCCACAGCACAGCGCTGATTTTCAGTGGTCACCCGAAAGAGACGTACGGAGACCAAGTCAGGTTAGGGCTAATTTATAATAATATTAATATTTAACCAATATTCAATATAGCTTTTAAACCATATTATTTCGTATCATTAAACCAGTCTAATATAATACCAAATCAACCAAATATCAACCAACTCAGAAGTTAGTGCTAAACCAAGCAGGCATTAAACTTTACACCATATCTGGGAAACAAGTTTCCTCTCTGTGAGAGGGCATGGGGCATAATTACCCACGCGGGCGCAGTGCGGGTTGGTGAATGTCACATGTTATGTTAGACAATTGTCTAAGATTAAAGTTACACAATTGTCTAAGATTAAATAAAAAAATGCAAAAAACTCACACTGACACAAAAATAAACGGTGGGAAAAATCACCTGCATACCTTTACCAAACCCAGGAAGTAGGTCGTATCACCACCAAGCCTTCACAAAATCCCTCAGCTGAATTCGTTACAACATAACCAAACACCATCTGCCTAAAACCTCATACGATAAGGAAACCATCTACCTAGATAAAGCTCTTAATTAGCAAGATAACGGCTCCCGTTCGGAACATCCAGCCTCGGTTTTAGATTAAGGCCTGTAAAATCTCCAATTCAAATGCTGCCATGGAGTTCAAATAAACGGAGCCCTTACTAAGTGTCGCACGATTTTGTGGACGAGAATTTCGGTTCAGGTCGTTTTGTTTTATGGGGGAAGATTATATTTTAGTTTCCTTGAAACTTTGCTTTTTAAACTTAGTTCTGAGAAAATACTGTTTTAAGAATTTTCTAATTTATTATTGTGTTAAGATTATCTTACGTTGTATTGCAATCAAAGAAGATAAGGTCAATAAGGTCTCGAATTACCTTTGAAAATATAGCTAACCGCTCGTCAGTAGAAACACAAAGAGTAAAGTAAAGGGTTATGTTAATATTCTATTCATAAAATATATTAACACTTGGACTACGAAAAACGGCCTTATGGTTACAACATAAGGGCGCTATCAATATAATTTTGTTACCAGAGACATACTTAATATAATAATAATAATCTTTATTACACAAGAAAGTGGTTACAAAATAGTGTGAAATCCCTGACTCCTGTGCTAGGTGATATACCTGTGTAACAAGAGCCAGTGCCCTCTCCCAGTAGGAGATATTACAGAATCTTATGCAAAAAGATTAACAAAAATAAAAAACATATGGTAACAACAAAAAAAAAAGTTGAGTGTTCACAAAATGTCTTCGGAAACATTACATTTGCATTGATGTAGTCGTGTATTTGCCTATGAGACTCAAAAAAATTAATGCGGTAACTTCTAACGTGATACGAGAAACGATACACCCGGAATTAAGAGGTCGAACTCTACACAAAATCAATTTCAAATATCCCTGTAATAATGTCAACATCACTTAGCACTCAAGGCTCAAATAGAATTTCATAAAAGCTTTGAAACGGAACAATTTGGAACTGATATGGGAGTATTGGCCCAAGATTTTTTCCTATTTAACCCGGATCGCCTTTTTTTTCAAGTAATAATTTCACATTAAGGAATCTTCTTTCATTACTTCAGGGATCTTTATACGGCATAACTAATATACGTAAAAACGATTTTACTTAAAATACTATCTTATTATAAAGTTCAAATTCCCGTGAGGAAACCACATTACTTCCCTAGCCAAAATCTAAGATCGTCCGTGCAAATGTGACCAAAACTCCACTTTCCATGCTCCTAAGTTGATAAGGGGACGAACAAGACTCATTTGCATAGATGAAGTCCTTAATTAGCAGAATAAGGGTCACAAGACGACATCCAACGTCGGTTTCAGATTAAAGTCTGTAAAATCTACAATTCAAATCCTGCAGTGGAATTCAAATGAAGAGACTTTAGAATAACTTCGCGTTGGTATAAGTAGTAGGGAAAAGTCTGAGGAATGTTCAGCGTATTGCTGTGAAGCAAGTTGTCCGCGAGAAACTAATTTCATGTGGAATCGGACTTTCTTAAAGGCTTCCGTCTTATTACAAAACGAGTTCTTACTTTAGTACAGAAAGAAAAGAAGAAAGAAAAATTGCTTATTCCGCACAAACAAAACGCACTTGTAAAGACAAAAAGACATAAGTTACACACATACAAAAGTAGCCAAAGGCCTCGTATTCAACCAATAAATAAATAAATAAAATAAAAACAATGTTGTTCATTGTTTGTACACACCTCAACCTTTCAGCCAGTGTTTGAATTTCGAACCTTACGACTGTCATAAAGTTCTTAATACAAAATTTATTAACTTAGACTCAGATTTATAATCAGTTTTAGTAACTATTTAGAATTGTATAATGGATTTCCGCAAGGTCATGCCTAAATCAATTAACTATCTTAATCCTTTATTAGTTGAAATAAAGTTTTAAATTCTAAAATGGCTCAATGGTTTAACTGTACACAAAAACTTTTTGAAAATTAATAAGATCGTTTCGTTTAAATCAAATTCGGGCCGCATTCATACAATTGACTGCTCACAAAAAATGTCAATAATTAACCAACTACTAGATTTTGCCTGCCTTACACACAACTAGCGAAAAACTTAAAAGTGCTCCTAAGCTCAAATCTTTAAGCTCTCGATCCAGTACTACGAGCATTATTCTTTTGATCTAAATTAAACTTCCCTTTTCTTTCCATTTAAAAGACAAAGACCTCTTTCTATGCAAAGAAGAACAAGCATGGTTACTTACCAAATAACCACGTTTGTGTACAGCGTGTTTGCAATTTAATTTAGTCTCCTTCAATGCTTTTCTCCTTTCCGCCGTACTTTCATACTCATATAGCATTATAGCTGTTTCTATATGTTCGGTACAATATTTGCAACCGAACAGCTCAGCACTTTTGCCTGCGTGCATTTCCATAAATGCATATATCACAATTATTACCAGTTAGTACATATTCGGATACCAATCGTGTAACTCAAACCAAACCAAATCAAACCGTCTTAGTAAAAGAAAGAAAGAAAGAAAAATAAGTTTATTTGTCACAGAAACACGTGCATAAAAAAAAAAAGATAAACTCGAGTAAATAATAAGGAAAATGAAACAGAATAGATTTAAATACAATAACGACCACAAAACAGAAATAGTCGGCAGCTGCTGGCACGTCATGACTGTGACAAGAAGGCTTCCACTCAGCATGATGCTGTGCTATGGAGACCCACAGCACAGCGCTGATTTTCAGTGGTCACCCGAAAGAGACGTACGGAGACCAAGTCAGGTTAGGGCTAATTTATAATAATATTAATATTTAACCAATATTCAATATAGCTTTTAAACCATATTATTTCGTATCATTAAACCAGTCTAATATAATACCAAATCAACCAAATATCAACCAACTCAGAAGTTAGTGCTAAACCAAGCAGGCATTAAACTTTACACCATATCTGGGAAACAAGTTTCCTCTCTGTGAGAGGGCATGGGGCATAATTACCCACGCGGGCGCAGTGCGGGTTGGTGAATGTCACATGTTATGTTAGACAATTGTCTAAGATTAAAGTTACACAATTGTCTAAGATTAAATAAAAAAATGCAAAAAACTCACACTGACACAAAAATAAACGGTGGGAAAAATCACCTGCATACCTTTACCAAACCCAGGAAGTAGGTCGTATCACCACCAAGCCTTCACAAAATCCCTCAGCTGAATTCGTTACAACATAACCAAACACCATCTGCCTAAAACCTCATACGATAAGGAAACCATCTACCTAGATAAAGCTCTTAATTAGCAAGATAACGGCTCCCGTTCGGAACATCCAGCCTCGGTTTTAGATTAAGGCCTGTAAAATCTCCAATTCAAATGCTGCCATGGAGTTCAAATAAACGGAGCCCTTACTAAGTGTCGCACGATTTTGTGGACGAGAATTTCGGTTCAGGTCGTTTTGTTTTATGGGGGAAGATTATATTTTAGTTTCCTTGAAACTTTGCTTTTTAAACTTAGTTCTGAGAAAATACTGTTTTAAGAATTTTCTAATTTATTATTGTGTTAAGATTATCTTACGTTGTATTGCAATCAAAGAAGATAAGGTCAATAAGGTCTCGAATTACCTTTGAAAATATAGCTAACCGCTCGTCAGTAGAAACACAAAGAGTAAAGTAAAGGGTTATGTTAATATTCTATTCATAAAATATATTAACACTTGGACTACGAAAAACGGCCTTATGGTTACAACATAAGGGCGCTATCAATATAATTTTGTTACCAGAGACATACTTAATATAATAATAATAATCTTTATTACACAAGAAAGTGGTTACAAAATAGTGTGAAATCCCTGACTCCTGTGCTAGGTGATATACCTGTGTAACAAGAGCCAGTGCCCTCTCCCAGTAGGAGATATTACAGAATCTTATGCAAAAAGATTAACAAAAATAAAAAACATATGGTAACAACAAAAAAAAAAGTTGAGTGTTCACAAAATGTCTTCGGAAACATTACATTTGCATTGATGTAGTCGTGTATTTGCCTATGAGACTCAAAAAAATTAATGCGGTAACTTCTAACGTGATACGAGAAACGATACACCCGGAATTAAGAGGTCGAACTCTACACAAAATCAATTTCAAATATCCCTGTAATAATGTCAACATCACTTAGCACTCAAGGCTCAAATAGAATTTCATAAAAGCTTTGAAACGGAACAATTTGGAACTGATATGGGAGTATTGGCCCAAGATTAGCATATTCCGGCGTTCTGTTGGCACTTTGCCAAGGTCCGCACGGCTTAGCTCAATCTTAGGTGTCCAGACTATTGGGAACCTAACTACCGTGGTGAAGGCTTTACCATTCTGTTTTATTGCTTAGATTTTGTGAGTGCAAGCATTAGTATTCTCTACATAGGAAGTATGTTCAAAAGAGTTAACCTCATAACATGGGGTACACTAAAATAGCCCCAACGAGTAGCAATATTGAATCCAGGATAATTAGCATCACTATCATCGTATAATTTTTTTTTGTACCCGGTGTAATGGTTTTAGCTTTTTCTCTGAGATGAAAACGCGACTGCGTTGACTCTAATATTGCAGATGTCCATTAATGGCGATATCTACGAATCCTAAGTTAAGCCGTTTACTTGTTTGCCACCCAATAATACATAATAAAACAGTTTGGAGTTGAACTATCCAGTTGAAAGTCGAACAACCCAATAATTATTGAGTCTTCAAAATCAGAATCTTGTTCCTATATAGCTCGATTTAGACTAAACGAGCGAATGTACATTCTTTCATTCTATCCCCACTTCTCCAAATTATTATTGTGTAAACAGGGACAGAACATTCCTTCGTTGGTCTCGCACTACTAATACGCCAAAAGTATCAGCAAAAGAATGCTCTTGCTCTTGTTCTGGTTCTATGTTTGTTTGGTCAAAACCCACCTTGGGAGATCCCTAGAATTTTCTCGAATTTTTTCCGTTTCCCTTTGACTAAACAGTTCGAAAATAAGAGAAATAAAACTTGATTGCGGAATAGGAACCTCGTAATCCTTTTTTATGTCGTCATTCTGACTCGAATCACGTTTCCCATAAGTTGCTTTAACGACAATTCGTAAAAGCGTTTATTGAAAAGGTCATTGCTTGAAAAATTACAAAGAAGCTATAACATCACATGACTTAAACTTACATAATAGGTGTATTAAAATCTCCACGAGCGAAGACAGAGACTGCGTACCTTCCTGACTGATCATTTTGTTTTTTGTGTAAGTGCCACGACATTGATAAACCTTTGTCAGTCTATCATGTGGCACTGCACTATCCTTGTTTGTATATCAAAACAACAGCCGGTCGATTCTGTAAGAATCTCACCGTGAAAACTTAGCTGAAGTGAGCTTAAAGTGAGATGTCATTTCTAGGGATTGACACTATTGACAGCTCACTTCACCCAAGTTTTTACGGTGAGATTATTCTGTAAAAATCTCACCTAATATTAGCGTACTGATAGTCTCATTTATACTGAAGTTGGAATTAGTAGTCCAATTTTTGGTTTATAACCATCTTCAAAAAGAAGGGCATTCTCAATTTGTATTATTTATTTTTTCAAGTGGTCAATATAACTACTTACTCACTAAGGTAAGACCCGGTTGACACATTTTGCTGTACAAAACGACTGTCTTGCATTTGACTTGGTGCAGGTTCCATGTACAACTCGAGGTCAGGTGCGGTCTTAACGAGGAAAGAATTTTGCATACCATTATTCTGATCAAAAGCCATTTAGCCCCTCAATTATAGTAATGTCAGCAATAAAACCATTCCTACACGAAATGCAATCGTGAACAGTTAGTAGCGGCATAAATTCAACCAGAGTAACGTTGGAGGTTGAATTTTAAGCGAGCCCCCTCGGTTCGGTTCACCGTCTTGCTCCGAAATTTCTGGTTTTTGCATCAACCTCTCGTTTGCAATACGTTCGGATGGATTTTGTTTTTGGTTTAAAAGTAGGTTATGTTTGCCAAGACGAGTCGAATTAAGGTTTTTGTAAAGAACACCCGGTTTCCGAATTGAGAATTTTAAGTCGAGAACTCTACTTTAGTATTAAATTCCGCTGAATCCAAAATTTATTTGCGGAAAATTTAAGAAATTATGAATTTCGCGGGCTACACTGAAGGAAACACCTTCATTAATATGTTAAAGTTGAGACTCAGTCTGTTCGTCTTTGATTAAAGGCTCGTGCAGACCAGCGAGACGCGACGGCGCGACGCGACTTGAACAATACAATTTCTAAGAAAACTTCACGGTATAACAATAACCGGTGTCGCGTCGCGCTTGTCTGAACGACGTTTAAATTTAGTTTTATTCCGCTTAAGTAGATGTTGTGGATACCTATTTGTAAATTATATCTTTTACGGTGAGTCTCGATATTTCATGAACTCATTACTTTATTTCAGATTTTTTTCTGTGGTAAATGGTTTTCGTCTGAAAACGGTAAAGCTAGTTTTTTTTTTTTAAACATTTTCTAGCTTTACCTTTCGAAAAAGATACATTTTTGTCAAAAAAACAGACAATTCCAAAGAAACAAACCAAGAAAACTTATCTTCATGATCTTTATTGAACAACCCTACTCTCACATAAAACTTAGCGGCAATAAGACCAATTCTTCTTTTCGTCTGGTTAGTGAATAACCGAGAAGAGTTTTAAAGCCGCCCATGGGCCTTTGACTTGGCTTCACATGCCGTCGAGATATATCTCTCAGGCATGCCCCCGGTTTCCTCACGATGTTTTCCTTCACCGTTTTTGAAACAAGTGATAATTATTCACAATTATGCAGTGATAGCCTAGTGGTAGTAGGCGCGGGCTTTCGGACGGTGAGCGATGGGTAGCTCGCCGTCCGACAAGGACCAGGCCCGGGTCGGCGCGTTGTATTCCACGCGCGCTTCAAAGAGATGTCAGCACCAACTGACGGGGTACGTTAGGGCCAATGCCTGCCAGGGTCGCGAGTTTGTCCGAAAGGGATATCGTGGCCCCGGCACACAGGCAACGGAAGGAACACGGGTGGGTTTTAGTCAGTAAAAGTCTGACACGCCCTCCTGCTCCGCCCAGAGCGGAAGAAGTTATTTGATAATTTCCCACCATCAAAAAAAAAAAAAAGGCTTGCCGCCGGATTCCTCACGATGTTTCCCTTTACCGATTTTGAGAAAAGTGAAACACAGTTTATGCAGTGATAGCCTAGTGGTGTGACCGTCAGACTGCCACACGAAAAGAATTACACCAATAAAAATCCCGATTTAAATGTTCTACTAAGATTTAAACTTAACTTTCCACCGATAATTTTACTTTACCCTCTAGGCAGTTTTATTACTTTCTGAGAACAAAGCTTTTTGATTTTATCGTACTCCTTAACAACTTGAACAAGGGATTTAAAGATACCTACTGAAAGTAATTTCGATACCGTTGAATTTGCTGTAATTATCAAACAAGGTCATGGTAAGTAGGGAGGAGGTATTCAAAAAGTGATCCTTATCGATTTAGGGCGAATATTAAATGTTTACGCCATAATTTTTCTGTTGCGAGAAGGAGATAGAGCTATGCAGAATGTTTAGTTTGATCTCTTTCTTGTATTAAAAGAATGATTATTCTTTTTTTATAACATGTCAATATGCAAGAAAGAACAATTAATTCTCTGTGTAATCTGTGATTGAGACAGTTCCATAGTTTCTCAGTATTTTTACTTTTATTATGATACATTAACAGAAATTGATAAAATCTTCAAAGTAAAGAACAAGTGAATTTACTTTCAAAGCGTGCGGTCACTCGAATAGTGTCCGAAGTAAAAACTTTACAGAATATCTTTCGTGTTCTTATTTAACAAACACACGACACAAAACCCTTGATTTATTACTCCCAAAAACATTCCAAAGAAAAGCATTAAATTCCGTAATAAGAGAAACGCGGAACACTCTCGAATTTATAGGACGTTTGAACGACATTTATTTCAGTCAATTGTTCGGTTTGTTTTATTCAAACACCTTTGGGAATAAACAATACTTGAGAAGTCAATGAACGAACTTTCCTTTTTTACTTTTTTTTATACTTAAGGTGAGTATTCACCGGGGGCATTCTTTAGCCTAATGTTAAGCCGCGTCCAGACGCGTGTAATGTGTAAAATATTGTTAAGTAACGCGAATAGTGTGGTGTACGGCCGGCATACGAGCTCATCGAGGCGTTGTCTGACACTCAATGGATCAGCTCGAGCATTGAAAATAGTGGTACATGGTCACGGTCGTAGTACCGTTCAAACTCAATAAATCAAAGAATATGATTTACATTAGATAATAAATACTTTACATATTACACACGTCTGTACGCGGCTTGACGTACTAAACAAGGAGCATTCGTTTTTGTGCCCGCTCTAAGCATAGCATATGCTGCGGACATTACAAATGGTAAAACACGATGCATGTAACATCTGCAAGACCATGCACATCGTTACATTATGCAGGATATATGCAACGTGTAAACGACGGCGTCAAACTTGCCGTTCTAGCTTGTGTGTACTTACACACCGTGCATGTTTAGAAGCACCATTACATTACACGCGAATGATCTCGGTGTGAACTCACCTGAACCCACCTTTTATTTTTATTTCCGTAATATGCTGAGAATAATCTGGCCGTTTTTCTTATGAATTTTTCTTTTGTTTTGGATAAATGTGACCTGCGTTTTGATTTAAAGGTTGTGAATTTAACTTCCTTGTCTTTTGTTTGAGTGTTTTGGGGTTGCGTACTTGTTTTTGAGTGCTTTTCGTTTTAGCAGGAAATATTCTCTTTAATACAGTATTGGATTTGCATTTTATTTAGCTTTTGTGGTTTTAACTTACGTCATCATTTTTCTGCTCTAATCCTTATTTATTTGCGGTTAATGCAGTGCGTCTTGTTTCTTCCATACATTTAAATGGCGTCAACACCGAGTTCACTTTTATTAAAATGCCTATGAAAAGTCTGAATTGGAAAATAACAATTTTTTTCCCAACTATATTGGCTTCTAGTCTAATCGGATGCAACTGAATTTGACATGGAGCGACTGCCTATCTGACCTCCACAACCAAGTTACTGGGTAACACGGTATTAAGACTAGTTTTCCGACTTTCGGGCTTCTGACTGCCCAGTCAGAAGCCAGAAAGTCGTGCAACAAAAGGCAGATGTTAGACTACGTTATATAACGATTTTCAAAGATCTACGAATGACAGCTGGGACTAAAAGGCGCGGAGGAATCTCGGTATGTAATATTTAGGCGCTCATCCACAGACCGACCTCGCCTTAGTGTTGCTTAACCTCGAATATCGATCCAAGCGGCTATTACTACTAAGCCACGAGCCCCTCTAATAATCGATGATAATATCGGCTGTCTGTAGGTGAATGTTTGACAAAGAATAAAATGAAACGAGAAAATGACGAGAAATAGAGAAAATTGTTCAAATGAGTTATGAGCTCGATTTCTTAGAAAACTGTCATTAAGTAACTACATTCTTCCCTTTCATCACCAAGCGAGTGAAGGTATAAATTATAATGTTACTGTAATATTGCTCGGAAGGAAAATTAAATAGGTATTGATGGTTTAGAGGTATAAGGAATAGGGTGTAAAGTTCACTCATCCTCTATAGAAAAGGGAGGATCCTCCGACCAGACGGGTGTCATGTCTAGCGGGCAACTGCCCAGAGGTTGAAGTCGGGAGCTTGTATATATGTCCACCGCGCGGTAAACTCTAATTGCGCGATGCAGGATTTGAGTGACGTCAGGATGTTGTGTGACGTCAGGTCTTTGATGCGTAGTTCGCATGTGGCAATGTAGATGCCGCCACATTGGTAATAATCAAACGTGAGGTATATTTACGTAATTTTAAATGTTTTTAGTGTTATTGGGTTTTTTCAGTAAGAGAATTTGTCAGGAGCAGCCCGGAGTCTGAATTTATGCCCAGTTGATGGCAACAGGCTCTTAATACCTAGATGGGACTACAACGTGACTAGTGAAATATTATGGGTGAACTATTTGCACCTTTCCCTAAACCGTTGGAGTAAGTAGTCGTGATGCAATGTTATGTTTAAATGTTTTTATTCATTGTTGGTACATCATTCAAAGTCGCACATAAATTCATTTCTCTCGTTCCCTATGATTTCCTTTCAAAATCTCCCATTATTTCACCGAATTCCATCCAATTATCCGTTTAATTCAGATTAGTTCCCTAAGTTATTACTTAAAAGTTACTCGTATTCCACAGTCGAACGTTCGACATTTCCTAGAAGGTACTGGCATTTAAAAGATTCTGCAATTTATTTATATTAGATCTACTTCTTATCTCTGCTACTACTATCTATCTTGAACTGTGTCTGTGTGTATTATTTGGATAAATAAACAATTTTATTTTATTTTTATTTTTATGATTTTGGTACTTTGTTGAAAGGTCAAAGACACGCTTCGGTTTTGTACTAAGTAATGTTGTTGTTATACTCAAAATTCATGAAGTTTTGAAATATGTTTTACAGGCAACCCTGTTTAGGGAGAAGGATAGGTTCTGTTTTAACTGAAAGGAAGTATATTACACAAACAACAGAAAACATTTTTAGTTTTGTTTGTAATAAATAAATTCAAAACTACAAAGATATCACGTAGGCGAAGCTGCTGGCGGAAGCTAGTATAAAGTAAATTGAAATACAAACAATTAAAAAACGTTATAAAAAAGTTATTCTGTGATGTTTGTATAAGTTTACAGAAACATAATATTTACCAAAAACAGTGTTTCTTATGATTTCTTGTTATTTCATGGAGACATTCTACTAGAAAAGAGCTAAGGATAATTACTAGAATGAAAAAACAAGCGAGCCATACACGCGACTATGCATTATGATGTGTAACATCTGACAACTTGGCTGACAGTACCAACCTCTCGGAACATGGGCTGGTACCATCTGACAGACAACTCTAGCACCGTGCGCGCTCATTGGTCAAATCAAATAGCGCGCGCTTTCCGGCGTCCTGTTACACACTTCCGTCCCTTTTCACGAAATCACTCTCACAGATTGCAGGAAAGCGACAGGAAAGATCTTACACATCAAAAGGTTTTTCTTAAATTAAAGTCACACATTTTGTATCATACAATAATATTTTGAACTCATGATGACACGACCCCATAACGTTCTCTTATTTAACAACCAAACCTTAGAAAGGTCAAAAGGCTCAGGTGTTCATAAAAAAGTTTCGTATCACTTAAGAGTTTACTTAGAAGCGTGCGTGTATCGATCAGCTCTATTTAGGCCGCTCACTTTCAAGCGTGATGTTTATCTCAGAATAGCGGGCTACGAATTGTTCGCAAACAAACTTCGACCCTCAGTGGGAGTCCTAGAATAAGTTTCGAAAACTTTTTTGTAAGTAACTAAGTAACATAATTATTATCAAATAATTATGTGATAGAAATATATTTGGCTGTGCGTTGACAGACCAATAATGTTTATAATTATATCAAATCGGAATGACGAGAAGGAAATGTATATTTTTGATCTATATTTATACATAAAGAGATTGATAAAGTTTGTGTTTTATATAAACTTATTTTGTTACAGCCTTTACCAGCAAGCTGAAAAATTAAATTACTGTTCTAGCATATTTTATTACCCTTTCTTTTCGGATTATTTAATGTCAGACAGTTCACGCATTTTTTCACACTGAAATCAACAATAGTTCGTACAGCTATCATCGATCGAAAGGACACAAGTTCAAACCTCACCAGTTGCACTATTGACATTAACAGAGCTACACGAACCATATTGGGGACATTAAGAATACTACTTAACATAAATTGCATCGACTGTTTAAATAATTTTAAGATCTAAAATTCAGAGCTAACTTTAAGTCCATCAACATAAAATTGGCAAATAAAATAACAAAGCAAGTAACAAGGTTAAGTAAAGACTTTACTATCCAGCTGAATATCTTCGTAGATGTCGTACAATCTTTATGTTAACCAGTCTTATTCTTAGCCCTTTGTAGGGGGAAAATATAAATTTATTGGGAAAACTACGCCTTTCACTTGTTTAGAATTTGACTTGATTTACAAAATGTATTTTGCTAATCTATTGTTTTATGAACATAACTTACATTTAGATAAGGCCTCTAACAGACCATTGCGTGACTGAGATAGAAGCGCTTACTTGACATTGTTTTCGCGACACCAAAACTATACGCGTTGTAATTTTTACTTGCCGTATGCCCCATGTTTACACCAATGTATTAAACATGTTGGATCTATTGTTTTCGTTTATCGAGTACACCTTAAACAAGTAAACAAAACTTGTAGAAAATATTCAAAAATATTAGCAAAATAGTTAACAAAACATATCTGAAACAATGCCAATACATGTTTGATACATGACATTGTTTATATTGACCAGTGTTTATCAAGTTTTGTTGAAAATAATTAAGTATCACAACTTCTATGTGGCTGCAAACGTGGCAATACGATTATGTATCGTCAATTTTCACGTGAAAAAAGAATGCCGTGAAATTACGTATCGTCTGTTAAATGTCTAAACCTGGTAATTTTCTAGCAAACTGATATAATTTGCTAATACATACTTTTATCCCGGTATTAGCTATTCCGTCTTCGTCACTTTTGACTCAATAATCAAATTCGTCCTTCATTTGTCATCACGCCTCAGTAATCAGAAGTTTGTTCGTCATTATGATTACAAGTTGAACCTTTGAAAATCTTCTTTGAATGTATAAAAAATGTTACAGGAAGCAAGAAAATTCGCCTAACTCGGTAATTTGTTGGAGATAAAAAATATTGTGTTGGATTTTTTTTTGCATGCTGATTTTTTCAAAGTTCTTCTTGTTTGGGGTGCGGAAGTTAAAAAAGTTGCTGTGCGTTAAAGAAAAATAGGTGTATATGCATGACACAGATCATAAAACTTTTTTTAAGTAACCATTTTCTTTATGTAGATGCAGCTACTCCTTGATATTGTCCAGCGAAGAATTTATAAAACGTAATAATAGTATGACTACAGTTATTTTTTCTGTTCGATTTGGCCCTGGTTCTTGTCATCGTCTAATGTTAACTACGTATGTTGATACAGTTATAATTCTGGTGTGTAAAATCTCACGTCAAATGAATAGAAAACGTTTGAAACTGTCCATAAAATCTGGATGAATAATATCCATTAATCACGTCACTTATTTATTTATTTTAAGGAAAAACAAACAGAAAGAAATAGTCGTAATATCTTAAATATTACATTTTAAACAATTATGCTAACCACTACGGTCTCCACAGATTACAATTAAAAGTATTTAAAAACTAGCTACTAACACAGATAAATTACCTATTAATCTGACATTATTCTAGAAGTCATATCTGGATTTTTTTATTTATAAAAGAAAAATAAATTTGTGGCCGTAGATGAAGTGTTATATATAATGACGTAATGTTTAATAACATTACGTCATTATATATAACACTTTGCTGATGCTTTATAGTTGTTTGGATTTGCACTTAGCGGATGTCTCCGTGATCACAGTACCTATCCTGTTATTAGCAGACAGACCATCGCTCCTAAACATCCTCTTAACGTCTCTTTTACATCAAAAGACCACAGAAAGAAATGAGATTAGTAAATCATAAAAAAACTTAAAAGCTCCTCAAGAAAACTTAAGCACTAACTAAGCCAAAGCCCGTTTACTTACAACTTAAGCTACTTTTTATCAGACGCAATAAACAGTGAGTTTGCAACTTATGGAATGAATATCTACTTATATACGTAGGTTCTGTCTCAAAATATATGGATACAGAAGGTCGGCTCTATACAACGAGCGAAATCGCACGCAAAAATAGACACGCTTCAGGTACAGCGAGTGCAAGCACACTCACGACTGTCATCTGTTTGTGATCGCCGTATGTACGCGTCTATGTGTGAGTGCGTCTGTTTTCGGAGTTGGCCTTCTGTATATACTTATATACTTACGTTCTACTGAAGCTTTCATTTAACTTTACCTTTTTTTTTATTTAGAAGATTGATTGTGAGCTACATTTGTAAAATATTAGGAACCGAAGGAAGTGTCGATAATTAAATTTTGATGGTGGAAAAAAATATGATTTCAGCGAAGACATAATTTTACTAATCAAAAAAATAAAAATATTGACAGTAAATTACAAGAAAAAACACATAACATACATAATATCACGCATGTGTTCCCCGAAGGGGTGGGCAGAGGGTTACCCATAGTACCCCCACATTTCGCCAGTTACGTTTAAGTCCCATGTAATAGGGGGCGAGCCTATTGCTTCTTCTTTCTTCTTCTTTTCGTGTGGTTAGTGACTAACCTGGTGTCAGAGTTTTAAAGCCGCCCACGGCTTCACATGCTGTCGAGAAACATATATCAGGCATCGTTCCCTGACGACATTTTCCTTCACCGTTTTGCCTATTGCTATAAACCGGCCACACATCCAGAGTTCGGGCTGCTACTGAGAAATTAAAAAAAAAAAACTAGATTCCTAAAAAAATCGAAATTTCTAATGTTTCTGGAAAAACCCAATAACACTTTACCTGACCTGGGAATCGAACTCAGGACCTCTTGCTCAGCAGTAGCGCTTGCTACCACTAGACCAACGAGGCAGTCAAAAAATATATTAAAATGAGCAAATGTAAAATAAAATATAAAAATAAATGTACCCTGAAAACTACACCTACACAACGTCACGTTAAATGATGAATAGGCATTATATTCCTGACTATTATTTAACAAGGTTTTCAAAACGACGATCAATCAAGAAGAAAAACCTATTTATTTTGCTACACGCACCAAATATTCTGAAAATTCCATTTTACCTTGTAATAATGTTGATGAACTCATGTCGTAGACCCCTCGTAGCGGCGTAGACTTCGTAGATGACTGCTACGAGTTGCTACGCGGCTACGAATATGATATTACAAGATTATTTTGATTAACATTTTGAACCTTGCTGTAACAAAGAGTGTTTTAATAAAAGCTGAACAATTAGAAATATTAATGAAATAATTAACTTTACAAGGTAATAAAAATGGCAAACTAGGAATGTCTCTGGCGGGACCAAGATCACTTACGGTCAGGCTCACTCTTCCAAAATTTTCTCATGTAAACGATACGATTTCTCATGCAACGACGGATAAAGCATTCTTTTATTGTTTAATTAATTCTAAAACGTATTTATCAAGTATAAATAATGCTCTTGTTCTCCTTTTTCTTAGTGTGTCGATAGCAGTCGATTCAGTCGTCCCAGAATTTCTCTGTTCTAGCTCTTGTTCTAGTTCTATGTTCGTTTGAGCTAAACTCACCTTTAGATATCAATTCCAGGCTTCTAAGCAATGTGTTTTATCATTACTATGTTAATAAACTATGTTTATTCTCATATTGTATGTTTATAGTTAAATTAGTGAATAGTTAAGTGTTTTTATTTTATGTATTTTATATTCTCTTCTACTCTTACACGGGTTGTCTACATCTGTTTAACTACGTTCCTATCGCAGGTATGCTGGAAGAGATTTCTTTAGAAATAAGCATCAACTTTGTACGTATTTTTCTGTTCCTTTCTTCTTGTCTGTTTATATGTGTGTACATAAACCGTTAAATAAAAATAAAAAACCACATTTGAAATTGGCGGACAATTGTGTGCTACTTGAGTGAAACCTATGTTTGACAGTGGGTTCATAGACTGAGTTATAAGAAAATGTCACATACAGGTTCAATAAAAGAAATTGATATCAAACAAAAAAACTTTATAAAACACGACCAGAACCACCCGGAAATTTCATAAAAAGACATAAAAACACATACACGTAATACAACTTATAATCACAGGACAACTTTGCAGCTTATGTCCCGCGCTCATCTCACGCTGCCTTAATTAGTTACCTAACTGACGTCAGAAGGTGAGCAGAACTAGGCTAATGAGTTTGTGGAACTTTTAGATGCATCTGTTAGTCTTTAATGGAATTTGTCTTCCGTGATATGATGCTGCAGCTTTCACACTGGGAAAGGTGTAAAAGTTGAGAGTTTTATCTGCTGAAACCTTTAAGATCAGTATTCAAGACGACGAATTTGATCATGTTGAAAAATCTCTTAAAAGTAAATCTTTACATCTCCAGACTTAAGTAGGGTAATAAGTCTGAAAATTCTCAGATGCATCGTCCGAGAGCTGTGGAACCTGATAGGTTATAGGGACGTGTGAGCTGCTAATTAGGGAAGAATTTTAAAAGATTGTAGCGTTTGGTAATTAAATGCAGACGTAGTTTTTAATTGACTTATTGGAAATGTCAATACATTAATATCAATAGATTATTATTAACTTTCCCAAGTAATAAAATTCAACGGAATTATAGTTTTCCTTCAGACTATAGTTAAGGTTTGATTGATTGGGCTTTATTTCTTTAGCTAATTAAGAAGCCAATCCCATACATTAAACATGTTTTAACAGATTCATGATTCAATTTTGCAATCGTCACTATTTTAAGCGAATAAATGAATGAAAACGATAATATGTATGTAGGTTATAAACTATATTATGTACTTGTGTACCTATTTTATTTATAATTCATTCTTGTCTTTTTAATATTTATTATTATTATTATCTCCTCTAAATCAGAGCACCTGCCATCTTATCTCTTCACCACCCTTGGTTGACTGGTAGAGAATGCCTAAGGCATTACGTCCGCCTTTGTACCTTATTGTGTGTGAGAAGTTTAAGTAAATAAATAATTAATGATAAAGTGAGTAGATAATAATTTTCAGACAAGATAGAAGAAATACTTAGATTTACATTTAGGAAAACACTGATATTACACATTATTATTATTTTAAACTCAAACTCAAACTCAAAGCATTTATTTCAATTAAACCATTTACAGGCACTTTTGAATTGTCAAATAATCGGTCAGTTAGTCAGAAAGTTGAAGCTAGTTGCCCAGTTCCAAAACGTAGATCTTCATGGAGAAGAACGGGCAAGAAACTCCAAGGACACTCTTTTAAATATAGAAAATTACACAATCCTGGGTACATTATTCTTGTTGCTTCTATATGTGAGAACAATGTACAATAAAAAAAATTAAAACAATTCAAAATATAACATTAAAAATAAGCCCTGGCAGATAAGAGATGACCAGTCACAACTGACGGCGCCCGTTCACGAACATGACGCGTGGATCAGCACCATCCAGCTCAACCATTTTGTAGGGAACCGAATGATCCAACACACTTAATTAATTTTTGAATTTGTTTTAATCTTTTCATTGCGGACGCTTTTAACGTGCACGTCTTTCTACATTGTTCTCACATGTATAATTTCAACATGAATTATGTAACCAATATTTTGTAAGAATATTTTGATTTAAAAGAGTGTCCGTGGAGTTTCTTGCCCGTTCTTCTCCATAGGAACCTACTACGCTTTGGAATGGGCCACTAGCTTCATCTTTCTGACTGACCGACCCCTTGGCAATTCAAAAGTGCCTATAATTTGTTTATTTGAAATAAATGCTTTGAGTTTGAGTTTTCAGTTTGAGTTTGACACAAAATAATCCAATAAAGAAACCAAATAAGAAAAGTCCCAACTCACTCACTCATTGACTAACATCAACGCCCAGCCCAAACCCTTAGATCTATAAAGATGAAATACGCGAAGGGTATGATGTGGACAAGGAATAAGGCAAGGTTTTGACGAAACTCCTACGATATTGAGAATACAGGGCGGACGAAGTCGTAAAAAAGTTAGTTTTACAAGAAATATATAATGCTGTTTAAAAGCCAAAACGTTTAAAACAACCTTTGTACCGAAGTCGGTAAACTGATGTCTCTGGTCGGAAGTAAAACGTGCCAAGTTACAAGTTTTGATACACCGGCCGATTTAGTCGCTACAAATATGGATATTTACTGTTTTGCTAGCAAACTACAACGTGCGTCTCTTTTCTTAAAATGTTTTAGATGCGTGGGTTATATAAAACGTCGGTAACTATGGTTATTTTTGGAACGAATGCTGCAATGTTTTTTAAAAACTGCCGATTATCATCCAATTAATATTTTACTATTTGAAACAGGAAGTCACTCTGACAGAAAAATATATTAAATTTAAATTACATAAGACATTTATATAATGACATTCCTATCTGCCAAAAATGCATTGAATGTGATAATTAAATGATACTCAGTAAAATTTCCTAAGCTTTTTTTTTAAATTCGAATAGTAGAATCTACCTTTATTTTCTAATGAGATTACAAACAATATTTAATATCTCATATCTTCTGTTGAGAAATACCATAATTTTTGTTGTTGAAATACCCATTTCTGTTTTCGAATCCCCTTCGCGTTTCGAATAACATCAAAGTTTAGAAGGTAAAAGATAAATATTTTCTCAAAACTTGGATTTAATGGAGGCCTATCAGAAGCTTTAACAAAATACTATATTAATTAAAATAATTATGTTTTCTGTTTACGAATAGAAATCCTACGTCCAATATTGTTCAATCGCCATGCTAGGAGCAAGATGATAGAAAGGTCGTTGTGATGAAAAACCTTGAATTGAAAACCTTAACAAGCATCCGCTCTGTGAGAGGGAGTGGGCCGTAATCCACCACGCGGGCCCAATGCGGGTTGGTAGATGTAACATGTCTTAAAATTTTCGGTTCCAGGACATACCGGGGTCCTCACGATGTTTTGTTACACCATTTTGAAAGCAGTGCTGATAAAATATATTACACAAAGTAAATAAAGCGCCCGCTGGGGTTCGAATCCACGACTGACTCGTAAGTCACCACTATAACACAGTATACCACTGGTCGACCACTGCTCACAAAAATCTTAACAAGATTTTTTATAACCTAAGAATGTCCAAAGTCCTACTCCAGGCAACCAGTCTCGCTGTCAACCTAACTGACTTGGTATTCTTAATATTACATAAAAATCTTGTTTTGCAACGGCAAAAAATCATAAAATTCGACCTAATAATGAGCATATAAATCCCCTCAAAATAAACGCCAGGTCTCAGTTTCGCCCGGTTGTTAAAGCCCCACAAACTGTTCTTAGTAAGTTCGTTAATTAGTGAAGTTAGATCAACAGCCGCAGTTTCAGTTGCATGCGGCTTCCTGTAAATGTTGCTGACGTACAGTCTCTGAGAGACAGTAGAATGAGGTTTTGATAGACTTTATGATTATACTAGGTTTTTCTCAAGTTAATATGACTTCTACGCGAGGCGTACACCTCGTCATAGGCCGAATATAATTACGAAAAATATAGTGAGTGCGTGCAGTCGACACCTAGCTATCATATGTCATCAGACGACATCGGTAGAAGTAGTGTACGCACTGATTGACTACTCATAAATGTGTGTTCGATCGGCCAAGTTCGGCCGACGACATACGAGCATAGTTCAGCCGATGACGGATCAGGTGTATCCTAGCCGTAAGACTATCCTGGGTGGCTGAATCTGTGGGTTGTGCTGGCGTCGCTGCTGCGGCTGCCGAGACCCTCAAGAGGCACAAATACTGTTGCGTTATGGGTAACTACAGTTCTGAGCCGTTTGGGATCAGCGGGCGAAGCCACGGGTAAAATCTACTAATATATGTATACATAAATAAATACATCTGAACCCTTATTTTGTAAACGCAGAAAACAAAATACATCAAAAATAATTTCAAAACTCGCAAACGTAGTAACACTCTAAAAACTATTAGTCGCAGATGTGGCGGCAGGCGAACATCACACAGAGTTCCCTAATTAAGGAAGTTTGATCCAAATATCGGGCATGTGCCGCAACTTGTTACCATGCAAACGAATACCTTTTATCTAAAGTATTAGTTTGGTTTAGGATTTATTATAAAGTTTTGGATTTGGGACGAGATAAATTGTGGTTTTTGTTTATAAATAAGGCAGCTCATCTGATAACTCTTGCTATAAATTCTTGTTTCATTTTAAACGAGAAGAGCCTTTGCTACTATAAAGATAAGTCTTGATAAGTTTTGACAGCGGCGCTAGCCGCACTGAGTTATATTATTAGAAGTGAAGATTTTATTCATGCATCGCTAGTTTTAATGCAAATAGACACTTACCTAGCACGCGGCGCATCATCACTTTCATCTCTTCTCTATGAAGAATAGGCATTATTATCCCTTTCAATATAAACAACGTGACATTTTTTCTTCATTTCTGTTATCCCTGAGTAGAAATATTTCTACAATTTGCCATTTTACCTTTAGATTGTTAAATTTTTTCATGAGGTGTATCCATAATTATTATTTTTTTCGTAATACAATTTTTAATTCACTGACAGACAACGCACACCATATACCGCTGGGATCTAGAAGCATGATATTTTGCACAAGAGTTCCTTCTCTTACCGAAAGTGAGCACCAAGGAAAGGTTTTTAAAAATTCATCCCCTATAGGGGTTCAATAAGGGATAAAAGTTTGTATGGAAGTTCGTTATTTTTACCCGCTTTTGTTCGTTGTTGTTTATTTTTTTGTTGTTCGTTTTTTGTTTGTAAGTGACCCAAATACCCGTGTTTGGGTCACAGAAATGACGTGTAACGTATAAATGAATTTTGAATATGGGGGTTCACTTTTGGAGGGCAAATAAGAAAAAAAAAACTTGTGCTCTAATATCTGTTAGTATTCAGTACACCTTAGTATAGTATTTTGGTAATTTATTATACAGATAATTCAATACAACTTCTTTATAATCTTTAATTCTTACCTACCAAAAGAGCCATTTTAACAACCATTTTTCCATGTTTTTTTTTTTACAATGTATTAAGGGGCCATGTTTCACTATGACAGAGAAGGTATTCCTTCTTTGACACAGTGAAAAATGGCCCCTTAATTCATTGTTTTCCTATGTGAAGCTCGTAACTTTCTTATGCCACCATAAGAAAGTTACGAGCTTCACTCATAAGAAATACATTTCTACAATATTGTTTGAACTTTGAACTCATTATAACATAACAATTCGATATGAGAACTGTTATATCTCCACTTAGCGTTCTAGAATGTAAAGTGGCTACTACAGTCTCTTAAGACATGCATTCAGTATTGTTTTCTACTTTCTCTAGTGAAGTTCTTATTTTATTAACCTGTAAGAATTTCAATTAGTTGAGACTGAACTTTTACAGATATTCTTTAATGAAATCGGACTATATTGCCAGGGGTGAAGGGTTAAGGACCAGCCATGCTATTCTGTAAACATTTCACCGTGAAAACTTAGGTGAAGTGAGCGTGGAGTGAGCTGTCATTCCACAGGGATTGACACTATTGACAGCTCACTCCACGCTCACTTCACCTAAGTTTTCACGGTGAGATGGTTACAGAATAGCACTGCAGGCCCGGGTCGACGGCGCTTTGTGATCCATGCGCACCTCAAAGAGTTGTCAGCACAACGGAAGGGGTCCGCTAGGACCGATGCCTGCCGGGGTCGCGGGAAAGTCCGAAAGGGATACCGTGGCCCCTGGCAATGTACAGGCAACTGAAGGAACATGGGTGGGTTTTAGTCAGTAAGAGTCTGACACGCCCTCCCGCTCCACCCAGAGCGGGAGAAGTTATTCGATAATTTCCCAACCTCAAAAAAAAAAAAAAAAAGGATTAAAGGGTTGATGACAGTATTTTGGCTAGTATTATAGTGAATATGTTGTCCGTGACTGCATCAGCCTGTCCATATAACGTACCTATCTGCTGGCCCCGATATTATTTTAAACATACATTTCCGTTGAATTTACAGTTCACTGAACCGACTTTCCAAAAACAATTTTCACCAAAAAACTCGCTGAAAATATTCTATTAAATTCAATCACACATTTATGGTTTTATAAAAAGCTCGTTAAAAAAATCCACCACAGAAAAAAGTCATCGCGGGGAAAAATATCAGTGGTTTGGTTCATTTTCAGATTAATATCGGATGTTGATACAATATGCAGAATCCTATGGGAACTGTGTGCGTATTAATTTTCCTGAGTAGTGTTTATATGTTTTGCAGTCATTGAATTTCTATGTCATTTATACTCAAGGGTGATGATGACTTTTTAGCAATGTTTTTCAGTTTTGAATATGGAAGTTTCCATCTTTTTTATCTTTGCTAGTTCTTAGTCATAAGCATCATCATCTTGCTCTTATGCCAATTTATTTTGGAGATCACCGTTGTCCCTCTTTTTCTTTCGATGTACATCTCTCATCAGCCGTCATCTTAGTATGGATCATCTTTCGACTCAAGTCATATTACACGTTCTTAGCCAGTTAATTTGACGAAAATGTCGAAAGAGGTACTCTAAAGAAATCTAAGACTTGAAGAACATAACTTTGGTAACATCAACGAAGTTTAATGGATAATTGTGCTGCAACCCGATGTCTTCTAACATATGATAATGATGGTCATCAATTCTTTAGTTGCCACTGTTATTATAAAGCCAAGCCATCACTCCCGCATTTCCGTCATTATTTGTAACACATTCAAATCCGACGAACCGTCTACCATCACTTCACCAAAACCCTCCGTCCTAGATTAACCTAGAAACAAGCCCGCTTATGGGTGTGGCGCCATCTAACGTTAATCGCTAGCCGTTGACAACGTTATTGATGAGAGAGCAATTAATCATGATCACTTGTCCAAAGGGGTTCAGTTTCACTTAGCGCCTGTTTGCTTTTTGCGATTTACTTTGAGGAAGCCTTTTTTGAGTGTAATGCGAAGCTAACTTTGGGTTTTAGATTACACTAGAACGATACTCAAAATTGGATGTCTACTAAAATACAGATCAGCATTATTTGGTTTTGGTTTTGCCAGCATACAGATAATAAAGGGATTCGTTCTGTGGATAAAACAAAATTATAAAATAGGCTAAGTGTTTTAGAATTAAATTTATCGGAAGGGTCATACGGGATGTCAATTGACAACGAAACGCAAATGTGAAGTTGGCGCGGTTCGACAGAGTCTAGCCTGACGTTCGTACGAGTCCACGAGGGGCACTGCAGTGACGTGGCGCAGCTCCATAGATTATCGGTCATCGTACGGACAACAAGTGTCTAGAAACTGTCCAACGTTTCGATTTGTAAATTTTCAAGTTTAAATATAACCTAAAAATCAATAATCAACTTCAGACTTTTTCTTTTCGCCTGAAATCCATCTACGCCCAGTAAAATGTTCCACAGTAAAGATTCCAGCTCCAATCGGCCCCCTGTCCCAATAAATTAATAATAATATTATTATTATAATAATTTGCATGGTTACTGGGATTAAAGCGATCGCCGTTAGCGATAAGACCGTCAATTCTTGAATTTCATTGTTTTGGATTGTAACATAATTATGATCCTAATCTATTCAACTTTGATTTAAAAAACAAGTAGTACTTTGGGGTTCATAATTAATGTACTTGTTAACAAAGAAATCAAAATCAATAATTAACCTAATAAAACTTTTGAATATGAACTTAATAGAACAATTTACCTATTTGATATTATGATACTATTTTGTGAACAATGGTAATCTACAAAAGACCCAAGTCTAGATGAAACAAAATATATAATATAATAAACATATTTACAAAAATATGGGCTACATATCTCATGTTAATATAGCCCGCTCATCAAACTTGCGCGCTATATAAAGACCAAAATTCATAGCCAACATAAAAGTATAATATATGTAAGTATGACATCGTAAAATCAACCCAACTTGACCCGCCTTATATCGTCTAGTTTTATATGTTTTATGATATCTTATAGTTTTATGTTTGGGAGCTGGTTTAAAGGATAGGCGGCATCGAGATTGTTACTTAGTTTCAAATGTTTCTTGGAGTCGAGTTTTGCGTTATAGGGAATTTTATCGGGAGATTTAAGCATTATTCCTTCCAATTACATTGTGAATATCACTTTCGATGGTAAAATGATTCGTTAACCAATCACATAGTAGTTGAACACTTTTTTTTTTCATGATTTATGTTTGGCAAAGGGTAGTTACCTAATTACTAGGTTGTAAAGGTTAGAAAGACAGTTGCTTCATGTAAATTCAGCGGCATCCGGTTAGAATAGAAACCGATCTATAGTTGGAAAAAGGTTAAAGACAGATTTTTCAAGACTTCTAGGCATTTGAGTGCATAATTACTTATTTCTGATAATGTTTCAATAAGCTAAATGTCATGCTATTGATTTCTTAGCCACAATAATTAATGTCATCCATTTAATTCTAATTCCTTTTTCATACATAATTGAATACGATAAAAGAGATACAATATTTTTGGTATTTTTGCAGCTTCCAAAACCAAGCGGCCACCTCAGATTGAATTTTCGAAACACGAAACCAGCAATAACAGCGCACTGGATAAAACGATGCAACTCAAACCTGTAATAACGAAACTGAATATTGTAACAATGCAGCTGTGTAGCAGCTTGAAAATATATCAAAACTTTCTGTTATTTTATCAGTTTCCTATTGTGATTTAAATCAACAGTCAACACCCGTCTTCTTTTAAAGAATTGAGCTAAATAAATATATGAGCGATTGTAACCCAAATTAATTGTTCGGTTATTTGTATTGTTATGTTTATAGCGTATTATTTTTATTACTTTAATAATAACGTAGAATTCACACTTTACTCGTAGCAGTAATAAACAGTGATCGGAAATAGGTGAGCTAAAATACCTAAAGTTCGAAAAAGAACAGAGACAAAGTGGAGACGCCTTACGACAAAATATCTTTTCGTGACTAATGTGGTTTCGGAACATTACTTAAGTACAACTAAAATTAATAAAGTAAAACAACTATCGAATTAATTTCCTGTTTCTGTTAAAAAAAAAGAGTACGCACGATTTTTATTGTTAAAAAAAAAATTAAGGTAGTCTCCTTATCTTTGTTGGAACGATGTGGATAAGCACGGAAGCTAATGTAATTTACTTGTCAGCTTTAATAAATAACTAACAAGGTAAAGGTAAAAAATGCAATTTACGATTCAAATATACGTACACAACTTGAGGAACTACAGGAGTGAGTGATGCGCGGACGACGACGCTTGGAATGTGAAACAGCCCTCTACCCTTTAACCCTTTTGTCATTGTTTACCAGTGACAAAAAAAAGATAGAAAGAGACAGCTAGCTTTGCATATTCTGGAAAACGAAAACATAAGGCGACCCAGTTCTTTACCTGAATTAATAACAATAGAAAACGTATCTAATGGATTTTTGAGAACATTGTCCTTGTTTTTGAAATCGGCTAAAAAGGAAAATCAATTTAATTAGTTTACTCTATTAATTACATTAACATTAAATGTACTTAAGTGATGTCCCGAAACCCCAATATTAGTCCCAAAAATATATTTTATTCGTAAGGAAGTCTCAACATTTGTTTTCACTGTTCTTTGAACTTTAGGTATATTAGTTCACCTATTTCCGATCACTGGTAATAAAACACCCGAAATATTTTTTTTAACTCGAATAATGCATGGAGTATTCAAATAATTATATAAAATGCCGTGATATAAATTTAAGAGAAACATAGTATGCTAATAATAATAAATTATAACAATAATAATTATTGGGTTTTAACCGTCCGTTATAAATATTTTAATTGGATGAACTTTCTAAATTATGAGAAGCACCGTAGCGTTAATACACCAACATTGAAAACTCTGAACTTTGTAAATATTCTACACGCTTTCCCGTAAAACAACAAAAGAATAACAATAAAACTTTGAAATAAGACCAGCCCCAAATATGAACCTTGCGACACCCTTCATAAAATTTCCAAAACTATTCATACTTTTGCAACTCATGAAAGTTATTCAACTTTGTAATAGATATTCGGATGGAACCCTAAAAACTTAGACAGGCGGGCCACCACTAAAATGCTATACCACACCATCCATCATAAGTTGGTCTATCAAACGCGTTAGATGAAATAGTGAATGTTAAGACGGAGATGGAATGGAGGGGTCACGGGGCGACTGGTCATATCTGCTCTTGAAACTTATATCTAGACGTAATGTTTTATTCGACGCGACAGCGGGGCGAGACATATAGTAAGAAATTGGGTTGCTTGGTACGAGCGTAAAAGTACCAAAGTTAGGACCATTTGTGACGTAATTTTTGTGAAAAATTGTTCAATAAAAGATTTTGCTCTTCAAAATCTGATAGCTGAAATTGTGTGTTATTGTTTGCACAATATGATAGTTCCAACAGTCCAAACATCCTAACTATCCGACTATATTATATTATATATAATATTATAAATACGAAAGTGAGTTTTGTTTTGAATTTTTTTGTTTATTTGTTACGCTTTCACGCTAAAAGGGCTGAACGGATTTAGATGAAATTTGGCACATGATTAGATGGTCTACTCATGTCCTGGACAAAGACAAGCTACTTTTCATCCTGGTCCGCAGACGCGGGCTACAGCTACTTTACTATAATTATTATTAGAAGATGGATTAATGAGCTTTTAATAACAAGTGACTTATGTTAGTATATTAATTAAATAGTCGTATTAATAATTGCCTGTCACTCAATATAAATTACGAAAAATAAACTTGTAGAAACATCTGATGACAGTTTTCACAATTCTATCAAAAACTTTTTCAAGATTACATGTTTTTCCCTTCATCCCATAATTACCAGAACTGGCTCAAATATATTTTCCTTTGTGCCAAAGAACTTCGCAGAATCCTCTTCATGTCAAAAATTCTAAGCCAAGAAAATATTCTTAGAGCTTTTTCCATCAGAGTAAAAAGTCCTGTTGCCATTAACTGAAGTTACATCAAGTGTTGAACCAACTTACCGTGATGTCTTGCGAAAGCGACCCTTAAGTGCGTGTTAAGTATTACTTTAGAAACTTAGACGTGCTCAAAATTTTCAAGAACAAGATTTTTTACTGTTACATTTGTTTACTTTGATATCCAACGGTAGATTGGAAAAGTTAAGCTTTACGGATTTTCATATGAATGTAACAAAGACGGTTTTACGTTTCGAGAATTACAGAAAAATGGAATTGCAAGGTACCATCGACTTGTAATCTACGGATTTGCAGAGCCATTTGAAAGAACTCAAGAACTTAAATATTTGCTGAGGGTCCATTGTACAACAGAGCCTTCGTTAGCAGATCTTGCAGAATCGTCATAATTAAAGAACTTCATACTTATTTTACTTGTTGTTTCATGACGTCGTTGAAAAGGGACAATCAGAATATGAGATAAAAAATATGTTATTAGTCATTCAGTTTAGTCTCAGGAGTTTTATAAGCTGATAAAGTTCTAGCGTGACGAAGTAAATTTTAATGGTTGTAAAAATCATGTGTCTAACAATTATTTTTAGCAAATATTCAATTACAAAACTATATTCGGTCAATTTTCGGTTTCAAGGTATTCTCTAATCCATGATAGTTAATATAACGTAATAGTCACTTGATATAAACCAACAAAACTCAAACTGAAGTAAAAGTTACAAAACTTTTTTGCGTAGATTTTGTATTTGAAGAACCAACAAGAACCTCGAAAGATATTTTCAATGCAAAAACAACACTAACGTTACGTTACTACGTTTCTGTCAGCTATGTATAAAATAATTTATATCCATCTGGGGAGGAAGAAAAACACAAAATAATGTTACTTACCACTTTTACTATTATAAGCAAGTTAAGAATTGGAACGAATTTTTGCATTAAGTTTCTTGTATTTGGTATTAAAAGACTTGTGGTAATTCTAGGGTAAGGTCTATATTCGCAAGTGAACGTATTTCAACTGTTTTTGGGATTCTGTGACCCACTTACTAATCGTTATCATTTCATTTTTCTCCCTAAATCGTCACAAAATTCAATTTATATATGCTGCCTACAATCTCAGCATCCTGTAAGCTTCACCAAATAATTGGTTTACCTTGTTCTTTCCCGCTCTACTTCTGAGGACACAATCCGTACTATCATTCATCATCTGAAAATCTTCAGCACCATCAACCATATTTTTATGAAAGAGCCAATCCTTTTCTTGTGTCAGCACGATGAGAATACTCATACCGTGGTAAAACTCTAAGCCAACAAGGTGGTAAAGGGGTTGCTCATTGCTCATGGTGGTCATTGTATCGCTACACGTGGAGGCCATTTGAATGCTGATATAAATACTAAATTATTTTCACTATTCCCATCTCTAAACAGAACACCAGTACAATATAACTGTTCAGGTTTCAACGCCTCATTGTTTCACTTCCAGCGAGCTGAATATTAACGTGTTAGCAGCTATTTTATTTGGTATGGTTTGTGCCATGGACCGAATTCGGCAATGGTTTATTGGAGGACGAGGTTGGCAGGCATATTTGAATTTCGGTTGTCTATAAATAGGCCTTTTGAATTGTAAGGGGAATCGTTAAAACCAATATAATTGGTTGCCAAGGTGATCGTGGAATTTGTTTTCTATTGTTATGGTAGGTGTCAACTTTTTCAATAATAGGTCCAACAAATTTTGTCTCGTTTTTCATCTATCAAAAGTGGCATCTTATCATCAGCACTGTATCCTTGATTCCTCAAACTCTTTTATATGTTGGAAGCTACCTTACTATTATTGATGACAAGATTTGCTTGTCATACTTTGAGATGTACCTAGATGCCATAGTTTTC
The DNA here is from genome assembly GCA_914767755.1 of Agrochola circellaris. Classification (NCBI taxonomy): domain Eukaryota; kingdom Metazoa; phylum Arthropoda; class Insecta; order Lepidoptera; family Noctuidae; genus Agrochola; species Agrochola circellaris. The sequence goes on from OU611862.1 coordinate 12,721,308, forward strand.
AGAGTTTTTTCCTGAAGTAGATATTTACGCATGTTGTGAGATTTCTATACCTACTCACGCATGATTCAGAAAATAACTCAGTGTAGAAAGTTCTTTTTGGTATGGTATGTCCTTAAAATGATCCCACATACACTATAACTACATTTTCATGACAAAATTTATTTTAGTTTTCTTCAAACAAATAACTGCTATTCCTTCCTATTGTGTGGGTCTCTTATGAGGTCACCAAACTGCGTAGATAGGTTACACGGACACGTCTCTTGAAGTATAAGCTAGCTGAAGAAATTTTTCATGCAGAATTAACGATCTCTAAATAGCGAAAAAGAAAAGAATATTTACGCACGTCTTCTTTTGTCAAGAAGAGGAGAACATTAAAATTTTGGCCTGAATTGTAAAAAATATCGTTATTTAAAACGTGACTACTGAGATGTCGATTATTAAAGAAGCATGGAAGAAAAAGACATGTCATGCTGACCCCAGATAAATTAGGATAAGGGTAGGAGAGTGACGATTCAAAATCAAATTAAATTATTAATTTCCCTTTAAATTTTTTCGAAGACAACCGAGATATTTCCGAACATAACGATTTTTTCATTTTTGTTTCAGAATCATCCACCATGGTTGGGAAGGTGTTAATTTTCTTCGCATCAGTAGCAGCACTGAATATTGGTAAGTCACATCAAAATTTAATCATTTTTGAATACAGCTATTTAGTGACGCAACAAGCTATTAGCTACACAGGCAGCCAACTAGTTAGCAAACAACTTTTACTTTTAAACGATGTTGTGAATGTGCTGAGTAGTCAATTCTTTTAGATCATTTCGCTGAAATTTTGAATACACCCTACAATATAAATTGGCAGTAGAGTCGAAAGATGAATATTTTTTCCTGTAGGTATACCAAATAGCTTTGTTCGACTGTACATAAAACCCAATAGTGGAGCCAAATATAAAGCCAATAGTAGAGTGGCGGCATCTACATCGCCACATGTGAACAACGCACCACACTGACGTCACGCAAAATCCTGCATCGCGCAAGCAGTGTTTACCGCGCGACTGGATGGGGCAGTAAGGACATGTACATTAACCGCTGTCGCTATATATATGAAAACGGTCTTAGAAGGCTGTCCTTAACTTTATGCGACATCTTGATATCCACACAGATTTTGAAAAAACTTTTTTTCATGCCAATATATCCTGTTTCTTATAAAAATCAAAAAACTCTATTAGACCGACTGAGGTTCGAGTACTAGAAAAGTCAGAAATTGCAAAAAAAATCTTTCAATATATTTCGGAGGAAATGAGACACAACACCGGTCTGGTCGGAGGATCCTCCCTTTTCTATAGAAGATGAATGAAGTTTACACCGTGCTTTTCATACCTCTATAGCACGCGAAGACGGGGGCTACCGTAGTGTTTGTGCTATGGTTTGCAGATTGAATCCTAATCTGCTAGTAATAATTCCGAGACCCTAGCTTTCTGGCTGTAAACGCACCCTTGATAGCTACCTAAAATATTGCATAATTATGAATCGAAATTTTAAAATTGACAATGCACCTAGGAGGCGCTAGGTACATTGTCAGTTTTAAAATTTCAAATCATACATCCATGCTAACCCGTAATTACTTACTATAGGTACTTAGATACTGATATATATATATTTTTTTTCTTTTATTTCTATTTACAATCGGTCGTCAGACCATTAGCGAATTCGTTTCACGTCAAATGGCGTTGTGGTGGAGCAGCCAGTGCTGCGTCTCCCACTTATAAACAACAAACAACATATTAATAGCAACATATGCCGACAACATAGCCTATTTATCAGTTGATGAAAACCCAGAAATGGCCAGCAATAGAAACAGCTAGACAAACCTCATAAATGTTTAGACTGTTAGACTTGGTCCTGATAACCTACCACACACAAATTATGTAGAGTATCATGGCTTCCACTTGGATAGGCGCCTAACATGGAAATCACATTAAAAATAAAAGGGACGAGATAAACCACAAGTTCCGCAACCTGTATTGGCTCATGGGAAGAAACTCAAAACGGGGACCTGGGAATGTAGGTACTGGGGACGTCGGAAGATGCTTTTTATCTCGATAGAATTTTCCAGTGAGATAAATTTCTACCTCTACGCAGGCGAAGTCACGCGCAAAAGCTAGTCGACCTAAATTAAATTGGAGCAATGATAATGGTTCATTATTCTTTCCAACCAGTTGGCCCTTAAAGAAAACAAGAAGAAAAAAGTTCAAGCAACGTCAGGTTATTTTTTACCCCCAGAACAATGGGCAGGTAAACATAATACCTATATTTATTCACAACATAATTTCCATAACAGCCCAGTTCTGGAATGACAGCGTTTCAATTTTGCAGCCTGTTCAAAGTTTTAATTACGCCACTAGATTAATTTGGAATCAAGTTTGGCGCTCCCATTTGTGTTTGTGCCTTGCGTAAAGCTTCATTTTAAATGATTTTTCGTACTTAACGTCATGTGCAAATACACGTACAATTAGTTTAATTTATTTTTTTATTGCATTTACCATACAGTGGTTCTGCTACTTTAGCTGTTTTACCTGCTTCATTAAACCTACTTTAATAGATTGTATAGCAAAAACAATGGTTTATAGAATTGGTCCTTAGAGACTAATTCTTTTTGGCCATACTGCGAGAGATTTATTTGGCGTAGCCTAAAATGAATCTTTTAACGTTGAATTTTTGTTGTTCTGAGTTGTTCAAAGATAAAATTGTGTAGTAAAACTAGGGGAATATAACAAGAGGATTAGTAGTTAGCTGTAGTAACTACCTCATTTACGCTAATAATTAGTTTCTGTCAAGTATTGTTGTTGTATAGCATCCTCAGATCAATATTGATTGTTGCAATATATATATTAGGGACATTCATCGTCAGTATTATAATGATAGTGACAAAAATAAAGAAACATTTGCCTCCAACAATAATTCAATCATCTAAGCAAATAAATAAGATAACTTACAACAAACAGAAGCTGCATTTAAAACCACTAGCACCATAACCGCGAATTCGACAAACTTTCTCTCAATCATAACGAACCCAATTAGACGAAGTAAGAAAGTCAAACAGTTTTCACTTCCCTTAGCAAGCGAGAGACAAAAAGGAAAATATGGCGGCTTTGGCTTAAGAATATAAAGGCTTAACCGCTTGTCGTCTCTTGCAAATTGTAACAGTTAACCGGGAGGCTTTTATGCTTTCTGAGTGATGAGTTAGGAGACGCAGTTACAGAAGATTGTTATGGAATCAAAGCTTAATTTTGTTTAAACGTTTAGTTTAGTTGAACTGCTCAAAATCTCATAAGTATTTCAGTAAGTTGATGGTCTGTGTATTTGCGTAGTAATTCCAAAATGCTTGATGAATTTTGATGTGATTTTTTCCCATCGTTAAGAGATTCGACACCATTCTTTGTCACTAGTTTTCATAATCATGATTGAGATTCGTAAATTAAAAATCTTATTTCTTAAGCGGTGTTTTTGAACTTCTTTTGGTCAACCTATATTTCCTAATGTTTTCCATTCAGAGGAGAGAGAGAAAACGGAGCCTTCCTAATGTGAGTATTTTATTCTTTATCACTAAAAGACAAGGACGTTAAGTGCGTACTCTTATCTCTCACAATACCTAAGAGGAAAACCAACTATGATACTATTCGTATAAAATTAATAAAGCTTTCAATCCACTCCGATGCAATTGTATCAAACTAATTAATTTAAATTGCATTGAAATTGAGAACGGATTGATGATAGTATGAATGCCCATTTCAGAATTCAATTTCGTATTATACTTTCACTTTTGATTACTATCGGAATTCATCACACTGGTACTGGGAGGTTTATTTAACCAATATTCAACTAGCATTTTGCCAGCGACTTTGTCCACCCAATATTCCCTTTCCATTAGGCTGCGTTTCCACCAGAGATGAGCGAGGATGCGTAGCGAGGGATATGTGTAAAACTAACCAACAACATCGCTTCACCGTCACAGCTTGAGCTAAACTAGCGTTGTTATTGGTTAGTTTTACGGACATTCCTCGCTACGCATCCTCGCTCACCTCTGGTTGAAACGCAGCTTTGGCCTTATTTCTTGTCTACATTTAAAAGGAATCCTCTGTGCAAACAGCTTTCTAAGTCCAAGGGTGTGGGCTGGGGGTGATGAGGCAGTCAGTGAGTAATTCGTGACTTTTCATTCTTTATGACATTAATAATTGATTGTTATAAAGTACAGTTTAGTCTCTTTTTGAGTCAAGTGACAGAAAAGTAGGAATGAAATCGTTGGTCCACACCAACGATTTCATTCCTACTTTTCTGTCGTGCATGTGATGAGAACATGATGAGAAGAGAGTGATGAACTGATGACCAAAGAAAAGATGAATGGATAGTCTGAGGGATGATATTATGAAACAAAGATAGCGTGACGGTTGACAAAGGAGAATGAAACAAGAAAACGTGTTGCGCCGACCACGAGTAACGTGGGAAAAGAGCAGGCAGAAAGATGATGTTCTCATTTTGCGTCGTATTTATATACTTCTTCTATCGCATCGGCGAAAACTAAACCTATATAAAAATAGCTTAAGGCGTAGTGTAAACAAAAGTCTGTCCGCAAGATGGTAGCGGGGCTGACGAAGAAACAGCTTGGGCACTGTTCCTTTTCCCGCCGGCAAAAAAGGCATGGATTTATTCTGTTCTTGTTTTTATAAATCGAAATTAACGGACCAATAAACGTACATTTAACGTACGTTTTGATTTTTAACGCACTGTAAGCAAATGCGTGTATGCAAATTGTATACGACGTATTCGATAGGCTAGTTTTTACGTGAATATATAAAATTTTAACTTGCACATTTTCAATTTGCTCTTTATGTACATATTTTTGTAGCGTTTATTTCAGACAAATCAGTGATTGTTATTTTAATCTAACTATTTTTATGCACATATTTTAATCGTGTTTATTCCTGTAAATTCAGTTATGTTCACTGCTAAAATAGGGTAAATAATTTAATGAAACCTACCTATTTAATTATAACCTTGCTTTATGAAACTGAACCTTATTTTCTCTCTTTTAAAAGTTTTTGCAACTATTTTCATCTATTGTTTCAAGAGTTTTTATTTATAGCTAGAGAGCCACTCGTTTTCAAATTATTTTATCAACTTTCAGCGAACTACACAAACATTAGGTATTTTTCAAAACAACATTCTTGATCACAAATTGAATTTGGATTTCAATTTGGGGCCGTCGAGACAACAATTGTTGCTGATTTGTTGCGAGCAAGACAAATTGTGGACAAAGTAATAGTAAATGTGAAATGTTATTGGGTAGGTACTTATTACCTCTTTGTTAACTCGTGGAGAAGAAAAATAAATGGAAAACATATTCTGATGGATAACAAAGTTCATAATCGAAATAGTACTCATATTGTAATGTGAAAATAAAACTACTTTAATACTACCTACTTTAAGAGAATCTTATGACTTAAAATAAGCTTATTATTTTACGAGTGACTAATAACTTAAAAGTCGACTAAATGTTTGCAACAAATAAAATAACTTGCCAGCGATTAAATATTTTCGCGACTATTATATTATGTAAGGTTCAAAGTTAAAGGTGTTATAAAAACTAAAAACTAGCAGCTGCGTTTAGGTAGCAAATAAACTATACCAGTCAAATAAAATATAAGGCGAGGAGCTATAAATAATGACTTGGCGACTAATAATGTTAGTAGGGTGGCAAAGATAATATATTACCAGTCTAGTTAGAGTAGGTTATTAATTTTTTTTTATTGGTTAGGTTAGGTTAGGTTAAAACTGTGACTTCGTACGCACGAGCCGAGCGAGCGAAACGAGCGGTGCCGCGGTAGCGGCCGGCGAGTGCCAGAAACGACTAGATTATATAGAAAATCTAAACCTGCCCTAATAATACAATAATAATATATTATTTATGAATGCCCATTTTCTATTTTATTTTCGCCATTAAGTTTCCACTTAGATATTAATTCTGTTCCCAAAAGAAAAACTTGATGCTAGTTTAAATTAAAACGGAGCTTATTACTGATATATTAATATGCTACCTATTACTTATTACGATACTCCTTATTAGCTGCCAACCCATTATATATGGTACCCACTCTATTTTTTTTTAAAACCTATATTCATTTTACTTAGTTGCCGAATTAAATACATGCCCTTAAAATACATAATTAAAATTATCCATTTCCATCTTAGTCAAAAGACGCTATTTTGGAAGAAAAAGCCATCGCTGAATCACCGAGATATTTCTTTACGAATAATTTAAATTCATAAAGATCGGGATTAAGAGATAAAATCAACAAAAAACAAAACAACCAAAATTACAAACAATTTAAAACAAATCTCACATCGACTACCAATTACCACAACATAATTTTCCGACAAAATAAATTATAACCATCATATTGACGGATAGAGATACGTCTAAATGAGAAGGAAAAAAATCGTTACTTTTTTTTTAATAAACAAAAATCCGGCTTTGTTTACAACGATACTCATAAACGCATCGGTCTGTAGAAATTTTAATGAGTCCACCACTACACTTTGCGGTATTTTTTCCGTACAATATTATCATTGCAATTGTAAAGTGGAGAATATTGCTATATTTTCGTTCAACCCTTTGATGTGCGCGTTTGTGGGAGGAGCGGGATTAATAATTCTCGTCCAATCTCATCTTTGGATTATGAAATTAAGTTTTGTGTTTTAATAAGTGGTGTTGATTTTGCTGTGCATAATATTTGACTAGAATAATAGTACCTTCTGCAATCATTTATCAACACGTATAATGAGAATGAGATGGTGTAAGTTTAGAGCAATCAAACTATATTTTGGAATGACTATCGTTTAGAATCCTTAGTTCAACCTAATTGATTATTTCCTATATCTTTCTCATGTTATAGATATGAAACAAAACATTTTTTTCAAAAAAAAACAAAATTCAAAATATTTTTATTTCACATAAACCTACAAGGGCACTTATGAAACGTCAGAAGCTAGGTGCACGGTTCCAATTGGTCGTTTCCTATGGAGAAGAGCCGGCAAGAAACTCCACGGTTACTCTTAGTTATAGTTTATTTACATAGTTATGCCGTTAATGAGGCACCAGGGAAGCCACATGTGCAGAAGGAATTATTGCCAAACTTCCTTGTCTTCAACGTAGTCTTTAATCTTATAATATGCTTTTTTGATAAGGACACGTTTGATGTGGGCTTTGAACTTTCCATCGCTAAGTTCTGTAACTGACTTTGGCAACTTGTTATAAAAGCGAATACTGTTTATAAGAAATGACTTACTAGTTTTGGTTAATCTAAATTTGGGTATCACAATTTCATGTTTACTACGTGTATTTATATTATGGAAATCGCTTCTTATTTTGAAAAGTCCTAAGTTTTTGCGAACATACAAAATACTTTCTAAAATATAAAGAGAAGGCTGAGTAAGTATATCAATTTCTTTGAATTTATCTCTAAGCGACTCACGAGGAGCCATTTTATAGATCGCGCGAATTGCCCTCTTTTGTAAGATGAAAACTGAATCTACATCAGCTGCCGATCCCCACAGCACCATAAGACATAATACTGTGGAAATAAGCAAAGTATACTAACCTAGCTGTGGCTACATCAGTCAACTGCCTTATTTTTCTTACTGCATATGCAGCTGAACTTAATCTACCTGAAAGAGCTCTAATGTGGGCGCCCCATTGCAATCTCGAATCTAAAGTAATTCCTAGAAATACAGTTTCCGTAATAGCATCTAGTTTCTTGCTGTCAAGTTTTAAATTTAGACCTGCTTGAGGTACATTTGGTAATGAGAACTTAAGACATTTAGTTTTGTTCGCATTAAGTAAAAGATTATTAGCTGCGAACCATTTCGAAAGAACTGCTAGACTATTGTTGACATGTAAGACATCCGTATCTTTTCTATCTATTTTAAAAATAAGAGAAGTGTCATCAGCGAATAGAATTATATCTGATAAGTTGGCCATCATGTAAGGAAGGTCATTAATATAGACTAGAAATAGGAAAGGGCCAAGAATTGATCCTTGAGGCACGCCCATCTTAACTAGAGACCCCGAAGACGTCGCCCCGTTAACGTTTACTTTTTGCTGCCTGTTCGACAGATAGGAAAGAACAAGATCAGCAGCTTGTCCACGAATTCCGTAGAGGTGTAATTTACAGATCAGTGTTTTGTGGTCAACGCAGTCAAACGCTTTTGAGAGGTCACAGAAAATGCCAATTGCGTCCTGGGAATTCTCCCAGGATTCCAAAATGTGACTTATGAGTTTTACTCCTGCGTCAGTTGTGGACCTACCTTTCGTGAAACCAAACTGGTGACCATGTAATATATTTCTCATTCGTTTTAGGAACGGCAGCATAGGTTGTTTTCGATTAAAACGAAATAGATCTGAATGATTGATGAAACCAACAATACAAATTTATTTGACGGCGCGTCTAAAGGTTTTACGACGCTAAACTTACAGAGTTGATTTTTGAACGATTTTGACAGCCGTCAACTTGACGTAACCCCGAGTGCTAGGAAGGCAGCGCAGGTCAGAAGAAAAGATCGCGAAGTTGGATCGAAGTTGGCATTGATTAATTAATGATGACTGTGATATGGCGATTGGGATAATGATGATCATGGTGATTGGTGACTAGACTACACTTGCAGTGCAGTGAGTTGATTGTTGTGCGCTCGCGTCTTACGTACTCGGGGGAATGTCGTTTACATTAACAGTGGGAAAATACAGGTTAACAAAGAAAATAAAAAATTTGCTCAACAAAACCTTTTAGTCAATTGGTTCCTATGGACCTTGTGAAAGCTATTATAATAATATAAACTCTTCTTAATTGAACTCGTTTATTGCCCGATATCGCATTATGCCACTTACAACAAAACAAACGCCTATAAAATAGGCGTTTTTTTTTCCTCACAAATAGAGAACCTCGTCACTTCTATGATTTAAAATATTCATCAATTGCTCGAATAATGACCATCATAGAAAACTACCAATAGTAAAAAAACCTTATTAGTTATAGTTTTCTAACCATAAAAAATACTTTAAAAATGACTCCGCATTTTGTTAGCAGAAATTACCACTATTTGTCTTACTTAGCCAAAACTTATTTTTGTTGCTTAATCTAAGTAGCATAATTATTACGTTATCTTAGTTTTTAAACATTAGTGCATAAAAGTTTTAAAACATTAGTGTTCATGGTTCTTATATAAATTAAGAAAATGTTAGTATGAAAAATGCAACTTCTTAAAAATTCTCCATACAAAACGCTGATTTCATAGGACCTAATATTTCCAGTCAACACCAAAAGTCTCTCCCCTTTTCACCCCAGTCTTATTTGTTATGTATCACATACACAAAATGTATAATCATATATTATGTATGATCATACTTGTACCTAAACATAATGTCGAAATAATCTTTCCGCAATTCCTTTTGAGATTCCAAAATTGCTCTTGATAAGTTTCCACTTTGTTATATAATAACATCAAGTAGAAGAGAATTTTGTGTAATAACATTATTATTATGGAATTATGTGGAGCATCCCACGATGTTGCTTTTAAGTTGTACATACGTTAAAGATTTATTCAGATGGCTTTTGGAGGGAAATTTACGCGAAATAATGTTTTTTGTGTGTTCTGACTAATTAACTTTAACTTTTGGGAATGAGACCGTTACTAGAATTGTGTTATTATTAAAATAAGTGAAATGTTTAAAATTGACAAATTTTTAAGAATCATTATGTATTTTTAAAACAACTGACTGACAAATATTTTTACGATAGCGGTGAGTTTTCCTGTCCATTGAACCAGTCCAGCAGTAGATTGCAATTAGCTGAGTTCATAGATCTGTCCAAACTTACATGGAAAATGAAATAGGACATCAGCCTCAAAAATGTTCACTTAGACTAGAATTCATTTCCATGATATTGTATCAATGTGTAGGCAAAAAACATATGACAGATTGGGTACTTAATTGTAGCTACACATTAATACAGTAATATGGAACACAAATTATAGACAATCAAATGAATTCTTGTTGATTTAGACAATCATAATTGTAAGGCTTACAGGTATGTACAATACCTACATAACCAATTAGCCTTTGACGCATAAATTCCAATAATCCTGATCTATCTATCTTTGTGTACGTAAATACAATTGTACTACTAATAGATAATACTCAATCTGATTCACGCTCAAACACATTCAATTGATTGTCCATGTCTACTTACTATTTAGAGGATCGTAACTAGGTATGTCGATTTACTAACGGTTTTATTGAGGACTTTTTTGCGTCCAAAATATTATCAACGGATACTCCTTATGGCGACGGGGATTATTATTGTATGTATACTAAACTTTATTTATTTACTAAGTATTGCTCGCGTGTTCATCATATTTGATGCAAATATACAGGATGAAAAAGTAGGTAGTAGCCCAAAGAGGCAAGATTTGCGCCCTCGCACCCCTAGTCGCCGCAGGAGACGCCCCGGGCGTCGGGAGTCCGATAGGGACCAGGCCCGGGTCGACGGAGCGTTGTGTTCCACGCGCGCCTCAAAGAGATGTCAGCACCAACTGACTGGGTCCGGAAGGGCCAATGCCTGCCGGGGTTGCGAGTTTGTCCGAAAGGGATATCGCGACCCCGGCACACAGGCAACGGAAGGAACACGGGTGGGTTTTAGTCAGTAAAAGTCTGACACGCCCTCCCGCTCCACCCAGAGCGGGAGAAGTTATTTGATAACCTCAAAATAATTAAAAAAAAAAAAAAAGTTGGTAGTAGCCCAAGTGCTTGTCCAAGTCCCAGGCTTCCTACCTTTCATAACGATCAGTGCTATGAATCTTATGGATTGGTAATAATTCGTATAAGCTTGTTAGTATAGATTTGCCCAAACAAACCACTTGATTGAAGTTACTATTATTATCAAAGGCAGACAGTTTAGTAAAGCAGAATTAAGAAGGAAAACTGCGACTACGAATTTTAATTTATTTTATTTGAAAGGTACACCAACGACCTATTCTCTAATAATAGAAACAGTAACATAATAAAAAATAACATAAGCATTGCTTATGGTGAATTAGTCACTTACAGGCGTACACAGCAATGACATAAAAAATAGCTTCTTAATTATACGTTTTAACAAGTTTTAATGAAGACTTCTTATTTTAATCAGCAGAACACCACTGTTTCAATGACAGGCTGTAAGTTACCCGTTAATAGCCAAGTATAACATCATACCCGGTTCTAAAAACGCGTTATTATATTTTCCCTCTATGATAAAATGCTAGTCATTTTTCACGTCAATTCCTACATACGTTTCTTACAACGGGTGACGCTGATGTATGAACACGATATATTTGAGTAACACCTTAATCCAATACAAATAGAGGGAATTGGTTCCGGAATTTCTAATTGGGTGTGTGATTCAAGACGTAATGCTTATTCCAGTCTTATTTAACGTTGAAAAATTCGCACTCCAGAGCCACAAGATACAAGCGACGCTTAGTTTGTGGCTCACGGAATATGTCACATTGTATTGTTGCTTTTTGATTAATAAACTTTATTATTATTTTTATATTTGGTTTTAAATGAAGGTATACTGTAAAGGACAAATCTACTAGAAACCTAAATCCATACTAATATTAGGTCTTTACCTATGAAATTGCCGTTCTGCAGTACTGGCCATTTCAAATCAGAAAAATTTTTGTTTGGCTAAGAATTCTAATTTCAAATTAATTTTATTTTAAAAACATGGTTTTTTTTTTCCAAAAGTAGTCATTTGTTTATTGATTAGTGTTACATTTTCATCGCATTTCAATCTTTTTCGTCATCATGGATACGTTAAAAATTCGAGTAATTATGGAATATGAGTACCGTCGTGGCAGCAACGCGGCACAAGCGGCACGCAACATCAACGACGTTTACGGAGCTAACACTACTAACCAACGCACCACCTGTTATTGGTTTGTTCGCTTCCGTTCTAGAAATTTCGACCTTAAAAATGAACCTCGCGGTCGTCCGAAGACTTTGGTCGACAATGACGAATTAAAGGCGATTGTGGAAGCTGATGATACACAATCTACGGCTGAATTAGCAGCAGCTTTCGACGTTAGTGTCAAAACAATATTGGTCCATTTGTGTCAAATTGGCAAGGTAAAAGAGCTTGACAAATGGGTGCCCCACGAACTCAATGATCGCCAGCGCAAAGTACGCGTCGAGACGTGCCTTGCACTGCTCAACAGACACACAAATGAAGGAATTTTGAACCGCATTGGTACCTGCGATGAAAAATGGATTCTGTTTGATAACCGCAAGCGCTCAGCAAGTTAGTTGGATCCTGGTTCAGCACCTAAACAATGCCCTAAACGAAAACTTACCCCTAGAAAAGTGATGGTCACTGTTTGGTGGTCTAGCGCCGGTGTGATTCATCACAGCTTCTTAACAAACGGGGTGAGCATTACTGCAGATATGTACAGTGAAGAACTGAACACAAAGATGGAGAAGCTGGCACATCTCCAACCAGCATTGGTCAATCGCTCGTCTCCGCTGCTACTGCACGACAACGCGCGACCTCATACTGCACAGCAGACGGTCTCCAAGTTGCAAGAACTGGGGTTGGAAGCTCTCCGTCATCCGCCCTACTCACCAGACCCTGCGCCTACAGACTACTACTTTTTCCAGAATTTGGATAACTTCTTGGCGGGAAAAAAATTCAATACCCGAGAGGCAGTACAAAATGCCTTTGAAGAATTTGTTGCCTCCCGTCCAGCTGATTTCTTTAAGAAGGGCATCAATAAACTGCCACTGCGTTGGCAAAGATGCATTGATTGCATGGGTGATTACTTCGATTAATACAAATAAAAAATACATGAAAAAAATTCGTTTAAATTTTTTCATACAAAACGGCAATTTCATAGGTAAAGACCTATTATTATAAATTCGAAAGTAACTCTGTCTGTGTCTGTCTGTAGGTATGTTACCTTTTCACGGCTAAACCACTAAACGGATTTCGATAAAATTTGGCAAGGAGATAGATGGTATCCTGGAGAAGGACATATGGTACTTTTTGTCTCAAAAATAATCTTTGGGGGGGTGATATAGGGGATGAAAGTTTGTATGCGAAATCCATCATTTCGTAAGTGAGAGATATGAAAATTCAAATTTATGCTTTTGGTAAGAAATAAAGGATTACATATTTCAGCATTTTTCTAAAATCTTCCCCCAAAGGGGTAAAAAAGGGGATGATTTTAATATTCACGTATAATATTGATCTTTTTGTGTTTTCTTTTCAAGTGCATTAAGGTATTAGAAATATAGTCATAGTCCGTATCTTGAATTAACATTTAGTCTTTATTTCATTAAAATCAGCCCACTCTGTCAAAAGTTATTACAATTTAAAGTCATAAACTAACCCTTCTAGCATTTGTAGGCATTATGTGTTGAATGGCGGCACTAGAGTAGGTCAGAGTAGGTATTACAAATTAATGGTGATAATAATAGTAAAATGATTATTTAGTTTTTTAAGTAAGGCATTTAGAATCATATAAACCTGTTTTATTTATTTAAAAAACCGGACAAGTGTGAGTAGGACTAGCGCCTTGAGGGTTCCGTCTCAAAGCTGTGCTTGCTCGGTCACCCGTATTTACAAATCTGGATTGAAGAATAAACTTAACTTTTCAATTGAAAAAAAACTTATACTAGAGTAAGTACCTAATAAAATACTGACTAAATGTTACTTCAAGACACGGCCCATGAATTTTTGATACGAGATTGAAGAACAAATTTAACTTTGCAGTTCATATATAAATTACCAATTTTCGGATTTTCCTCTTTAGTTGACCTTGCTTCCCGTTAAACTTCATGCTGCTGGGCCAACAGGAAGTACCAAATAGACTGGTTTATTTGCGACTATCAAAATATGCGGCATAAATAACCATATTTATTTCTTGTGTTGCTTTGAAATTTACACAATAAAATTGACAATTTACAGCTCTGTAACGAAAATCAAACTTCGAAATCAACACCGAGACACGGACTGCAAAAAAGGGAGAGGGAGAAAGAAAAAGAGAGAGAGAGAGAGATAGATATAGATATAGAGAGAGAGCGAGAAAAAGAGAGAGGAAGAGAGGGAGAATTGTGAAAGCACGCGGAAAAGCGTTCACACATTGTGAGTGTCTTCTTCTAATTCGATAGGGAGAAAGGGAGAAAAAGAGAGAGAGATGGGGAAAGAGTGAGAGAGGGAGAAAGAGAGAGGGAGAAAGAGAGGGAGAGATAGAGGGAGAAACAGAGGGAGAAAGAGTGAGAAAGAGAGTGAGTGAGAGAAATAAAGGGAGAGAGTGAGAGGGAGAAAGCGAGAGGGAGAAAGTGGGAGAGATAGAGGGAGAAAGAGAGAGAGATCATTGTAGCTAGCGGCGGTCTATAGCAGCCTAACACCCACGAGAAAATGGCGTGAGTACAATGTACAATGGTGTGAGGTGTCAAGTTATTGCGCCCGGGATATATGTGTACAATTAATTCTTTCGGGCTTTATATTTTGTTTCTAAAAGAGGAAACAAACACCCCAAAATGTGTCGAGGCCTATTTGTATGATCTACAATTAACATGAACAGGTTTCAGTAGTTAGTATCATTTTTTGGGTTCCGTACCCAAGGGGTGCCAAACCGAACCCTATTACTAAGCCTCCGCTGTCCGTCTGTCTGTCTGTCAGGACTTGGAAGTCAAGAGACCGTAGACCTAAGTTTTTGATATCTATTTCAACTTGATGCCTCGGTTTCCTGAGAAAAAGGGTCTCGACAGACAACGAAGTCATCCTTTAAGGGTTTAAATTTTTCATTTTGAAGCAAGGAACCCTAATAGAGATTTATTATCTGCCTGTTACCTTTTGATGCCGTAACGGCTGAACGGATTTAGATGAAAGGCAGACCTGGGTTAGCACATAGGATACTCTGAATCCCGGTAGCACCTTCCTGTGGGATATTTTCCGACATCCACGCGGGCAAAGCCGCGGGAAAAAGCTAGTAATATTATAAATGCGATAGTGAGTTTCTATATTTTTTTTAATTTGTTTGTTTGTTTGTTTGTTACGCTTTCACGCTAAAAAGGCTGAACAGATTTGGATGAAATTTGGCACATGGATAGATCGTGACCTGGGTTAGGACAAAGGATACTTTTTATCCCGATGTTCCCACGGAATCGAGACTTATAAGGGTGAAAACGCGGGGCGCAGCTAGTAAAATATAAAATCTTCTACGATTCATATTACTAAAGTTAGACGAACTCTGGGTCCTGAAACCAACCCTGTTGATAGACTTTAACAATGGCACCTTGTACACGATGCTAATTACGCCCGGTGTACCTTGGGCAGTCAGTCACACTGCCAACCTTACTGACTGTCTAAACTTTTCAGTTCAAAATTGTGTCGGTTATCCGGCGGGAACGTATTACTGGGATTAAAAGTACCCTATGTGTTAATCCTGGTTATACATTACCTGTGTGACAAATAACCAAATCCGGTCAGCCGTTTGCGCCAATCTAGAACATACAGACAAACGGACAAAAATTCTAAGTTACCTTTTTTATTCGTTTCAACAATAGTTACATTCTTTTGCGCACCAGAAAAGATTCCATCGTTTTTTTCGAGAGTGTGGCATATGTTTACCAGGAATTGCGTGACTGTTTATCTCTGTAAACATAGTCACAATAACAGAGGCTGTACTATGACTTGCTAAAGCAATCATTGTTCCAGTGTGGGAGAGAGATGGAACTATACAGTACGAATAGCACTATCCTTATTGCACAACGGAAAAGTGATGGTTTTAACACGTCATAGTAAGGCCCCAGAATAGCAGTGCTATTCTGTAACCATCTCACCGTGAAAACTTAGGTGAAGTGAGTGTGGAGTGAGCTGTCATTCCACAGGGATTGACACTATTGACAGCTCACTTCACCCAAGTTTTCACGGTGAGATGTTAATAGAATAGCATGGCAGTTATGAAGAGACACAACTGAAGTAAAAAAACATTATAATACGAATTGTTGCCTAATATCTCTGGTTTTGACGAATAATTGGGAAAAGTCTAGGTAGATAATCAAATGATGGGGTGTTAAAATACCCCAAATCAATTTAGGCAAAGTCAGTCATCAACAAAATCTAGTTACTAGTTACTCCAGTGATCACGCACTCAACCGAACTACGTAACAACCATCTCTAAATGCCAACTAGATACGTTGAAAGTGGCATAATTAATTATTTAGTTTAATTGACAGCGTACATGCTGCTAGCGTACTGACAATCCGTGTTATGTATTGATCTAAATACCTTGAGCTAATTAGCTGTAGGTTGGCAATTTAGTGGGTTATGTTTTGGGTATCCAAGTATTGAATAGGTAGTAGATAATGTCAGATGAGTTTTGATAATTCTGGGGATTCTTCTCTAATTTCTAAAACCGCCCGTGAGCAAGCGTAGTGATTAATATTCGATTGTTCTCGTTTGCTATGCGGGAGTGGGACCTTTAAGGACTAGTATTTTCTGTAAGGATAGACTCGTCCCCTAAATCTTTAAAACCGGAATCTCGTTTTTTGCTTTCACAAGAAGATCTACTACTACTAAAAACCAAATACACATAGAACATCTTTATACCATAAATAAGAAGCAAATACTCAAAAAGTGCTCAGTAATAAAACAGCATTTTCAATGAGTCTCTTGCCTTCAAGTTGCCGAAAAAACATTGCGCCCAAAAAACAAAATGACACACTCATACGTTATTCATTAAAACATTCACATCCATTCCGTTTTATATAAGATAGAATACGGAAACCATTTGAAGTAAAAAGCGCTGTTTTTAGTGCAGCAACTTGTTTTTATTACACATCGTAAAAGAATCTCTCTTAGCCAGTGATAAAAGCGCAGTAGGCAAAGATTGAAAAACCCAGAGGTGATGTTCTTTCGTTTTCGAGTGGGTGGCGCATCATCATCACCTTTTCCCAACAATGTTGGCGTCGGCTTCCATTCTAACCAGATGCAGCTAAATACCAGTGTTCTACATGAAGAGACTGCCTATCTTACCTCCACAACCCAGTGTGTGCTGCTTGAGTGAGTGTGAAATTATGTGCATCATGTGAAACGAATATTGAAATTTGACGAGCTATAGTATTTTAATGAACAGGTAGTTTACGTTCTTTTTGTAGTAGTGCTTCTCCAACTAATGTTTGCTTTGTTTTAGTTAGTTTGCACGGTAAATCTGTTGAGGGCGTCACCGTCACCCGAACTTCACTTGTCCTTAGAACGTTTACCCGAATGATCGTTTGACCGATGAACGGTTGGTCGAAAGAACGACGAACGAATTACCCTGTGAACTTTTGACTGAAAAATTGGGTAGCTTTACAAGAGAGTTCGGAACGTTTTAGGATAAAATAGTCACAACACTTGGCATGTATGATAATTATGGTCTACTAAATAACAAAGAACAACCTTATTTTAGGTACTTCACTTCAATACCAATAATTAAGAATGTATGCAACCAAGTCGTCAGCTACAAACACGATTTTCCTACCTCCAAAATTTACACGCCTCACCGAGGTACGTTCTACATAGGCACAATACACCGCAGCCTCTACACTGTGCCTCGAATGACGTCACTTCATGCATTTTAATGAACACAGAGCATCGCCCGTATGCAAACAGACTGAATACGTTGCCCTACTGTTTCGTGTAGTGGGAAACTGTGTGGGGTTTTTTTCGGTGGCGTGCAGGAATTTATATAGGGGAGATTCACACCCTTATTAACGGGTCAGTGCGTTGTAATGAGGGTCCTTATTATAGTGTACTAGTTTTATTTGAATGGTCTGAGGAAGCCTTAGTTTTTTTTCGCATTGATGTCGTAATTGTAAATACTTATGGCTGTAAGTTTTTTTTTTTCTATTCATGTGTTGAGAATTTCTTATTTATTCTAAAGGTATTCTGACAGGTATTAGGCTATTAAGGTTACAATAAAATGTGCTTTCAATTAACTCTACCTCTACTCTCATTAATTATAATCTCATCAAGTGGTTTTGACATCCACTGGCATGCTCATGCTTCACGTCTTTCTTGACTTTCTCTGAACAAATTGTCAGAAACACTTCTCTTGTCATTTTAATTTGAATCTCTTCAAGTTACAGTTGTGAGTACTTTTGGAAAATGTGTATGTCTGTTCCGAATTTCGTTTGTTCGTTTCGTTCGTGGCAATTTACGTTTTCTGTAAAAAAAATATTTGGCGGAGAAGGTACGTCTCTCTCGCCATAGTTTACTGTGGGCGTACTATGTGTAATGCGCAATAGAAAAGCCGTTTGCAGTTCAGATCAAATTATAATTAACGATAAAATTAATCGTACACGACACAACTACAAAAAAAAAAAAAATTGTCCTGTATATCTATCTAAATGTACTTAACATAAGTTTTTGTGACAAATAAATATTATTATTATTAAATAAATGTGTGAAAAATAAAAGTGACGTAGTTCCGACATATTAAAGTTCAATGTTTTCGTAAGTTTTATTTCATACTTTTTAGTTCATACAAGTTTAAATGTTCTTAAAAAGATTTTTACAAATATTTTATTTTGTACTTTTTAGCATTAGAATTTGGTTATATATATATATATCTGTTCCATCACCTTCACTTATAATTCCTGCTCTATCATCAGACCCTGAACACCATCTTGGGCTTGGGCCGTGTCAAGACAAAACCAACGAGTTCAAACTCAACGTCGCTATCTTAATAAGTTCAGGAGTTCCTATGGCTCCATCATCAGACCGTAGTTATATAAGTGTGCCAAGTTTCAGTTCAATCAAATGCCAGATTTTTTTTGAAAAATGAATGACAATGGGGGTAACTGGAAACACATACAAGCAAGCTAATATAAAGCTTATAATTAATTTAGATCATAAGTCATTTGTTTTAGGTGCGTCAATCCTTGTGCATATCCTCTGTCCTGTGGTTTCTTATTAACTTAAACTACAAGGTGTTCCCCTATATATTTGCCAAGTAACTTAAACAATTTTACGGTCAAAGCGTTTGTCCACCGCCACCGTCAGCGGGTCGTCATCGAGAAACGAGATTATTCGAACCAAACGTGTCGTCGGGAGGCGAATCGTTTGTCCACCGCGACCGAACTCGGCGGTCAGTGTGTTAAGCTTTGTGCAGACTAGGGTGATGGGACATCGCGACGCGACAACGGTTATTGTTATACCGTGAAGTTTTCTTAGAATCTGTATTGTTCGAGTCGCGTCGCGCCGTCGC
Organism: Agrochola circellaris; assembly: GCA_914767755.1. Lineage (NCBI taxonomy): Eukaryota > Metazoa > Arthropoda > Insecta > Lepidoptera > Noctuidae > Agrochola > Agrochola circellaris. The sequence continues at coordinate 12,740,655 of OU611862.1, forward strand.
GTCGCGCTGGTCTGAACGAGCCTTTATGATAGATAAAACAAAAGCCGGGCGAACGGCGCCCGCCCGGTGCGTGCGACAGCAATGTGTGGACAAGATAAAATGTGTTTTGTATATTGCTGGCATATCGGCCTAACTCAATTTCGGGTCGAGTTGAGACGTGCGGTGTATACACAGCCATAGTAAATGTATGTATCTCCTTAGGCACCGTCATCTCGTTCTCGGTGACGGTGGACAAACGCAGTTAGGGCGTTTATCCACCACCATCGCAGACAGCTAGAACTCGGCCCGCTCAAACATTTATTTTATTGGATGGAAAACGTTAAGTACCAAATAATTACATACTATTTTCCTCAAAACCAAATTATGCGAACTTAGAGATACCTCACGAAAATAGAATCAAAACTTTCACTAAACAACAATGACTTAAGTTACTTAGCAAACTGCCCTATAATTCGGATTATAACAACTTTGCGTGTTACGACTTGTAGGTTTTTGGGTAATGATACCTTTAAATGAGATTTCAGAAAATAATAGATTTTCTTTGGGTTTTTGGGGAGTTCAGAAGGAAAATGTTTGGAAACCTTTTAGCTACTTAGAAAACCTTATTCATTATTATAAGTTACCATTATGATGTTTATAAAAGTTTAAAAAAGTTCCCATTTATTTCGGATTTCTTAAATATGATCATTGTCAAATCAGTAACAAAGCCAAAAAACCTTGGAAAATGTTGCATGAAATTTGTAGAACTAGGATTGGATCCCTAGCATGTCGTCAGAAATGCCCGATTAAGTTTGACGACTAAGTGCTGATTTTAACAAAATTGACGTGTGACAGTTTAAGGAAAAACTGTCAAAAATTCATTAATTCGCAGGATAAGACCTGCTTATACTAGTTATAAAAATTTGGTCGAATTCACCCTAAACAGAAAACAAACTAAGTATTTACCTTCTGGAATCTTTTACAAGAATTTATAAAAGAACTGAGTAGAGCTCTTTAACAAAATTAATTATAAAATTAACGTCATATTCTATGATAGCAGCAAACTTCAAACATCGCCCAATAGAGACTGGTCTTATGTTTCAAGTTACTTTGGCTACATAATGTATACGTACACGGTAACAAAATATCGTCAGTTTTCCAAAGCAACAATATAAAAACACACAGCATAAAAAAAATGATTCAGAAAATTCTCAACTTATCCAGTATAACAACCAGGAAATAAAACCAGTGTACACTCTGTTTTTATTTGTTCACCCCAGCTCAGCATGCAAGACTAAGGTAAATCCTACTATCTCTATATAATAGTTTTTTGTTTGTTTGCAGATGCGTTGCTTGTCCCCAACACACATGACTTGGCCAATGTTGACGCAGCGGGTACGAAATATCGTCTCAACACGTAAGTTTGATTTTGGACCTTATTTTTTGTGTATAAAGTGCTATTTTGAGGAGGAAAGTCCAAGAGTCAGCCCTCGGTTTCCCATTTTCTTTGTAACAAACTCTCAGTCGAATTTCAACTTTATTCTTCAAAGTTAAAGGTTCTATTTCATGTTAGTGACAATGTCGTAACCTGTTTGTTTCTACAGGGCCAACTGAATGCTAAAATTGAAAGTTACGAACATTATTTTAAAGTTATTTTTGTGTGACGAATAATGGAGTAGTTTTAATATTAAAATGAGGATGTGAAGTAAAATAAAAAGTAATGGGGTTTTATGTAAATTTAAAACGCATGTGGTATTTTTTTCGGACGAAAGGGAATTATTTAATTACTGAGGAAATTTAATTATGGGTTTGGGATTTCATGCATAATGCATTTTAAGTTTACGGTGTCGGTTAAATTGGGAAACGATTGAGAGTCACTGAGAGGTAGGTGATAGGTAGGTACATACGGCTTCATATCAAGCTATACATTTCCAATATACGCTGACCAGAGAAGTCTCATTCGTCGTGTCTTGTGGAAACAAGCACGACTATTGAGCGTGAGGTCCTGGATTCGAATCCCAGGTCGGGCAATTTGTTATTGTTTTTTTTTTAGTAAGGAATTTCTCAGGCCCGGTGTTTGGATTTGTCCCCGGTTAATAGAAAGATTTTTAACATTCTTAGGCCCATTTTTGTACAATAGATTAAATAGAAAACTAAGTATGTATAAATTTAATTACTTTAGCTGTAAAAAAATTATAGTTGAATATTTACTAACCATAGATTATGCGCAGACAGAAGATCTACTTGTTGTCTGCAAATAGAACCACTAACATGCTATTTTACTTTTATTTACCTAATTTTAATTTAGTTTATACTCTATATTCATTGTTAATTTATTACATTAAGTATTTATGCTCTTCCTAGCCTGAAACACAGGTTCAACCTAGTTCAGGCAAATAAGCAACTGTGCTCTATTTTAATGATTAAGTTACTTACTGTAAATGTGCCCCTTTTTATAAATAAATGATTTTATTATTATAAAAAAAAATATTAATAGCAATTGGCTCGCCCCCTTTCGGGGTATTTAAGCATAAGTGAAATGTAGGTGGATAGGTAGGATTTGGGAGGTACACCCCTGTCTAATCCTTCAGGGATAATAGGCGTGATGTTACGCTATGTGTCAATAAGTTAAATGCAACTTTTACCATATTGAAATTCGACTGGTTTTAGCTTAATACTGAAAATAAAGAATTAAGGTAGACATGGCAGCTGAAAACCCACACAAAAAACAGTTTAACTTTGCCGATCTAAGGCAATCAAATTGCACTGTTTGCTATAATCTTGCCAAGTTGATGGTTAATCTGTCAACTTGTGTCGAGTGATAATTTTTTGTGGTCTGCCCTGATGTCAATTTTCTGTATTAGGAATCAGCTGAAAAATTAAAATCAGTATAACAAAAAAATAACATGAGAACTCAGAATAAAGAAAAATAACATTAAGTATTCTATTCTTTGAAATATACAAATACGTAGCTTTTTTTAACCCTAAAACTTTAACTTCAATTCTACAGAAATACAAATAAATAACTTAACACAAAGAACACCCTTTGTTAGCAGAACTTTTTGAAGATTTATACACTTAAAATATAAAGGAGAATTATTCTCTTGAAGTAGACTGAGTTGTTTGTCAGATAAAATCGTATTTAGTCACTGATTTATTTAAATACTCACTATGCCCGTGGCTCTGCTCGTGTGGTTTCATACTATATACTAAAATCTAGGCAGAGAACATGATATCTATAAAGTAAGAAATAAAACGCATAAAATGTATAAACACACATACAGACAGATATACCAAAGAGCTTGTGGGTTCAGGACGTCAAATAAAATTCAAAAGTCATTTATTCAAACTAGGCTGAGAATCAGCACTTTTCGAACGTCAAAATGACATAAGACAGTCCCCCAAAACGCCCACCCTTCACCACTTCCTAGTGCGTTAGCTGGGAAGAAGAAGTGGCGGAACAAACTCCCCAGCAACACAGCTGTCTGTTCAGTTAGAAAGAAAAAAAATTGATGATGAAATGATGATAGGCAGTCACTCTATGTAAAATATTGATATTCAGCTGCATTCGGTTAGACTGGAAGCCGACCATGGTTGGGAGAAAGCTAAGCGGATTATGATGAAACAGACGACAGATTAAATCTAAGTTAATACATCGCTTTTTGCAACATACTAATACACGCTTTGCTAATAAACATTCAATTTTAAAAGTAATAAAGAAGGCAAAGAAGGTAGCAATAGCAGTTGGATACTCGTCTGGGAGCATTTTTTTTTTTTTTTTTTTAGTGTGGTAAATTATCAAATAACTTCTCCCGCTCTGGGCGGAGCGGCGTGTCAGACTTTTACTGACTAAAACCCACCCGTGTTCCTTCCGTTGCCTGTGTGTCGCGATATCCCTTTGGGACAAACTCGCAACCCCAGCAGGCATTTGGCCCTTCCGGACCCCGTCAGTTGGTGCTGACATCTCTTTGAGGCGCGCGTGGAACACAACGCGCCGTCGACCCGGGCCTGGTCCCTATCGGACGGCTAGCTACCCATTGCTCACCGTTCGCAAGCCCGCGCCTACGGTGGCCGGAGAGTCCGGGCGTCTCCTGCGGTGACTAGGGGAGCGAGGGCGCGGATCTTGCCTCTCCCTCACGCGCTCCGCCTCCTCCTTCGCGAGCATTACTGCTTCGCGGAAGGAGGTGACTCGTCTGTGTGCTGGACGTACAACTAGCGAGCGAACTATGTGGGGGAACGAATAGTTGGGAAAGAAAGCAGTAGAAAAAATAATATTTCGTAAAACCAAGCTGTATGATCACAGGTCCTTTCTCGTGATTTTTTTTGTGATAAACTAAACCACACAAATTAAACATCAAAATCTGTTCTTATGTATGGTTTAATGTATTGAGGCGCCAATACGTAATGTTATTTTCACATTTACAGTTTGATCCTTCCCACGAGTTTCTAAGAAAAGAAAATTAACTTCTTTAAACTCTATTTTTTATTTTTTCTCTTTCATTTATTTTTTCTTTCTCAGTTAGTTTTAATGATGGTCTGGCAGTTTGAGTAGTTAATGCGGCTTACCCAAATATCCTTTCTTTGGTATTGTTCGTCGAGTTGAGCTCCTTCAGTTCTGAGTTGAGCTCCACGATTACTGACAAATGCTTGCACTGACTGGACAGGTCCACTCAAATCTGTGTTGTTCTTTCCTCAAAACACCATTTCAGACACTACTCTACATGGTCCTCATTATGACTTGACCAAGATTATATCTGGACTTTAAAAGAGACTACGACCTCTGAGTTTGTTTCGGCCTTTCTTCTCAGAGTACTCAGGTTGGAAACACCGAACTCATCTAGCTTATTTATTTTTTATTTTTTATATGACGTGTAAAAGTGATTCCGATATCCTATTTACAGAATAAACAATTTCATTTCACTTCATTTCTCTCTTAAACTCGGAAGGTAAAGGGAACTTCATATCGTGACAGATTAGCCAGTCGATGATATCTGGTTGGCTATCTTCACCGTTAATGCATTTCAATAATATAAAAAAAGCTTTAATTTCCGCAACTAAAAGAAACGCATTTCCAATAATACCCTGAAAACTATTCAGACAAACATTTAAAGCGTGCAATGGACTATAAAACAGAGCACTGAATAAAATCCTTTTCGCTCGAATGCTAACACTTTTCTACACAACGGTGCCAGCCTGTAAGCCGATTGGAAAAAGTTGCAAACTCGACTTTGCGTGGTAATAGGATTCACCTAGGTTCTAGATGAAATATTGTGACTCCTTACTGTTTGTTAAGTCTTTGGACTTATTGACAGTAACTAAATTTAGTTTTAGGAAGACTGCCCATACCCATTGCTCACCGTCCGCAAGCCCGCGCCTACGGTGGCCGGAAGTCGGCTCGCGACTCCCGACGCCCGGGACGTCTCCTGCGGCGACTAGGGCATGAGGGCGCGAATCTTGATAGTATACCCATATGTTGGCATTTATGATATATGTCCCATCAAACAGGGTGCGAGCTTACTACCATGAACTAGACACAAATTCAGACTCCGGGCTGCTACTGAGAATTTCATCATAAAACCAGGCCAAGTGCGTGTCGGACCACGCACAATGAAGGGTTCCGTAGTTGGGATGAATAAAATTTATTCCAAGAACAAACTTAACATTGTAGTTGAAAAACATGTTCCACCATACATTCCAAGTGCAAATGTAAGTTTGTACGCACAATGTTGAATGATTTACCATGTTATTTTAAGACCATAGACTTCTTATAGGTTTTCCTGTAATCTATAAGCATAGAACTATTCTCTGTATTTTAGGACCAGAAATTTCGGAGATAAGGGGGAGGGAATGATCAATTTTCATATATTTTCTTAAATATATTTAAAAGTAATAATTTCAAAATGATAAAAAAAAAAAATTGAGATCCTCGCATTAAGTTCTTTCATTTGATATGTCACACGGTACAGTTTGCAAAACTTTTTTTTTAATTTTCTTATTTGCTACCCTAAAGTGACTCCAATATTCAAAATTCATTTAAGTATTTATGTTTCACGTTCGTATTTGGGTCACAAAAATACATATGTGTACCAAATTTCAACTTAATCGGTCAATTCGATTCGGAGCAAATTGGCTATGACAGATGGACAGACAGACAGACAGACGCACGAGTGATCCTATAAGGGTTCTGTTTTTTTTGCTTTTGAGGCACGGAACCCTAAAAACAGAATAACACTGAGTCTTACTATTTTATCAAATCAAATCAAATTATTTATTTACAGATCATACAATCCAATTGTTAGTTACATACACATCTTAAACACTAATGTTAGTACATAATAATATTCAGCAAATTTTGGTCATAATTACTAGCAATGTCATTTTATAGATCTGCTGAGCCGTTCGGGGAATTCAAGTGGTACATATGTGCGATGTTATGAAATCATTTTTTTAATTCAGTAAAATATTTCCGAGCAAAACAGTTTATTTTTAAAAAGCGTTGATCATTTTCTAACATTGAATTTTCTGTTTTCAGATTTAAAAGCCGAAGATTAGATCACAACGGTAAGTCTTTAATAAAATAACAATGGACTTAGTAGCTTCATAGCTTTATCATTTATGATATGCTCTAATAGGAGATAAAATCCATCCATCTATCTACGATGACATATAGGTATTTATAGTTTAGGGGTATGAGGAACAGGGTGTAAAGTTCACTCATCCCCCATAGAAAAGGGAGGATGCTCCGACCAGACGGGTGTTATGTCTGGCGGGCAACTGCCCAGAGGTTGAAGTCGGGAGCTTGTATATATGTCCACCGCGCGGTAAACTCTAAGTGCGCGATGCAGGATTTGAGTGACGTCAGGATGTTGTGTGACGTCAGGTCTTTGATGCGTAGTTCGCATGTGGCCGTGTAGATGCCGCCACAATAGCAATATTATTCAAGATCGTTTCTTTGGGAAGTCGACTCTCAAGCCGAGATCCATAAACGTTACTTACCACGTGCCGTGTCTTAGACATGTTCCCGTCGCCATCCTGTGTTTGTAGTTTGACAGTTGGGTGATAGGAACGGGAATTATAACGCTTAGAAAGCACGTGCTAAGTATCGTTTATAGATCTCGGTCTCAGTACGGCTTAGACTGGACAAAACACGGACAAGAACCCAAAAAAAACAGTAGTAAAATCTGTTTTTCCTTTTTATGAGACTAAATTTAATTAATTTTGTCTCATTAAAAGGAAAAACAGATTTTGGACCTAACACTGTCTGAGTTACGACTGTTACGAGTAGTAAGTTATTCCGTACAAAGGCAAAAGAAAAAACTTTGAAGTATTCATAAAAAAACCCCTTTGTCAAAAGTTTTGAAGATCTGTTTCACTTGAAGTGTATAAAAGAGGATTGTGGAAAATATCCTTGAATTACTGTGAAGCATTGTTTTCTAGAAGAACTTTACTTGAAGTTTGATAGCTGGAACAAAATATCCAATGAATTTTGTGGAAACGAAAGTTTTTATTAATGGCAACACTACCATGACACGTCACAATATTGTTAACAGAAATGGTGTTCGAGACTTAAAAATTGTCTGTGTTGTGTGAATTTTTGCATGAGCTAAGTACTTTTTCTCTCTCGCTGAGAGAAGGCCTGCGTCCCAGCAGTGGGAACATTAAAGGCCGATTATAATGTACTTTTAAAATATCATTCGTGCTGTTACGAAAAATAAGAACAGTCGGTCGATTCTGTTCGTGAAACTTAGGTGAAGTGAGCGTGAAGTGAGCTGTCACTGTCACAAATCGACCGGCAGGATGCTAGGGATTAACACTATTGACAGCTCACTTCACGCTCACTTCACCTAAGTTTCACGGTGATATTTTTACAGAATCGACCGGCTGTTTTTTGTTTGACTGGTATGGTTTCTAGTGTTCGGCTAACAATTAATAATTATCGCCATTCGCCACAAAAATAAGATTTTACAAAATTACAATATACTAAGAGTAAATTGAAGTTTTACGAAAGAGAAAATTATTTATTTCTGATCAATATTAGTTTAGCTCAACAACACACAATGCTGCACATCACGTTTCACCAGATAAAATTCACCATTCACTTTTAGGCACGAAAAAAGACACGAAGTATTTTTTTAATCTAAGTACAATGAAAACCAATTTTGCCAGCAGTACGAAATTAGTCCATAAAAATTCCATTCTCCCCTGAACTACAAAACTTTAGCAATCTAGGATAGAAATAAATAAATTCTTGGTACTGTTAGTACAGAATTTGGTTTAGGTCGAAACTATAAAGAGAGTAATATCATATTCTGTAATAAAGTTTTTATCGTTACGTCTGTTTGAGGACTGAAAGTCAAATTAACAAAATAGAATAATAAATATTTGAAATAAAAATAATGAAGGCCCATGTTCTATTAATAACCAGTAATTGCCTCAACTAATTAATAGGCCATTACTGGGTAGGATTAAAATCGCTTATCGTACGGAGAAAGAGTAATGATTGATCAAAACTATTTACCGCATTCTATCGCATTTGAATTCTATGTAATATGTGAAAGCTGACCGGTACCTAGGTACCTAGGTACCGGTCAGCTTTCAGACAGTCTACATCCTGTAGTTTATTAGAATTCACGTTTTTAGGGTTCCGCACCTCAAAAGGAAAAAACGGAACCCTTATAGGATGACTTTGTTGTCCGTCTGTCTGTCAAGACCCTTTTTCTCAGGAACGCGTGGAGGTTTCAAGCAGAAATTCATATCAAATACTCAAGTCTACTTACTGTCCCTTCGAGCTGTGAAAAAAACAAACTTCTAAACCAACGTAATCAATCAAAAGATACAGCCGTTTATGCTGCAAATCTTTGACACTCGCAAGGTAATCAAAACCTACAGGGTACTTCCCGTGAACTCAGAAATTTAAAATTTGATACGAAGCAACGTCTCATAGCACAAATAAAGGGAAAATTGCGAAAAGCATACATTTATAGTTACATCATATAATAAAAATATTTTTAATAATTTTAAACTTTCTACCCCTTTCCTCATGAACGCGTAAAGGTATTAAATTGAAATTCATATCAAATACTCAAGTCTATAATACCTATAAGCTGTAACAAAATCAATCACATACTATATATTTTTTTAATCATTATAAACTTATTACCCTTTTCTTCATGAACGCGTAGAGGTTGCCAAGTTGAAATTCATATCAAATACTTAGGGCCCGTCAACCCCACACTGTTATATGAAACTGTTTCTAAATAAATAACTTTGATAAAAGAACTTTTGCAAGGCTGCTGCAAGGCTAGTGTAGGTATTTCAGTTATATTAATAAAAGATTACTGAAACGATAAAGAGACCTTTGTCTTAAATTTATGCTCCTCCAACTTTCCACATTGTAATATTATGGATTTTATTTAGCAATAAAAATACCATAACTTTTACTTACCTATATACCTACAGGTTTGTACGGAACCCTCGGTGCGCGAGTCCGACTCGCACTTGGCCAGTTTTTAAGTCTTAGGCCCGATAGCACTACAATTCGCTAAATGCGTTTAACGATAAACGTATTTAAAGCATCAATTCTATAAGATCTCTGTTATCTCCAAACGATTGAAAATTAGTTTAGTGCTAAACGTATTTAGTGATGTATGCTCTTTAGTAAATCTATTTTATTTTTACCAATTGACCCCACAGCAGAATTTAATCTGTAGTGGGGTGGCAGAATGACCCCTACGTTCATTTTGAAAAGTCACATGGGAAAGTGTCATGTTTTGAACCTGCAACTGTGTTTTTAATTGGCTTCGTAAAACTCAGGGCTAAAACAATCACTACATTTATCTTTAGCTTTAAAAAAACCTAGATAAAAAAAACCTAACCAAAGCCCCTAAAAAAGATGAGCATTAAGGAGATCAACATAAAACTTCAACATTTCCACCGTTGATCTACCTTTAAATCCGCATTTGCATTTCCTCCGTCTCAAGTCTGAAGCCAGTTTGAACTGCATAAATCTGGTTACATCCAACGGGAGCTGGATTTTGGCGGTCGCTACCGAATCAACGTACAAATGACGAACTTTATGGTGCCTTGAAAGGAGTTGATTTTCAATAGTTTTTTGGTTTTATGGAATGTAAATCAATACTGGTGGTTAGTTTGTAGGTAAGGAAAATTAAAAGTTTGCGTGGGAAGCAGTTAAAAGGAAGTGATTTATCGATGCTAAAAGGGTTTTAAGAAGTAAGATAAATGACCGCTTGCAATTCATTGAATCACACTCTTTAGAACAGAGTTAGTATCCTTAAAATAAATACTCAATGAATTTGACTAATGGAAAAGCTAAAATAATATTCTACCTTGAAGAAAACGAAAACGAACATCTGAAAGTTTCAAAAGCATCGAAGCGAGAGCTCATCCTTTTGACATACAAACTAAGTCGTCTTAACGACATCCACGACAAAGAGGTGACACTTTTTTGCAGAGAATCAAAAGAGTTTAATATTATACCTTTCCTGGAAATCCACAAAAAGCGAACCAATTAACTTACGAATAAAGTCGAAAGAATTAATAACTTCAACATTTATATTTCGTTATAATCACCAGAGTTTCTGCAAAAAATGTGATTCTTAATAAAAGTCTAAGCTATCTGAAAACTGCTATAACAAAAATACAAAATAACGTCAAACAGTATTCATAAAAAACACTCGAGCGTAAAAAAACGTTCGCGAAATATTCAACGTAGCCAAACAATCGATACATTTGTATACGAAATTACATACACGGCTAAGTCACGAATTTATGTAGAACTGCATATATCTGGATTAAACCGCTCTGGACCGGATTTCGGCGCTCGCTACCGGCAAACGGCCAATCAGAGAACGCTAATCTCAGTTAGTTAGGATAAGCCTAAATTATGTTATTGTCGGAAACACTTATCATTTAATCAAACATTGGTAATTGCGGGATTACCATTAATTTAGATTAGTATTAATTACTTTTTTTGGTAATTTAGGTTAAGTGAATAGGTACTTGAAATGGTACGAAATAAAAGTATTTTCCGGCTTAAGAGTAATTAAATAAATAATTAATTATTTTATTACGCTTCAGGCTGGATGCCTTATTTTCCTGTAACAGCTTTGAGAGTAAATTTAAAGCAGCTTAATGTTCATGAAAACTCATAATTCTTTTTAATTGATAACTTTAAGTATATTTAGGCTATTTACTTTTTATTAAGATCCTCGATTTTCGTTGTAGAAGTACTACTACTAGAAGAAAACATAACTCGCTTTCTGGCGTAGTCGGGTTAAAACATCATGTCGTCCAAAATCACCAAAACCATTTTAAGTACGTCACTCTAAACCACACGCTTACATGGAACATCTAGCATAAATAAGTATCACCAAATTTATGCGTGGGCACAATTACTACGCAAACGAAATTAGACAGCGGACTGTCGGAGTGGCGTGTTGTTGTACTAGCGTAGTGGCGTGATATAGTAGTATGGGATGGGTCTGGCGCTCACTAAAACATTTTAATGTGCATTTAATAAATCACTTGAAATTGTAATTCCGGTGACGGCAATGGCTCAACGACACCAAATTTGCTGAAATCAGCAGTTTAGGCTTTGTAAACTAAATGAAACAGCCTGAAAGATTAGAGTATAGATAATATTTTTTGTAATTGTGATTACTTACACAAACAAATTGTAAACAAGTTGCCATCAGATCACAGTGGACAAACAATAACATTTTGCTCCTACATACCTTTACAAAAAATTCAAATAAGGTTTAGGTCAATTACATTTAAAAGTTTAGAGAAATTAAATAATTCACTGGCCAGTAAATTATGTGTTCAGAGTTTTAATAATATAGGTGACCCAAATGAGTTCTACGCCCAGTTCTTTTCACTATTAAACAAGCAATTTAATGACACTTTTCCACTAAAGACTAAAAGTATTTACACCAAGTTCTTATTTAGTGATTGGGGACTCCAGGTATTCGTAAAAGCAGGGAAAAACTATTTGAATTTTATGGCCTAAAGCAACATATGAATAATACAAGCTTTCATAAGTATGTTGCAAAATATTCAAAAACTTTTAAAAGTGTGTGCAAAATAGCCAAAGCTCTTTATATTAGCAATAAAATAAAATCTGCTGATGATAAAATAAAAACTACCTGGCAAATAATAAATAATGAAACAGGTAGGAAAAATCAGCGAAATACTGAATTTAATTTAGAAACTGCTCATGGCCCTATCAACACAGATGTAGAAATAGCTCAGGAATTTGAAAACTTTTTTGCTAATATTCCCATTAAAACTACTGAAGCTTTAAATTCCTCACCCGCGCTTTCTGCTTTCTTACTTAGACAGAATGTGAAGGCATGCCCTTTGGAGTTTAGGTTTCAGCATACAAACCCTCAGGCTGTTATAAAAGCTTTTAAAGATCTTAAAATTAAATCAACAGAAGATCTCTGGGGAATGTCTGTAAAAGTCTGTAGATGTATTATCGAAACCATTGCGCCCTATTTAGCTTTCATATTTAACACCAGTGTAGACCATGGAGTCTTTCCGGATCTCATGAAACAAGTAAGCTAGTTCCATTGTTCAAATCCGGTGATAGTAAAGAACCCAACAATTATAGGCCTGTGTCAATTCTACCAGTTCTCAGTAAGGTGTTTGAAAAGTTGATGCTCAATCAAATGTTACGTCACTTTAATAAAAATTCCATCTTTCATGAACAACAGTACGGTTTCACCAAAGGGCGTTGTACCACTGACGCTGGTGTCACCCTAATAAAGAACATTTTTAATGCCTGGGAAGAAGCACAAGATGCCATTGGAATCTTTTGCGACCTCTCGAAGGCGTTCGATTGCGTAGACCATGAGACACTTCTGCTGAAACTGGAGCACTATGGGATTAGGAATACAGCTCTTGATTTACTAAGATCATACCTGAAAGATAGAAAGGTTAAAGTTCAAGTAAACGGCGTAAACTCATTAGGGTCTGAAATGGCAATGGGCGTTCCTCAAGGTTCGATATTGGGTCCATTCCTCTTTTTAGTGTACATTAATGATTTACCCCAATTACTCCAAAATCAACCGAAGATGGTGTTATTTGCAGATGACACATCATTGATCTTTAAAATCAACCGACGGTCTCAAAATCTTGACGACGTGAATACCTCTATTCTTCAGGTCCAAGATTGGTTTACGGTAAATAATTTGGTACTAAATAAAAAAAAAACCAAATGCATTAGATTTAAATTACCTAATGTTAGAAGTAGCGAATGTGACATCTTATTGAATGGAGAAAAGCTAGAATATATTAATCAAACAGTTTTCGAGTGAAGTTTGAAGAGTTTTGAAGTGAAGTGGCAACACTGCCCGAGTGACATGTCAATTTTTTGTTCCGTACTTTAAAATTAAATTAAATTAGTAATTAAGTTAAATTAATGTGTAATTTTATGTGTAAACGTAATATAATTGCATAAATACGCAGGATTAATGTTTTCCTGTAAATTTATAAAGTAAAACAGTGTTTGGTTACGAACCGGTAACCTAAAATCAACAGCTGACGTTTGAACTGCGGATTTTAAACGGGGAGTATTGCTTTACTTTTCTTTTATAATAACACACAATCATCACATTAACTCTGTTACACGTCCTCGTCTTCATAACATAAATAGTTCGCTGATTTAGCACTTTGCATTAGGTCTAAATCGCATTGTTTACATCGTAGAAAACAAAACTTAGCGAAGATTCTGCTACTCTCAGTCTTATCTTTAATATAATATATAGGTACACACAAGAATAAAAACGTCCAAGATCGTTAGTTTTGCATTGTCTTTATACTGTAATATCAAAAAGTAACTTTGAAATCTAGGCAACCTACCCACATAAGAAAAAGTAAATCCTAAGGCAATATAAGCATCAACATTTTACATATAATTTGATAATATAGCTTGGCTCTTCAAGCTAATTCAGTAGCCTACATCATTTCTCCACTAATCAACGCTAACTTCTCCCATCCACTTTCTCCCATTTTGCCTTTCATTTCCAACTTTATTTGTCTATCCTTTTCTTTCTCACCGTTTCTTTATTCTAATTTCAGTTACAAATCCTGAAACCATGCCTGTGATGACCCGTAAGGCTACTGCTCAGGATATGGAGCTTAAATTGAGAACGGCCCTCCAAAACCTTGAAGCATCTAAACTCCATTGTAAACAATTGTTACAAGAGAATGACGAAAGTGAGGAGGAATTCAAGAAGATAGTCAACAAAAACTCAAGCCTTAAACGGGAGCTAGTAGACCTACATCAGCAATATTTGAATGTTGTTGATGAACGCGATCAACTGAAGGTAGTCACGGATGGTTTCAACAACTGTAGTAATTTGTATGAGGAGGCTTTATGCAAAGTTAGGGACTTAGAAGATGAATTAATTCATACTAATAGTCGTATTGTCCAGTTAGAGAAAGACAAAGAATGTACTCAGTTTAAAGAAACTAATCACTTATATAATGAATTGTTAAATACTAATTGTAACCCTCATTCCATAATAACAATTGACCTTACTGAAGATTCCTTGTTGAAACAAAATTATAATTATAAAGTGAGTCATAACAAAATGAAAAAATATGCAAAATTGAATAGAATAATTAAAAAATATAATCAAATTAGGATACAACAAAAATACTTTTCCAAAAATATTCCACGGAGAAAGGAACGTATTGATCTAATCAACAAATTAAATAATTATCAAATCAAATTAGAGGACAGCAAAAACATCTATGAAATTGATACACAGCGTTTACAGTCCGACATACAGGTACTTGAGGGCAGACTTAGTTCCCTTTTTATTAAATATGTGGGCTCTCAGAATCAAATCAAAGAACATATTCTTGCTGCAAATGAGTTAGTGATGTGTCAGTGTACTTGTCAGAAGGTTTCAAACCCTGATGCTGTCCAGCCTGAGGCAACGGAGGACCCGTCCCAGACTGAGAGTTTGTCTCAAGACTGTATCCTCAACCAAGATATACCTGATATTGTGCAAGAAGTTTCTCAAGTGGTACAGTCAGTAGCTAGTAGTATTTCCTCTAGTAGTAGTCAAGTTTGCTATCAGTCAGTCATGTTTTCAGATAGTATAGGAAGAGGGTTAGGGAAATTAGTTAGTAATAACTTGAGTTTTTCTATTCAAAACCATTGTTTACCTGGGATTTCCTTCAAAGAAATAATGACATCAATTACAAGAAATCAATATGATTCTAATACCAATATAACTGTATTTGTAGGAAATAGTTCCCAGGTCAATAAAGAAGATATCACTGACAGTGTTACTGAGATTTTAAAGATAAATTGTAATAAAATAATTTTGTGTGCTTTTCCCTATTTTGAAAAATTATCAAATAGAAAAAACAATTATATACATATGCTTAATAAGCATATACAGTTCCTAGTAAGTCACTACAGTGACAAACTTGTATTTTTTGACACCAACAATTTTGTTGATAAATTGAAATCGACAAGGAATACAGTGTATCTGCCCATTAGGTTTAGACTTAAAATAGCGAGGCTATTAGCTTATATTAACTCAGACATAAGTAGTATGTCAAAGTGTAGTACTATAATTAACACCTCAATTATTAGTAATAATTCTAATGTACAGGTGGCCACCAGTAACTGTAGCCCAAGTGCTATACACGTTTACAATAATTGTACGAAGGAGGATCCATGTGTCACTATGGCAAATTCCTGTCATAATGTGGGGTCCACAAGTAGTAGGATCTCATTGCCTGGTGATGGCATGGGAGTGTTGGGGCTCACTCTGGATATTAATTTAAACTAGATAGTAAGACAACAGAAGATACCGGCAACACTATAGTTATACCTACCAAGATTAAGGTGTCTTCTTGCTCTCAAATAGTTAATTGTAAAAAAAAGTCTAAGCAGAATACCTTGACATTATTCCATCAAAATATTCAAGGTTTTTCTTCCAAACAATTAGAGATTGAATTATTTTTAGAAAAAACTATGTTTGAAAATTGTTTGAGCTGTATGGCCTTAAGCCTTATATTAACTCTGAAACTTTTAATAAATACGTTGCTACTTACTCTAAAACTTTTAAAAATACCTGCAAGGTAGCTAAAGCCTTGTACATTAGCAACAAGATCAAATCAGCCGATAATAAAATAAAGACGGTTTGGAAAATTATCAATGACGAAACAAACAGGAATAAAAGACATAATAATGATTTCACACTAGAAACTTCACGGGGTCTTATAAGCACTAACAAAGAAGTTGCTCAAGAATTTGTAAATTTCTTTACCAGTATGCCAATTAAAACTACTGAAACCTTACATTCCTCGCCCTCGCGTTCTATTGATTTATTAAGAGCAAACGTTTCATCCTGCCCGATTGAATTTAAATTCAAGCATATAAACCCCATAACATTAATAAAAGCTTTTAAGCAAATCAAGATCAAATTAACCGAAGATATATGGGGAATGTCAATCAAAGTGTGTACCTCCATTATTGAGACTATAGCGCCGTACTTAGCCTTAATATTTAATTTGTGTGTGGATCAAGGAGTCTTCCCTGATCTAATGAAATATAGTAAAGTAATACCACTTTTCAAATCCGGGGACACTAAAGACACCAATAATTATAGACCCGTATCCGTGTTGCCAGTTTTAAGCAAGGTGTTTGAAAAGGTAATGCTTAATCAAATGCTCAATCATTTTAACACCAATAAAATCTTACATGATCAACAGTATGGTTTCACCAAGGGACGTTGTACGACTGACGCCGGTGTCACCTTATTAAAACACATATTTACGGCGTGGGAAGAGGCCCAAGACGCCATAGGAATTTTTTGTGACCTCTCCAAAGCATTTGACTGCGTCGACCACGAAACCTTAATCTTAAAACTTGAGTATTACGGACTTGGAAAACTTGCGCTCAGTTTAGTAAAATCTTATTTAAATGATAGACAACAGCAAGTTCAAATAAATGGTGTCAATTCAATCGGTTTAAAAGTAAAAATGGGTGTACCTCAAGGATCAATATTGGGTCCTTTCCTCTTTTTAGTTTATATTAATGATCTACCCCATTTGTTAAAAACTCAACCACAAATGGTGTTATTTGCTGATGATACTTCCTTAATTTTTAAAATTAATAGACGTGCATCAAATCTTGACGACGTAAATAACGCCCTACAGCAGGTCCAAAATTGGTTCACTGCTAATAATTTAGTATTAAATGGGAAAAAAACTAAGTGCATAAGATTTTCGTTGCCTAATGTCAAAAGTAGTAATTGTGAGATAGTATTGAATCAAGAGAAACTAGAATTCGTCGATAAAACTGTTTTCCTAGGGATCACGCTTGACTCAAGGCTTCAATGGGGTCCTCATTTAACATCCCTTTCAGGACGATTAAGTTCAGCAGCATATGCTGTGAGAAAAATCCGTCAATTTACAGATGTAGGTACCGCGAGGCTAGTCTATTTTAGCTACTTTCATAGTATTATGTCGTACGGTATTCTACTATGGGGACGGGCTGCAGACATCGAGTCTATTTTTATTCTGCAGAAAAGAGCCATCAGAGCCATATATGGCCTCCGCAGGCGCGACTCTTTAAGGGAACTGTTTAAAGATATTAACATCATGACGGTACCTTGTCAATATATCTATGAAAACATTATGTACGTAAGGAAAAATCTACATCTTTTTAGTAAAAGAGGTGCAAGACACAATTATATTACTAGAAATAGGGACAAATTAGTTCAACCGGGTTTCAGGCTGGCTAAAGTGGACTCATCTTTCATGGGGTACTGTTTAAAGTGTTACAATAAAATACCTCCCCACATACTTCAACTGAATGAAACGAAATTTAAATCTTATATTAAACGCACACTATGCAGCCAAGCATATTATAAATTGGCAGATTATATTGCTGATAAAAATGCTTGGCCCAATGCTGGTCCTGCTCCACAAGGGCGCATAAACTAATTGATTAGCATTTGAAAGTACAGTTGGAGCTGCTGAAGATTTTAAAAACTATCTTTGCATTGTATAAATTCAATCTCTTAACATTGTATAATTGCATAGAACATGTGTGAGTACTATGTACCGACTATAAAGCTACCATTTAGGTGCAGGGTATGTCTTTCATTGACTTGAATGTGTCCTGGCGGCTGAGAGTATGTCATGCTCACTCTAATGTCTCGCTGACGGTGGCGCGTGTGTTGGATCATTTAGCTCCCTTCAAAATGGTTGAGCTGAATGGTGCTAATCCATGCGTCATGTTCGTGAACGGGCGCCGTCAGTACGGACTGGTCATCTCTTAGCTACCACGGCTTATTTTAATTGTTTATTTTTTTTCTTTCTGTTACGGACGCTTTTCACGTTTTGCATCGTTCTCACATGTATAACTTCAACATGAATGATGTAACCAATAATTTTGTAACCATATTATGATTTAAAAGAGTGTCCGTGGAGTTTCTTGCCCGTTCTTCTCCATAGGTACCTACTACGCTTTGGAATGGGCATCTAGCTTCATCTTTCTGACTGACCGACCCCCTTGACAATTCAAAAGTGCCTGTAATTGGTTTATTTGAAATAAATGCTTTGAGTTTGAGTTTGAGTTTGAGTTTCCTAGGAATCACGCTAGACGAGAAATTACAATGGGGACCTCATATAACATCTCTTGCGGGGCGGCTAAGCTCTGCCGCTTTTTTTGTTAGAAAGATAAGACAGTTAACAGATGTAGAAACCGCGCGTTTGGTCTATTTTAGCTACTTCCACAGTATCATGTCGTATGGCATTTTACTGTGGGGTCGGGCTGCTGACATTGAATCTATATTTATTTTACAAAAGAGAGCTGTCAGAGCCATTTATAATCTACATCACATATATAGACACAATTTTAATACTAGAAATAAAGATAAAATAGATCAACCATTTTTCAGATTATCTAAAGTATCTTCATCTTTTATGGGGTACTGTGTTAAATGTTACAACAAAATACCTTGTGATATATTACAATTAAATGAAAGAAAATTTAAAACTCATATGTATTAAAAGTACACTTTGTAAACAAGCATATTACAAATTAGAGGATTATATCCAAGATAAGAATGCTTGGAAACATGCTGGTCCTGCTCCATAAGATAATCTAGAATCTAGACAAAATCAAACTGGTTGCTAATTTAAGTTGTATGAATTATTATTTTTATTATATGACATTGATTTTACATTCTGTGATTACTTCCTCACACACTGACTTATCTACTTTTACAATGTTTGTAAATATGTGAGGACCATGCATCTATCACATAAATAATTAATTTATCTTTCATTGCTTCATTTTTATTAATTCTTCTTTTTACCAATTGTGGTAACGCATTTTTTTTTTTTTTTTTTTAGTTGCAACGTCTTCACATATAATTATGTAACTAATGTACGTACATATGCAAAATATTGTAACACATTTTAAAAGAGTAACGGTGGAGTTTCTTGCCCATTCTTCTCCATACGAAAACTACCTTTTGGAAGGGGCGACTAGAATCAATTCAATTTTTTTGTAAACTTTGACGTTCAAAAGTGCCCTACAGGGGCCTATTTGAAATAAATGATTTGACTTTGACTTTGAGTAGGACAAAATATGTCGAGCATTGTATACATAACAGTCAATTTTTCCCAGTCAGGGCATTAACAAAAAGGTCACATAAAAAAAAAAAAACTGATTTTTAAAACTAATCCAAGCTGGCAAAAAACCTGCTCAAAAGTTAACACTCAAGGTTTCTACGTCTCCACAAACGCTAAATGAAGTCATGTACACATTTTGCACTGCCGACTATCGTAAATTCTTGGTCCAGTGAACGACAGAACCATTCATGCAGTCGCTAAACTTATCGTGTGTGCAACGAATCTAATATTGCAAATTTCTCGCAAGGCAATCTAAATACGACATTAATTTGTACTGCATCGCATGAGTAGTTGATGACGTTTAGATCCAAAAGTGAAATAATATGTATTTTGGAGTAGTTTCTGCTACAGTTTGCTTCGTGCTTTCAAATTGTTTATAGTTCTGTGGTTTTTGAGTGACGATTTGAATGAAATACATTAGGCAAAGGGTTGACCACAGCCTAGCCATTTGCAAAGTATGATGGGCCCAAAGAAAATTGATGGATTGGTCGTAAAATTAAGTCGACCAGTTTTGGGAAGTCCTACGTGTGCACTGTGGGCAGTAGTCAGTATCTTTCGGCTGAGCTCGCAACCTATACCTAGTACTTATTCTTTTTCTCACAATCATTACACATTTTCACAATAAATGGCTCACCAACATCATTATCCTATCAACCCGAGGCCTTTCCAATCGCACGCCATTTTTGCCTTGGTACAAATATCAGCCAGCCAGCGGACTGACTGCCCAAAGGTTCAACACGAGCGCTAGCAAAGCGTATCAAATTTTCACGACAACTTTCAAACTTGACTTAAGCTTTTTGGTAGCTTATGTCAACCCAATACATTTTCGACTTTTCCATCATCGTAATCGCTCATACAATGTCAGTATCGCCACTTATAGTTGAGGATTTCGATGCATCTCAAGCGTTTGTTAAACTCCAAGGACCCGCTTCTTTAATCCCCCGGCTAAGACCTCAAAATCCTTACTTTCCAAATTGGCAATTTGCCACCTGGCTTACAGGGTGTATCTCTCCAAATTGTTCATAGCAATGGCCTGTGGAACGCCTTATTCAGCTGTCGACGTTGGTGGTATGTTATACAATGTTTGCATGCGTAACACAAGGTGTGTTCCTTGAAATTGTTTGAAGCTAGCTAGCCAGAATTACTGTGAGATTACGCATAAACATTGGACTAGCCATGTTTAATATCACAAACCGAACTCAAACTCAAAGCATTTATTTCAATTAAACCATTTACAAGCACTTTTGAACTGTCAAGGAATCGGTCAGTCAAAAATATGAAGCTAGTTGCCCATTCCAAAGCATAGTAGGTACCTATGGAGAAGAACGGGCAAAAAACTCCATGGACACTCTTTTACAAAGTATTGGTTACATCATTCATGTTGATATTATACATGTGAGAACAATGTAGAAAGGAATGTAGAAGACAGGTTATCAGTCGTTACGGGTATCTAAAAACTGCTGGGCCCAACGGCTTAACGCGCTTTCCGAGACACTAAAATCATGGTTAGCTTATATCATAAAAAATATTGTTGTTTATATTAAGAGATATTTCATTTAAAAAATCAAAGTAATGCTGTGATTCTAATTGGGCTATAAAAACCTGTATCTTATCAGTCAACTTATATTTGTGACTGCTAGACACAGGGCTTTCCTAAATCGTACCACAACACCCAGTTCTCCGCTTTCCACATTTATTCTGATAATTTTGTTTTCACTCGGCGCTTTTTTTCGAGTTTTTACTTGTATCATGTCACTGCCAGGCCTCCCGTTACCACGACCGCTGCATTTCATTCGACCAAATTAAACAATGGGTGGTAAAAAAATTGTTGTCTTTTTGTATCTAACAATCTAAAATGACCCGTCTCCATGTTCTTTACCGAAAGCAGTTTTTTCACACTCCATACAGCAGCGACAACTCATCGCAAAATTCGGCGACGTCACTGGCCACTTTTTGCGGTGCCATGTCGTAACGGAAAAGCTTCAGGCGCTTTCTTAAGAATCATTTTAGGTCATGATCAAAATTTGCATTAAGTACATTGTCGTAACGCTTTTACGTGTCGACCCATAATCTCTTTGCTTTTGCATAAAACTATGTTCGACACTGGGTGTGTATTGTTGTTGCCATTACAATATTGTACTCGGTGTAATGGCTCGTATGTAGACAGCCACCCGTGTCGATCTCCGCTTCACTTACTATGAGATTGATCTCGCTGACTCGGTAGCTATTCCATTGAAATATATAGTATTGAGTGTTTGCGTGTTTCTTTGTAAATACTTTAGGGATTTCAGTGTGCAATGTGGCCTGTATTGTGATCCAACACAAGTTTAAACATCCTTAGTTTGTGTATCAATCGCTTAATTATATCTACTTTCTGATCGCACACATATCTATTCTCATAACGTTTGACAATAACAATAATTAATAAAACATTCAGTAGTACATATACAATGACATGAATATTTACTTATTAAAGTACTCGTATTATATATTTTTAATAATTGTGAATGTGAAGATTATGTGGATCATTCCTTTTTATTTTAGTTTCTCATTTAGTTTTATCATGGTCGGGCAGCTTGAATAATTTACGAATTACTTAATTTACTTAATAATTTGCTTTCTTCTCGGAGTAGTCAGATAGGAAACGCCGACCTCATCTAGTTTAAAAACAATATGTTTGACGTGTAAAAGTGTTTTGTACAACCTATTTACAGAAATAAAAATCAAAATTGTAATCAATATATTTTGATATTATATCATTTCATTTAGTTATATTAATTAAATCATCAAAACAGCGAAATATTTGACAGCTATATGCGACGTTGCCAACTATCAGAATGCAGTAGATTTTATAATCCGATAACACGTATAACACTATTGTATAAATTATGATTCGGAGTGCATCGCTGACGCAGCTCTGATCTAATGGAGCATTTCATAGCGTGACGGCTTGTGTGCTGAAGACATTGTAAATTAACATAATATGTATATTGAGTTAATGGGAAGGGAAACGTGACTATGTCAGTTTATTAATGTAGCTGTCTGAGATTGGGTGGAAAGTTCAGTTACTAATACTACTTCTTACAGATCGAAGTCAAAGTCAAAGTCAAAGATTTATTTGCAGATAAATATGGTTACAAAATTTCTTACAATGGTAGTATAATAGTAGCTTAATATATTTAATCATAACATAATGACATGCAACTTTTTGGTATACAATTAGATTTATTTTAATTTAAACTGAAGGAATTCTTTCATAGTATACGTAGAAGAAATTCTCAATTAACCAACTGCGTAAGGCACTTCTGAAGCGGACCATTGGAAGTTCTTTGATTTGGTTAGTAATCTTGTTACTACTAATTACTACTTAAAAGTAGTTAATGTAATAAAGTTATGCATATTCCTACATAATTATGAGCCAACCATTGCTCGTTTTTTTGTTTTTTTTTTAATGCTTTTTAAAACGAATCTCTTTATAATTTCACCCCAAATATTCCGGAATTAATTCAAAATACAAAACCGTACCGTACGAAACTACACCGAAGACTATACATTAGGCATAGCATTTGTACGATGCAAGGCTATTCGGAGGCTACTGAGGGATTATTCTAAATCTGGCTTGCAAGGCACTAAGCCATCAATTTATCATTGGAAGCGCGAGCAACGCAAAACCTTTCTAACGTGTTTTGGTTTTTGTAGTACTGTTTTCGTTTGTAAATTTTATTTCGGAGAACGGTTTTAGGAGGTTATTATAAACTTGTAACAATTCGAAAAAGTGGCACGCCAATAAAAAGACCATTACAAATGACCAGGATTAACATTGTATTGTTTTTCCATACGGTTTAAAAATATAATAACAAGCGCGGCTATATTATTTTATTTATTTATTTAACACTTTAAGCACACACATGTACAGAGGCGGACTTAATGCCATAGGTATTTTCTACCAGTCAACCTTTGGGTGATGCAGAGATAAACAGTGGTAGGTGCAATATCGAAAATTGTGGAATAAATATTTATTTAAATATAAGGATATACATATACCTATTAACCTATATATGTATATAATACTATATAAATAAATTCACGAATATACTAAAACAAATAAGACAAACAATGGGAAAATATTACCGTTGTGATGATACTGCCAGTTTCTTACGAATGTGCTCGCGAACTTTAACTTTAAAGGATAATCGGTTAATGATATTTATTCGATATTAATGTTGTAGTGGGCTTATACTAGGTTTTCAAACCGGTATCAGGCGAAAGTAGCTATGTAAACTGAGAAAGTATCAATCATTTAGCTTAATTTTGCTTTGAATTGTGATAATCTATGTTCTAGTAGTTTAGGTTCCACTGATTTGTGGTTCAAAGTCAAAGTCAAACAATTTATTTCAATGAGGCACATAAGAGGCACTTTTGAACGTCAATTTTACACAAAATGGAATTGATTCTAGTTGCCCCTTCCAAAAGGTAGTTTTCGTATGGAGAAGAATAGGCAAGAAACTCCACCGTTACTCTTTTAAAATGTTTTTACAATATTTTATATACATTAATTATATAATTATATGTGAAGACGATGCATCTAGAATAAGATTACTATACCAGGATAGGTTGTGAGAGAAACCCAGGCCATGTGGTTTTTTATCGCTAACACGCAGTAAGGAAGCGTGGTTATCAATCGTAAATACTTTTCCGGCGGAACAATGTATAGCTTTATATTGCTTTAATTAGAACAAAACATTGTTTTAAAATCATAAAACACAGTAGAAATAACGACAATACGACGTACAAGACTGACACTGTTTTCTTACAAACGTAACTTATGCACGAGAGAGTACCAAGCCTTACTTTTCCTAGAGCATTATGATGACACATGAACTTAATAAATATTCTAAGAGGGCCAGCGGCAGCGCCACGCAGTAAGAATATAACAAAATATCTGCTGTGTTCAAAAATTTACTACAATTACACTGTAGTGTTATTCAGTAACGTTCACTTCGAATCTCAGTCAGTTGAACGCAAATAATTCGAAAACAATCTCATTTGTTTTAAAATCAAATTGTCATGGACCCGTTCGAATTTCAAAGCGACGTTGAGACAGTAATACGTCTGGTAGTACTTTGTCTGGCAACAGAATATCTTTGCTTTTGACACTAGTCTTCATCCTCTCAATTTGTTTGTGATCGGTGCTGTGAAGTATATTTTGATCTTCTATACAACTTTTCAGCCTTTTCATCCTCTATAAGACTTTCACAAAACTCATCCATCGTTTCTTTGATCCCTACTAGATCTACAAAATGAGCCTTCTGAATCATATTTGTGTCATATTCAGTGCGGATGTTCATATGACCTACAAACGGACGTCATAAACTTGTTTTCTACCGTTTTTTCTTGACGGATGAGTGGAAAAAACTGCTCTTATGTTATTTAGGGATGTGGACTAAAAATGGTATACTTTTTTTCACTGCATAAGCTGCAAAAATAAGGATGTGAACTGTTCCAGCCTGATCACGCCACTCGGAAAGGATGAAGATTTTTATTCAACAAGATATTTAGTTCTTTAAAAGTGGTTAAACTTCAGCGGGTTTTAAAATAAACTATCATTAGCCAGAATTTCTATAATGACTACCCTTGGCAGGAGCACTGATGATAGCAGTTTATAGATGATGCTGCTCCTCTTGATGATAGTAACCCTTTTGTCACCACTACAAATTAGAGAAGAGTTTGTCTGTTCTTCGAGAACAATGCGGTAACAACTGGCCAAAATATTAATGCTACTCCTAAATTGTCTTAATCCGGTAAAGTTATTACCCTTAAAACCGGGTTGTGTCGTAGACATGGCGGCGGCTATTAGCGCGAAGTGTAGGAATTGTAGGATGACAGAAATAAAAACATTTTACAATTAACGTAAGCAATATTGTAAACATGTTACAATATTGCAAGCATTTAACTAAGGCTTTGAGTTAACAACATTTTCTTGTAGTCGGCGCAGTATGTCTTCTTCTTCCAAACTTCTCTATCAGCCATCATCTCAGTAGTCACCCCCTTTCTAGCCATATCATCTTTCACGCAGCCCATCCATCGTTTCTTCGGTCTTCCCTGCTCTTATAACTATTTACATTTTATACTCAAAACTTTTCTCACGACATTTTCCGCATTCCTCCGCGCCTTTGCCCATTATCATACCGACATCCACACATTTCGGTCCACGGTGCCACTTTCAGACCTTCTCCTGTGGAAATATTGCAATTTTCTCTACCACTTAGCTTCTCGAGAACAACTGATGATAAACAAGAAAATTTTCGTAGTCAGCTTGAAAAGTGAGGCTTTATCATTGAGATCATCACAAAATGTAAAATTTGTCAAATCAAATCAAATCAAAAATATTGATTCGCTAGAAAATGGTACAATAGATATTACAGTCATTTTAGTTTCAGCATATCCTGCCATGATATGGCGTGCAAATACATTTTCATGTCAATTAAATTTATTACAATTATAGTCATTATGATTATATGATTATTACAAATTTACATCAGGTATAGGTTCCATCGACTTATCCTCCAAATATTCCTTAATGGTATAATATTTTTATATAGTAAAAGTTTAAAGAGACTTATTTTGAACAATGTCAATGGCAAATCCTGAAGGGAATTCGGCAAATGGATATATAATATAATAGATATACAGTAGACATTTCTCTTAAACAGTTTTAATTTTATTGGTGGCAACCGTAGTCTATCTTTATGGCGTGTCCGCCTATTCTATTAGTCGAAGTAATCCTCTTATTTCCAGGCACCAATTTCAGTCAATTTAATATTATAATACGTGACTACCTAAATACATATGAATACAGATATAACTGCATATAGAAAGGGAATTAGGCATATACAATCGGATTTAGTCGACCAAATCTGTTCATTGCTGTTGTGCACCTGGCAATGTAGCTAGGTGTTAGTTATACATATGTCTAGGTAGGTATGTTGGTTTAACGTTTGTACTGTATAAACTTAAAGGATGGCTCGTTAAGATGGGTCAGTAGGCAGGGGTCTTTACTTAAGTTATCTTTCAAAAGGCATTTATTCAAAGTCATTTATTCAAACTAGGCTGAGAATCAGCACTTTTCGAACGTCAACATTACATAAGACAGTCCACCAAAAACGCCCACCCTTCACCACTTCCTAGTGCTTAAGCTGGGAAGAAGTGGCGCAGCAAACTCCCCAGCAGCACAGCTGTCTGTTCAGTTGGAAAAACTTGATTCTATATAATAATGCTTTAAAAGCAAAAATAATTTACATTACCACAAATTGCAATCAACTCATACAATAAAAACATTTTTAATTGGTAGACTATGTCAACAATAAATGAAAACAAAAAATAAAATAAATTCACTTAGGTACAGTCAAATAAAATAATCCAAACAATTATATGAAATTATATGAATACCTGCATTATTTGAAGCTGTAGGCAAAAGTGTGTTTTACTATTTATAAACTTACAAGTCTCGTGGCTACAAACAGCCGCACAGGTTAATCTATCAAGGGTATGCTACACTAGGCGAGGTCCTTGAATAGGTAACCATGCATTCAGTACCTCAGAAAGCACATTTAGCCGTCGTCGGCCCCGACTGTCAGACGTAGATCTTTGACAATCGTTACGAATAGTCAGTAGTCAGAAGTTTGACAACCCATCTTCGTGCTACCCAGTAACTGGGTTTTGAATATCAGATAGACAGTCGTTTCATGTAAAATATTAATATTTAGCTCCATCTGGTTAGGCCGGAAGCCGACCGTACCTTTTTTTTTTTTTTTTTTTTTTGGGTGGGAAATTATCAAATAACCTCTCCCGCTCTGGGTGGAGCGGGAGGGCGTGTCAGACTTTTACTGACTAAAACCCACCCGTGTTCCTTCCGTTGCCTGTGTGCCGAGGTCGCGATATCCCTTTCAGACAAACCCGCAACCCCGGCAGGCATTGGCCCTTCCGGACCCCGTCAGTTGGTGCTGACATCTCTTTGAGGCGCGCGTGGAACACAACGCGCCGTCGACCCGGGCCTGGTCCCTATCGGACGGCGAGCTACCCATTGCTCACCGTCCGCAAGCCCACGCCTACGGTGGCCGGAAGTCGGCTCGCGACTCCCGACGCCCGGGGCGTCTCCTGCGGCGACTAGGGGCGCGAGGGGGCGCATTTTGCCTCTCCCTCGCGCGCTCCGCCTCCTCCTTCGCGAGCATTACTGCTTCGCAGAAGGAGGTGACGGCCTCCCATGCACTCTCGCTCCGGACCATGGCCTGAACCAGGGCCGGACGCGAGAGATCGCCGCCGCCGATCGCCTCCGTGAGGACACGGCGGTGCTCCGCCCAAGCTGGGCAGACCTCCACCGTATGCTCCACCGTGTCCTCCGGGCGATCCACACAGTGGTGACACCCGGGCGTTTCCTCCCGCTTTATCCTGAACAGGAACCTCCCGAAACAACCATGTCCGGTGAGGACCTGCGTCAGGCGGAAGGTGAGGACGCCGTGGCGCCTCTCTAGCCACTCCTCAAAGAGGGGACTTATCGCCACAATTGTGGCGTGCCCAAAGCCGACCGTACCTAACATACACTTAAAGGTCACCAGTTATGCAGTTTAATTCCCATGTAATAGGGGGCGAGCTTATTGCTATCACCCATGCACAAATCAAGTTTATAAAGAGACTGGTACTGAAATTTTCTAATGTAAAAACGCAATAAAATGTATTTTATTTATCAGTAACCAATAATCTTAATGCCATATTCTCAATATCTTTAATTTTAATAAAAATGAAACTATGTTTTGTAAAAAAAATGTGCTTATATTTTCAGCAACATTAATTGATTCCAAAAAGTTGTTCAGTTTCCAGAATGTTCATTACTTTCCAATCAAACATTCAATTTGTTTTTCGCTGAACTAATTGGGTTTCATTTCATTCATAAATTAATATTTTTTGGACAAATTGAAATTATTCCGAAATGCACAATTTAAATCAGAACTCTGCCATTCATTGGATTTGTTTATCAGATATTATTAATTGCTTTAAAAATGATTACATTAGTATCACGACATAATTTCTCTTTTGAATTTAGTTTAAATAGTATATCTTTTAAATTTGTGTGAAGTTTGTTAACGGTTTGACAGGTTCCCATTTTTAGTTTACTTGTGTTCATAAAGTGATGTAAATAAAAAAATAAAAAAAAATGAGAAAAAAAAAATATATATATATAAAATGAAAATATGAAATATATATATATATGAAATGGATGATGTGTATATTAAACCTGACCTGACGGAGAATAAAACATGTTTTTTTATGATATAATAAAATATTTTTATTTCTTGCGTTTTTTTGTAATTTGCAGGTCAGTATCAGGGTGTATGTTGATCTAAATATGATTCGCGGCCGTATCAAATATTTATTTATAGAATTATAATCATAAAAATGATCAATACAACTCTCTAAGTTCATAAATCCTATTAAAATCATGACATTTGAGGATTATTCTAACTTGAGGAGTTGCTGATCCTAATAATTATAATTCTATGACAAAAAAATAAATAAGTAAATTTCACGGGCTAGCTATCTCCTTAAAAGAAGGTTTAACTTGATTTTTGTCAAAAAAGTCTTTTTTTCCGTCTGTTTTCCCGAAAGGGTTAGACAGAGGTGTACCTTACTACCTACACCTACATTTAACATTAATGAATTCATTAATTTCAATAAATTTTATTATATGCATTTATTGAATTGAAACTAATATTTAAATTCGGGTGAAATTGTTTTTTTTTTAATTATTATTATATAGCCCACGAAAGTGGGCTTCATTATTATTTTAGTCAAATTCATTGTGAGTTAACAGCTTCAGGAAATTTTCGTTTTCGGATACGAAGCGTCTTTCTGTTTGTGTATGTGATTATAACTTGAGAATCCTGTATTGGCGTATGTGATACTTGTTTTTATAGCGTCTTCTCTGTCACACATAACTGTACAAATATCTTTTCAACGCCCAGGTTCTGTAGTTACAATAATTCTACATATAATTACGCCTGTAATCCTCGAAGGGTTAGGCAGAGTTGTACCTACAGTACACCCACATTACGCCAGTTATGTTGAAGTTCCATGTAATACCTGTTATCATCAACCGGGCACAAATACAGAATCCAGCTGCTACTGAGAAATTATTTAGAGCAGCAGTAGCACTCGCGATCACTAGACCAACCGGCAGTCAGTTGTTTGTACAGATAGTTTTTTAAAACTGAAAGACTTATACTATCCTTCACAGATATATTTGCAAACACAGGAATATCGTGTTGAATAAAATATTAAAGCTGCTTTTCCCTCAAACTCACACTCCAACAAGTTGCAGTATTATACATAAAATCATAAGGCGTCTGCCTCACAGTGAACTTTACCAAAACTTATCTTTTGTTCAACAAGACAATGTCTTATCACGAGCTGTTTACACCAAGTTTGTTATTATCAAAACTTGGTAACTTGACATTCTTAGCGCTGTTTTGTTAGTCCTGTCCCATTGTGAAAGTGGTGTATATGTTAAGGCGAGTATAGGCATGTGCAAGAAAATTTATACAGAATAATATATTCGAACACAAACTTTATGGTCTGTAGTATATTTGAATAGATTTGTAGGTACTTTACGAAATAATCGCCTGACAGTCAAAGATTTAAATCGTTAGATTCAATCTACACCTCGTTTTGACGCCACTGACACACACAATTAGACTGCCGTGGAAACGCCATTTTATGGGATATGTAAGCTCACTCTTTTCAGTATTGAAGTCGCAAGCCGATTTCCGGCCACCGTAGGCGCGGGCTTGCGGACGGTGAGCGATGGGTAGCTCGCCGTCCGATAAGGACCAGGCCCGGGTCGACGGCGCGTTGTGTTCCACGCGCGCCTCAAAGAGATGTGAGCACCAACTGACGGGGTCCGTTAGGGCCAATGCCTGCTAGGGTTGCGAGTTTGTCTGAAAGGGTTATCGTGGCCCCGGCACACAGGCAACGGAAAGAACACGGGTGGGTTTGGGTCAGTAAAAGTCTGACACGTCCTCCCGCTCCGCCCAGAGCGGGAAAAGTTATTCGATAATTTACTGCCCAAAAGTATTATATTAGTAAGAACACAGAAAAACACAAAAAAGACAAAAAACATTTCACTTAACAGCACCTATGACTAAGTCTATCCAGTGCTTTAGTTTAGGGCTGTTTGAGTGTTCTGCAAACGCTTCTAGAATGCTGTTGCAATGTATGCAAATGGTGGACTGGAGTAAAATAATTAATTTCATCATTTATGAAACCTACCAGACATTTTCATGAATTATAAAATGAAACATCCCATAATTATTTTGTATTCGAGAACAAAGTACCTATCACAATATGGCCACTTATTAAAAATGTGTACCTACGTACAACAAAAAACAAACAAACACAAGACTTCGACTCAAACAAACCAATTTAATTTTAAACATAAAACAACATCGGTAATTATTTAAATTGTGGTGAACGGAACTTTATTTATTTATGAAACCATTCTTTTTTGCATGTTTTAATTATGTACAAGTTGCAGAGGTAAAATACGTACTTTTGTTTTAAACATAAGTTTTATTTATTTAAGAAAACGATGAGGTAGTTGTCTGTAATCAGTGGTAATGTCGACCTCGTAATTGCTTTATCACCCTAAGGTTGCATGTCACTTGCACGAATAAAATGACCAGCTATCTAATTACGCAACACATTTTCGTTGACTAATCTGTATCAATTTGACAGGTCAACAACATTCATTGTGTTATTTACGTTGTTGAACAGATATTTTTTTCGAACGTACGAAGCAATGGATTAGCAATCTGTTTCAAAACGATTCAGATTCTGATTGATCGTGTATTACGTAATTAGGGTATAGGTCTATTTGTTTATATGACAGATTTTTTTTTAAATAGTTTTTTTGAAATAAATTGTATAATATATTTTTTGATTTTTTAAATTTATATCTTATATTTTTTATATAATTGGCATTTATCTGACATTAATTCTGAAATGAACCTTTTTGGCGTAGCCGTGAGGCACACACATTATTGTCAAAAGTTTATTTTCACTTTTTATTTTATTATTTTGTGGAGCTCGTGGCTAAGTAATAACAGTCGCACTGTTCGATCCATCAGGTTAATCTACGCTTGCCGGAGTTGGTCTGTGGATGGGTGACCATCTTAACATACCGAGACTCTTCCGTGCCTCGGAAAGCACGTTAAGCCGTTGGTCCCGGCTGTCATTCGAGGATCTTTGACAGTCGTTACGGGTCGTCAGAAGCCAGAAAGTCTGACAACCAGTTTTACTAAGGGGTATCGTATTACCCAGTTACTGGGTTGTGGAGGTCAGATAGGCAGTGGCGCCATGTAAAATACTGGTATACAGCTGCATCCGTTTAGACTGGAACATAGTTGGGAAAAGGCTAGGCAGTTTGATTTTTTTTTTTTTTTTTTTTTTGTTAGCCTACTCTGTCCCACTCCTGGGCAAAGGCCTCCCTCCACTTCTTCCATCTTTCGCGAACCTGTGCGTCCTCCTTCCAGTTTTCACGGAACCTATCCAGCTCGTCCCGCCATCTCCTACGTGGTCTGCCGCGACCCCGCCTCACTGTCTCAGGGCACCAGTTCTGTGCTATTTGGGCCCACAGTTTGTTCGGCATGCGGCAGACATGTCCTGCCCAGTCCCATTTAAGTTGGGCAGCCTTTTGAGCCACGTCAGCTATTTTTGTTTTGGAGCGCAGTATAGTGTTTCGAACACGATCCGTTAATTTAACTCCTAGTATACTGCGCTCCATTGCTCGTTGGCAGACCTTGAGTTTGGACTTCTGGATGTTAGTCAAAGACCAAGTTTGTGCACCATACGATAAGACGGGAAGAATACACATGTCCATGAGCCTGCTTTTCAGTGCCATTGGCAACTCACCCTTGAATAGTTCCTTCATGGACCAGTAGCTCTTCCAGGCGTTTTCCGTTCGTCTTGTGATTTCTTTATCTTGCCTCGCCTGGAAAGAGACTACTTGGCCCAAGTAAAGGTATTCCTGGACATGTTGTATTGTCTCCCCGTCTACATTTATGCTTCCAGGTGTTTCGTTGCACATAACTTTGGTCTTCGACATATTCATCTTCAGTCCAACCTCAAGGCTTGCCTTACTTAGTTCTTGGAGCATCTGTTCAAGTTCAGTGGCTGAGGAAGAAAAGAGAACAATGTCGTCGGCGAAACGTAGATTTGTCAGTCTCGCTTCGCCAAGGACAATGCCTCAGTTTGATTTTATTTTATTATTTTGTTTGTAATTTGTGTTTCACGAACTGTGTCCAAATAAACGTTTTCTTTCTCTCTTTTCTTTCTTTGGATATATAGTTTCAACCTTATTGAAGGTTCTATGGAGGACCTCAGTATAATACTCGATGACCTCAGTAGAGCTTTCGAAAGACTGGGTCTTAAAATGAACACGGACAAAACGAAGTTCATTTCAACTGCCCATGTCATTTGACATGAACTTCGTTTTGTCCCACGCCCACAAACGTCTACCGGCTGAAATGATGATGAAGATAGTGAAGTTTCGGATGAGGTCGACTATACTAATCACAAAATATCTATATAGGTTTATGTAGTAAAATAAAGATTAACAAATCGTAAAAAGGGTTTTTTATACATGACACTTTCTTGTTCAAAAATACGATAAAACCAAATTAAATTTATTATAGATTTTTACAATAGTTTCTTCTCTTCTATTGATGTATGTCAAACTTTATCATTTATTCTTAAACTATTCTTCGTAGATGTAACAGTTGCTTGAGCACAATGTTTTTGTTAGATTTATAATATTTTTTTTTTTTTTTTTTGTAATCTGTCTGTTATTATAAAGAGCCTAATCCCTAAGCGTCAACTAATTATAACGTTGCTAAATTGAGAAGTACAACTGTGACTTAGTATGACAACCGAAGTGACAGGTATTAATTTTAAGCGGTTACTCGACAGTTGTCTCGTCACGTGTTTTTTTTTGTTTACCTTTATTTAACTACTTAAACCATTGGAGTGTAGTTACAGTCACGAGTATAAATACAAGTTTCAAAGATATTTTCTCCTTTTTTTTTTATGGTGGGAAATTATCAAATAACTTCTCCCGCTCTGGGTGGAGCGGGAGGGTGTGTCAGACTTTTACTGACTAAAACCCACCCGTGTTCCTTCCGTTGCCTTTGTGCCGGGGTCGCGATATCCCTTTCGGACAAACTCGCAACCCAAAATATTTTCTCCTAAAGCAGGTATTCATAGATATTTTATGGTGTTACCAACATAGTATTATCGAAACCATACTAGAGTGCATTCATCAAATAGTTCCTTTGCCGTAATGTTGGCTCCTCTGATAAACTTTACCAACGGACCAATTACGTAGCGCCGTAGCGTATTTGTGTTCGTACCTACAATAGTAGAGCTGACATTACGGCATACGAACTATTTGACGAAACGCACTATGAAATAGGTATTTCCTCAGTGTTGCAATTTTAATTTTACGAGAAAAACACTATTGAATTTTGCTTTACTTCAAAAATAAATTATCCACAATTACTTTCAAAAGCATTCAGCAGTACAAGGAAGCAACACCACACACCACATTCTCGTATATAATCTACAGCACACCTTCCACGAAATAATTCCAACAAATTGCACTGAGTACATCATAAACACAAGTTTGATATCACAATGATTCTGCTGCACTAACATTCATTAGTAGATTGGGAGATCACATATAAATATTTAGCGATGGTTCTAATACATTAGGCGGTAGACGTTCTCCTGCATTATGTATTAGTAGGTGTGTGGGAAGCGGCCTGCTACAACTCGCAATTGTTTTAGTGGGGTTTGAAGTTAAAGGAGAGTTTGTTGTTTCATGTATGGGGCATGAAATAAAAACTTCGGTTGTATGATGTCTTTGTTTCACTTTTTCGGTGATAAAAAAGTTAGACCGTCTTATGGTGGCTTCTGACATGGAGATGTCCCATGTAAATGTCACTGGATTATTGCAAATACTGTCAGTTTCTAATAAATGTTGCAAGATTCTAAACTGGAGAAATATTGTGAAAACCATAATTTACAATAAATTCATAATTCACAATAAATTCATAATTTACAATAAATTTATAATTCACAATAAATTCATAATTTACAATAAATTCATAATTTACAATAAATTCATAATTTACAAGACGCATGGTGGTTATGGTGGTTTATAATTCAACCGTGTTATGCATGCCGTAAGATCGTGAACGAACATGCAGAAGGGACCAATGAATGCATAGTTTTACTAAATATCAGATTTTCTGTGATACAGTTAACTGGATGTTTCGACGTGTTGTCACATCAGTAGATTGCAGCCGTGTGAAGTAAGAATTATACCGGATGGATTGTTGATATAGGGCAGTGAGGGCAGCTTAACCGTAATAGCTTCTGGAAAACGATCTTAGGGTTAGTGTTGCCAGATGTCCCGCTATTGGCTCACATCCAGTTTTTAGCCCTGTCTGGACGCGTACCGCGAGCAACCTAAATGGGTCGCCCAAAATCCCGCTTTTTCATATATGGAGCCAATTGGCTTGATGTTTTATAGATTTGTCCTAAAAGAAAAGAAACTGATAAAAACAGCATAATCAAGCTAGTATGTGTTGTATAAAAAAAAATATTAGATTATGTAATTTTAAGTAATTTAATATAATTGATTTCTTACATTGCAAATTCCTTTTATTTAACCATTTATGTACAGACATAATAGATACAGCCAAGAAGAAAAGAACAGAAAAATACGTACAAAGGTGATGCTTATATTTTTGTTAAAAATAATAATTGTTTATGTTTGTATTATAAGCTCTGATCTCACTGAAATCGGGTTTTCAATTAGTTACATGATTAAGATTGTTTTTTTTTTTTTTTTCTTACGTTTTCCTGTAATCAATAAGCATAGAAATAATATCTGCATATTTGAGATCCTCGCAATAAGCCCTTTCATTTGATATGTCACACGGTACAGATCGCAACTTTCGTTTTTTAAATTTTCTTATTTGCCCCCCAAAATTGACCCCCATTTTCAAAATTCATTTATTTACGTTACACGTCCGCGTTTGGGTCGCAGAAATACATAAGTGCACCAAATTTCAACTTAATTGATCCATTACATTCGGACCAAAATGGCTGTGACAGACGGACAGACAGCCATACATACGAGTGATCCTATAAGGGTTCCATTTTTTCCTTTTGAGGTACGGAACCCAAAAATGTCGCAAATCACAAAAAGCTATTCCCATACATTTAATCTTAAAATTCACCCTGTTATATGGTTTGCCATCTGAACGTTTCTAACTTACACCACACTTCACTGACTGACTTTTACATATGGTGAATAACATACGTTTATTTCCCAGTAAATAAAACAAGCAAGCTGATTGTGATTGAGAGAGGATTTGCAAGGATCCCTTGTGTATTATAGTTACAAATACCTACATGTTGGAGGATCTTAATATTCCTAAGTAGTTCTTTGTCTGGTTTCTCTTTGTGATTGACAAGAACTCAGGATGGGTTTAGTAAGTGGGCCTTTTTAGGGTTCCGTAGTAAACAAGGAACCCTTATAGTTTCGCCATGTCCGTCTGTCTGTCCGCGGCTTAGCTCAGAGACGGTAAGTACTAGAAAGCTGTGATTTGGAATGGGTATACATATTAATCATGTCTGTCTGTCTGTCCGACGTCTGTCTGTCCGCGGCTTAGCTCAGAGGCGGTAGGTACTAGAAAGATATAATTTGGCATGCGTATACATATTAATCATGCCGACAAAGTGGTAAAATAAAATCAAGAAAAATATATTTTTTCGTGGAGCTCCTCTACACGTAAAGTGGGGATTTTTTTTTCTCGTCTGTCTCATGGTGTGGGGTATCATTGGAAAGGTCATTCAAAAATATTGAGTGAGTTTGTTGAAACCATTTTTAGATTCAGGGATCCGTTCGCGAAATATTAAGCTTTAAAGTACCAATTTTTGTTAGAGTCAAGTGTCCCCCTGTCAGCTAAATGGTTGGTTTTGGACATGTGAAAAAATTCACGGCCGTAGTATATATAAGGAAATTAAAAGGAAAATTATCACAGCTAAGTAGGCTTTACAAGTTAACGAATAATAATCGACCAACTTAAATTTGCGGTTGCTAAAACATGTTCTCCCAAACGTAATGTATGGGAGAACATGTTTTTCAACTACAAAGTTAAGTTTGTTTTTGCGATAAATTCATCCCAACTACGGAACCCTGCATTGTGCGTCCGACACGCACTTGGCTGGTTTTTATTATGAGTTAGCGATTGTTTGTGTTTGAAAATTGAATGGAATGTGTAGAGAAGTGTATTACGTGAATACACTTCTCTTTTTGGAATTTTGTATAGAGTAAAGTTATTCCTATAATTTGTAGATAGGTACAAGTAGTTTGTTTTGGATTTAATACTTTTTATTCATTGTATATCTATTTTTTGGACTTTTACGACTTTAAATTCAATGTCATTGTGCCGAAATTACATTGTAATTTACTAATTTATTTTAATGAAATTAAACTCGATAAGTTGCAGAAAATTTATCTTACGCTGCAGTAGATAAAACACAGTATAATAAATAAATTATTTCATGATTCTAATTAAAAATAATCCAAATGCTAAGTTTTTTTTAAACTAGGAAAGTGTTTCATTACTAAAATATTACCATCTCATTATTTCCCATCATCTTAATAACAGCAAGCTGTAAACAAAAATTTTATTAAGTACGTGTATTTTTATTACAAACTTTCTTCATTTTACTCAAGAATAAAATTAAAAAATTTCTTTAAGGTAGTCTTTTATACAACACCCGCTTGCATTCTCAAACTTTCATAAAGCATTTTCTTAAATAAATATAGCGTCTACGAACCGCCTACGTAACTGCTACGCTGCTACGACGACTACGAAGGTCTACGAAAGTCTACGAGTTTTACGACCCAAAATAGTGTTATTACATTTTATGATTCATTTAAATACAAAATTAATTGGATGTCTAAAAGATTGATCGCTGTTTGTAAAAGAGTGTGAGGAATGGATTCCATCAATCATTAGTGGGGCTAAAAATAGTGTTCTTATTTTTTTAATTTTATGAAACCACCTTTCCCAGAGGCTTTCAAAATGGGCTTTAAATGATTTCGTTTCGATTTAGTTTCATAAACTACTATTACAGTGTTACTGGAATTATTTTAACTTCTACTTCAGGGTAAACTCCACCCTGAAGTGAACTGCTTTTGGCTACCATTTTGCTTTGCGCCAAATGTAACGGTTATTTGATATTCACAATTTGCATAGTAAAAATGCGACAAATTCTTTAGGCATCATTTAAAGTTTTATACCACCGAATTAAAAATCAATACAAGGTGGCCAACCAACCTGTAGGTATTGATATTGGCAAAAACATAAAAAATTAAAAATAAATCTTACACCTTGTTAGCATGTGGAAATTTAAATAGATCCCAAAAAAATCTCTCCAATTCATTTACGCAGATATTTTGACAGCCGTCCTGTCAGAATATCACCATGTACCCTCGTCAGGGTGAGTAGACATCGGTATGTCGGTCGAGACGTGATCCAAGCTTAACTGTTAAGGTGTGTTTAGACCAAACGAACATAGAGCTAGAGCTAGAACAAGAGCACAGAGCGTCGTTGTTAGTAGCTTTTTTGGTGTACACGATAAATCGTTTTCAACACCAAAAGAATACCAACGAGCAAGAATCACAACGAACAAGAACTGGATTTCTGGCACATGCTCTAGAGATATTTAGATCACCCGGTCGATTCTGTAAAAATAAACTTAGGTGAAGTAAGCGTGAAGTGAGCTGTCAATAGTGCTAATCACTAGCATCCTGCCGGTCGATTTGTGACAGTGACAGCTCACTTCACCTAAGTTTCACGTTGATATTTTTACAGAATCGACCGGCTGGTGAACGAGTGCTCATGCTCATTCGTAAAATGTCTGTGGCCGGTTGTAGACTAGGTACACTCTGTCTGACGCTGAGAGTGCTATTGTAATTGCAAGTTCTACATTTATAATTCTGTCTCAATTACATAAAAAGAAAATATGGAGACGTAGGTGAGTGACGAATTTAATTAAAAGAAGGAGACTAGATAATGGCTTGTGATTTTATTATTTTCATATGTAGGACCTTGTGGCTAAGTAATAACAGCCGCACGGGTCGATCGATCAGAGTAAGCTACGCTTGCCGCAATTGGTCCGTGGTTGGGTGACCATCTTTACATACCAAGACCCTCCATGCCTAGGAAAGCACGTTAAGGCGTTGATCCCGGCTGTCATTTGTAGATCTTTGACAGTCGTTACGGGTAGTTAGAAGCCCAAAAGTCTGACAACCAGTCTTACCAAGGGGTATCGTGTCACCTAGTAACTAGGTTATGGAGGTGTCGCTCCATGTAAAGTACTGGTATTCAGCTGCATCCGGTTAGACTGGAAGCTGACCTCGAAATAGTTGGGAAAAGGCTAGGCAGATGATGATGTGGGATCCCACAGACAACTCAAATTATGGTAGGCCTGTATCATAAGTAGACATGTTTCTTATGACCAATCAATAATTAAATAAGATATTTATCGGTCAAGTCGCTAGAGCACAAGAACGAATTGAAAAGATCGCTTCGAGGAGCGAGCAAATCCGAATACGGAAAAACGCTTTAAGCAACTGTTCGCAAGCTCGTGCGCCGTTCAAATCAAGCGAGCGAACATTCTAAGACCATTCTTAGAACATTCCATAGAATCTCCGCAAACAAGATAGAACAGCGAAAGAACGCTCTGTCTCTGTTTACACTAAAAGAATTTGATGGAGTTGAAGGGGAATGAGCATTCGCTAGTTTGGTATAAACCCACCTTTACATGAAAAATATTGGGCCGAACCAGTAGCTTGATTGTTTCAGCTATATAATATGTATTTTGTCTTCAACGAATCAAACTAAAACTTTTGATCAGACTTTATTTTCAACAAGTTTAATAGCTTAAATCTTGCATGCTTTTTAAAATAAAATGCTGCACCCTATCCTGGCCGCAAAAACAAGCATATAGAGGATTCGGTTATTCTGTATCCAAGCCTGGATCTGGTTATTAAGGAATTAAAACTAAATCGTTTTATCACTGTCATGGATTTCTGAAAAGTAACGACTGTTTGACTGATGACTTATTTATTCTTTTATCGTTTTCTTCAAAAATTATTTAATAACTAAGCTCAAACAAACACAATACAAATACATACCTACGAAAACAAAAAAAAATGTCAACATAACGTTCAATCGCGAACAAATCAACGGACAAATAAAACATAACCCACAATCGACAGAAACATAGAAAACTAACTCAATTCCGAGCAACCAACCAATCGTTGTGCCGTACCTACACGAAAAAGGATTTTCTCGGAGCAAAATTCCCGGAGGCATTAATCAGACGTACTTAGCCCGAATCCCGGGATAGCAATAAAACATATCGGCGTTCAGTATTGACAATATAATCCGTGTAATTCCGCAGCGGTCCGATATATCAATTTAGTTTGACAGGTTTACCGCGCGTCAGTTCGAAATGTAAGTATTGTGACATGTGTCACTTTAGCGAGAATTGTGACGAAAATTATTAAGGCTTATTATTGGTGAATGGTTTTCATGATTGACGGGTTGGCAAATGGTTCGACAGACCACCTGAAGTAAAATAGGTACATTGCTAAATTTGTGCTCGAATGACGTCGAAAGGACGGCGCTGTTGGTAAACATTTGTGCAATTGTTTTGTGAAATATGTTGATGAAACAAGATGGCGGCGTTGGTTCTGTTTTTGGCCACGCGCCAAAAGATACTTGTACAACTTTATGTACATGGAAAGAAGACTACACTGACGTTCAGTAGGTAATAAAAAATAAAAAAAGCTTGTAGGTATACCTAAGAATAGAAACCAAAATAACTTTAAAGTTTGAATAAAAAGTATGCCATTTAGCCTACCGCATTTGGTTACGCTGCATAGGTTAAGAGGGCGCCCAATGGTCCACTAACGCCACTCCTTTAAAAAATATTATCTCGGGAATGAGAAGGAGTAATGAATAACGGCTAGTAAGGACCCTCGGTGAGTGTGTCTAGAATTTTCTAATACCTTTTATGAAGTTTCATAATGAGACACGAAGCAATAAAATTCGATCTAAAGAAAAGCAGCTACATTCCTCTAGATCATATTTTGTAGCTTCCTGTCTCAATATGAAACTTTATAAAAGGTGTTAGAAAATTCTAGACACACTTACCGAGGGTCCTTACTAGCCGTTATTCATAACTCCTTCTCATTCCCGAGATAATATTTTTTTAAAGGAATGGCGCTAGTGGACCATTCGGCCTCCCCTTAAAGTAAGGTAGTAGTGTAGCATGTACTTTCTCGCTGTAAGTATTAATATCTACGTTATTATAATCAAGCACGAAATTCAAAGACCTACCCAACGTAATTGGGGTCGACTTCCATTACATTCAGACCGGCTGAATATTTTACACAAATCGTCTGCCATGTAACCTCCCCCCAATTTACTAACCTACCTTCTAAGGGTAAATGAAGTGTTATTCTATAAAGTTCACTTCAATCTCCACTCAAGTGACCACACACAATTAGAAAACGAACTCATTAGTTTTAAAGTAAAACGGTCTGTTAGGATGGCGCTCCGTGGGTCCTTTTAATTAAAACTTTAACTCTGCTACACTGAATTTATTTTATTGCACGTCAAAATTACAATAAGTCAGAAAAAATGTGTAATGGATAGATAGCCCCGCTATGCATTTCGAGCAGTTTGATAAGGTACATCAATTCTCAAATCAGCAATTTTAAAGTAGTGATTTGGTACTCATTTCACAACAGTTCGTTCATAAAACGTTTTTATCTCCCTCATATTACTTAAATATAAATAATCATAATAATCATTTAATCATTTGTTAACATAGGTACAATAAAATAGAAGTAATAAAAAATAAAAAAATACAAGCGCGCTATGTTATACCAGAAGGCGTACAAATATTTATGGATATCATTGATACTCAAAAAATGATAACATAATTGATTATAATCCAAATGATAATAATTGATTTTCTCAAAAAATAAAAAATAAGAAAAAAATTAACATGTCAAAAAAAAATAGGTTTACTACGTCAATATTCAGATAAAGTTTAAACAAAAAGAGAGAACAGGGTAATATAATAATTAAAATGAATTGGGGATAAAAAAATATAAAATAGTTTATGGGTAAAACAAGTATAGGTATCAAAAAAATTATGAATGGATCCTCCTTAGGCAGATAGTGCCGTATTAGGAGGTCCTTACTACGTACTTGGTTAATAGAGGTCGTAGTCTCAACTCGTATAACTCTAGACTGAATCATTATATAATGAAATCTTTAAGCGCACGTAGGAAATTTTAAAGATTTCATGTTTTTGTTTAAAAGAATAAATGGTATAATAGATTCTCCAAAGCCTTTAGACAAAGTGAAATTTGGTATCCCACGTAGTATTAGCCGTTTAATTAAGCGCAGGTCTTTCGTCCTGCCTCATAGTCGAACTAATATGTAATTTTTCACCCATTTGCCGCATGCTTTCTCTCGCCAACACCATTCGTGGTGAAATAGATGTCTTTGCTGGTTCGTAGCCTCAGTTAGGCCTAAACTTAGTCTTGATTGTATTATTACTTTTTAATTTAATTTTTTTCCCAAAACCTTTTCATTATTTATTTGTTTAACTTTTGTTTAAATAGTAAGTGTTTCACATAAAATATGCATGCTAGATCCTGTTATCAATAAAATAGTTTTTATACTTAAATCAGCACGTATACAAATGCTA
The DNA here is from genome assembly GCA_914767755.1 of Agrochola circellaris. NCBI lineage: Eukaryota > Metazoa > Arthropoda > Insecta > Lepidoptera > Noctuidae > Agrochola > Agrochola circellaris. The sequence goes on from OU611862.1 coordinate 12,783,249, forward strand.
CAAATCGCATAGAGCACGTCCGTCACTCATAGAGAGGGGGGTGAACTGCCGGGTTGCAGCCGCACACCGCGGCCTGTTCTTCCCTGCATGACGGCCTGATCTAGTAGATTTCAATCAGAAATATTATTTGTAACTGTTTATTGCATTTATAATTGTACATAAGTTTTGTGAAATAAATTTAAAAATATGTCATCATGTATTCATACCTCGACACCATTCGAATATTGAAATGAAGATAAAAACGGGTAAATAAAAGCATGGCCTTAATTAAGACTTATTTGTTTTACGCGCGTACAGATCGCGTCTTCAGAATCGCACTCAGCCGGAAGGTTTCAGCCACATGCTTGTTAAGCTGGGAACAAATTATCGGACGCGTCCGTAAGCCGCGGCTGAGAATCGCGGCTTATTTGTATCTGGATAGTACATTTAGCACTACACTGTGCAAAGTATCGGTCGTATGTAAGTCGCGGACGTGCCCTTGAGCGTTCGGACGTCTGTTGGACGCGACTGTCAGCCGCGGCTTACGGACGCGTCCGATAATTTGTTCCCAGCTTCAGTTTTACGCTTATAATTCAGGTCAGTTTGACGCATCTTGTTGCGTCCAGTATTACGCATGAAACGTCAGTAAGTTGTCAGATTTTTGGACTTCTACTACTCGTTACAGTTGTCATAGATGTTCTTATGACACTTGAAACAGACGGCTGACTGTGAAGCTCAATATTATTACTTTACCTATTGAATAGTTTATCAAAAGGGCACAGTCGCAAATGCGTCTTCGCTGATAATTGTGGTGAATACATTTATATATACCTACCTACAGCATAGTTATACTGAACGGTTAAGCGGATTTGCTCTGATGCTTCTAATTTAATCCCTCCTGCTTTGAATATTAGGTGTAAATAGATTCTGGCGTAGTAACCCCCTGTGCTCATTACGGGTAGGCCCGAAGAAACCCGAACGTCTGGCAACCAAAGAGCATCGTGTTATACAGTAACTGGGTTGTGGAGGTCAAATAGGCAGTCGCTTCGTGTAAAGTACCTACTGGTTTGCAGCTGAATTTAGTAAGACAGGAAGCCGACCCGTACATAGTTGCATTAGAATGTATTTTTTTAATTTTTCCTTTGTTCTTCTCGAATAGAGCACCTGCCATGTAATCTCTTCACCACCCTTGGTTGACTGGTAGAGAATGCCTAAGGCATTAAGTCCGCCTTTGTACTTTTTTGAGTGTGAAAAGTTTAAATAAAAAATAAATAAATAATAGTTGGGAAAAGGCTAGTCAAATGACGATGATATATATACCTCTGTGTTGGCAAAAGCGTGTCATCATCATGGCTGTGGCTAGTAGAAAAGTAAATGACTAACGCAATATCTATAATCTTTGAACGTAAAATATTTATTATTAAAAAAAAATTATCCGAAAGATGAACAAAAATAAGTTCAATGTTGCAGAAAAGCGTAAATGAATAATCCGCTTAGCAGGTAGCGTGGATTTTTCATAATTGGAGATAATCCCGATTTCCTAGAAATACATTAAAAATTAATTTAAGGCAAAAAGTTACACTGACCAGTGGATTTAAAATTGCTTTCAAAGAGAATAAAAAGAAAGTAGTTTATTATTTCTTCCAATTAATGAAAATAGTATATTTTCAACAAAAAGTGTTACCGAGTTTAAAATCTGGAAAATGTTTTAATAATCGGCAAGGTGAGAGTCGAACTCACGATGTCTATCTGTCCGCACAAGGCTATTATTTTTTCTTTAGAAAAGTATTCGTTCGATAGCGATGATAGAAAAGTCAAAAACGTATGGACTGACCCAAGTGGTGATACGAAACTCTTAATAAGAGTCTGAATATTAGAGGGATGAATAATTACTCCTTCTAAGTATATACAAAGTGTGTGTTTGTATATTATTTAATTTAAGGTACTGTTAGTAAAATAAATAATGTAAATTTAACTGTTAGTAATGTAAATTGATTTTTAATTTCATTTTATGTAAGAATAGAATAGAATAGAATAGAATAGAATAGAATAGAATATACTTTATTTGCTTTGAATGCAGGTACATACAAATAGGATCGTAAATAACATAATAAAGAACCGTGTACATTCTGCCTTGTTGGCATGCAAACACAATAATTATTATACAAGTTATCAAAATAGGTTATTAAGATGTATCATTTAGGAAATCCTGAACAGAATAATAACATTTATCTACAAGTAATTCAGTAAAACATTTTTTAAATTTCATCAAGGGCAAGGTTTTCATATGATCGGGAATTTTATTAAAGACAACAGGAGCCATACAAATTACATTTTTTTTTAATAAACTCGTTTTAAATGTGCCTGTGTGAAGTAAATTCTGATATTGTGATCTTAATGATGTACTCCGTTTTCTGGTTTCTGTTAATGTGGCAAATAAATTACGGTTTGTTTTAACAAATATTGCTAATTCGAGGATATAGAGGCATGGGAAAGTTAATAGTTTCTGAGACTTAAATATAGGCACACAACTGTCAGTAACTTTGAGGCCAAATATAGCTCTCAAACAGCGCTTTTGAGCTTTAAAAATGCTTTCTCGTTCACTACAATAACCCCAAAATATAACACCAAATCTTAAAATAGAAATTACAAGACCATGGTAGGCCACTAGTATTGTTGAGCGATTTACTTTTTTGGATAGGTTGTATAACATAAACGCGGCTGTGCTCAGACGTTTACAGATACCTTCTGCTTGCGGCTTCCATGTTAACTGGCTATCAATTAAGATTCCTAGAAATTTTGTGCTATTCACTTTATCGATAGTTTGGCCATTGTAGTTGATATCCATGTCACCTGTAGATATACGTTGGTGAAAGCGCATAGTTTTAGTTTTTTGTAGATTAATAACTAGGTTATTATTGTCAAGCCATTTTATTAAACTGCTGATCGAGTTATTGATGTCATTTACGTATGAGTCTTTATTGGTACATGAAACAATTGAAGTACTGTCGTCTGCAAATAAAATCATTGGATTAGATATATGGCGTGGCAGGTCATTAATATAAAGTAGGAATAGTAAAGGTCCGAGGACACTTCCCTGCGGAACTCCATATTTTATTTCTTTAAATGACGATAAAGTTTTTTGTTCCTTCCTAGATTTTAAACATAAGCGTGATATCTCTGTACATTGTCTACGGCCTTTGAGATAAGTTTTTATTAAGTTAAGAGCATTGCCACGAATACCGTACGCATCAAGTTTGGTTAAGAGAATATCGTGGTCCACGCAGTCAAAGGCTTTCGACATATCGGCATATATTGCACAAACCGGTATTTTGGAATCTACTTTAGGCATTATTTCATGGAGAAAATCAAAGATGGCCATGTTAATATTTTTATTTTTCCTGAAGCCCATTTGTTCGTCACATAGTATGTGGTATTTAGTTAGGAAGTTGTCAAGAGATTCATAGATAACTTTCTCTATGATCTTGGAGAATATAGAGATAAGAGCAATTGGCCTATAATTTACCATTTCTTCTTTATCGTTTTTTTTATATACTGGTATGACTATTACGCTCTTGAGACTTTCTGGAAATACGCCAGACTGTATGCTTACATTAATAATATGAGCAAGGGGTTCAGCTATACAATGTGCAACAAATTTGATAACTGTTGTTGAAATGCCATCGAGGCCAGAGCTCTTTTTATTTTTCAGGTTTCTAATTATACGCATTATATCTTGAGGTATAACAGGGGCCATAAATATTGTATGCGGGTTTATATTTATAAATATTGTATCGCATAACGTATGTTTAGGTATGCCAGAGGTTTGTTCAATGAAAAAGTTATTAAAAGATTCAGCTATTAAATTAGGGTTTGATATTATTTCATCTCCTTTTTTTATTTGAGAAATGGGTTCTCTTACAATTTTGTTGTTATTAATAATTTGCCAGGCCGTTTTGGATTTGTTTTTTGAGTTATTTATTAAGTGGTTATTCTGCGCTTTTTGTGTAAGTTTAATAATTTTCTTAAACCTCCTTGAGTAAATCTTAAATTTATTTTTGTTTTCAGACGTTGGTTTTAGTCTCTGCTGCCATAATAGTTGCCGTTGTTTTTTGCTACATATTCGTATCCCGCGAGAGACCCATTTTATTTTTTTCTCTGATTTTACAGTAACTAATTTGCTCGGGAAACAGAGATCGTGTAACAGTAGGAAAATGACAAGAAAGTTATCACAGGCTTTGTTAGCATCCTCTGTATTATATACATTAGAAACAGATAGACTTTCGAGGTGCGATCGAAATTTAATAAGGTTTTCTTGAGTTATATCTCGTATTAATGTTCTCCATGTTTTTATTTGATTCGTTTTATTAACTTTTATCTTAATTATTTGAGCAGTGTGGTCAGATAATCCAAAGTCAGTGACTTCATGTTGGCACTTCTGCTTAAGATTATGTGCAAAATTGTCTAAACAGGTATTACTGATAAATCTAGTTGGCTGATTAATTTCTAGTTTAACCGGTAAAGCCCTGGGTGACCCTCAAGCACGTCAATTAGCACGTTAATTAGTTGTTTATCAGGCCTTGAACGGTTAAGGTTGAAGCTCCTGAGAAAGCATTCAAATTCAGAGGTGATTCTATTCCTGTTCAAAACATCTATATTAAAGTCTCCACATAAAATTACTTTTTGAAAGGGTTTTTTACAGACATTTTTTAAAACGAGATCTAAATTTTCATAAAACTTACTTAGATTACATAATTTAGGAGGCCTATATACACATATAATAATAATTTTTTGAGAAGGAAATTCTACAGCACAACATTCTATAATTCCTGATATCGAGTATTTCATTACGTCAGGTCGTTCTTTATACTCGTGTCCAACTCTTGCTAAGATACAGGCACCGCCACGTTTTTTATTCTGTCTAGCAAAGCATGCCGCCAGCTTATAATTAGGAATATATAATAACTTTTCTTGGCCTGACATTATAAAATGCTCGGTTATACATATTACGTCAACTACTTTTTGTTGACTCAACAATTCCTGAATGTAAATATTTAAAAGGTCTGATTTATTTATAAGTCCGGCAATATTTTGGTGAAGAATATACATAGAATCAAAGAAAAAACTCACGACTTGAGGATGCAACGACGTTATTATCAATCTCGTGAATAAAGGCGTTCTATCGAACTTTCAGATATAGTTTGCAATAAGTTATTAAAAATATTGCTCATTCCGCGGTCGTTTATCTTTCTATTTATTCTTGAAAACATAGAGAAATCATACAATAGATCTAAGTTAGTGTCAAATGCAGTTGCATAACCATAAGTTTGAAGATCAAGATGTAGTAAATTGTTGAAAGTCTCAATTCGCCAATTAAACATAGTTGAGAAGTTACTTAAATTAAAGGTAGGAACACATAAAATTACATTTGTATGCTGAATTTTAAGCAAGGATTCTCTTAATTCTATAATTATATTAACATAGTTTTTTGTTTGCTGAAAGTCTTTTTCACCAATCAAGATGACACAATGGTCGGACATTGTAAAGTCCGCTATTTTCTTATCTAAATTATTAATAAGTTGTAATATACCACAGTTTGGCAAAATATAGTGACATATTTGAGAGTTTTTAAATGTTTCTTCAGCTATTGATGTAATGTTATTAACTTTGTTAGCACTAACAACACATAATTTATTCTTCACTGGTATGTTTACATCTTTTATTATTTGGTTTTCATGGTTTCTGGGTATAATAACAGACGTCTTGCTGGAGTCCAGGTTCTCATTGAGTTTGTTACTATGCTTCTTCTTGTTTGTCTTTTGAGAATTAATACGTGGAGTTGATGAGGTAGGTGTATTCTTGCTTTTGACAGGAGTTCCTCTTTCACTAGTTAATGTTTTGGTAGCTTTTTTTAAAATATCATATTTAGAAGTCAGTTCAAGGACGGTCTTCTTTAGTGAAGTATTTTCGAGATTTAGGTTCTGAATCTCCTCGTGTGCCGAATTTAGTTGTAAATTGAGCTGTTGTATTTGGGTTTGAAGTTGTAGCGCCTGCACATCGTTTTCATCAGTGGATATATTTGGTAAGCTACAGGTACTGCCATCTATCTTAGAACTGTTGGGACTAGTTTCTACCGAATTGGTCTGGGTCAAAGAACGACGTTTTGTATTCGATTGACTGAAACGTGATGTTCTCGAAGAAATTCATTATTGAATTTTTATGATATTATTATCCTTAAACATTCACAAAAAGACAAGCCGTATGCGAGGATCGAACTCAGACCACTCAAGCATACAAGGTTGGTTGCTGGGACACTAGACCAGCGCGACTGTTAGTGAAGGTGTTGAAATTGTTGGTCAGTAGACTCGTTGGAATAGAAAGTTCGTTAAATACCCGTCAATTTTGAAAACAATTTGAATGTTAGCTTTTACCCACTATCTAAGCGACACTTTTATAAAATTGAGTTTTTAAGCTTTATATCGTTTTGTTTTTAATGTTTATAAAACTCACAGTAATAATAGCCATGTATCTAGCCGTTTAATGCAAAAATAAGTAGTTTTTATCACTCACAAAGGTAAAATAGTCAAAATGTTTTGATCACTCACTAAAGTTGTGTTTATTTTGTTTATATTGAATAAATTATTTTGATAACACTTCCACTCACGAATTGAACTATTTTCTTTACTTTTATAATAAGATTTCAGTAGATACAGGTAATTAACTATTTTTAAACAAATTTAATACGGGAGCAGTATGTTAACGTGACGGCTGACACCTGCCATCCAAGGCTTGCTTAAGGTTTGTGTTATCTGTACTAATTGATTTTAATTTAATAATTATTTGAAATAAATGAATTAATAATAATATACTGTAAATCCTAACTACTAAAATTCAAAAACAATTTTAAAGGGTTATTTTCCACGATCAGTTCCAAAAGAACAATTTTGAGCTTATTACTTACTTTTGAAGTATTATAAAAGTAGGTATGGCAGTAGTATTTGCTCAAACACTTATACAAAGAATGTTAGGAGTTCGTCTGATGTTGGGGGCAGAGACTGAAAGCGGTTACGGTTAAAGGTAACAAATATATACTCAAAAATATACCGGTACCAGTTTAAAATAAGGGATGAGCTATACCGATACCTTTTTAAATAAAGGTTGGGCTAAACCGTTATTTAACCTTTACACGATTTCGGTATGTACCGAAAAACATGTGAGACGGCGCGGCGCGAGTGCGCGGTGGGGTCGAATACGTTAGAACTTGTGTATTTATGAAGGTTTAGGCACTGCTACCGATACATTTATAAAGAATAAGGTCTGCTACCGATACATTTATAAAGGTACCGATATTTCTACCGAAATATACCGGTATGCATTTTCAACCTCAAAATTCCGCTACTGAAAAAAAGAATGATATCGAAATATTTTGGTAACCCTTATTTAACGGTATGACGTAATACCGAAATTTAAAGGTCCCTTAATTTTTGGGTAATTCAGTCCCTGGTTGGGGGCGATGATAAAGGTATTTTTTGTCGTGTGTTAACGAATTATTGGGTTTATTTCTCCTCTGTTTTAAGGTAAGGAAACAGTAGATATATTAATTGTATTACTGTCAATAACAAACAAATCTCATGGGTTTTATGGGAAAATAGTACTCTCGAAGAACAAAATTAATTAATGGTTATTGGTTATTCAGATCATGCAGTCTGACGAACAGTTAAGAAGTATTCGAAAACCAGAATTGCAATGCAATGATAATTGATTGATGAATCTGACCTGACTTTATTTGTAATTACCTGTAGCAATCTTAAATAATATACTATTCAAAAAAATACAGAGTGCATTAATATTTAGCGTTAAATGTTTGTCTCAAAAATCTTAAAAATCTGTGTAAGAAATAATGATTGTAATGTGAAGCCTTTAGAATATAATAAGGAATGTCATTGTTTCAGGTACATCTTTAACACACTATGAAGATACAGGGAGATTTGCGACGCAACATTTTGAAAAGTAAGTTGAGGAAATTTCGCTTTCTCTTATGAGTTTGCTACCTTCATATTTCTTCACACTTTTAATGTATGTGACTGTTTCCGTTTCTTTTCTAGTATCTAGTAAGTGTATAATGAAGAGTAAAAGATTTATGATAGACGATTGAAAGTGATAAATTAAGAAACAAACTCATCACAGCACATTCACATTATTCATATCAGTCATTACAACTTAAATTCTATTTACAGAGAAATTCAAAATATATACACAATCTTAGATCTAATATACAACGAACACTAAAATATATAAATTATAAACAAGTACAAAGACGAAAAAAATAAATAAAGGAAGAGCTCATTGGGCATAAAAAAATTCGTCGGCATCGCTATCAGTAAGAAAAGTGCCCAAAAGGCTGGCAGCATTGCCACGTTGGATGGCGCGAGGGTGTCGACACAGGTTGCGTCCCACATAAAAGGCCTACCCAACTTCCAAGGCATCATCATCGGCAGGGGTCAGTCCGTCTGGCCTCTTCCCATCGTCACGTGCCAAGCCATTGGATTCTAAAACAGCTGGCACCCCGGCGGTGACAAGAGCCCGACGGATGATGTCATTTATTCATATTGACTCAACACCTATCAACACCCCCAATGCATAGACAGTTGCATTCAATTCTCCAGAATATATCACTTTCTGTGAGATACAGGAGAGTGTCTCACAGATTCGACTCCGAACTTACGACAGAATATTGTCAATATGCATTTACTGAATACCTGAGGGGACCTAAGTGCTAAAGTCGCTAGGTGAACACGAGAACTAGTCTATATTTTATACGATGGTATTTGAAAAAGATTTGGGCTGTCTTTATTAGGTGAGAAGTAGAAGATTTACATCTTTTGAGGTTACTTAATTCTTATAGGATCAATTTATTTGTTAACATCACAGAGATTCTTTCAAAATACTGCGGTTTGGGCACTTAACCATTTGGGTACTCTTAATTGACCCCATGGCAATAATCCTACCTAACTGGAATAAATGTTTTGAATTTGAATAATGTTTGTGACCTTACCTTGACCCTTTACGATTAACGCCTACTTAACCTTACATTTTCTGACTTTTAAACATCTCTAAAGCTTATTGCTCGTTAAAAGATATCATTTTAAAGTAACGGTGCAAACTCAAACTCAAACTCAAAGCATTTATTTCAATTAAACCATTTACAGGCACTTTTGAATTGTCAAATAGTCGGTCAGTTAGTCAGAAAGTTGAAGCTAGTGGCCCATTCTAAAACGTAGATCTTTATGGAGAAGAACGGGCAAGAAACTCCAAGAACACTCTTTTAAGTATAGAAAATTACAAAATCCTGGGTACATTATTCTTGTTGCTTCTACATGTGAGAACAATGTACAAAAAATAATCAAAACAATTCAAAATATAAGATTAAAAATAAGCCCTGACAGATAAGAGATGACCCATCACAACCGACGGCGCCCGTTCACGAACATGACGCGTGGATCAGCACCATCCAGCTCAATCATTTTGTAGGGAACCGAATGATCCAACACACTCGCCACCATCAGCGAGACATTCAAGTGAGCATGACATACTCTCAACTGACATGCTCTTACAAGTCAACATACATCTTAATAACATTAAAAAAAAAAAAAACGCTCCATGGTACACACACTCACGTGCTAAAGTGCAAGTACTTAATAGGTTCAAAGTATTGCTCCATCCGATTTTCATTGATTTGCATAAGAATACAACCTAAAACCTGGACCTAACGGATTGAAATTGACAAACAACTAAGGAACCTTAGTGACAAGCTCGTTCTTCGCTCTTTAAAAAAAAGCTGTGTCCTTTATAACTGGGGGCCTACCACCACTTCTAAAGCAGTATTATTTAAGTGTGGGAAAAAGATGAAGCTCTACCGAACGTATAGCTCCATCGCTTTCCCCCACTTAAGTAAGATTAAAATAATACTGCTTTAGAGGTGGTGGTAGGCCCCCTGGACATAATAAAAGCGCTGCTCCTTAGCAGCCCACGGTTAAGCTACGAACTGTATACCTATTTAGCTTCGCTTTGTATGAAAATGTAGGCGGGATCATCCACGGCCACACCACGTACAGATGTGTGGCAAACAGCTTAACCACGCAGCTAACGTGGCAAATCTCTCCGCGCCCATCCTACGTAGCAGTGCACGGTCGACTTTATACAGATTGATCAAATTACTGCTTATCTACACCTATTCAAAACATCTCCCTAACCACCTTATAGACACTAAACTATACAGTATACACTAAAACCCTAATCAACACCTAATACGTGTTATCTAGATTAACTGACTAAATGTTCCCAAAGGCTATTGAAACTGTTTTGAAGGACACCCTTTCAATAAAGGCGAAGGGCTGGTAAATTGATGAAGGGACAGTTTGGGTAGTGATCGCTTTCTATTTACAGGATGACTGGGTAAACTAGGGACATAATTTAGGATATTATAATTTATTTCAAGCCCTGCTTAGTTTGAGGGTCAACGGTCAAACCAAAACATTGTGATGTATACACATAATTGTACGAGTATCTATGTAAGATCACTATCAACTTTTCCTTTGCTAATAAAACTTTTTGTATTTGTATTTTGTATTTGTTCTGGGCGGGTCACATCTATATGGTTCATCAAACCAGATGGGCCAGGATCGTCACACAGTGGGTGCCTGAAGATGGGCGTGTCTAAAAAACACTGGCGTGACGATTTGTACTCGTTCCTAACCGATTGATCGGAGAAGGCACAACATAACGATGACTGGAAATGTATGGGAGAGACCTTTGCCCAGCAGTGGGACAACAAAGGCCAGGAAAAAAAAATAGGTATCCTAATAATATCAACAATTACATACAATTATGTTGAATACTATTATATAGAATCATTTTTTTTCTTTCTAACTGAACAGACAGCTGTGCTGCTGGGGAGTTTGTTGCGCCACTTCTTCTTCCCAGCTAACGCACTAGGAAGTGGTGAAGGGTGGGCGTTTTGGGGGACTGACTTATGTTATTGACGTTCGAAAAGTGCTGATTCTCAGCCTAGTTTGAATAAATGACTTTTGAATTTTGAATCTTTATGAAATTGTTTCATGTAGATTAGTACAGTCTTAGCACACTTACGGGGTTAATTGCACCGGGCTACATCTTATGATAAGGGAGGATGTCAAGGTCAGGACCTTTATACTTCAAAGTGGGCCCAGATTTGTCAATTATAGGTCCCATTATTTGTAACGAGAGAATCGAATGGGAACTTTCTGAATACCTTCAAATTGTCCCTCGTTTAATCAACTATACTGACGTAGTCGAAGTATAATTAATTGTATAACACACGTATTGTCGGGAGAAATGGACACCGAGGAAGGTTTTTTGCTGTGTCAGTGAGAATGTGAAACTTAACACACAGAAGAATGGGGTTTAAGAGGGCGCCTAAAGGTCCACTAGCGCCACTCTTTAAAAAAAATATTATCTCGTGACTGAGAAGGAATTATGAATAACGGCTAGACAGGACCCTCGGTAAGTGTGTCTAGAATTTTCTAATACCTTTTATTAAGTTTCATATTGAGACACGGAGCAACAAAATACGATCTAGACGTTATTCATAATTCCTTCTCAGTCACGAGATAATATTATTTTTTAAGAGTGGCGCTAGTGGACCTTTAGGCGCCCTCTTAAGTAGTATCTGGTTGCTCTATTGAATACTGTAAACTTTTCTAAAGATTTGGATTGAAAGGGCTGATTCTTTGGCCAAAAAATAGGCCTTCTGGTCACGTGAAGAGTCGACCAACCGCTTGACGATGTCAAGAAAAACCAAGTAGGCACTCGGACCTAGTATTTCAACCCGAAACGGTTCGAACATAATATAACTCCCGATAAGATTGGAATATTATCTGCAGCAGCCGCCCCAGAACAGCTCATACAATGAGGCAATGCTGCCAGCGTTTTAGGCAATTTTCCTGTTGTTAGCGATGCAGAATAATTTTTTGGTGGCCCAATATTTCTTTCCCCCTTTTTTTATATACGTGTAGGTACCATCAAAGAATTTCATATCTAACCAGTTTCAAAACAAAATCCCGTGAACATGATGACCACATCTGTTACCGGCCCAGTGCTATAGCCGCCAAGCGCTGCAAGCAAGAATCGTCCTTACGGTGGTTAGGTTAGGTTAGGTTAGAACTTCTTCGATGGTACATACTATTATTATTTTAAGTCTGTTAGCTTATATATTCAGTCAATATTATTTGAAAATTAATAATATTGAAAGGGTGTATTATAAATAGTGCATGTTTGCTTAGAAGTAGGCACCAAAACATGCGTTACTAGAAGATTCAACTTATGGAAAATATATTCCGTCTCAAACAGTTATCTACGCACAATGAAAGTTTTTCCGAATGGAATCTCTGCCTCATAATAAAATGATCCGTTCATCAAGCATGGTGATTATGAAATACGGATAGCCGTACATTACATACCGTACATTTACTAAACCGATCAATTAACCCATATTCACCGAAACTCAATAACACGCTACCGTGTTCCTAAAACGATTACAGGGATCGATTTAAAACGAATATTCGATGGAATCGAGCGGTATCCAATACGGTAGGACATGGCATGTTTACTGTCTCGATATGTTTACGTTTCACTTCAGCTCGAGCCAAGTTTTAAGATCGGTATAAGAGGTGTTTACACCGTCGTGTAACATAGTTTTATGTAGATCTATGCAGTGGGGTGTATTAAAAGAACTTTCGTGACTAACAAACCTTGCCTGACTGATTCATTTTTTTTCACTATGTCTTGATATATTCTCAAAAGTACTTCGTATAGATAGGATTTGTGATGTGCCACGCGAGAAAATATACGTATTTCTTGGATGTCAGCTGCTACACTTACTTAAGGTTGAAGATGGCAGTGAGATAATCTTTATTCTTCTTAAAATCCTATAACATTTTTACGTGCTTGCTTATGAATAACAATTGGCCATTTTATTTTTGGTGAGAAGCACTTTATTTTTTTTAAACGTGCTACAATAGATTATTTTCAAGATTTACGTCACAGCATTTGATATTCAAACAGCATCATTTCAATGCAGCTTATCTAAAAACGTTCGTTTAGTTACGCTACGTTGTATCACTCGGTCACCGAGGTTCATACTTTTAAAGAAGGCACATAAATTGTGTTCAGAGCGAACGTAAAAGACAGTGTTTGTTTCCAATTTTAATATCTATATTTTACATCGCTTTTCAGTGTTTGTATCGTATCTCAGCTTCTGTAAATGTCGAGTGTTTACTGTGGAAATAGGCGAGACAAAAGTATAATACGTTTGTGAAATCTTGGATGAAAATGTTATGTCCTTCTAGATTTATCTTTTTTGGGATGTTTGTTGTAGTCAAATAAACAGTGGCATCGTATTTACCCGCTAGGAACGATACTGTGTTTCGAATTTACTACCTTTCGCTAGCCAACTCGTAATTTAACTATTGAACTATTTTCAGAGCAAATTGTATTTCCAACTTGGAATGAGAGAAATTTATTGTCTTTGCTGCCGTTTCTGAAAACACAAGAAAATGGAAATACTCTATATTTTTCTCATCAAAATAAGTTGTGAAAATTGAGCATACTAAATACGGTTCTACCCCTCGAGAGTGTACAGGTGTGATGTTATACATGTTTTCAATTTACCAAAATGAAAAATCTCTCCAATATTTATTACTATTCCATGGAGCTCATAGTTTCCAATCTATCGTAATACAATTTCAGTTGGATACAGTTCTGAAACCGTCACACACATCGATACACGCTACCTATGTACGTTGCTAACAATATTTGGGACATTTTTAATGAATTAAATTTACGGATTTTACGAGTTTCTGGCTAATCCGTGTTGTAATACCTACATGAAATGGTTATGAGTAATATTAGTCGCGTAAATGGATTTGTTCGATCGTGTTCGAAATACAAAACACAATACTGCACTCCAAAACAAAAATTGCTGACGTGACTCAAAAGGCTGCCCAACTTAAATGGGACTGGGCAGGACATGTCTGCCGCATGCCGGACAAACTGTGGGCACAAATAGCAGAGAACTGGTGCCCTGAGACAGTGAGGCGGGGTCGCGGTAGATCATGTTGGAGATGGCGGAACGAGCTGGATAGGTTCCGTCAAAACTGGAAGGAGGGCGCGCAGGCTCGCGAACGATGGAAGGAGTGGAGGGAGGCCTTTGCCCAGGCGTGGGACAAAATAGGCTAGCAAAAAAAAAAATGTTTATGTAAGAGTTCTCACGTCGACAGTAGTTTTAAGAAATGTATAATAATATGTGCCATCTAGCTGGTTCCAATAACTAATGATAATTATGCGTCATAGTGTCTTAATAATCGTAAGGCATTAGGTATGGAACCGTTACCTACGCAAATTAAATAAAACTTAACATTGTTGATTAATTGAATGAATTGTTAAAACCTACATTAAAGTTAAATGAGAGAAAAAATCTACATACTTCAAAGAGAAACATTATTTCACATTTAAGTAATTTTTCGACAACCGGTTGGAAAGCACTGCTAATTAAAAATATAAGTACTAAATAAAACAAGATTTTGAGTTCTTAGACTATGATGTAATATTTCAGAGCTTATTAATATTCCACAGCAGTTTTACCCACTGATTAGACGAACTTGATGTTTTCATACACACTCACAGAAAACGATTTTTCTATAAAATCAGCCAAACAGCCAGCATTATTAGTCTAGAAACCAAGAGAAAGCTTCAAGCCTAATTTATCGGACGCTGCAGACTAAACCTCGAAGCTCACTGGTCATAATCTAGATTTATTAGGGTACCTGCACAAATAGTGTTTCACTGAGTAAATGTTATTTTGCGGAGCGCATTCACACTACATGAAACTCTACTTAGCTCTATTACAGAAGAAAAATATTTGCGCTCGAGGGAGAGGAGGGAGAGGAGGGAGGGGAGGGAGGGGTTGTATTTTGTTTTTGGTGTTAGTTTATTTTTATAGTGTTTTATTCGATAAAAAAATAAGGACGGTATACTTTTAATTTTTGAGTCGTCTTCAATAAATATTTGATACTAGACTAGCTTTTGCCCGCATGGAGGTCGTACGGGAACTTACTACCGGGATGAAAAGCATTCTATGTCCCAAGTTATGAACTTTCCCTTTGCCAAATTTCATACAAATCCAATGAGCAGAGACTAGGCTATAGTCTGCCCCCAATAGAAAAAAAGACGCATCTCATATATATTGCCGGAATCAGAAAAAAAGGCGCATCTGCCTGTATTTTTACATCAATCTGGAAAAAATGTTAGATGCGTCTTTTTTTCTATCGGGGCAGTAGTAGCCGTCCGTGTATGACCGTCGAACCGCCAAGATATAGGTCTCGAGTTCGAACCCAAGGCACGCACCTCTGACTTTTCGGATTCATGTGCGTATTGTATAATTATCACTTGCTTTAAAAACGGTGATGGAAAACATCTTGAGGAAACCGGCATGCCTGAGAGGTATTTTTCGACGGCATGTAAAGCCAAGTCAGAGTCCCACGGGCGGCTTCAAAAGTCTGACACCAGTTTAGTCACTAACCACACGAAAAGAAGAAGATCAAAATCTGTTCAGCCGTTAAGGCGTGAAAGGTTACAGACATATAGACCAGAAGTTCCCAAACTTTTACAGTTCGCGGCATACTTGTAGGTTTTTGTATTTTGTCTTGGCACCCTTTCTAGTCAAAATAGGGTAGATAGGCACAAAAATTAAACATCCACGATATGAAGCTGAGTTTTTATATTTACATTGACACAAGAATACATTTATTATTAAAAAAAATAGGAAATAAAATACAATGGCACCTAGTCAATGAGAGGCGTGAGCTTGATGATTTCATCATTCTTGTCATTTCTTGTTCCACATTAATCTTTCAGCGATATTTTCTATTTATTACAGCTACAGCTGAAAATCCAGCTTCACATAAATAAGATGTTGCAAAGGGATTGAGAATTCTTAGAGATTTTATTTTGTACCATCGAATACCTAAGTTTTGCTTACGGAGAACGGTAAACAGGGTGGCCTCCCGGCGCACCTCTTTACTCTCTACGGCGTACCCGGGCGCCGCGGCACATACTTTGGGAGCCCCTGATAGACGGTTAGACAAAGCGGCCGACAGAGTTACTTATGAGTTATCTAATTATTGCTTATTTTAATTTAATTTAATTTTAATTTATTGTTGACATAATCTACTCGTTACAATGTTTTTTTTTTATGAGTTGTATTGCAATATGTAACTAGTGACGTCGACAATTGATCATATTATTTATTGTTATTAGTAAATAACTGTTTAATTATTTTACCTCGATGGTCCTAGTTTGTCATTTATAACTTCCAGTTACTGCTTTATGTAAGCGGGCACGCCCTTTATGCCTGGAGGTTTTTACTATGATGTTAAGTTTTGTTTACGTTTAGTTTTTATTTCTGCCCGAATATAGTTCTCGATTATTTTGTTTGGTATTTTGGCGTGTGCTAGCTAACATATGGATAATAATTTAAATTAGGTTAATTATGTTGAATACTATTATATAGAATCATTTTTTTTCCTTCTAACTGAACAGACAGCTGTGCTGCTGGGGAGTTTGTTGCGCCACTTCTTTTTCCCAGCTAACGCACTAGGAAGTGATGAAGGGTGGGCGTTTTGGGGGACTGTCTTATGTAATTTTGACGTTCGAAAAGTGCTGATTCTCAGCCTAGTTAGAATAAAAGACTTTTGAATTTTTAATTTTGAGTTACAGCTCACTTCTTCTTATAGAGAAGATGCCTGTGTAACATTATAGGTAGATTGTGCTATACGTTATTTGCCCTTACCTTGATACTAACGGACCTTCACATACAGTTTATGAATCATTAACCAACGGTTCCCAGACACAGCCACTCGAGGCTTGGGTCACTCGTCACTGATGTGATTAAAATAAAGCTAAGCTATTTCACTATATGCTGCACCGGTTGACGTCATCACGTCAACGCCGGCTGACGCTGAAAACCAGCGTTGGGGCTCTGTCTCGCATAGGGTCGCAGCATTATGCTGAGCGATGGCCGTTTTGCGTGGATGTGACGCATATTTTCCCCCAAATTGTTTATTTTTGTGTTTTGTTCTTTCTTTGCGTCCTGTGTACCGCAAATAAACATATTTTTTTTCTTTCTTTTCTTTTCTGTCTAAAGTTATTTTTAGCATGATAGCATTGAACTGGTAACATTATAGACTTTTTTGGGTGAAAAATTAACGAATGGTTCTGATGCCAACAGACGAGAAGGAAGATACAGAAAAATACGTACAATGGTGACGCTTATTTCTAAAGCAATCTCCTCCAGCTTACCTGCGATAGGAGAAAAGATAGAAAGAGATGAGTAGACACCGTGTGTAATAGTGTAAGCGAGAAAAAAACGAATAAAAATATTCGCTTATTTAAATAAAACATACTTATAACATACAGACCCGTAATATACATACCTACATACATACATACTTCTAAATAAAATAAATAACGCTAAAATATAGAGTGCCGCTAGCGTGCCTCTATCCCTATCGGATGAAGTGCCGCTAGCGAAATAATAGTGGCGCTGCCTCAGCCCGGCTAAAGTGCCGTAAGCATTCCATAGTCATTGTCACTGTCACTTGTTATTTTGTTTGATTCCTTTAGGTTAAAGTGCTGCTAGCGGCACTCTATACACTTCTTAAAAAAACAACTAATCTTAAAAAGCAATATGTCTCTGTCTGACCGTTAGTGTTTACTCTTAAAATTCAAAAACCACTAATTAAATTTGGGTAATTCTTAATTCACTGACAATTATCTTTCAAAAAAAAATTGTGATATATTTTTAGTCACGTAAGCGTAAGGAGCCGTTGGTAAATCTAGTTTTCCATAAAACTTTTAATAAATTTTTCACTTATCTCGTAGCACTTACTGTGAGCGGGCGTGTTTTTGATCTGGATTATTACATACCCTGACTACAATTAACGTTTGCTAATCAATTTGTTTTAGTTTAAGTAGTAATCTGTGGAAAATGTAGTGGGCAGGTATTTGTTAAGTCATATGTCTAAGATACTTTGTATATTTTTTGTATACTACTGTTTATTTTCCCTATAAAAAATAAATAAAACGACCGGTCAAGATTGGGCGTTCAAGACCTATTTGACCGACAAACAGGTCAAACTGGTCTTCAACGTTCACAGGACAATACGTTTTTATCTTACCCTCTTGTAAAAGAAAATAAATAATAAAACCTCTTATTCTTTACAGATTCGAGTCGAGGGTCCTGAAGGACATATCTTTAGGTAAGTGCATAGAATAAAAAAAACATAACACAAGTGACATTCGTGTTAAGTCAGGGAAATTAATCGTTTACCAACATAAATGGTCCTTATATCACAAATTTCATTATTTGACAGTTGTATGAAATAGCTATAACTCAGCAAATTGACGTAATGTGTCAATTTGATAATTAATTTCCCCGACTGTACTAGTTGGTAAACGGTTGGTAAATAATGGCACATCGAGTATTAGAAACAGTTTGACTTAGAGCGTCGTCTCTAGCACTTCTACAAATATTTTATTATTAATTTACACACAATATAATAGAGATACGACATAATTTTAAGAGTACCTACGTGGCAATATGTGACAGTTTCGATGTATATATTAAGCACCATGCTGTATTTTTCTTTGTGTGTGCGCCGTTGCCACCTAAATAAGCACATACCCGCATGACCTCATGTCCAAGCCAAAACATTGATGTTTTGTGTTGTTTTTTTTTCCGGAAATATATCATAGAGGCGAGCTAAACACTTGTTTGGATCGGTATTAATTGGCACATCCGGGCGGTAAATTTGCCATATAATTGCCGTAAACTTTATTCTTGAATGTTTCTTTAAAGAAAAAACGGCGTCGTAGGCATTTGCAATGCATTCAGGAGTTTCGCTTCTATTCATTCATAGTCTATGGTAAGTTAAAATATTCAGGCTCAGCAGCTTCCTTTCAGACTATAATGTATCAGTACATGGTACAGAATAAGAAAAAGGAAAACATTTTGGAAATGTTTTCTCAAAATTGTTTTTCTTGGTGTGCTTATAATAGTTTTCTTGGAAGGTACAATACTTATAAATAATTGTATCCATGTTCGGTTATCGGTTTCTGAATTAAGAATTTGAAGTTGGAAACTTGTCAAACGCTATTTAGTACAGTGCTCCGCCGTTCTAAGCTCAGCCTATTGCAGTTGCCGCTAGATAGAAGCCTCTCCTTATGTACGTCAATGCTGAGTTAGCTTAGTCAGCTGCCCGCAGTCGTACCCCTCAACTCCGGCCGGTTTAAAAGGTAAAACTCCGACAACTCCGGCGCGCGAATTTAAACCGTAAGCAGCATACAAATAAAGTATAAATTAGTTGTGGTGTACTGGTGCCATATGGAACCAGCCGGAGTTGACGGTATTAACCGTTTACTGGTGCCAACCGGAGGTTAAAGGTTCTGCGGTAGTGTTTAGAATCCTGACTGCAACGTCATGACGCCGCGTCATGTCGCGGCGACACTTCACCTGCAATTGCCGCCTGCGCTCGACTACGGAATGGTAACCTTGGCATTACTTGATGATAAGCCCGCGAAATTCAAAATATCTAAAAATTTTGTTTTCCGCGTGCGCGTTTTCGCGTGCATTGCACCAAAGTAAAATATGACAAGTGGTACATTCAGAAATCAAGTGTCATGTATTTTATCGGTATGGCCTGACTTGTTTAGGACTCAACCAGAGCTTTGCTTGCCTGATACAAGTACGCTCGAATAAAAATGCTGGTCTCATTTTTATTGCCTTTCATTAAGGATGGCTTGGCTTTTAGTCGTCTAAATAGCTCACAAACTCAAACTCAAACTCAAAGCATTTATTTCAAATAAACCAATTACAGGCACTTTTGAATTATCAAGGGGGTCGGTCAGTCAGAAAGATGAAGCTACATAGATGCCCATTCCAAAGCGTAGTAGGTACCTATGGAGAAGAACGGGCAAGAAACTCCACGGACACTCTTTTAAAACATGATATGGTTACAAAATATTGGTTACATCATTCATGTTGAAGCTACATGTGAGAACGATGCAAAACATGAAAAGCGTCCGTAACAGAAATAAAAAAATAAAAATTAACAATGCAAAAAATTAAATTAAATTAAAATAAGCCGTGGCAGCTAAGAGATGACCAGTCCCTACTGACGGCGCCCGTTCACGAACATGACGCATGGATTAGCACCATTCAGCTCAACCTTTTTGAAGGGAGCTAAATGATCCAACACACGCGCCACCGTCAGCGAGACATTAGAGTGAGCATGACATACTCTCAGCCGCCATGACACATTCAAGTCAATAAAAGACATACCCTGCACCTAAATGGTAGCTTTATAGTCGGTACATAGCACTCACACATGTTCTATGCAATTATACAATGCTAAGAGATTGAATTCATACAATGCAAAGATAGTTTTTTAAATCTTCAGCAGCTCCAATTGTATTTTCAAATGCTAATCAATTAGTTTATGCGCCCTTGTGGAGCAGGACCAGCGTTGGGCCAAGCATTTTTATCAGCAATATAATCTGCCAATTTATAATATGCTTGGCTGCATAGTGTGCGTTTAATATAAGATTTAAATTTCGTTTCATTCAGTTGAAGTATGTGGGGAGGTATTTTATTGTAACACTTTAAACAGTACCCCATGAAAGATGAGTCCACTTTAGCCAGCCTGAAACCCGGTTGAACTAATTGGTCCCTATTCCTAGTAATATAATTGTGTCTTGCACCTCTTTTACTAAAAAGATGTAGATTTTTCCTTACGTACATAATGTTTTCATAGATATATTGACAAGGTACCGTCATGATGTTAATATCTTTAAACAGTTCCCTTAAAGAGTCGCGCCTGCGGAGGCCATATATGGCTCTGATGGCTCTTTTCTGCAGAATAAAAATAGACTCGATGTCTGGAGCCCGTCCCCATAGTAGAATACCGTACGACATAATACTATGAAAGTAGCTAAAATAGACTAGCCTCGCGGTACCTACATCTGTAAATTGACGGATTTTTCTCACAGCATATGCTGCTGAACTTAATCGTCCTGAAAGGGATGTTAAATGAGGACCCCATTGAAGCCTTGAGTCAAGCGTGATCCCTAGGAAAACAGTTTTATCGACAAATTCTAGTTTCTCTTGATTCAATACTATCTCACAATTACTACTTTTGACATTAGGCAACGAAAATCTTATGCACTTAGTTTTTTTCCCATTTAATACTAAATTATTAGCAGTGAACCAATTTTGGACCTGCTGTAGGGCGTTATTTACGTCGTCAAGATTTGATGCACGTCTATTAATTTTAAAAATTAAGGAAGTATCGTCAGCAAATAACACCATTTGTGGTTGAGTTTTTAACAAATGGGGTAGATCATTAATATAAACTAAAAAGAGGAAAGGACCCAATATTGATCCTTGTGGTACACCCATTTTTACTTTTAACCCGATTGAATTGACACCATTTATTTGAACTTGCTGTTGTCTATCATTTAAATAAGATTTTACTAAACTGAGCGCAAGTTTTCCAAGTCCGTAATACTCAAGTTTTAAGATTAAGGTTTCGTGGTCGACGCAGTCAAATGCTTTGGAGAGGTCACAAAAAATTCCTATGGCGTCTTGGGCCTCTTCCCACGCCGTAAATATGTGTTTTAATAAGGTGACACCGGCGTCAGTCGTACAACGTCCCTTGGTGAAACCATACTGTTGATCATGTAAGATTTTATTGGTGTTAAAATGATTGAGCATTTGATTAAGCATTAACTTTTCAAACACCTTGCTTAAAACTGGCAACACGGATACGGGTCTATAATTATTGGTGTCTTTACTGTCCCCGGATTTGAAAAGTGGTATTACTTTACTATATTTCATTAGATCAGGGAAGACTCCTTGATCCACACACAAATTAAATATTAAGGCTAAGTACGGCGCTATAGTCTCAATAATGGAGGTACAAACTTTGATTGACATTCCCCATATATCTTCGGTTAATTTGATCTTGATTTGCTTGAAAGCTTTTATTAATGTTATGGGGTTTATATGCTTGAATTTAAATTCAATCGGGCAGGATGAAACGTTTGCTCTTAATAAATCAATAGAACGCGAGGGCGACGAATGTAAGGTTTCAGTAGTTTTAATTGGCATACTGGTAAAGAAATTTACAAATTCTTGAGCAACTTCTTTGTTAGTGCTTATAAGACCCCGTGAAGTTTCTAGTGTGAAATCATTATTATGTCTTTTATTCCTGTTCGTTTCGTCATTGATAATTTTCCAAACCGTCTTTATTTTATTATCGGCTGATTTGATCTTGTTGCTAATGTACAAGGCTTTAGCTACCTTGCAGGTATTTTTAAAAGTTTTAGAGTAAGTAGCAACGTATTTATTAAAAGTTTCAGAGTTAATATAAGGCTTAAGGCCATACAGCTCAAACAATTTTTCCCTACTTTTCCTAATACCCTTAGTCGCCCAGTCACTGAACAAAAAATTTGGGCAAATCGTTTTAGTTTTCTTCTTTAGAGTATTATTGAACTCGGTGCGCACTACCGAAAAGAATTCCTCATATAATTCATTTACATTTATTATAATATGACCCGGTATACTTAACTTGCCAATTAAGTTATTATTAAATCTACTTAGATTGCTGGTTGTTATTTGTCTAGATTGTATCTGAATTCTTTGTAATGGTGTGTTGGACTTGAAAGCAGCACAATTACTGAATTCAATCCGCTCAACTGTCAATTGGCCTTTAGAAGGCGATAACAATAAAAATTCTATTGTGTAATCGCATTCAGCAAGTTAACCTCTAAAAAGTAATCAAATTAGTAACAAGAAAAATCGATCAAGAGCGTCCGTTTCTGTCACATATCTGCAGACGAATTCATATACTGTTTGAATTAATTTATTTTCTAAAGATTATAAATCACTTGTACAGAAATAAATACTAAAAATTACTTGATTTATACATTTTTGCTGTCCAGGATTAGTAAGAGCTTTTAGTGTTAACATTACGAATATAAGGAGGTAATTGTTAAAAGTTTTGTTTTGCCTACCGCCGTGCGGCGCGTTGACGCCGTCGACGTACGGTGACTCGTGATCGTCGTTTTATGTTTTTATTTTATTTTATTTTATTTGGGAAAATAAACAGTTACACATTACAATATTATGTTATAGAACTTAAAACTAAAATGGGTGTATAAATGTGTAGCCAACAACATTTTCCACATAATATAAAAAAAGTTAAATAAACACGAAAGACGTGCGATATAAATAACATTGATTTTATAGAGTATGATTAAACACAAAAATAAAACTAATCTGAGACTAATACAAGTAAAAATAATAAAAAGAAAAAGAAGATATTATAATAGAATATATAAAATAGACATTAAGATTCCAGGATTCTTAAGTACCTAATTCTGCTGCAATTTTAAGCGCAATGTTTGAAATCTAAAGACTCGTTTACACTAGAGGCAAATGAATTATATTACTTAAATTATTTATTTTATTTTATGACCCTTTAATTCAGTAACGTTATCCAGTGCAGTGTGTACAGAAGTTTTCTTAATATCCTATCTCTTCCTAAAAAGCTAAATTCAGAAGACTGGAATAAGCTTACAGTAAAATCTATTATGATCGAAGGTCCCTATTAACCTCGTAAAAATCATTTGAGGAAATCAGTCGTCTACAACTCATTTTATTTTAAATAAAATAAAATTATGTTCCAATTACAAAAACTGTCCATTTTCTCAAAACCGACCAACCCTTCTCTCACGAACTGAATTAAGTCTCAAGATCCTTGTAACCCAAAACCCTGTTGTTCTTCAATTCCGAACTAACTCTTCACACACATCTTGACGCGGTCCGAAGGCGCTAGCAAAAAGTAATTGTTTCCGAGATAAAGCAAACATCTTAGAGTGTTCTAGACTCAAGGAGTTTCGGAAATACTTCGAGACGTCCGTTTAGTTTTGCTAAATGCACTTTAGGTTCCGAAGTTTCGTTTCGTGTTGTGTTCGGGCTTTGTCGGTTTTTGTTTGAGTTTGAAGAACGATGTTTCCGAAGAAATGCTCGGTTTCTTAATGCGAGAGAAACCATGGGACGCAGCTAATCGGATTATAAGAGACTACCGTATTGGTGTGGTTTTATTTATATCTACAGACAAAGTTTCGTATAACCAAGTAGGTGTAAATGAAAAGCGTTACTTTTTATAACTATTCATTAGTAGTTATTATGTAAAAGGACCAGCTTACGTAGTTACGTACAGTAGAGAATATTAACCTCGATATTACCACTTAGGGACGTAGCCAAACTATTAAGAAACTTGGATGGATAACACTTCAAGACCTAATAATAATAATACCAGCCTTACTATTGTTCCAATGAAGGGCAAAGGCAATTAGTAAAACCTTGTAAAACGGTACCTATTCCCTGTATTGGGTGTTAGAGAAATTGCTCCGAGTGAAATACAGATTTTCATCCTCAACTGGATACACTGAAAACTGAACCCAACAAAGTAACCAAAAGTAGTAATAAAGTACCTAAGTACGAATCCTTAAAAGTTTTCCCAGACACTTTTTACTTAATTAGAAAAATTAAGACTTCCAACAATACAACCACATATACGACAAAACTGATATCAAATTGAATTCTGTATTGTCTCTTTCTGTAAAACAACATTATCATCGATCCTACAAAAAACTTGTTACTTACACATTTTGTCAGAAACACAACAACAGCGAACGCTAAAATTCCCCGAATTAAGGGAATTTGGTCCCCTAACTTTTCTCACAGTATCCAAACAAATGAAAATTTGAGAAGGGCCCAAAAAGTTTTCGGGGCCCATTGTCACCTTTGATACATCTACCTTGATAGCGGAATGTAATCCGAAGGGAAGATCAAAGGAGTTTAAAGATAAATTCTTCAAATACTTGCTCCCAAAATGCCTTTGACGTAAATCAGAAACACCTGTAAAAATTGTCCTTTTATAGGGCGTCATAGCTCCAAAAATCTTGGGAATGTTAGAGACAGGAAAGTTTAGGAAATTTTTTAACGACCAAAAGTATTTGTAGATAGAACATTTTTTTTTTAATAATTTTTAGACTGTGGAACTTTGTATTTTACCTTAGCAATTTGAAGGAAATTAGTCCTTGAATAATTTCGTAATTCTTGGGTCTGAGAATTATGTTTCGCGTTTGAAGTCTATATTTTTCTAAACAACGATCAGTTTTGGGTTTAAATATACATGCAACAGTTTTCGTACTGAGATAATATTACTTACAAAACACTATTTACAAGAACCATAGCTACACAATCTCCCAATGCATCCTTTGTTTTTACATATTATGCATTGCATCATATCACTAATTACTTAATGCGCCATGTTATAATTATTACGTAACCACTACATAACCAATATGTCAAAACGTCAAACAAATAGTTTTTTATGACAGCTGCGCCGACGGTATGAAATGTTACCATTTAAAAAAAATTATTTTATATAAACATTTAGGACTAAGTATTGTATTTATTCATTTTATTTTTGTCTCATTTTGTTATTTCACTATATGCTGCACCGGTTGACGTCATCACGTCAACGCCGGCTGTCGCTGAAAACCAGCGTTGGGGCTCTGTCTCGCATAGGGTCGCAGCATTATGCTTAGCGATGGCCGTTTTGCGTGGATGTGACGCATATTTTCCCCCAAATTGTTTATTTTTGTGTTTTGTTCTTTCTTTGCGTCATGTGTACCGCAAATAAACGTATTTTCTTTCTTCTTTCTTTCTTTACTTATTTATGTAGGTGAACTAAACTTCACTATTACGCAGTCTAACAGACTGCGTAATAATGAAGTTCTATCCAAAACAAAAGTCCTTCTGATTGCTCCCACTGCTTCTTTTTTCTTTTATATACTTTCAAGGTTTTTGAAGATATTATTATATTGAAGACTATCCTTGTCAGGACTAAGGTCAGTAAAAGAAAAACAAATTGTTGTTACCTACCGATATTGTATAACATTTTAGACAAAAACAAGCTGATCAAGAAACAAATGTCAGCAGATTATAATAAACACAAAATTATTCCTAGCTCAGCAAAAATCTAGCCAAAGACAAAATAGTATACTTCGATAATATTTTCAAGAATAAGAAAGAATATATTTTGGGATCTTAACATCCTGACATGAAGCGAAATAAATTAGCGTGATTGGATATAAAACAAAATTCCTTTATGCGCCTTCTTCTCTGTATGAGAAGCAGCGTTGTTTACTCTAGCAGTGAAATTAAAGACTTTAAAACATAAACAGAACATCACGCATGTTTCCCCCACGGAGATGGCAGAGGTGTACATATTGTACACTCACATTTCGCCAGTTATGTTTAAGTCCCATGTAATAGGGGGCGAACCTATTGCCATCAACCGGACCCAAATCCAGACTCCGGGCTATTATCGAGAAATTCCTGATGGAAAAAAAAACAACACTTTTCCCGACCTAGGAATCGAACCCAGGACCTCATGCTCAGCAGTAGCGCTTGCGACCACTAGAAAAACGAGGCTGTCAGAATCAACGACGCAGTATTTAAAATAAAAAAACACTTATAATTTAATTGTTCATCAATGGGCTTTTCCAAAAAACCAGTCAATTTAGCCAACTGTTAAAAAGTACCTAACCTACATTTTCATTTCAATAATTTTTGCAAACCTAGTAAACCCTACAATATATTGTCTTCACTCTCAAATATATACAATTTAGGATCCTAAAAAATAAGTCCAGCCTGAGCTACAAAAAGCAATACTATGCTATGTGACTCGACAGCATCGATGCATTTTTCGCAGTAAATGGCTGTTTTGGATACTTAAACAAGACTGCCTCGTTCATCGCAAGTGCGACTGCTTACTGGGATCCAGGGTATTTCCCTGCTACTTCTTAGCGTGTCGATCGCAATCTAAATAGAGTCAGCCCATAATTTGGCTACGAGTTTGTCCTTATCGGGCCAATTTATTTTATGCTCCTCTATTGAAAAATGTATTTATTTATTAACACAACACTTCTATCCCAAAGCGATAGGGTGGTACTTAGCTTATACTTATTTTACTAATTGTAATACAGATGGTATGCAGTTGTTATTGCGAGTTCATTCAATGAACAGGAAAAAATGTCAATCCTTTCGGCGACTTCATTGAGTGTACGTAAGGCGCGCGTAACTGGCGCTTTTAGAAGCAAGTTAGTCCTGCCGCGCGGCACCGCCAGCAGCTGCGGCCGTCTCCGCCTCAGCTCGTAGTTGTCGGGTACACACAGATTCACCTCCTTTAATACCCCGTGATTCCTGAGTTTACCATTGATTAATTTAAACATATAAATGGCGAGAGTCCTATCCCTTCTTAATTCCAACTTGTTGTACCCAACTATGCCTAGAACAAACAAGATTGGGAAAACATTCTCAGTAACAACTCAGTGTTAGGTTTTTTGCTCGATAAATGGCAATAGGCTCAAAAAGCTCAGGCCGAGATCTATAAACGTTGCTCAGCACTTACTCTGGCTAATCGTTATTCCTGTCTCTGTCGCACTACTGTCAAACAACGCGTGCAAGATAATTCAAGTCAATAGGTAAGGTAAGTCCACAGGGTAAATCCGATGAATTAAATCTGTCAAAATGTGGGTGTACTATTTAAAGTGTCTATACTAATTAGCGTAAAATACTGGTATTCAGCTGCATCCGGTAAGACTGGGAGCCGACCCCAACAAAGTTGGGAAAATTCTAGGTCGATGACGATACTTATAAACGTGTCGTGTGTTGTATACTTAATATTGTTTATTATACACCTACACCTTCAGAAATATAGTCGTCCAGCACAGCCTGGACAGTCAGCCGTGCTACCAATATGCTTACTGGTTTATGTTCTGCCACGGCATGAGCCAAAATTCTCACTCTCATAGCTAACATTTTAAAGGAACAAAAAATTACCAGTTTCCTTTTTCCTCATTCCATCGCCTCGCATATCAACACTCACTCACCTAGGACATCAAATAAAAGGATCGTCCACAGTATACCTTTTGTTATTCGTACGCCACTTCCAAGTCAATTTGGTAGTTCAAACTTAGCTTATTTCCTATGGGAAATTCTCGTAGACGCGTAGATACAGGTAAATTGATTCTGTAGTAAGACGAGACGGGCTCAATGTAAAGTCTGATGTTGATTTTGTTCCTTTTTTCTATTTGGAAGTTTGTTCATCGCTTCAGGCGATAGTGAGACAACAGCTTAGATATAAAGTATTTTTTCAGACAAATAGAAACGAAAGGCTTTTGCTCAACAATGGGATAACACAGGTTTTAAATAAATAAAAAATGATAGTGCCACGACACGGCTGCCGATCGCCGAAGTTAACAGTAACTTCGGCGATCGGTAAACGAATGCAGTCGCCAAAACGCGATGCATTATCGATGCAGTCGGCTTTACAAATTCAAAATACTTTATTTCACATAAACCTACACGGACACTGAAACATCAGAAGCTAGGTGCACAGTTCCAGTTGGTCGTTTCCTATGGTTAGCATATGGCAGTAAACTACACGGTTACTTTCACACGGACATATTAAAAGTATCGTTATTTCCCTTAAGAACATACATGGTACCTAATAAACCATAAACAGAATTAATTTTCGTCTTTGCTCATGTATTTGCCATTACTCCGACCTTTAGGCCAATTAATTTATCGAAAACTCTAAACCCATGTACACCGAGCCACACAAGTTTCTCAACGTATTGTACGTACGTAACGTTAATTAACAGACACTGAGTGGTGTTGGGTACTCTTAATTAGTAAAGTTTTGGGCAGCGGTCACCTAATCTGGCGAAGGGTCAGACAACGAGTAGGAAGGTATGTAGGTACTTGTGTTGTAAGCATTCATAAGTAAGGCTTTTACCTACTGTGTCTGAAATGTTTAAAAATGTATATTATGAGAGGTGGAGGTAGAGTATTTCTACACGGTGGAATGAATGTAAAATTGACCAGAAAATTCGACTCTAAGTCATAGACTTACAGTCGAATCTTGTTATAAATTTTCCACTAATTTTCCGTCTTTCCATCGCCTTTTTTTCGTATTTCCACAGAAATTATAATGATGATAATTATTGATTTTGTTTTTAAGTTGTCTCAGCCTTAGTTTACGAATTGGTTATTTTTTCAACAGTTGGCTAATAAAAACAATTTCAATGAAGAGGTTTATTTTTATTTTTTTATATGGCATATTTTGATCAAAATATTAATTTTATTCCATGCACAATTTTATCGAACAACATTTCTCTCCAAACAAATACCTCACATACTGCACTATCAATTTCCAAATAAAAATCAACAGTACCAGGAAAATAAAACCTGCGCTGTTATGGCAGGACTTACAACAAACTCAATATAACCATATAGTTTAAAAAAAACCCTTCAATATCCCCCTTTAATTTATCTTCCCACAAATAAACATAATATCCCAGTTACTTGAAAACCTTAAGTGGTTTACTTTGATTAATTCTGATCTAATAGGATCCAAGTTTATAAGTACTGTTAACTCTCAAGATCTAGTTTCTGAACGATACTGTTGAACATCAAATACGTACTCTCAAGGGGTTGGACCGTAAATCCGTGAAGGTTGTATTAGGGTAGGACTTCACTGGATATTATAATATGTGGAGATACTTGTGTATTAAACCAGTAATGGATGAGTTAACTTACAAAGAAAAGTTATTTAGGGACATGGCAGATACGATGCTTTCAGCGTCGGTGATTTTGCAACTGCGCATATAGATTTTTCAGTGTATTCGAATATGAAATGGTTGAATATGGTCTCTATGACTTTAGAATCTTAGAACTATACGTATACTAGCGACGCGCCCCTGCTCCGCGCGGGTGCAATCTACTGATGTGGTGACATGTCAAAATATCGAGATTGCTGTGCTATATACAAAGTTAAGTATATACACATAAAACTTCAAATTCAAAAGTCATTTATTCAAACTAGTCTGAGAATCAGCACTTTTCGAACGTCAAAATTACATAAGATAGTCCCCCAAAAACGCCCACCCTTCACCACTTCTTAGTGCTTAAGCTGGGAAGAAGAAGTGGCGCAACAAACTCCTCAGCAGCACAGCTGTCTGTTCAGTTGGAAAAACTTGATTGCTTAATGAATGAAAACTTGAATGCTTTAAATTCAATAATAATTTACGTTACCACAAATTGCAATCAACTCATAAAATAAAAACATTTTTATGAGTAGATTATGTCAACAATAAATGAAAACAAAAATTTAAATAAATTGACTTACAGTCAAATAAAATAATCCAAACAATTATATGCTCATATAGTATCAGCTCAGTAGTCTTTGATTTTAAAAACACTTGTTTGTTTGCTTCCGTATTACATTCAGTAAATGATAGTAAAAACCGCATTAAAAACCATTGTGTATTTGTATTATTCTCAATTAATATTTTAGTGCATTATTGAGCGATATTTCCATACACAAATATTAATAAAAAACAGGTAATTATTTGACAGCTATTTGCGACGTTGTTCAGTTTTAGAATGCAGAATTCCATACTAAGTTGTACTAGTACCCACTAGTACAACTTATGGTATATTCTAGCTAGTAGGTATCTACCTACGAGCTGAATAAGCTAATATACAAAATAATTATTATAGTGTCGGTTCATGCAGCGCAATATTTCCAACGTTAGTAAGCTATTTTATAATTTGAAATGCTTTGCTTTGCATATTCCATCTGCATTCTCAGAATAATAATAAACTGTTTTAACAAAATTCTCGGGAGCTTGTTAGTAAATAATAACAGTCAAATACATGCTATGAATATTTGTGTTTATTGCAATTATTATTTCGCGGTAGCTGTATAATAAGCTAGGTATATAACCTTGTTGGTCTATAGTGATTGCTTAGTGTGAGATCCTGGGTTCGACTATCAAGTAGGCTATAGTTTTACAGGGATTTTTTAATAGGACCTGCCGTCTGGCTTTTTACTCATATCAAGACTTCAGACTCCATTATACTATTGTTTTTTAATTCTGTTTATGCGTCAAATTAAATGGAAATAAACGTATTATCTTTCTATCTATGGGAGAAACTCTATTACACATCTTTATCTTTATTGCAATCCTTATTGTACACATACAGGTGGTAGGAATAAACAAAATGAAACAATTATGGACCCTGTCGGGCACAGCAAAATTTTTAATAAGTAGGAGAGAGAAAGATTATGACTAAATATTTAAATTATATCCTATCCGTCTATTTATTTTTAATTTTTTGCTACAATATTCGTTATTATTTTTATTTAATTACTCATTTATTTATTCTCTGATTATAATAAGTTTAGGTCAATCTATTTAATTATTTTTGTATTAAATTATATATTTTTATTGATTATTTAATTATCAGCTAGAATGTTTTGTATTGTTACATTGCCTAACCTAGAGATCGGGACCAAGATATGATGCGCAGCAGTAATAATTATGACCAGTGCTACCCTATTAAGGCAGTCGTTATAACTATAAACAGAATATACTTAGATAACTAAACTTCAACAATTAACGACAAACCTAAAGGGGCTCCGCCGGAGCTTTCGCCTGTAACATTCCAATATTCTATAAGATTCGCATTCATGTTACAAATTGTATTTTGGGTGCTCCCACTCACTACTGTTACATTACAGGTGAATGTTCCCGGTGAATGTAATGTTATAAATTGTATCATTACAGGTTGCGCACTGTAATACTCGGTTTTCCTCACTCACTAATGTAATGCTCGAATCTGAACCGTTACATTACAGGAGAATGCTCTCGGTGAGGGGAGGGAGCGGCTTTGCAACGAAATTGAAGAAACTTCTTTTGTTTTATCGTCATTAGACATCGATACCCAATTACCCATCAGTTGAATTTCACTGACTATATTTAATTTGATCCGTATAATCTGCGTTCGCAATTCATTTGCCAAACATGTAAACAAACGCGAGTTTTAGGAAAAATGACTGTAATGCCTACATATAACGTTCAGTTTGCGCATATTTTTTTATGAATTTTTCAACAGTACTAGTCGGTCTAAAATCAACTTTATTTACACTTAAATAAAGTTGATGTTTGCCTAAGTGGAAAACTCGTGTTTTTTTACATGTTTGGCAAATCAATTGTGAACGCAGATTACATAGATAAGTTCACATTTGAATATCACTACATTTTGCGACCTTGCCCGCTAAGCTGTTGGTCCCGGCTGTCATTCGTAGATCTTTGACAGGGTTGTGAGAGGTCAGATAGGCAGTCGGTCCATGTAAAATACTGGTATTCAGCGGCATTCGGTTAGACTGGAAGCCGACCCCAACATAGTTGGGAAAAGGCTAGGCAGATTAATTGATTTTGATACGAACCTAGTCACACGCATGACGCAACTCCTATTTACTTAACATAAACTCGTGTAAGCTCAAACTATGCCAGTAAACGCCCCAACCCTAGCTTAGACACTAAACTTAAGCAATTATTAAGTCACCTAAGTACTTTAAGTTGTATAACTGAGCTCCCTACAGATTTATTGGTTGACGTAGATTACGGAATAAAATTAGTTTTGATTACTTTATAATTGCTCTAGTGAAGGATGTGGTATTTGAAGGCTGCACCTGTTTCTTCAATGTATTGGCAGGTTTGGCGTTTATTGTAGAAGTTTAGTTTTCTAAGTATATTCCTGCTTATAGCTACCTGATTCCTAGGTCTTAGTTTCTACTCATTAAAATGTTTGTAAATTATTTTTGCATTTAAAGCATTATTATATAGAATCAAGTTTTTCCAACTGAACAGACAGCTGTGCTGCTAGGGAGTTTGTTGCGCCACTTCTTCTTCCCAGCTTAAGCACTAGGAAGTGGTGAAGGGTGGGCGTTTTTGGGGGACTGTCTTATGCAATTTTGATGTTCGAAAAGTGCTGATTCTCAGCCTAGTTTGAATAAATGACTTTAGAATTTTGAATTTGGGTAGTTATCTTAAAAGCGAGTACATTCTAAATGAAAATAATAATAACTATACCAAAAGCTCGAACTTTTATCAAAATTTTGGAGGCATCGTTAGTGTCTTCTGCGGCACTTTTTGTGTCGCAATAGGGATTTAGACAAGATTTTTTTTGTCCCTTCTTTAAAAAAAATATTAGCCACGTAATTTTTCTTTTTTACGTAATCAAAAGATTACGGCGATATATTGGGTTAACATGTGGCATGATGTCACGCCCATGTAGATTTTACATTTAAGTTGTGTCGTAGCGAGCACTCATATTTTTTTGTTATCTGACCGACGGACTAAATAGAATTTCTTTTTTTTGCCCGGGCGTAATCCATATTGTAGCGTGGAACTAAATAATTGGAGACACGACTCTTTTCAACACTTTCATGTCGCTGTCAAATAGTATTTTTTTGGAAGTGCTGAATCAGACATAAGTTATGATTAATTTACGTTGGAACTATATGTAATTATGTTGATAATGGCGTATCGATGGTACGGTAAGCAACTAAAGTCGGCAAAATATTTCATTAAAATCTGAACAGATGTATTAGAAAAACGCTTAGCTATTTTAAAAATTGCTGAAAAGCAGTTTATCGAATCATTCTGTCTCAATTGATGATTGTTTAAACATGGTTACGTTAATGGACTGTTGTTGCTGACCTTATCTGCGCTTTTCAGCAAAAAAAATATTTATTGAGACTCGCACAGGAAATCACACATTAAACTAAAAACACACTGAACATAAATAAATAAAAAAAGTAACATTAAAATTTAAAGAATGAAGTCCCGTACGAGGCCAAAAGGCTCCTATCTCAGCATGATGCTGCGACATAAAAAAAAAAAAAATGTCGCAGCGCTGGTATTCTGATAGGGCCCGCAGTGATGTCACGGATAGATACAAAATTAAATAAATATAATAAAAAATAAAAATAAATAGGTGTGTGAAATACAGTGAAGTGTAAAATATATGTAATCCGCGTGTCTGCATCCGACGTAACATCAGTTACTTGTCTATGCCTTTAGTATCTGTATCTGTGGTACTCTATGGCATCGTTGTGACAAGTAAAGAGACGCAGACGCCGACACCGGCAAAAAATAGTTATTTTCATTACGGCTGTATATTGCTACAATAATATAGTGAAATAGTGAATAGTAGAATGAAAAGTGTTTGGTGGTAGTCAGCTAACGGCATTTGGAGAAATACAGTGTAAGTGGAGAAGAACACAAACAGTGCAATAGAAAATGAAAAAAATAAATAGTCAAACAAAATATTAATTATGCGACGTTACATTCCACGACACATTTGATGCTCAAATATTCAAACTACTTCTATCAGCTATAGAACACGCTATTCACTTTTGAACATAAAAATAGCCACACCCAGATATATCTATACAAAATCACCATGCCACCATAGAATTCGCAAAAACCCTTTCCAATTTCAATATAGTCTGAGCCCGACACGCATGCTCATTATAAACGACAATACATGGACATTTATTGTTCACTAATGATCGTACGTCGTTCTCACTGTTCCTAGCTTTACCTTAACGAGGACCACATTTTAGACTTTTATCATCCAAAGGATTTCTTATGTGTTGAGTCAGCGAGTCTTTTGAAGGTCCTTGTTGGGATTAAAGGGAGGGTAGATTAAAGGCGGCTCGATGTTGTTAATGCGGGTTTGGTTTTTAGCGTGTGCGTTTTTAAATCCATGGGCTTGGTATATGGAATCGGATACTAACGTAACTCTATCACGTATGTAAAAAATACATGGCAAATTTCAAAATTCTAAAATAGGCTAAGTTATTTTTCGATCTACCAAAAACCATCCAATATCCATTAAAAACTTATGTCCCCCAATTAATAAACGCGGAGTAAAGTAACAATCAGTATTTTTACCTTCAGATTAACCATAGATACATTTTTCGTGGATTTAGATTGACATTTTTTTAATAGGTAATAACCTAAAAATAATCAGCTAGCTAAGGTTTCAAACCTGGGAACCTCGGAAATGCAAAGAACAGACGTGTGTTGGTACATTTTCAGATTGGCTGGATAATGTGGATACGTTTAGTAAGTGACAATTGTAATCAGTGGTACGAATGCACAGCGTAATCGCATCGTAAAATCCAACGATCTTAAAATACTATTATTGAAAATACTCGTTTCGCACATAATTTTTACTTCGTTTTAAGACTTTATTCCTATCTTTAGATTATACTAAGTTTGCCACAAAAAAAATAACCAAAATGTTTTATAGAATAGTTATATTTTCAATTCGTTAGAATTTACTTTACGTTTACGTTCCGTTTGTGCGGCATAAGAACAATAAAGTTCGCTTTTAAATTACATAGGTTCAAATTGACTATCGAATCAAATACTGGGTCCCCACCTATGAAATTGGCGTTTTTTTTTCTCACAAATAGAGAACCTCGTCACTTCTATGATTTAAAATATTCATCAATTGCTTGGTATTATATCGAATAATGACCATCATAGACAACTGCCAATAGTAAAAAAACCTTATTAGGTACTTATATTTTTCTAAACATAAAAAATACCTTAAAAATGACTCCTCATTTTTAACCGACTTCAAAAAAAGGAGGAGGTTCTCAATTCGACTGTATTTTTTTTTTTTTTTTTTATGTTTGTTACCTCGTAACTTGCGACTGAGTGAACCGATTTTCATGATTCTTTTTTTATTTGAAAGCTTGTGCTTCCCGTGTGGTCCCATTATCACCATTTCAATATCTGATGATGGAATCTTGTAGAAATCGGGGGAACTCTTCAATAAATAACAGCAGATTAACCGCAATTGTTGCTATAGCATATCTAAGCATTGTTTACGCCATCACACAACATATTATCACGCCTGTACTCACTACAAAGGTTATAAAAACTATTTCGAAAAAAAAAATGTTCAAGGGCACTTACAACGTTTTGTTCTGATGAGATATTCGGTTACATGAACAAAACTGGCTGGTTAGCTGGTTTTTTTTGTATGAAAGGGTATGACATGATGATAACTTCCTTTCACTGTTTTTTACATAGCAGTGTAGTGGTATTCCAATTTGTGTGGGGTAGGTACCACAACTAAAAAGTGAAAAATAAAAACTTTTTACAAAAAAAAAGTACAACCGACTTCCACAAAAAAACACTACAAAGTGAAAAATAACTTTAATTTCGGAAGTCGGTGGTAAAAAGTGAAAATTCAATACTAAAGACACCGACTTCCGAAATTAAAGTTATTTTTCACTTTGTAGTGTTTTTTTGTGGAAGTCGGTTGTACTTTTTTTTTGTAAAAAGTTTTGTTAGCAGAAATTACCACTATTTGTTTTAACTTAGCCAAAACTTATTTTTGTCGCTTAATCTAACTGGCATATTACGTTATCTTAGTTTTTAAACATTAGTGCATAAAAGTTTTAAAACATTAGTGATCATGGTTGTTATATAAATTAAGAAAATGTTAGTATGAAAAATGCAACTTCTTTAAAATTCTCCATACAAAACGCTGATTTCATAGGTGGGGAACCTAATACATTATCAGAGAAAACCACCGCAGACCCCTAGCATTATTTACATCGAGAGCAAAAATCATATTTCCATGCAAATATCTTTTATAGGAGGAACTTAGCATTTCATTACACGGCTGTCATAGTCACATTGAGCGTTTTCAATTTCCACACTATTTCCTTTTAGTTGTTCCAGTTAACAGAGGCTTATATAGTCAGTGAAATAAACCTTTTGTTGTAATCATTGTACCTTTGTTTATTTTATTTGGATTTGTTCTGGCTTTGAAAGTCTAGTCAATGTTCTTGACGGTAAATCTGCTGTCAAATCAAGGGTCCTGTGATTGATGGAGTAAAAAAGGCATTAAATTGTCTTTTCTTTCTAGTTTTTGACTTTCAAAAGTGTCTACCATTAGTTTTTTTTTTTAAGTAAACGACATTAGCTTTAAAAAAAAGGCAAAAACAAAATAATCCGTCAGTTCACATAGTTTGGGGTACATTAATATGTATAACCTCCACAAGTAGTTATTACACTTTATGAATTTTTTGCAATTTCTAAACTCTCTAGTACTGTCATTCTATACTCATCATATTGTCATTCTTGTACTGATATTGATAAAGGTTTCAGAATGTCAGTACTAGAGAGTTTAGAAATTGCAAAAAATAATACAGGGAACGTTACACTGTTGAACGAATTAAATACAAGTATTCCAAGGTCACCGTTATTGCGTTTATTCGCAGCCCCTTATCGCGCTGATAACGATCCTAGCCGAGGTGGGCGGGGCAGTAATCCTGTATAAGTGGGGTTTGCGGGCGAAGTGGCTCACACTGCGCTCGACGCTTGACGTGTCCACACGTCGGGTCCGAGTTCGCAACAAGTCAATCGCCTTCCTGAGGATGCCTCATTGAGAGGTGAAACACGTGTCGATTTCTTACAGGGTTCTTTATGACTCATTAAGAACAGATACGCGGCTTAAGTTACTAAATATACGTCGTCTCTTGTATTTTTTAAACATTAACTAAAATATCTCGCATAATAGTCACGGAAAACATTAGGTACCCTTTTTCCCATCCGTATCAAAACCTCTTTATTCAATGTACCTCTTTACTTTAGAGCACTCCTCTCAGAGCTGTCCCCTAATCAGTGAAGTCTCCTAATAATAGTGTATAGGGTTCTCACAAAGGCAAGTTAAATTGACATCTCTAAGAAAAACGGGAGCCCTTGTGTTTGCAGGGCTCTCGTCATGTAACGAGCCCATTACACTTAGTGCCCCATTTTAGAGGACAGTTTTTTTTTTGGTTTTTCAATTTAGATAGAATAAAAATAGGAGAGAAATACGACGTTAACGACTCACCTTAGAATATATGGATAAAGGAATAAAGATTTTTTTTTAAATAAAAAATTTCCGGTCCTTAAGATCGTCAAGACAATCAAGAATTATATCAAGAGGATAGAAAGCAATAGTATAAGATGGCTGTAATCACGGTCATAATTCCTGGGTAGGGATTCCCTCGAGATCGTTGATTGTCGCGGTCGGTTTGAAGGCGGTTGTGGTACCATTGAAGAAGTTCATACATATCTAACCACTGTAAGGACTATTCTTGCTTGCAGCGCTCGGCGACTATAGCACTGGGCTGGTAACAGATGTGGTCATCTTGTTCACGGGATTTTGTTTTGAAACTGGTTAGATATGAACTTCTTTGATGGTACATTGAAGATTACACTAGCTACTGGTATAAATAATAACCATGAATAAGAACAGATTGGTTACAGCAACTTTAAATTTCGTAATGACATAATAAAATGTAATTGATGATTTACCAAAGATTTATACTTGGCAAAACCCATTGGTAAAATCAATTAATTTTGTCGTAGAGACGTGTACGATGTATGAGGATTTAAAACATACGAGTATACTATCATTAGTAAGAATTACAGTGTAAATAATAACAACAATGAATTCTACAAAAACAGGAACGTTGACAAAAAAAAAATTGTCCGTCAGGTAAATTATTAAAAAAATATTAGACACATATTTTTTCTTTTTTACGTAATTCAAAGATGGCGGCAATACATTGAGTTAAAAATGTGGCATGACGTCACTCCCCGGTAGATTTTATACTGACTTGTGACGTAGCGAGCAGCTCCCGTAACTTTAATGCTTTTTATCTAAATATTTTTTTTTATTTGTTTAAGAGCGTTTGTCTTATTAGTTGGCAACGTCGCAAATATGTGTCAAATATTTACCTGTTTTGATTAATTTGGCAATATTAACTGTATGGAAATAAGAAATGTGGCTAGCTAGGGAACTAGAATATTGATTATCGAGTTCAATAATTCATATCGTAACACCTAATATTTAGTTTTCGATGTAAAAAAGTATTTGGAAAGTTTCCAAATGCTTTTTTTACACCTAAAACGGGTACAACATCAAATTCAATGTTATAATTGCAAGTCATTATTAATATTCTAGTTCGCTAGTTAGCCACATTTCTTATTTCCATACAGTAGTATTGCTATATTAATTAAAACAGGTAAAGATTTGACAGTTATTTGCGACGTTGCCAACTTTACGGATAAACCCTCTTAACGAGGATTTTAACGTAGACAGATTATGCCAGGTTACAAGTCGGCTTTTACATGCTACTACACAATTAATAAAAAAATTCTTACACTTTCTAGATCTACGATTAATCCCAATGTTTACGAGCTTATACAGCACCCTGGCTGCTTCCGAAACAGGAGCAGCAAGGACACTGTTACATACCCCAGTCTCGCACATATTATTAAATAAAATTAACAAATCTCGTCTTTCCGGCTCGTTCCAGACACACGCCATGATGATATGATAAACATCTACAATTAAGTTGCGGTCCACACAATTTGGTGACTCAACTTTACCCATTAGGAATGCAAATTTATTTAATGGTATGTGTCCGGAGCGAAGTCGAAGGGCTGTTATGATTGTCTGCCTTCCCATATTGGCACTGTCTATCCGGCCGTTTTACGTGGATGTGACGCATATTTTCCCCCAAATTGTTTATTTTTGTGTTTTGTTCTTTCTTTGCGTCATGTTTACCGCAAATAAACGTATTTTCTTTCTTTCTTTCTTTCTTCTTTCTATCCACGTACTTTTAAAACCGCTCGGTTGTATAGTGGCATACCACATACCTTTACTGCGACTCATTTTTGATTAATGTAGCAAAAAAAACGTGGCAATTTTTTTTTTTTATTATCTGACTAAAGTTTCTTTTTCCCCTCCTTAACTACAAAATAAAAATAAAAATATATCCTCATACACACCTTAATAGCCCCACGAGCACAAAAGCACAATAGAGCATGCAAAATTGATTCACATCCTTTACAAACTGTATCCCTCTACATTTTCCTCTAACGTCGCAAAACAAATAAGCGACCACTTTCCATGCACGCCATTGTACTAGCTTGTTAAGGTACAGTTGTGAAGTGACAATTTGCGAGAAGTGGCGAATGGGAGGCCGTTTGGGACAAAGAGAGGTAGTGACTATTCCTTAAGTAATATTGCTTTTTATTTTAGGAGTAAAAGCGGCTTAATTATGTTGTGTTTAGCTGTTTGGCAGACGTTATTGTTTCGTTTGATGTTAGTTTATGAAATAAACTTTGTCGTGATGTTTCTGGTTCGGGCAATTCAATGTTTGCGATAGAAGATTAAGGAATAAACTTCCTACAATTCTGACAAACCAGTTCGGAAGAGTACTTTGTACTGCTCTTAGTATTTCTAGCAGGTTCACTGTCCACAGACCACATAAGGTCTGTAGAGAGACTTCCATACCAGTCCACAGTCCGTATGTGGTCTGTTCGCCAGTACAATTTCTAAGCCATCTGACACTGTGGACGTGAGAAGAAAGTCTCTTATTTAATGCGGACTTGGCAGGACACATCATAAGGATTATAAAAAGTGATGGGATGCAGGGAAATACTCGATATTTATTTTTTATATAGGATATGAAATAAAAGTGGACTTATGGATCATTCCCACTCTGGAGCCTGGACGGTGAACCTGCTAGACTTTAAGACTTTTAGAATAGCTGATTTCTACATTTAAACCTCAAACTCTTTTATTATTAATAAAAGAGTTTATTAATATTAGGCTTAAAATCAACCCGACAGACATCAAAAGTCATAATAATATTAATACGGGCTACTAAATCGCTCGCTACCACCTCAATTATTTTACTTACTGTAGGTATTCTAGCAAAATAATTTCAACTCTTCTGGAGTCTTTGTTTGCCGATTAGCAAGCATTTGTTTTGTTACCTACCGCATCATCAAGTTTAGTGTTGCTCAAATTGTTCTAGTTCAGCGTGTTTAATGGCACTATCGACTCAGTCTCCAACTCTCCGTGAGCTTTTGCCCTAGGAGTCAGCGTGTTCAATTCCCGCTGGAAACAAAACAACATTTCTCGGTAGATAGTAAGTTATTTCAGATGTGGGTATTTATTGTGTCCATAAAGTTGAACCACCTTCAATACAGACACAAATTATCCTTGTGTAAGTACCTACAGCTTAAATCCAGTACCGTACTTAAAACCTGTTCAACTTCAAAATATTCCTTCCCACAGAATTCCGCACCATTAAAATGTAGCAAATATGTTTAACTTTGCTTTTAAAAGTTTTGCTTGACTCAAATATAGGTTAGTGGTTAAGTAGTTAAGGTTGATCGTATTCGAGTTTATGATAAAACAGGCTGTACGAGTGACGGTACTACAGTACGTCTGGTTTATTTATTATTTCTTTATTTAAACTTTTCACACTCAAAAAAGTACAAAGGCGGACTTAATGCCTTAGGCATTCTCTACCAGTCAACCAAGGGTGGTGAAGAGATTAGATGGCAGGTGATCTATTTGAGAGGAACAATGAAAAAAAAAATTAAAAATATATTCTAATGACTTATAACTAAAATAGATACAACAATACATAAATAGGTTACAAACTACATACCCATACATACATACATATTTACTATAATATATACCTACATATATACGAAATCAAGGGAGAGAGGTGTTGAGATGACTCTACTCTATTTTTATTTTGAAAATAACTCCACAGTTTCCGCTTAAATGCTTTAATGCGCTTTTTTGCTTTAATGTTCATCTAACAGTAAGGTCAGCTACC
The DNA here is from genome assembly GCA_914767755.1 of Agrochola circellaris. NCBI lineage: Eukaryota > Metazoa > Arthropoda > Insecta > Lepidoptera > Noctuidae > Agrochola > Agrochola circellaris. The sequence goes on from OU611862.1 coordinate 12,825,038, forward strand.
AACCTTGAAGACTGGCTAATCGTCTTACCACACCATGAGCTGCTGCACCATGCTTAAAGTGGTTCAGGAAAAGAACATGGGTGTAATAATATGCACATGAGGCAAATAGATTCAAATTCATTTATTAATTTTGTGTACATAGGGTAGAATTATACAGATGTTATATTATGTATATAACTGTTCTTATACTATGTCCCGCCAGATGGCATACAAAATAACTTAGGTGTATCAAAATAAAAATATAAAATAAAGTCAATAGGTAAGTAGACGTCACAATTTCATGCCAAACACTAAGTTAACAATTGAATAATAATATATCAATCAATTGAGACGGCACATAAACAAATGGTATTTAGTCACAATTTTGTATATAATAATAGATGAAATAAAAAATGTCAATATACAATATAGATTACTACGGCGTCATGTCAAAAATGAAGAAAAGAAATGTAATTTTCGATAGAAAGGTTGTCTATTCTCCATAGAGTAGACATAGACTATTTACCAATTTTATTTATTTTTTTATTTTGATTTTAATTGTTGATTTATTTGTATTATTATTCTTTGTATTTTAATTGTTATGAAATCTTATGGTCTTTCGACCTAATTTGTACACCAGCCATGGTCAAACATGTTGAGGCAAAGATATATCTTAACACCTATAATGAGCATACAATGTAAATTATCTACACGTGTTTTTGCAAATAAATAAAGGAGATGGACAAAAATGTTTAGGACCTGTACCCCAGAATGTACAGAGATGAAATATATGTCGTTTAATAGGGCATATCTTCAATAATTAAGAATTGTAAGTTACATATAGCTATGCAGTCGTGGAATAAAGTTATAAAGATTTGAAACTCTTGATTTTTTTCAATCAGTTTTCATCATGATTTTACAATGTAAGTATTATTTATTAGTAATTAGTAAATATCATATCATAACTTGGAAAACAGGCACAGCAGTTACTGAACTTTTTTGTAGCTTAAGTATGTAAGTATATTAGACACAATAAAACCACTTAAATACATTATTATATATATTTAATCATTAAATGTTGCAAGTACATTATCCAGAAATGCAGCTGGTGGAACAATACTTCCTTGGTATCTCGCCCATCCCAAGTACCAAAGTATTGTCATTGTATGGGCACAACATCCAACAGTCCGGTTTCCAACTACACAATTACACCAATATCCTAAGATTGCATTTCTAGGTTGGTCTTGATTCGAGGGGTGCTCATCATAAACTATATAAGTATAATACTCACGTCTAGAAGTATGTCTAGATTTAATACGACCTCTTAAAAGGACAGGATGATTAAACAGTATGAACAACGAGTACTTCGAGTGCATAAAATGTCAGTTTTGACGTTTGACGGATTTATTGAGTGTTATTAGTAATAATTAAGTCAAGTAAAACCTTTATGTAAATAAATTAAAATATGCTATTGTCTGTGTACTTTCGCTTTTGATCTATAAAATCATTAAGAGAAGGTTTGTTTGATGGATTACTTATTGTCAAAAATATATTTAAATAAATATTTTGTTATTAATATTTTAATTGCTGTATGCGTTTAGTTATATTTTCCTCTAAGCATTGATATTATTAAATGGCAACATTGAAGATACTTTTTAAAGTGAAATTGAACGGATAAAATCGCTTAAAATTCTTTTATTTTAGTACTTTATTCAGAGACTGCTATGAAATATTATTAGATATTATAAATTCTTTGTTTATTTTAATTTAATTAATTGTAATACTTTTAATTATGTACAGCTTGGGGCAAAGTTTGTCCATCTCCTTTGAATTTGAATTTGAATAGAAGTGTGCATGGTACGCATGCTGCGCTGCCTTTGTTATAGTAGATGTCCATAGACGGGGCTTATTGGTGACTCGCACGAATTTACTCGCCCGAAACGGACCACTCGACACTTATAATTAATATTATTTTTTCTTGTGGCGATTCGCACGAAGTTAATTTATTTGGACTCGTCAAGCGTCCAACGCAGTGCACTGCGCTCGACGCTTGACGTGTCCACACGTCGAGTCCGAGTTCGCAACAAGTCAATTGCCTTCGTTGGGATGCCTCGTTGAGAGGTGAAACACGTGTCGATTTCTTACAGGGTTCTTTATGACTCTTTAAGGACAGTCACGCGGATTAGGTTACTAAATATACGTCGTCTATTGTATTTTATAATGGATTTCCGCAAAGTCACGCCTGAATCAATTAACTATCGTAAAATTATTGTCAGATTTTTAAAGTTCTAGCAGATCTCAGCGTGTGCCATTAGGAACTCGTGTTCCTATTCATATTATGACAATTGGGTCTAACAGTAAATCGTGGTTACCTATCTACGCTTCACAAAACAACAGCAAAAAATTGATATATCTACCCAAGTTTATTAATTTAGCTACAGCGCCATCAAGGGCATTACACACATACGTTGCCAAATTTTTATTACATACTATAACAACATAATTGACACAATAAAAGCTGCTGGTCCTATCGAAGCGACCCTTCCTTTATAAATTTACGATATTAAATTTTACCTCAAACGGTGTCTGACTATCACACCGTAGTATAAAATTATCAGTTGTGTTATGCTCAATCGAAGTTTCGTAAGATGTTTAAAGTACCACCTCATTTTTATAGGTACTTCCATGCCCTCACTCTTGTTGCAAAATACACTAGCAATCGTAAAAAGATTTTCAAATAAAATAATGTGTACTGCGAGACAAAATTGGCAAAATTAAAAAAAAATTTAGAACACCTTTTATTCCATTTTTTAAATAAAATGATTCTTAATATAATCGATTTTATAAATAAAATACTGCTTAAACCAGAGATAAACTCTAGCATATTTATGCAGTACCAAGCATAGCTTCAAAGGCAAAAGGGGGGGTATAACCAAAAACTATCTTAATATCAAAAAATCTATAATCAACAGATTTTTAACTAAGAAATTTAGCAATTATAAACAGTACGGTGTAACAGTCAGACCCATTCAAAGCAATTTGTTTATCTCGACCTGTTTACATTTCTCCAGAGCCTGTGACAAGGGACTTTAAATATTATCGACGCGACAAGTCGTTTATCTACAATAAATGAATGATGGAATTTGGGACTCCGTAAGATTGTTATTGTTTGAAGATAAAACCATTGAATATAATAAAGTAAGATTTGTGTCTAACGGAGTGCATTGGCGTGGACGAAAGTGAATTTAAGAAAAGGAGTTGACGATGTCTATAAATCCTTTTGACATAGTGATTATTTTTTTTTTTTTTTTTATTATTGTTAATGTTAATTTTCTTGTTGGTGTTAATAATGTAAGAAGACAAAAAAAATATATTTAATTGTATACTGTACATATGTAATTGACATAGTGATTATTTTATTATTTTTTATTTTATATTATTGTTAATGTTAATATTTTTTGTGTTATTAATGTAGGAAGACAAAAATTTGATATAATAATTTATTTTTTTAAAGCTTTGACTATGTCTATTTAAAAATTTGCACGACTAGAAAGTCGAATATAGTGAAACCATATAAAAATTTACTATATACAATGTACCTATATTCTGGCAAATAAAGAATTCATTCAAAAGAATTCATTCATTCATTCATTCATTCATTCATATGACAGTACCCGAGCGTTAATCTGGGACATCGTTCGGTTTTTAGTGTCGTCTTGAGGAAGGTTATAAGTCACGGGCAGAAGCTCGTTTCCCATACATGTACACATGAGATATTTCAACTTCATCTAGAAAGTAAAAACATGATAACACAAATCTCAACCTTAATTTAAAATATAAAATGATATCAAAAAAGTCAGCCATGACAGAGTCTCCGAAAAAGCCAATATTGTTGGATCGGAACTCCAAAAATGTCGGCTAAAAATCACTTTTAATTACGAACCGCAACTGTCAAACGTCAGGCGCGCGCCGAACCCGCGGAAGTTGGCGGGAAATTTCAATATTCACTGTTATGTCAACGTTAAGAGTTTCACTGGATGAGGTTGTTAATATACTTTTGAATTCAATTATGGAACATGTCATTTCGTGTTACTCTGTTTTTGTTGGTACTGCCAGCTTTATTCCTTTATTGTGGATATTATTATATTAATGGCGGTTGATATAAATTTTATTTAAAAAAAAACGAACGAAATGACTAGAGACTAGTCTTTAATCAATTTAAAACAAATACAATTTTAAATACAGTTTTAACATAAAAATATACTTCCTGATTTAAAGAACGACTTTACACAATATTATAATACGATGTTATCACGACGGCTGCTAGAGACGGAGTAAAGGGGCGGGCACTGGCCGCACCTCGCTTTTATAGGCACCACCGCACGGTAGTTTTAAAATAACGTTTTTAAGCTAATAATATTGTTAATAGAATGTGTATGTCCAGTATTTAGGCAATCCCAATTTTCCATGTTTTCATGAAATAAACTCACTTTCCCTGATAAACCCTCATTAAGTAACTTCCCAAACATAAACCCTTAAACTTCAGTAATAAATGCAAAAGCAACAATAAAAAGCACATAAAAATCTTTACGATCATTCTCACCCTTTCTAGTAACTCCAAATCCTTGGCGCACTTCAAAAGTGACTTCTACTGAAAAGCCTTTAAAGTCTCGTGACATTAATTTTATGAATTAAACATTTTTCTAATTTATTTTCATCTTTTTCGTTGAAAACCGTCGGCAGTTGGCTTACAAAGAGGCCTTTACAAGTTTTGGGCGCGATTTCTTAAGAAATTTTCCTTCAATTTCGAAGAAGTTTACCCATTTGCGGTTCATAAAATTAAGGACTAAAAGGTTGGATTGAAAACTTGGAATCTATTCAAGTGTAATTGATGGTCTATCTGATTTTTATATTCAATAATGTTTGCGGAAATTGTAATTATATCCACAACCAAATCGCACTTTGATAAGATAGGTCGACGACATAAATATTATGCTTGTCGAAAAAACCAGTAGGTACCTCTAGTGCAAGTTTCTCGTTTTAACAGACTGTTTTCAATACGTAAATAATTAAATATTAAGTAGGTATTTAATTATTTAACTGTTTATGTATAAAATATTTGTAAGGAATATATTAAACGTCACTGTTACAATATTATTTTATAAAAAAAAGTAAACAAAAAAGACAGAAAGAAAATCATTAAGGAAACAGCAAAAAAAACATTATTGTTAATTAAAAATACCAGCAGTCATCTCTTAGGTCCTGCTTCCAAAAAATGTTAGGCAATTACGGGTGACCACTGAAAATCAGCGCTGTGCTGTGGGTCTCCATAGCACAGCATCATGCTGCGTGGAAGCCTTCTTGTCACAGTCATGACGTGTCAGCAGCTGCCAACTATTTCTGTTTTGTGCTCGTTATTGTATTGTTATCGTTAAATTGTTGTTATCTACTCGAGTTTATTATCTTTTTTTTTAATGCACGTGTTTCTGTGTCAAATAAAATTATTTTACTTCTTTCCTTCTTTCTTTATAATTATCCGAATCTGGACGTGTATAAAAATAACGAATATCCCGTACAAGGACGAAATCACAATTATTTTCTCGATAGCAGCAATTTTTACTGAGATCTTGTTTTAATGATATCGGTATAATTACTGTTTTCTGTCATGTCCTATTGGCAAAAGGCAGTAATTAAGATAATTTGTTTTACTACGGTTTTTTATTACGCAGTTGAGATGGTTATTTTTTGCGGGATGGTTTGATTTTGAAGTTAATTTAGAAACATTTTTTTTAAATTAGAAATTCTTTCATCACACATTGAGCCCGCGTGGTGAATTACGACCTACTCTCTCTCGCAGAATGGAGGCCTGTGTCCCAGCAGTAGGAACGTTATAGGCCGATGATGCTAAATACTATGCTATGCCACATTTACGGCCTCCAGACTGTCGTACTATAAAATTTCAACAACGAATGAATTTTGAAGCTTTTTGTTGCCTTCTCTAATGTAATATTTATAGTCAACTATCGTTAGTAAGCTCTTGTTTTTCTTTCTTAAGCGCACAAAGTTTATGATGGGAATAGATGAAACCGTTGTGAAACCAACAGCCGGTCGCCAAAGCGGTAGACGGGCCAACTGCTCAGGATGTGTTACGCGTTCATTTCACACATGTACCATCAAAGAAATTCATATCTAACCAGTTTCAAAACAAAATCCCTTGAACAAGATGACCACATCTGTTCAATTCAAAATTCAAATTCAAAATATTTTTATTTCACATAAACCTACAAGGGCACTTATGAAACGTCAGAAGCTAGGTGCACGGTTCCAATTGGTCGTTTCCTATGGAGAAGAGCCGGCAAGAAACTCCACGGTTACTCTTTTAAAAGTAAATGGTTTTTACAATGTTTCCAAGTTACAGTGTTAAAAGGTATGAGAGGACAGTGTAGGCCCATCAACAAGTACCAGGTACTTAGCAAAATATTAAATGGTCCACCGATCTACAGTCTGTTATGTCTACAACGTTCTCTTATTCACAACTGAGAGCTGCAAGCAAGAATAGTCCTTACGGTGGTTAGATATGAACTTCTTCGATGGTACCTACAGTCACGAGCTTTAATACCTTACCTTTACGCAAGATTCAAACAGCGATTCTCCTAGAGGATTGATATAAATTTTATGGTGATAAAAACATGGTACCTATATTCAAAACCATTTATAACGAAGTAGCTCTTTTCTTCAAGTTGCAATCGTTATTTCACGAGAAATTCGCTGTTGAATATTGCAAACGTGTCAGTGTTATGCTCGTGACTGTACTAGTAGAGGCTATTTTAATGATGATCACATCTAAGTGGTCTTTGGCGAACAGTAATAAAGATACATTTATCACCACTTTTACTCACTTAAATACAATTATTTATATGAAAAAGAGGTGTTTCAGTAAAACAAATACAAGATAATATTATTAATACAACAGCTAAGTAATTGCAACTCGACGCTCGCGTATAATATTCCGCACGAGAATAAGAGACCAACTGGCGATATAACACGTGTATGAAGATTGGTAACAACGCCATCTAGTGAGTGTTACAGGTGTCGCTGTGTGTCATACATTTATCACTCACACCGATGTCGGTAGGGTGGCTAGAATTTTTGTAGGATAATATTTGGATTAAGATTAAAAGATAAATTACCGCAGGCTTTCTGATTCGAATCAGTCTTCTTTCTTCTTTTCGTATGGTTAGTGACAAACTCATTCGAATCAGTTGACAGTTATTTGTAAAACATTTGATTTGATATGGAATTTGGAGGTAACGAGGGTAAGCTGCTGTAGCCAAATTCATAATAAAATAAAATAAATTTTCTAAGCCCTAAACTTTATTCGCCATCAGAGTGACATAGTAAAACTACAGAATACTTACATTTATACCACCGAAACACCAAAACCAGCTTGCTAATATTTTATGAACTCAATAAAATGTTTTGTATCAACTAAAAACTATCGGCATGAATCTTTTACACCGAAACCCAGATTTTTTTATTGTATTTTGATTCACCAACAAACGATTGAATGAAGAATTTTTATTGAAGGAAATTTTACAAATAACCGACACTATCCGAAAACATATGCACTCTACAGCGACGCACAAAAAGCACTTTGTCAGATTGCAAGTTTGACATCTTCGATATGCCACTGAGAGCATCCTGGAGTTCAGAATGTGTCCTGTACACGGCGAATTGCACCGTTATGTGATAGCAAGTATCAAGAGAATAGACATAGCGCTTATTTCTAGGAATCTAGGGGTGTATTTGATTAACCATACCTTTTGTGACGTTTAAACGTCTCTTAACTTTAAGCAATGCTTCGGTTATAAATAAACCCGCTAGTGTTTTAAAACTACTGTATATCTTGCAAATGAAACTAGATGTTAGAGGTTTTGAACGATCTCTACATATTTTGAAAAAAAAATAGTGTGATAAAAACTTTTTACAAAAGACTTCGAAAAAAAAAATACAATGCGAAAAATAACTTTATTTTCAGAAGTCTTTGGTTTTGAATTTTCGTTTTTTGCCACCGACTTCCGAAATTAAACTTTTTTTCACTTTGTAGTGTTTTTTTTTTTGGAAGTCGGTTGTTTTTTTGTGTATAAAAAGTTTTTATTTTTCACTTTTTAGTTGTGGTGCCTACCCCACACAAAGTGACAGGAAGTTATCATCATAACATCCACATAATTATACTAAGTGGGAAAAATACATATTATGGAAGCTTACTCAAAAACTATCCAAGCAAAGTTAATAAAATTTATATGGAACCAATTTGGGAGCATACCCTTTAATACAAAAAAATAAATTTCAAAATCGGTCCACAATTGATGGACTAATCGGATATAAAAATAAAAAAAATAACTTACGCGTGGAACATAATAACCTCCTCCTTTTTGGAAGTTGGTTAAAAATAGCTTAGTAGTTTAAGTATCGATTTCGTATGTTTAAGTTAGTGTTGTTCAAGCACCAGATTTGTTGTTTAATAACTAACTGGTATTATTAACTACGACAATTTTTTTTTCTGCTACTTCTTGGCTAAGTAATGGCAGCTGCTACTTCACGGCACGGGTCAATCCATCAGGTTAAGCACCATCTTTACAAACCGAGACTCCCCCGTGCCTCGGAAAGCACGTCGAGCCGTTGGTCCCGGCTGTCATTCGTGGATCTTTGACAGTCGTCAGAAGCCTAAAAGTCTGACAACCAGTCTTACCAAGGGGTATCGTATTACCCAGTAACTAGGTTGTGGAGGTCAGATAGGCAGTCGTTCCATGTAAAATACTGGTATTCGGCTGCATCTGGTTAGACTGAAAGCCGACCCCAACATAGTTGGGAAAAGGCTAGGCAGATTGGTTGATTTTTAACGGCATTAAATTACTTTCTTTGTTTCGTTTTAAGAAACCACTGAATTACCGTAGAAAAACATTGTAAAGAGCTGGACTTCCGCAAACGTGGTTACAAATATTAATTTGTCTGCCGTAGGTATAGTCGACCTCGCAATTGCTTTACACTTTTGACAGCATTTCCCAGTAAATTGAATCTTCACAAAGTTTGAAACGATCTAACTATCGCATAGACAAATAGACGTTGTCGTTTTATGACGTGCATGTGTTAACCAAGCTCAGAGTGATAAAGCAATTACAGAGGTCGACTGTACAACATGACAGTTACAAGCAAAAAATATCAAATTACCACCTAACAGCGTATGTATTCCGCCTTATTGAATTTAGCCTGACGTCTTGTACCCACTCAGTATAATGTACGGAGTATACAAAATGTAATTTCACCTCATTTGCCTTAAGGCTCGTACAAACTGGCGCGACTTGTAGCGCGACACGATACCGGTAATTGTTTTACCGTGAAGTTTTCTTTGAAATTGTTTTATTAGCGTCGCGTCGTGTCTGATTGCGCCTGTTTAGGTCGGAGCATTTAAGTTGTGAGTGACCTACACTGAGGCTAACTTTACCGCATTTTAGCCGCACTTTCTTGTGATGGGGTAAGAATGTCAATTAGTATTAATTATAATTAGTATGGGTACTGTGTAAAGTAGGGTAGATAGAGGTGTATGCAAGACGTGCAAAGTTATATTGAACTTATCACGTTTGATGAATCAATTATATCACTACATACCACTTTTAATTCTTTATTTATCAAAAGAACTAACACACAATTTACAAACTGTCTTTTTCTGATGGTAAAATGTTAAATCTGCCATCTTTTTTCAGGCAGCACCCTTATTTCTTTAAAAACACTTGAAACTTCGCCTTTTATCGAGGCTTATTCCCACTGGTAATAAAAGAAAAAAACAACATTAACATGCAAATTTTAGGAGTATGAGGAACAGGGTGTAAAGTTCACTCATCCACCATAGAAAAGGGAGGATCCTCCGACCAGACGGGCGGCGTGTCTGGCGGGCAATTGCCCCAGAGGTTGAAGTCGGGAGCTTGTATACCTATATGTCCATCGCGCGATAAACTCTAATTGCGCGATGCAGGATTTGTGTGACGTCAGGATGTTGTGTGACGTCAGGTCTACTAAACTACTTTCCCCAACTGCGAAAGCATCACAATGCAAATGCGAGAAATATAAACAGAAAAAAACAATCTGCTAATTATTTCCATCGCAAAGAAACTCGCACTCCTAACCCCACTTAAAATTAATAACACCAGTTCCCAAGTTCTCCCAACACAATATGGTCACACTACAACCACGCAGGGAGAGCACTTCGTTTGATTGTAACTCTGACCTTACATCTTGAAGCTGGAACTTCAATTTTTTTTAATACACAATTTATTACCTTTGGGATTTTTGCTGACTGGCTGGATAATATTTTTAGCTTGCTTTCTAGGCTATATGTTTGTAGTCTTGCACTCTACTTGGTAATTTGGGCAATGTAATATTTATGTCCCTTGCATCGTGCATTTTTTTAACCAATTTTTTAATTAATTTATTCAAAAACTGTATTAACAATAACATATTATATAAAGTTTGCCAAACTGCATAACCGCAAATAATAATACATATTGGGAGTATACATATGTTTTCTTAATAAATTGACAAGCTTTTGCCCGCGTGGAGTTCGGAAGTTATCCTACAATAACCTATAACAATCCTATAAAAACATCCTCTATTCTGACCCAGGTCATACTCCACCTGTTGGGGTTTTCTTGTCGTTGACGGATACCCCGGTTGTAGTTGTAGGAAGTTAGTTAAATTACACCAAACCACTACTAAATTTAATAGTGCATTTATGGAAACAGTTACAAGTTATGTTTGTTTGTTTATCTGAGCCGCACATCACCGCGTGACGGAGTTTTAGTTACGACTGATGAGTGATTATTAGTGTTTAGTACGCGTAAACGTACTTTTGCTGTATGAGCATTATTGGCTCGTACATCACCTGTGTGCCAAGTCTCATCAAAATCCATTCCGCCGTTAAGGCGTGACAAGGAAACAGACACACATAGTTCTCATTTATAATATTATATTAATAATAAAGTAAGGATTATCTGCAATGGATAATGTCAATGTATTCATTGCTGGCCCAACAACTTCTCTATAACACTCATGTTACGCTACATGCAACCCACATTTGTTTCTTTCACATTCCGCCTGCTTTTGTGGTGGCATCTACATCCCACTGGCGAACTACGCATCAAAGACCTGACGTCACACAACATCCTGACGTCACTCAAATCCCGCATCGCGCAATTAGAGTTTACCGCGCGGTGAACATATATACAAGCTCCCGACTTCAACCTCTGGGCAGTTGCCCGCCAGACATGACACCCGTCTGGTCAGAGGATCCTCCCTTTTCTATGGTGGATGAGTGAACTTTACACCCTGTTCTTCATGCCCCTAAACTTCAACCTTTGTCAAAACTATTGGTTACCGTGATTATTGTAAGCAGAACCAATCCTTCTCGGAACAAAATAGTTACAAACACAAAACACTTTAATAACTTTGTATCAGTATGTACTTTTTCAATGAGATCTGTCTGTGGGAAAATGTACAACAAATGTCTCTTAAGGTGGACCTAAAACACAAGATAATGTTATAATGGTAGCTTCTAATAAAGCTATTAAAATTGATAATTACAGTCGCAAAACCGTCTGATAATGATGATGTTGAAATACCACGACATAATAACATCAAAGTAACGGTTTCGAAAATATAATCATTTTTTCTTTCTAACAGTTCAGGCGAGTGAGAAAACGCGAAGCAGTTTCAAACAGTAAAAAACTATTTTATCCCACTTTGAGTGGCAACATAAAAGCTAAGAAAATCCGTGGATTTCACAGCGCTTCCAGCGGTTTTCTCTCAACCCAAGATCCGAGATTACGACAGCTGTTTCTGGGTTCTGAGTACTCACTGAAATATTCAAGACGCTAAGTAGTCCCTGAAATTTTAAACCGCCGCCCCATTTTTTCTTGGGTAATATTAGGTAAGCCCATAATTTTTACCTAAAGAAAAGGTGTTGCTTAGCTTAGAATCTTGCGTTTTTGTAAATTTTTCGCCGCGTTAATAATCTGTGAAAAGGTTTTGAAATATAGTGATGGAATTATTACGGATGGTTTCGTGTGCTTCGTAATAGAAAATTCCACCTTTGCACCTGTGGGTTTCTGAAAAGTATATTAAAGTGATTGTGACATGAATATGAGTATTATATCAAGAACATACCCCATGTTATTGACATAATACATGTTCAGACGTGACTACCCAGCTGTGTCTTTCTGTTTGCCAACAGGAACATAGGAACCAATCTGTCTGCCAAGAATGGTGATTATCATTATCGACTATAATACAGTGGTTAATAATAAATCTCTCGTCAGTTTGAAAGAAAGAAAGAAAGAAAAATATTTTATTTGGGACACGCACAGGAAATACAAACAGTAAGTAATAACAAAAATAAAAAATTAAAAACAAAAAAAGTAGAATTTAAAAACTGGCTCCTATCTCAGCATAATGCGGCGATTCTGATAGGGCCCACTGTGATGCCACGGACACACCTACGGACTAAGATAAATCCCACTATGGGATACACAAAAAAAAAAACAAAAAAAAATTGTGGTTGAACAAAGATGGTGAAATATTAAACCGTGGCCAAAAATGTCAGCGTGTATAAATTCCTTATCAATCTCTTTTGTAATTGGCAGTTTTGAAAAATGAACTCTGTGAAACAGGATAACATTGACCAGCTATGAAATCATATAGGTAATTTGCTATCCTAATATTACCTTTTCTATCTTAACCTAAACTTAAACACGCATGACATACCTAGGTATAGAACAGGTATAAGCAGACTGTGTATGTTTATAGGCTCTTTTTGTTATTTCTAGGACACTGTATCCAGACGATTTCAGAAATAACAAAGCGTAACTGAAGGCAACATAATCAGAAAATTCTTGGAAAAACTCATGCAAAAAAGTGTTTTCCGAGACCCGTTCTTTATCAGTTATCTCTGAAGATATGTTATTTACCAATAAATAACGTTTATTGGACGTTACCCAAATGTGAAAACACGTCTGCAGGGAAATTAAGATGTTATCTCGTAATCTTTCGAACTAGTCGCATCATTATGTATATATTTTTTGTGGGAGAAATAAAACGATCGAAAAATTACTAAGCTGAAAAAAAATACACTCGAAAAAAAAATGCGGTTTATTATTTGTGTTAAACAGGAGGCGCCTTTGGAAAATAATTTAGTTTCTAGAATACCTACATATATCTGCTGCCGAATGAGATAAAATCGTGTTTAATCACAAGAAACACATAACACACAATCAGTATAAAGTTGCTTCCACGATAGTTTTAAGTACGACCGTGGTAATACTTCAAGCTTAAGCTGGCCTAGCATGCTTAGTCATAATTTCAGCCGTAAGATGTCCACTGCTGGACGCGGGCCTCCCCCAAGCACCGCCACTTCAACCGGTTCTGTATTTCCCGCATACAGCGAATTCCTGCAGCCTTCACAAGGTCATCGGTCCACCTTGTGGGAGGCTATTCAATGCTGCGTCTTCCGCAACGCGGTTGCCACTCCAGAAACTTTCAGCCTCATCGTCCATCTGTTCTGCAAACAATGTGTCCTGTCCATTGCCACTTTAGCTTGGGAATACTTCGGGCTATGTCCGTTACATTGGTTCTCCTGCGGATCTCTTCATTTCTGAATCGATCACGTAGGGAAACTCCAAACAAAGCCCGCTCCATTGCCCTTTGGGTGACTTTAAGCCTTCTAATAAGGCCCATTGCGACCATGTTTCAGTGCCATAGGTCATCACTGGCAAAGCACTGGTAGAGACTTTCGTCTTGAGGCACTGCGGTATGTGGGACGAGAACATATGGCGTAGGTTTCCGAACGCTGCCCAGCCGAGTCGACGTGCGTAATACGAAGGGGCCAGCTTATACTGGTTTTGCTACCACTGACGTGCGGCCGACTCACCCTGAGCAACTAGCTAATTTACGACGGCATACCAGCCTATTTTTACTTAGTTCGTAATTTCGTATCTACGACATGTGCTTTTTAACCGACTTCCAAAAAGGAGGAGGTTGTTGTTCAATAATACGTATTTTTCCTATTTAGTGGATAATATGTGGATGATATGATGATAACTTCCTGTCACTGTTATTTACATAGCAGGTAGTGGTATTCGAATTTGTGTGGGGTAGGTACCACAACTAAAAAGTGAAAAATAAAAACTTTTTCAAAAATAAAACAACCAACTTCCAAAAAACACTACAAAGTCGGAGGCAAAAAACGAAAATTCAAAACCAAAGACACCGACTTCCGAAATTAAAGTTATTTTTCACTTTTGGCAGTCAGTTGTTTTTTTTTTGAAAAAGCTTTCTTATTTAATGATAGTTCGTGCCGATAGAAGTGAAGAAACTTACTCCAATGAAGAAGCTTAGACAAATAGACACATGCCAGTCCCGATTGATGGAATATATCACTACACTAGTCACTACATTATTATAGCACATCACAAGAAGTTCAACACCCAGACTGTTCCAAGTTGAACATCATAATTATTATTTTCAAGATGGCGGCCATCTTACTAAAAAGCATTTCAAAATGAATTAACAGCAACCCTTCCTCTTTCCCTTGTTTGATAGCACAGCGGCCAGATAGATCCCTGCCTACCCATCAAAAGGAAACGGGATTATTTCTCATTGAATTAAATTAAAGCCAACCTTACACTCCTGATGGTATATTTGAAAGTTTATATTCAAGGTAAGGTTGTTCTTTGTAGGGCTGTCAAAACATTGTCTTTTGTTATTTGAATTTTCTTGTAAGAAAACTTGGATATGTAAAGACGGTTTTTCTCGGCTCCAGCTGAGACGAATTGTGATGTTAGTCAGTAGACGCCTATTATGTAATTATTACGTTTAGTCAGAATCACAATAAGCAACCAGTGTGAACACGATCCTCGAAATAAAAACTCCACAAACAGTCAAAAAACTCCACACACGATGTGTGATAACTAGTCCCACATTAATTAAATAAATAATTAATTAATTAGTCATGAGCAATGGTCAGACACTCTCTAACAATGACATCACAAAAGTAGTCATAGAGATTTGACTGGAAAAGTGATAGTTTGCTGAAAATATCACTGTAATTTGAACAGCAGTGTTAAATGTTCTGTAAGTATAGTCAAAAAAGCATCGCAAACTTGCGTGTCGCAAGTGCCCAGAGGCGTCATACACTTTTCAGACAATGCCGTCGGCCCTTTCGTCACCAAAAAATACGTTCCCAACAATTCGAAACGACAAAATTGACATCACACGTTTCACCATCAGTAATAGTGAACGTTATTGCCCTGAACGCCCCTATAATTGTCTGTTTCCCTGTTGAAAAATACGGGCCACTTTCCTCACAAAAACAAAATACAAAATGTTCACCAACCCTGCACACGCTACCGTATATTTGGGTAACAAACAACAGAGCTGTCTTCTCATATTTAGCCAGCAATATTTCTCCTACCCTTTGTGTACGGAACGAAATCTCGAAACAAAATCCCCGTCAGATGTAGTGAAACGTCTTCTTATAAATTACACGGTAATTTAATCTTTGTTCCGCACGAAATAAAGATCATTTTTGTTTGGGACTGTTTGGAAAATAAATTATAAAGGAAATAAGACTTTATATAGAGGAGTTAAGTGTGGTTTTTGTTTTAGTAGGCATTGCATGTAATGTGTTTACGGTGAATTGCACTGGCTGCTTGAAAGTTATAGCAAATCTGTCTAGAATTTGTCAGTGTTAATGCTCTTTGCTTTATTTCCATTGAGATATGACAAGTTTTATAAAAGAAAATCCTGGCATAAAAGTAAAACGAAATACCTATGTTTTGATTTCATAACCTCATTTGGACGTAGTTAAGCAGAAAGGATCCAACCCACACTATGCGCGAAAATGAGTTATGTATACCAAAACACTCTTTGTAGTCAAAACTTTAATCTCACAAAAACAATCCCAATGCATCATGTCATTATGACCATACGTTACCAACCCTTATGTATGGCAGGTCATACAATCACATAACACGATCTGATCTTATAATAATAATAATAATAACCCCACCGCCGTATCTCTACGTTGACGTCGTGGTGGGGCTTGCACGCTCCAAACTCTGGGTCTGTGCCGGCAGAGTTTACTTTGCCGGAACAGGTCTAGGATGAGGAGCCAGACCAAGAGAGATACAGAAACCCGCAGGGCAGCATGTGGCGAGCTGTTGGGCAGTAGCGACCCCACGGACCCTATCTCCCGGGAGAAATCTTGTTCCTCATCTCTGGCTTGCCTTTATTGGCCGGCTGGAGTGAACACTGACGAGGAACAGAGCTCCCACCTCATTCTTGCCTTAATTGGCCGGCTTGAGTGGAGATTCGCAAGAGCAAACGTGCTCGGAGGAAGGAAGTATTCCAGTAAGTGCTCGTAGGGATCTTGACCATCTTCCGGGCTCTGGGATTGTTCTGAAAGCCGTGGAATACCTCTCCACTCCTCAAGCACCTCAGGACATGTTGTCCCCTTGTCGCTACGTCACTATGTGCTAGCGACAGTTTCCGGGGGCCCATTATTGAGTGTGCAAGTCACCCCCTGCCATTTTATCCGTGTACATTTAAAACATTGATGAGGCAGGGGCCATAGTCCTTCCATAGTTCCAAGTCACCAGTCAACTTTAGCCACCCAAACCCATAGTCCAATATCTATGTTTCCATACCCTGCAATAGTCCTGCACCAACCGGGGGTTGTCCTTGGGTGCACTTGCATAGTACATACAGGGACAATCGTCGGTTGGTGCCTCATTTCATTAAAAACGTCTGACGGGCCTCTGCGAGTTGGCTTTGGCCCCTCGTACGCCTTCTAAAGGTCCGGGACCCCAGGGTCCCGAGAAATGTCAAGAGACGTAAAAATAATAATAATAATCATTTATTTGCTTTGAAAGTAGGTACATAAATAAAGGTGTTTACAAAATGTTGAGATCCTTGTCTTGTGTTTACAATCTACCAATTAGGCATGCAAATTATAGAATTTAAAACTAGGTTAATGCGAATAATAATAAAAAATAAAATAAAAAATACAATGTCAATAATTACATCTAAAGAGTAGGGTCATTTAAAAAATCATTAATTGAATAATAACACTTATCAAGTAATAGGGCTGTCAGTTTCTTTTTAAACATTTGGATTGGGTGATTTTTAATAATATTCGGTATTTTGTTATAAATGGTAGGACCCATGCCAAAAACACTTTTCGTAAGTAAAGCTGTATTGTAATTACCATTTTGCAATAGGTTCCTATATTGGCTTCTAACAGGCCTTATTCTAGTTTCTGATACTGTTAGAAAGTAATTCTTATGCTTTCTCACAAAAATGGCTATTTCTAAAATATATAATGCGGGAAATGTCAACACTTTTAGGGACTTAAACATAGGTACACAACTGTCTTACAACTTGAATATCTCTAAACTAACTCTGTGTGGGTTGAATCCTTTCTGTTTAACTACGTCCATTTTAAATGAGTTTATGAAATACAGGAAAATTATACGTCCCGCGAAAGAAGGCGTTGTTTGTTCTGAAATTTACATTTGCAATAAACTACGTAGGTACCTCCTTAACATTTCCAAAATAGAATCATTCCAGTAAAGGAAACTTTCTAGTCCTAAATAGCGTTAGCACAGAGACACTGTTAAACACTGACGAAATAACAGGAAAACAGAAGAGCGTCCTATTAAAAGAGGATTAGACCCTCACAAGCGCTACGTGAAGAAGCGACGCTATTAGGAAATAGCGTCGTGGCGCGCCTACAGAAATATTCATAGCAACCATTTACACAGACGCACTTTGCTGCGTCTCTTCCGCCAGCCGCTATAGGCGAACAAGAAGAGGGGCCCGTATTAACGGGCCAACGTATGGCCTCCGCGGGCGACGGGCGAAGCCCTGACCCCGCACGCCACGCCCCCTTGCGGGGGCGTAGCGACATCTCGACGACAAGCGCTACAGTATACCTACAATTCTTCTTATGTTCTATGCGATTGCTGGAAATTGGCGAACAACTAGACAAAACACATACTTAATGAATGCCGAGAGTTTCACAGAAATTGAATTATTTATGGTCTTTACAGGTGTTTTTTTTTAATATACCAAATCATTACAAGATCTACTTTATACATATAAAGAAAAAAATAAAGAAAGAAAAATATTTTATTTGGGACACGCACAGGAAATACAAACAGTAAGTAGGTAATAAAAAAAAATAAAAAATTATAACGACCAAGAATTATTCGTCGACGATATATTCGTATTCCACAGAAAACATAGCGGCAAGGTTATTAATTAAACAAATAGATACAACATACAACACAGTCAGTACCTATAAACTTAATAAACTTGCAAATTTTTATGTCAATAGAAAATTCCACGTCTTAACATCATTAATCTACTCTTTAACCGGGAAAATTATACAAATAAACATGATAAAAAACCTGTAGGTTTCCGCCATCGGTATTTACAAACTCAATCTCCGAAACCGTATCGGTCCAATCCCAAATTAAACTCTGCCAAAAAAACCGGCCAAGTGCTTGTCGGACCACGCACAATGAAGGGTTCCGTAGTTGGGATGAATTTATCCCAAGAACAAACTTAAAATTGTAGTTCAAAAACATGTTACCCCATACATTCCAACTGGAAATGTAAGTTTTGAATGAATTACCATGTTATTTTAAGACTATAGACTTCTTATAGGTTTTCCTGTTACCTATAAGCATAGAACTATATTCTGTGTTTACTTTTAAAAGAGTAACCGTGGAGTTTCTTGCCGGCTCTTCTCCATAGGAAACGACCAATTGGAACCGTGCACCTAGCTTCTGACGTTTCATAAGTGCCCTTAGGTTTATGTGAAATAAAAATATTTTGAATTTTGAATATATTTTTTTCAAATTTTTTTAAAAATCTTAAATATCTTTAAAAGTATTTATTTTAAAATTACAAAAAATATGTATTTGATATCCTCGCAATAAGTTCTTCCATTTGATATGTCACACGGTACAGTTAGCAACACTTTTTTTTTTAATTTCTTATTTACACCTCAAAAGTGACCCCCATATTTAAAATTCACTTATTTACGTTACACGTTCGTATTTGGGTCACAGAAATGCATATGTGTACCAAATTTCAACTGAATCGATCCATTCGATTTGGAGAAAATTGGCTGTGACAGACGGACAGACAGACACAGACAGTCACACGAGTGATCCTATAAGGGTTCCGTTTTTTCCTATTGAGGTACGGAACCCTAAAAAACAAATTAAAGCAGACACACAAATAAACAGTATCATTCCAAAATCCATCACAGAATCAAATATTTATCAAACCCATACTTTACGGTATCATACACAAATAATGTTGCGTATTTATATTGAATCCTGTCATTTGAGTAGATAAATAAATAGCATTACGCGCGCCAGTGGCGACGAAAATTGCTGTGTATACAACGTCCCTAGCGGTTTCATTTGCAAAATAATCTTTTTGGTGCCTGGTACTTGGTATACAGTATACCTATGTATGGTTAGATGTCTGTTTATATCTAAGAACACAGAACATGTTTTGATAAAGAAGGGTTTTTGAGTTTTCATGTGTGGGCGAGCCTATTGTCACCAACTGGACACGAATTCAGTCTCCGGGCTGCTACTGAGGAATTGCTGGCGGAAGAACCCAATATCACATTGCTCGACTTGAAATCGAACCCAGGACCTCATGCTCAGCATTAGCGTTTGCGACCACTAGACTATTGAGGCCGTCACCACTACACCAACGCCGAGGCCGTCAATCACTAGACCACCGAGGTCGACTACACTGTGTCTTTTATATACACGCTTAGAAAGCAAATTAAATAATAAATTTATTTAGCACAGACTAAAAAGTACACAACATATTGCAGATAAAAAAAACAATATCAAATAAAAAGTAATTTCATACTGCTTTGGATTCACACATCATCTTTTACCTTAATGACTGTCAACAAACCTAAATGTAGTAAATATCAGGTCTGATACGAATGAGATTTGCTTTTAAAACCACCTTCATGTTTTTGCTTAGTTCGTAAAACAATGAAGCCTAACCCTCAGTTGGTAACGAACCTTAACAAAATACTGCTGCAACGGAAGCTGAAACGATAATCTACATCGATGATACAGCAATAGCAACCACAACACAGATGAGTGCAAAAGCACCACTGTACACAATGGAATGACAAAAGTATGGCAAATATGAGTTTAACGAAACAAATAATGAAAATCTATAGACAGATTACCAGCACCTAACAGACGTTCCATCAGTAGAAGTCAATTAACTTACTAATGATGATTGGTGAATTAAATTCCTGTGTAGACTTTATTTTGTTCAACAATGCCGTAGGTCTAGTACATAAAAATACGGATTTATGATTATCTAGCGCGCGGTTTCACTCGCATAAGTCTCGATCCCGTGAGAATATCGGGATTAAAAGTATTCTATTCGATTAAAAGTAACCTAATCCAGGTCATGGTCAACCCATGTGCCATAACATTCAAATCTGCCATGCTATTCTGTAACCATCTCACCGTGAAAACTTAGGTGAAGCGAGCGTGGAGTGAGCTGTCATTCCACAGGGATTGACACTATTGACAGCTCACTTCACCCAAGTTTTCACGGTGAGATATTTATAGAATAGCATGGCTGTTCAGCCGTTTTAGCGTGAAAGCGTAACAAACAAACAATCAAACTCACTTTCGCATTTATAATATTAGTTAGGAAGTTACGATTCAATTTTCGACTTCAGCGATGTGATAATATTTTGGTTTTGTAATTCTCTGGTTATGAGGTTATAATATCAAGTTATCTATCTATTCACTCATGTACCTATTAGTTTCTAATCCCATTGTTCGAAGTGAACCTTTTGTTTCAACATTATCCGTGGCAATAACAACAACCGATGATTTATGAAGCATCTTTGTTCCTAGCTAACGCTGCTTGTCAATCAGTATTATTAACGAATTTAGTGAAGGAAAAATTGATGAATAGTGACGCAACTAAATGTTTGTTGGAGGACGCTCGTTTGGTCGTTTTCTTTGTTACTATTTGATTTGAAATTGATACTTATATATGAACTTATGCCTTCATCATGGGAATAGGGAGAAACTTACATTCTCAAATCCTTTCATTGTTCTCAAATTGCTTCTTCTTCTTATTGTTAATTCGTTTGAAACTTAAAACTCAATATATTTATTGCTTCCACATGTCAACTAAGGGTAGGTTTTACAAAAATATGATAATTGTGGACCTTGTTGGGCACAGCAAAAGTAGGAGAGAAAGGAAGAGGACTTTTATTTGACTACTTAGTTGTTTTTTGTTGTTGTTGTTCTGTGTTTTGTATTTGTTGTAGTTAGTGTATTGTGTTGTGTGATAAAAGAAAAGAAAAAAAAAAAAAATTGTCACAGAAACACTTGCATAAAAAAAAAAGATGATAAACTCGAGTAGAAAATAAGAAAATGAAACACAATAGATTTAAATACAATAACGAGCACAAAACAGAAATAATCACCAGAATAGAATGAACATGTTGTCGAATAGTTGTAGTATATACATACATGCGTCAGTAGCAGGTATGAATGATTCAATCGTAATGTTATATGTATGGTTGGAAAAATAGCTTCTGATATAGTAATTTTGAAGTAGTTAATCGAACTGAGGAAATACACAGACTGTAAATAGTTGTGTTTAACTAAGCATGACTGCTTACAGTTCTTCTCACGTGCAAGATTTGGAACCTAACTCGGCTCGGGCTTTAAATGAGGTCATTTATAAGCAAGCTCGCGAGTCTACCAGTCAGATTAGACAGTTTTCAAACCATGACGCTAAAAAAGCTCTACCTACTTAATTCTAGTCTACTTTATTTAAACGTGCCTAGACTTAGGCCCGTATTACAGAATCACACTTAAAGTCAAGTATTACTTAAAACCCGTTTACAGCCTTTTAATTGGTTGAAACTAGTTTTAAGTAATGCTTGAGTCTTGAGTGAGTCTGTAATACGGGCCTTAGCCTCGGGCCCCCTGAACATACTATACATTTGCGCAACATTTTTGGATCAATATGACTGAATCAGCCCTTGCACTATCTGCTTTAGACAAATTGCCTTGTTTTGTAACTACGAACAAAACCTAAATTTTCTATGTCAGGAAATCCAACTATAGCTTGATGATGATAACGAAGCAAATTTTCCGTTTTAACAGATCCTAGTTGTTTCGATAAACTGCTTAAAACCACAAAAACCGATCAATCATCATCATTATTCAATACTAAATCTGCCAATCACTTACAACTCCACCTACATAAATACATACAAAAGCTACATAAATACAGCCACAGTTACAGCTAGTACGCTGCATATTTTATAAGTCCATCCATCTGCTCAAACGGAATACTAAATGTAGGTAATGAAACTGACAAAGTGATATCTGAAAGCCATTCCGGATTTCACGTGTTTGAATTTGAACATTTTAATGTAAATGTGTGTTTTAGGAAGGATTTAATGGAATAGATTAATTTATAAGGGTTTTAATTAGTACATTAGGTTGTGTTCAAAAAATCTTTTGAGGAAGTTTTTAAATTGATGATACGGATTCGTATCACAACATCTAACCACTTCCTGACATCAAATAAATAATTTATGTCATTACCAAAGGTTACTATTTTGATAGCCATTAATTACCTGAGTCGTTTAATATTTCTATTAAGTCTTAATACCTACTGCAAATTCAATACTGCTAGACGAGCAATATTTGTTTATAAAATAATATTTATTATCACGTTCTCGAAACCGGCTCTTCTGATGAAACTTGCAATATAGGGGTTTACGGGGACGAACAATCGAAATAACTAGGTCTATTAGCTGGGAAAATTAGTTTTCCCCGTATTTTTACCCAAGCAGAGCTCGGTCGCCCAAAGCTTAGAATGAGAATAATGACAAATAACACCTTAGAATAATGACATGGCAGCAACCTACGGTACTTATTCCGTGCTGCCATTTTAGAAGGTACTTACTAATTGCATGCTGCCATGTCATGACAGAATAATGACATGGCAGCATGGAATTATTAAGTACCTACTATCATGGCAACATGGAATTATTATTAACTGTCCTATATATAATATATATAATAAATGAGCATTCTCTACTTTTACCAAAGCAGAGCTCGGTCGCCCAGGTACTAATTATTTATGAGGCTGCAATGCTGCATGCCCGTTTCTTTTCTGAAACGAATAATTTCGACATGAATCATTATTTTGTAACAAGATTTTAATTTTAATGAGTGTCCATAATGTTTCTTCTTCTTTGTTCTCCTTGGGAACCTATTACGCTTTTAAATAGGCTTCATAATTCTAACTGACCGACACTTCAAAAGTGTCTGTAAATAATTTAATTGAAATAAACGCTTTGAGTTTGAGTTTATGATAAACTCTGGTATGAAAGTAAAATACAGAACTTCCGTGATTTCTCTTCCATGGTTTGGGTCAATATTAACCGTACAAACTAAGCTTGTAGTTCAAGTTTGACTAGCAAAACCTCTTAGATTATGTAAGTTTGAGTTTGTACTCGCGGTATCCTGTTGCTGCTGCTTGTGATCTTCTGGATGATCCCCAGATGACTTTTTGTCAAATAATGAGTGCCTAGGTTGGGGTCACTATGCACTCAATATTTGACAAAACGTTAAAGATAAAGATATTTTATTTTGCAAATACGGGTACAAGTCAAGGTGTTACATAATATAAACACAGAAACAGCCATATTTTGCCAATTACAAGGCATGCAAAAGTATAGAGTTTAGGTACAATTAAAATACATATTTCCTAATAATACAAGTGTTAAGCAATTTTGAACCATATGCGGTGCAACTGATACTGCTCTGAACTTACACTTGCACTTGCAGTGGCAAGTGTCAATGGTGCGGGCCCTGTATTTCCAAATGACAGTAGTCATTTATTTCAAAAACATCATTTTATATTTCAACAACTTGGTAGCTATAGTAGCCGACAGGATGGACAGTCCAATTATGTGGCAATGGATTAACGCTTATCGTGCGTCATTCCATTATTTAAAATAAGTTGTTTTATTGTAATTTTTGTGTAGGTATGTGTTTTCATGTATGTATGTATGTTTTGTGTATTTATCTGTTGTTTATGGACTTATGGTCTGAAATAAATTTATTATTATTATATTATTATATCCGGGATACATGTCATGACATCAAGTGAGTAATATCCAGGCCTAGTATCCTGGTTTGTGTTACAAAATATTATTTGGCAGTGAACCCGAAACTAGACAGTCTGTCTCTTGGGGCTCGGGGTACGAAATCCAGGGTGGAGAATTGAGAGGTGATTTCAGGTTTTGTACGGTATACATATCTGTCGGTCGATTCTGTAAAAATATCAACGTGAAACTTAGGTAAAATGAGCGTGAAGTGAGCTGTCACTGTCACAAATCAACCGGCAGGATGCTAGGGATTAACACTAATGCGATGGGATGCTAGGGATTAACACTAATGGGATGGGATGCTAGGGATTAACACTAGGGATTGACAGCTCACTTCACCTAAGTTTCACGGTGATATTTTTACAGAATCGACCGGCTGGTGTGTTTGGGTGCGTGTGATATGAGTGTGGTGTGGTGTGTGTGACTGTGTGTGTATGTGTGCGTATTTGTTCCCATTGTGTATCGTTTGATTCAGTGTCAAGTCAGGGTATCTATGTAGATTAATTGTTCCGAGTCATCATAACCAGAGTTTTGCAACATTTCCTTTAGATTTTTTTTACAACTGAATGAGGTAGTATTTTTGATTTCACAGAGTTTGCAGACTTTATTGTACGTATTAATGAGAGAGTAAGCTGAAGAGCGTCTAAATAGCAATTAGATGCTGTCAGTTGTTGGGATTCTATCGTTTCTTTTGCTTATGAATGATGTGTAGTCGGGTCTGTTTTTAAAAGTTTTATGAGTTTTTGGGGCAGGCAGTAATAATGAAAAGCTGGCGGACTCTGAGCAATCTTGTTTCACGATAGAGTTAGTCAGTAGAGAACCGATAGAGCTTCTTTAAAGTTCCTTTAAGAAGAACTCTCTGTACTCGTTCTACTTCAATCAAGTAGGTCTCTAGTCTGTAATAGTTCCCAAAATACTTATAAACAGTAATCTCTCCTAAATCCTTAACTCCACTTATTCTAAAAATTACCTTCACAACAAAGAAACACCTGCCTACACCATTACCCTCCATAAAACACAAAACACATTGTACTCTCAAAAAACACGAGTAAAACTCCATTCTAAGCAAAATAAAACAACTTTTTAATAATCAGAAAACACTTTAACTTCTAAATTACTGTTCTCGAACTTGGCTCCCAAAATAGGTGTTTCATATAATGAGGCTCGGACCACGGTACGTGTATTAAAACTTTTCTTGTTATACCTTGCATTGTGTAAACAGTTCGGTGGAGGTGGAAGTTTGAGAACCTGGATGGTGAGGTCAACGGCATGAGTATGTATTGTGAGAGCACCGGGCTTCCATGTTTTGATTTTTGTGTAAGTGGTTAAGCTAAATACACTGAAAAGTATGAATTTCTGAAGGTATTATAGAGAAATGAGGAACGGGGTGGAAAGTTCCTCGTCCTTTAAAAAGGTTGGCCTCCTTTGAAAAGGTAGGATACTCCGACTAGATGGGTGTTGTGTCTGGTGGGCTACTGCCCGACGGCTGTTGTCGGGTTTCTGTATAATTATGTGTTAATCGCGCGGACAACTATGCTTGCGTGATTTAGGATTTTGCGTGACGTCAGATAGAATGCATAGTTCGTATGCGGCGCTATAGATGCCGCGTGCCGGTGACTTTTTCAAGGCCATGTAATGTGGTTGCTTAGGTAGAACTGAGAATTCTGATAGCACACATATTCACATATGCATCTCTTTTTTTGCAAGCGTGAACTACTTCCCAACATCACCAGTAACCCTAGTATGAGAACTGTACTTCAACTTTATTCAATGAAAGAATGAAAGAAAGAAAGAAAAATATTTTATTTGGGACACGCACAGGAAATACAAACAGTAAATGTGTGTGTGTGTGTTTTGCAATGCGTTGATTGCTAAACCTAGGAATATTATAAGTCATAGGTTTTTCTACATACTGATCAAAGGCACACAATACCGTCTTCCATATTTAACAGTTCTTAACCTCTTTTAACAATGTTTAAAGAACATTTAATTTCCATTAAACTAAAATCCCATATTTATCACGAAATTAAACAATTTCTTAGCGCGGTCTCTCCATTTTAATTTTCAACTCTCCTTATGAAAAAACTGGCTTTACGTTTGTATCTCAAATAAAATGTAGGTCACTAAAAGTTAAAGGTATATTTTTGTTAAAACATTTTGTTCAGTGACTGAAAAGTCGGAGCAATTCTCCTGCACGTCTTATCCAGAACCACAAAATAGTAGGTACAGAAGGTTGACCTCAGACACCGCCCGAAAGCAGGCGCACGCACGCATACACTTACGTACGTATGGCGATATCTGTTTAACCGTTAAAGGCCTGATAAACAACTAATTAACGTGCTAATTGACGTGCTTGAGGGTCACCCAGGGCTTTACCGGTTAAAAAGGCTTGGGACTAATTAAGCTACTCCAATGTACCCCAAGCAACAAACAAGTGTTTTTAGAATCAAAGACTACATGATACTACCTATATGAGCTCATATAATTGTTTGGATTATTTTATTTGACTATAAGTCAATGTATTTTAATTTTTGTTTTCATTTATTGTTGACATAATCTACTCATTAAAATGTTTTTATTTTATGAGTTGATTGCAATTTATGGTAATGTAAATTATTTTTACATTTAAAGCATTATTATATAGAATCAAGTTTTTCCAACTGAACAGACAGCTGTGCTGCTGGGCAGTTTGTTGCGCCACTTCTTCTTCCCAGCTTAAGCACTAGGAAGTGGTGAAGGGTGGGCGTTTTTGGGGGACTGTCTTATGTACTTTTGACGTTCGAAAAGTGCTGATTCTCGGGATAGTTTGAATAAATGACTTTGAATTTTGAATTTTAACATAATCAGCCTATAATTTTGGAAAGGTTTCCGGATGTTTTGAAAATCGGTGATTTTATTGATTTCGACGTGCTCTTTTTGAATGTTCACTTTGCCACCCCGTATTTTCGCCGCTCTTGAAGCGTGGAAGTGTGTCCATATGTGAATGGGTTTTCACTCGTTATATGGAGCCAACCTTCTGCATTATTCTGTGCATGAACGCATTTGGTAGGAAAAACACGGTAGAGATAATGTGGAAACAATTTTCAAGAACAGCTACTGGTTTTTACCTGTCTGCACTGATGATTTTAAAAGTATCTCTGCATGTTGGTAGTTAAATAAACTGTGTGGCAACAAAGCTTATTCTAAAAGTTGGCAACGTCGCAAATAGCTGTCAAATATTTACATGTTTTGAGTAACAAAAAAAAAAAACATTTTATACGAAGGAGCGATACTGTACAATAAGTTATCAGATAAGATGGTTAATGTAAAAAATGAAAATATAAAAACAAAAAAAAAGGTTAAGTTCAGAAATACTGTAACACTTACTAGAAAATGTCTGATTTTATGATAAATAACTAAAATAACCTTTGGATTGAATTTAGAATCTTTAGAAGCCTAGTTTTAAATATTTCTGTTTTCCTTTTATTGACTCACGGAGTCATCATTATGTTAAGTGAACTGTTTTGTGTACTTTATGAGAATAAATTATTTTTAACCGAATGTGGGGAATGAGAGAAAGTAATCCGGTCAAAATATAAATTGACTGAATAAATGAATACGGATCTGTTGTACCTGTTTTTATCTACGGGGAATTGTACGTTGTAGAATCAGAGTTCTCCTGATAAACCCATCAATAATTATAAGCATAATATAATTATTAAGTTTTAATTAAAAGCCCGTATTCCAGAAGCTTAATTATTATGTATAAAGCAAGAGCAAGCCGTGCTACACACTTTTTCGGGTCGGCACAGTTCGGCACGATTCGGCACGGCCGGGCGGTTTAATTCGGTATGTGCCAAAACATGCCGTGCTGACCCGTACACGTGGTTAACCCCTAATTCACATGAATATCGAAATAGCACATCAGCTTATAATGTCTCCACTGCTGGAACACTGGCTTTCTTTGTGAGAGGGAGTGGGTTGAAGTCCACTAATAAGGTTAAGTGGGCCCTGTGCGGATGGGTGGACAGTGGACACACTTAGTTGAGAATTTTTGCGTTATATCCCAACCCATGGATTGGGATAAAACTCATGAATTCTCCCTTGCCACGCCCACACTGTAGCTTTTGGGCTATTCTCACTTTCATTCTATTACAGTCTTATATTGTGACTGCGTTGGCGTTGTGACCTATGCAACAGATGTTGATGCGGTTGCCACCATAATATGGAGTCTTTGTTCCGGTAATTAGGTTTATGCGGTTTTTGGGGCATGAGGAACAGGGTGTAAAGTTCACTCATCCATCATAGAAAAGGGAGGATCCTCCGACCAGACGGGTGTCGTGTCTGGCGGGCAACTGCCCAGAGGTTGAAGTCGGGAGCTTGTATATGTCCACCGCGCGGTAAACTCTAATTGCGCGATGCAGGATTTTTAGTGACGTCAGGATGTTGTGTGACGTCAGGTCTTTGATGCGTAGTTCGCATGTGGCAATATAGATGCCGCCACACGGTTAATACATTATATTAAAATTGCATCAAATAAAGAAATCTTGATGTTTGGTCAAGTCGTGAAAACCTTGCGAAGCCGGGGCGGGTCGCTAGTATACTTAATATCAAACAAAGTCACTTTTCTCTGGCTGGCTGTGTAGGTAATAAAATTGTCCAGTTTTGTTCTTTTAGTTGACCTAAAAATTGATTCGTGTTAATGCTTTTATACAACTGCGGCCAGCAAACTTTGTGTACGTAGTTTATTGAATATGAAATAAGTACCTACGACGGTAGTTCTGAAGATCATAATTTCTGTATAGTTGATGATAAACACTGTTTATATGACTTTCTCTATTGAGTTCCTGTGTACACTCGAGTAAAAAGTTGCTTCTAATCATCGTCGACTACATCATTGCTACCAACAGCTGAGATAGCACAGGTCAAACACGAACCTATTAAACCAAATAAAATATAGAACAGTGCTTTATGAACAAAAACCTTTTTGCTAAGCATGTACCAGCTTTGGTTTGAGTGCACCTGAATGTGAAAGCTGAGTTTAATATCCGAAAAACATGTTAACTCGTCTACGTCAACAAACTTTCTACCAAAAGGGAAAATATTTGATCAAACCATAATTTGGTAAGCGCAGCCCGCTGTTCTATTTAAAATTAGCATCTAAATCCGTACAGACATCAGATTCGCTTGCATAACATTGCCAACAACTTGTTACGTTACAAAAATTCGGTACTCCTAATTATTTTGAACTACATTCCACTATTTCGCTTGCTTGTGTTTAAAATTGCGTCCATCACTTTTTAGTCAGCTTTTGCTGAATTTTGGGAACAGAGTTACATATTATGCTTTCCTCTTGGTATTTAAATAGTAAACTATATTTTTGAGTGTTATTTGCTCATGGCGTTTTTAAACTGACAAGGTGAATTAAAATATGGGTTAGACCTTATTGGGTTCTTATATGTATATAATATTATTAATGTGAAATTAGTTCTGTCTGTCTGTTACCTTTTCACGTCTTTATGGCTGAACGGATTTTAATAAATCACTCACGTAGTCCATGACCTGAGTTAAAACATAGGAAACGTTTTATCCCGCTATCACGCTAATACGTTCTCGTGAGATAATTTTCGGCCACCACGCGGGCGAAGCCAGATACAAAAGCTAGTTACAAATATTTCAATCGGGCTACACGGCGAGTGACTGTTATTATTAGAAATCATTTTTTAAGGTTTATAACGTCGCCTTAGAGTGAATAACTCGGGAATGCAACTTTGACTTTTTATTTTATTACATTTTTGGAATAAAAAACCTGGCAACTCACGCAGTTTTGTGGCGACATCTATATCGCCACATGCGACCTACGCATCATACTGACGTCACGCAAAATCCTGCATTGCGTAAGCAGATTTTACCGCGCGATCAGCATATAATATAAATTCCCAGTTGTCCACCAGTTTTTCGCATATAAGAGGTTTTCACTCCAAGATGACGATAAAGTGATATTGCTACACTTTAACTTAATATATACTTATCTACCCCAAATTTAGCGTTCATAAGGATAGAGTATCTTTTTATAAATAGCAATGTCCATTTACTTTATCATTGATTAATATTGATAGCTGAATCGTCGAGTCCTTCCGTCTTTATCAGACCTCCTATTTTCACAGTTTTTAACACTTCAATCATTCCAAATTTCCTTAAAAATCATACCTAAACATTTTTCCCTCTCTGACCGCAACAATAATAGAATTCAACTTCGATATGTCGATGCTCACGTTACGGGGCGAAGCGGAGGCCAGATAGTGATATCCAATTTACAAGCCTGTTGGTTCGTGATGAACATACAGACGGACAAAGCTGATATAGAGTCAGTGATGTGGAAAATAACATAGGAGGGGCAGTAATAATATACTATTATACTATTTCATATTGTTACGTTTTGAAGGATTATTTAGCGTAAAAGATGATATTTTCATATGATTTTGAATTGAATTTGATTCAAATGTTACTTTTGCAACATTATCTATTTAATGGGATGTAAAGCATTTACCGCAATTTGATGATAACAGTGTCTAAATGACGATAATGAAGTATATCTGACCAGCTTACGTTGGGCAGTTAGCCTCGTTACCAACCTCGCTGATCTTCTTTTAAACAATTTTCTTAAAACTGACCTATACAAGGTAAGAAGTATCACACATTGAAATGATTCATAAAATGGAGAGAAAGAAACCAGAACCAATTATATACAGTCAAAAAAACAATCAAAAGGTTCTACCAGAATCATAAAATTGCAAAGTTCCAGAAAAAATCACATAGGTACTCCAAAAAATACTAAGCACCATTTTTGCATGTTCCTAAAGGGTTATTTCCCGTAAATTGTTAACACAAATTAAGTCTAATCCTCCTCTCACATCTGTTTCCGTCGTATATTCCGCTCCAGGGGCTCGCAGGCATGCACTGGTTACTCTGTCCACTTCTGAGTTAATTCATGCTTTTGGAGATTTTATAACAGATGTCAGATTATTTATTTTAGCAAAACAACAGTGGAAAAACGTTTTTATTTTTTAGTTGAGTTGAGTTTACAAAGTAATTTATTCCGATGTGTCGGCATCTACATCGCCACATGCGAACTACGCATCAAAGACCTGACGTCATACAAACCTGCATCGCGCAATTAGAGTTTACCGCGCTGTGGACATATATACAAGCTCCCGACTTCAACCTCTGGGCAGTTGCCCGCCAGACACGACACCCGTCTGGTTGGAGGATCCTCCCTTTTCTATGGTGGATGAGTGAACTTTACACCCTGTTCCTCATACCCCTAAACCGACATAAGAAACTCAGTACGGATACACATGATCAAAATCAGTCCATAAAATGGTATCCCTTGGAAGCACTGAGATATATTCACAATTACATTGCACAATCTTTTTAAAACACTGGACTAAAATACCTACTGTATACATTAAGAGGCTTACAACAGCTAAAGCGCGGTCACTGTCGGACTGCATAGAAATGAAAGAGAAGCGCGATGACACGACGCAGGTAATTTATTGCAAAATATGAAGCAGTTAGCAATTTACAAAAATCTATTGATTGGACTCGAAAATTAAAACACTATTATGCTAATATGTAGCTTGTAGAATAATCTGACAAAAAATCAGAATGATTGCATGTAAATTAATATGATTTTTAATCGTTAAAAGAAATTTTTAGAGGTATCTTCATGATTTTTTTCTATCGTATCAAATTAGTTGTATTATATTTTCAACACACTATCATACTAGCATATATCTTGAAGAATATCGTATATTTTTCTGATTTTGTTTACTGCAGTGGATCATATTCTTTTAGGCATTATAAAACTTGCGTTTAGGCACGTTTAGGTCCTGTAGTCCCCTTAAGGGTAAAGTGTTATTGGGATTTTCCATCGGGATTTTTTTAGTAGCAGACCGGAATCAGTATTTGTGCCCGGTTGATGGCAAAACAGTCGTTAAGTTCATGATTATATTTATTCTGAACGTAGAACATATCGAAACTGATTACTTACAAACGTTCAAAGACGATAATATCACCCAACACACCACCCGATTACCCGATTTTATCTCTGCATCACCTTAGGGTGATGCAGAGATAAAATCGGGTTTGACTGGTAGAAAATGCCTCAGGCATTAAGTCCGCCTTTGTACAGTATTTTTTACTTGTGCATGAAGTTTTAATAAATAAATAAATAATATGTACTACCACCAATGTAGTTTTACAGGCACGGAAAGAGCCAACCGTGTTCATTTTCCGTAAACCACACGCCATCTTAACCGCAGGAGCCAC
The DNA here is from genome assembly GCA_914767755.1 of Agrochola circellaris. Classification (NCBI taxonomy): domain Eukaryota; kingdom Metazoa; phylum Arthropoda; class Insecta; order Lepidoptera; family Noctuidae; genus Agrochola; species Agrochola circellaris. Next base: position 12,857,649 of record OU611862.1, read on the forward strand.
GTTTCTGAACAACACAACTGTGGTAACGCGTGCTCCGGAAACAAGCCACTGAAGCGATATGACGTAAGTTGTGACGTCAGAGGTTAGTACAGATGTAGGGGTCTGTACTGATATCGTAAATTAAATTTTCACGGAAATTAATATAATCACGAATAGGTACTAGGTACACAAAGTATTATAGGAGAGTCTTGCAGATCACAATTTATAGAAATGGGGGTCAATTCTAGGCTACTTAAAAATGAACTGACGTACTTCAAAAAGTATGAACCCACATATAATGTTCAAAATTTAGTTTCGATGGCACTTATCATCACGCACGTATTCTCCGTATATTGTGTAGGCACATATAGCGCTCTACGGTTATTTTAGCGCGTGGCCCAATTCGGAACTAACGCCACCATCTTGTTTTTTGAATAAATTTCGAGTGACATTTCACAAAACAATTGCACAAATGTTTACCAACAGCGCCCTCCTGTTTAAATCATTGGACCACCAAAAATATCCTTGTATGTGTATCAGTGTTTATCTATGTGGTATAAGCTAATGTTAGTCAAATCACCTAAAGAAAACCCCAATTAGAATCCAAAAACTAATGCTTGTATAAAAAAAACTGTTTTCCAATTGTTTTCTTAACACAAAACAATATTTTAATTTTAGAACCTTATAACGGATACCATAACCATACCGTAACCATAAATGGAAGCATTTGAATACTATCCTATTTTCTATTGAGGCAGCGACGCGTTGAAAAATCACGTACATAAAAAAAAGTTTGATAAATATGGAAAAATACGGGCTGATACGCCGCCGTGGAGTTTCCGCTTCATTGAACTAGAAGCCCTCAGTTCATATCCGCCGATACTAACCGGGAAATGCATAACCCAGAATTTAATAAAACCTATTGGATTCCGCTATTTGAAAAAAGTAAATAAGAAGAAACAAATGTAGTTTAAAGTTGTCCTGTTTTGCAGTATCACATTTTTAAAAACAAGTAAATGTGTCGTCATCCAATTATTACTATAGTTACTATATTTACAGCATAACCCAAAATTTTATAAAAACCTATTGGATTTCGACTTTTTATTTTAATGAAAGCCAATTCAACATTTTGCAAAAAAACATGACGTGCTATGTTTTTTTGTTGTTTAGCTCGGATTTCGCATTTCATTGTCAACGATTACTAAATTCTGACAGTATCATATTTTAAAATGAGGATGCATAATTAAGAATTTAATAAAAACCTATTGGATTTGTCAGCGAATTTTTTGTAGCAAAAATACTCGCGATCGTTATTTTGTTATTTAGGTTGGTTATAGAATTTCGTTGTCAACGAGATTGAAATAGCTTTTAAAGTATCACATTTTAAAATGAATATTGAAATAACTTTAATAAAATTAGCCTTTTATTAAAGTGTGGCATCAGAAACGAACTTCTAAAAAAATCAATAGTCGATCAAACAATTTCCATTTTATGCCTTTCATCTCTAATTAACAAACAATATACAACTTATGTCATATGAAAATTCATAAAAATAAGCACAGTAACTATAATTACTGTTTTCTGGAAAGAATTAATTCCAAGCACAACAGCGACAACTTTTCTTAAATATACAAATTCTACAAGCCACATAAATTAATGCTTGAAATATTCCTCTGCATAACATAAAATACTAATATTCCAACTTACTCATCTATACTTAAGGTTGTGTTGCGCTTATAGCTTGCGTAAAGCTGAAGATGCACTGAATTATGAATTATTCAAGCCACCGGCTCTGTGGCGCCCTCACGCGGCGGCTGGTGGTATCTCCTATAATTTCGTCCTTTCAAGTCGATCGTCTATGAAATGGGTGCTTATTTCGAAATTATGTGATGGTATTTTGTGGGGACAACGTTATATTTATTTATACAGAATTGTATTTGGTGTATTTGATACTTTTGCAGCTCAATAGTTGACCGTTACAACTTTATCGGCTTGTAAATGTAATATTTTAGGAGAAGACATCGCAGCTTTTCATACTAAGAAGAAACGAGCATTGATTACCATAATATCTGACTACTTACACTAATAAAAATTGACAACCAAAATTTTTTTTATCAACCTTCAAAATAATAGCTTTGTTCATTGCAAAAGTGCAGATAAATCTTTAATTATATGACTCATTAAACTGCATTCGCACCCAATCGGATCTATTTATGAATGAACAAAAAGAAAATGTATAAAATTTATATTTTTATGGTGCAATTCGGACAATCTCGTCAGTATTCGGGTAACGTTCGCTGTTCTCATACAATGTATGCAAAGATTTTATGCTCCGACTTCGTGCATGACCGATTATGTGTGAATTGACTTTTAATACTTCATAGAGTACAATTGGACGTAGTCAAACGGATAAGATCCAACCCACACAGAGTTAGTTTTGAGATATTCAAGTTTTAAGATCAGATCGTGTTATGTGATCGTATGACCTGCCATACGCCTGCTCCATTAAAATGAAAGAGTGAGAGTGAGAGAGAGAAGAGAGAGACCGGGGGGGGGAGTGTGTGTGAGTGTGAGTGAGTGTGTGTTAGTGTGTGTTAAAGCCTTCAATAGTTTACCATCGCACCTGGAGATCGATCTACTTCGCACCAGCGCACACAGTATTAGAAGGATCCTAAACAAGGAATATTTTGAGGATAGTCATGAATAACTACTAAATGGTTCGGTTTGTGATATCTGATGGAATGTTGTGTAGTCGCTAATATATGACTTAACTGTTTTGATGTTGCACGAGTTGACGAACTTTTTCTTTTTATGTATGTTTTCGTCTACGTTTTTATTAACAAACTATTGTTACTAGATGTATACATGTGGAAGCTTGTAATTAGCAAATTTTCCTACCGATGAATGATTTTAATTGTGTTATTAGACTGGAAGCTTTCTGTAATAAAAACATACGGGTTGGTAAGGTATGGTCATAATGACATGATACGTTGGGATTGTTTTGGTGATATTAAAGTTTTAACTACAAAGAGTATTTTGAGTGTTATACATAACTCATTTTCACCCATAGTGTGGGTTGGATCCTTTCCGCTTAACTACGTCCAATTGTTCTTCTTCATGAGCGTAGTCTATCTACAAATATGCATTGAATAATAACCTCCTATTTGTATTGAAGGCGGTTAAAATTGTTGCCTCCTTAATTCAGTATTTTGTTTGCGAGACTGCTGAACCGTAGGGTCCAAATTCGATCCCCGAATCCGGAAGAGTTATTTGGCTTTTCAATAGGAAATTCTCAGTAGCGGCCTGGAGTTCAGTTTTCTATTACCTACAAAGGACTTATAACTCTGGCGAAATGTGGATATTTCATGCTGCCTGCCTACCCCTTTAAAAAATATATGCGTGTTGTTCTTGTTATATGATATTTTAATCTTCCCTCTTCCTTTATAGACTTGCAAATGACAAGGACAGTTTTATTTATTGAATGTTCATAAATATTATAATAATATAATATGTTTTGAGGCTCTTTTCACTCCTGTGTTGTTGAAACAAGCCTAGAATATTTTTACATTTTTCTATCAAAGAAATTATTTTGTTTATAAAAATATATAAGTTACAAAACATTATATAACAGACTTTTGTGATTTACCTAGCCAATTTGTCTTGACCCCTCGACAAACAGAGATTGAATTTTATGAGAGGTCTTCTATAATACATTTGGACTCACGATCCACGTTTTCAATATTTTGTCAATTCACTGGTTTGAAATAATGGATATTGAGTTCCCTGATAAGCACTGCCAGATAGTAATAAAGCAAATAAAAATAGGTTATATCTCAATTTTTTTTAAATTATACCTGAGAAAGAATTGAATAATAATTTAAGTGGCGTAATTTCATTATTTTTTATCAAAGAATGTTCCCCTCTCTAGCGTACTAGTCCCTAGCAAAGAGTTTACCCCCACCATAACATATAAATATGATTTCATATCGCAGTATAACTTCATCCTGTGTACCTTGCAAATACAATATCCTCGTATTTATGTATCTAAATGTACGAGCGTGTGCAATCGGTTTCGAAGTTATGAGCTTTGACATTTGGCTCTGGCCAATGAGAAATATCTAGCAGAAATATCAGATAAAATGAATTAAAAGAGAATAAGATTAAAAAGTATAAAATGCATCATGACAAAGCGGCGTAGCTTCGTAGCGCGTAGCGCCGTAGCGCGTAGCATTGTAGCTCGTAGCGTTCGCCATTTTGAATGATTGTTAAATTGGATGTAGGATAGGAGATAAGACCCTATCGAGTGGGACAATCACAAACTAGTTTTGGTTTGCAGGGCGTAGAAGGAGTGACGAACTTGACTCCTACCGAAAGGACTGGCCTGGCTTAAATAGGCTGACAAAAGTGTTTACCACCATCTCTAGACACATGCATGACTCGGGCACTGCAAAACCTATACATTGCCAACCTTATAGATAAAAACTGTCAAAGTTATCATAGCCCACCAATCACCATATTCATCCTTTCAAATGCTAAGCTGTTTGTACAGAACTAACCTTTTGAAATCCACCTCCTTTGAGAACCAACAGTTCCTTTATAAAACGTAACATCTTAATATTACATTTTTGACATATTCGTGTATTTACATGATGGAATGCGAATCAATGGATAAGAAAAGACAATTGGATATTCATCAATCCGGATCGCGAATGTCTTTTATTTATTTACTAGCTGTTGCCCACGACTTCGTCTACAATCCAAGATGAAAGTAGCCGTCCTTTGTCATCATGTCCTTTTCCAGATCATGGTCTACCAATGTGCCAAATTTCATCTAAATCCGTTAAGCCGTTTTAGCATGAAAGCGTAACAAACAAACAAACTCACTTTCGCATTTATCATATAGTATTAGGATTGGTGATCTGGAAAATTATTCAAGTGGTAAATGTTACTTGAGTGTTCTGTTTTTCTAGTGTAATATGACGCTTAAATTTAGTCAAAGCCCTAGCAAGATCGGGTGGCAAAGTGCAAAATAATATGCATTCACACTTTACTTATTTATTTTCAGAATACTGGGCTTTTGGCTTCGAATGTAATGTTTTATTTGGGCCTAATAAACAAAATTTATTTCTTTATTTTCTATCACATACCCGAATTCCTGCATTATCATTATGTCACCCATATTGCCTACTATGCTCACCTTAAGGTTAGGTTATCATCCCTGGGCGTCGGGAATCGTAGGCCGATTCCCGGCCACAGTAGGCGCGGGCCAAGGATAAGGACCAAGCCCGGGCCGACGGTGAGATGTATTCCACGCGCGCCTCAAAGAGATGTCAGCACAACGGAAGGGGTCCGCTAGGAGCGATTCCTGCCGGGGTCGCTGGAAAGTCCGAAAGGGATACCGTGACCCCTGGCAATGTACAGGCAACTGAAGGAACACGGGTGGGTTTTAGTCAGTAAGAGCACACGCCCTCCCGCTCCGCCCAGAGCGGGAGAACTTATTTGATAATTTCCCAAATACAAAAAAAAAAAAAAAGGTTAGGTTATCATATTAAGCGAAATTTTTGTTAAGTGTAGTAGTTACTTCGGTGTCGAACCCTGGGACGGGCAGTGTTAGTGGACTTTTACTAGGTTAAATCATTTTTAATTTTAGGCAGAAGCTCATAGACGAAATCTCGACCCAGTTGATGGGAAAACGCAGAAAGAAGACTTAAAATATCTGATGAAATGTGGTTATTTTTGACACCACTGCCTACTCCAACGGGAATACAGGCTTATTATATTACAAGTACTTCCAATCCAAAACGATGGGATCAAAGCACATCAAGGGATGAACAATGGTATCCCCTTAACCAACCAAAACGGAGTGAATTACACAACTCAGAGAGGCGTCGGAGCGTACGCCATGAATCATTACCGTTATACGTAAAACAAAACAAACGACCATCTACCGACCAACAACAAAAGGCGTTCCAATAAATAGGGGCGTCTGTTACACCGATGTGAGCGAGTAAAGTAGGATAGGAAGAAAAAACAATTGAATGTTATGAATAAATAATTCGTGTGGTAAGGTCGTGTGTGTCATAAACTCATGAACGTTTCTTGGCAAGTCTACAAAAGACTTGTTTATCCATGTTTTTCCATATTTAAATGCGAAAGTAACTCTATCTGTCTGTTACCTTTTTAACACGCTTTTATTAGGTCGACCTGTATGTATGTAACTATGTAATCAAATCTAAGAAAACTAATTTAACCATCTTCTAAAGATCGTAGAGTTATGAAAATTGGCAGTTGTATGTGATTTTGATGACATTACAATAACATGGTACTGTCGAGCTGATCTGATGATGGAGCCGGAAGATATGAACTGGAACTTCATGATGAATGATAGTATCATAGCCGTGTTTGGACTTGTTAGAAAGGTCTTGTAATGAACGTTGACCATGATTAGGTTTCAAGGTCTGATGATGAAGCCGGAAGATAGGCACTAGCATTCCATGATGAAATATAGTATCATAGCCGTGTTTGGACTTGTTAGGAAGGTCTTGTAATGAACTTTGACCACGATTAGGTTTCAAGGTCTGAATACAATAATATGGTATTGTCGAGCTGATCTGATGATGGAGCCGGAAGATATAAAATGGAACTTATAGGTGCACGTAAAAGCGTGTTTTTTAGTGTTTTTTAAACTATTAATTTTTACAACTAAACCACAGTACCAATCGTTCTGAAATTTGGCAGATAGGTAGCCTGTATTGTAGAAAAGTACATAAGCTACTTTTTATCCTGGATATTTGTATAAAAATACACGCAGACGAAGAAGTGGGTAACTAGTAACTACTAGTGATACATATTTAAAACAAAGCTTAAGAACCAACGACAGCCCCATTTTATGTCCAGGTAAATCACTGTCCATTCTAAGGTTGCCGGGAAGAGATCGCGGAAAGCAATAAGGTCGCCCATTGTATATTTTGTAGTGCATAATGATTATTTTTTTGTTATGTATTTTTGTGGTGTACAATAAAGTGTATATAAATAAATAAATAAGAAATGTTTTGTCAATCACAGTATGACTCAATTAATTACCACACCAAAGGTGCTGTCTGTTCATAAGCATAATAATTCTTGATTTATTTTGGAAGGTATGGGAGAGTACCTAAGGTGAGTAAGATTCGCCCGTTAAAATTACAAGCAACTTCACTATAGAGCAGTAAAGTCTTATGTTACCTACAACATTATAATTTAACTCCCGAAAAGGTTGTGCAGTGATAATAACCATTTTCCTTTCAAACAGACCATCGTTAGCCTTTTTTGTTACAAAAAATTCAATTCGCTGAATTTCCCGGCAAAAAACGCCACATTTTTCCAAAAAAAAATAGGCAAAAGAAAAAAAATATTCAACAATATTTCGCCCACCGTATAACAAGCATCCACTCACAATCGGTGACGCGAAGTAAAGCCCACTCCACACGGCCGGTGTCACGACCAGATTATTTATTGCCATTATTTATCTCCGGGAGCCGACTCAAATGTCTGAATTGAGTACGACCGTGTGTAGCCCGTCTAACTCTAGTATAGTTTGTATGTAGAACGAGTTTTGTTCAGATTATTGTTTTTTCTTATTTTGTTTGTATGGTTTGTGTCGCACGTGTATTTATTATTTGACTGTGGACTATTTTCCTCAACCGTATTTTTACCGTGATTGTTCGTCGAATCGTTGAGCTCCTTTAATTCTGAGTTGAGCTGCAGGGTCACTGACAAATGCGTGCACTGACTGGACAGGTCCACTCAATCTGTGTGGTTCTCTCCTCAAAAGACCATTTTTAGACACCAATCTACATAATCTTCACATGATCTGACCAAGATTATGTCTGGACTTTAAAAGAGACTGTGACCTCTGAGTTTGTTTCGGCCTTTCTTCTCGGAGTAGCCAGATAGGAAACGCCGACCTCATCTAGTTTAAAAATAATATGTTTGACGTGTAAAAGTGATTTGTACAACCTATTTACAGAAATAAAAATCATTTATCATTTATCATCATCATCATTTATCATATATCATCATTAAATAATATTATCTTAAGTTATCGGATTCTAGGCAGCATGCTGAACAAGTCATTACCTTACCATTGAGGAAAGCCATTGATTACGATTTATGATAGGTTCTTACTAATAACAGACGTTATTAGTAAGTAGGAAACAATTTTGTTTCCTATTAATTCGCATTTTAATCATGTTATTCATACAATATTATCGGCAAAAATGGTGAGATATAAAGTTGAAACCTTATAAATACACATGAACGTGTTACTAATTCCCTTTAATGAGGGATTGCGTAAGAATTCAACCTGAACAGGGTTTGTTTACACTTTTAGCAGATACTTTTGGTACAGACTATAAGTGATCACATTCGAGGATCTTTTGATAAGAATTGTTTTAAGATTCCGTGTGATGCCGGACGTAAAGAATAGTACCATCCCATTTTTTCCCGTGGGTGTCGTAAAAGGCGACTAAAGGACTTACTAGAGAATGAGCAGCAGCGTTCTCTATGCATTTTAACGCCATACTGCGATCGCCAACCCGCAGGCGCCAAGCGTGGCGATTATGGCAAACCCCCCCATTTTGGGGACGCCTATGATGAATGATGATGATGATTTTAAGATTCATAGAATTTACTAACAATTCTTTAAAAAAATGGGTGACTATATATTATTTGTTGATAGGTATAGCGGCTATACACAATCTGTAAAAATTTCAACTGTCTACCTATTACGGTTCATGAAATACTGCCCGCCGACAGACAGACGGACGGACGGACGGGCAGCGGAGGCTTAGTAATAGGGTTTGGGACCCTTCGGGTATGGACCCCTAAAAACGACTTTATTACTATTAGTAACTGGAACGATTCCTTTTCTATGTAGGAACTGCGACTAACGTTGTCAAAATACGGGAGAGCTATATTCATTGCAGCACGGACGCTATTTTCCTGCGTATTCGGCAGGCGTATTAGCATTTAGCAAGAGTGACGTCACACCGTTACCGACAGGTAGCCAATCGTTTACGATAATTGAAGTTTGCGGTCCAGTGGCCACGGACAGTGTAGACTCAAATGTGGCTAGATGTGTCGTGCTCTGTCGGGAACTGTCGGCTGAAATATCGGGTGTTTGATGTAGTTTTGACTGTTAATGTTTTGGCAGTAAGTGGGTGAAATAAATACGGTTGTGCTAAAAATGAGGTTGGTTGTATCGTCGCATGTATCACATAAACAGCTGATAGGGATCTTGTATCTTAATTTTCGTAACTGTTTACGATAATAGAAGTTTGTGGTTCAGTGGCCACGGACAGTGTAGACTCAAATGTGGCTGAATGTGTCGGAAGTTTCGTGCTCTGTTGGGAACTGTCGGGTGAAACATTGGGTGTTTGATGTGGATTTAGCTGTCAATGTTTCGGCAGTAGTATGAATGTATAAATACGGTTGGTTGTATCATGTATCACTTAAACAGCTAATAAACGTGGCAATGCTGCCAGCCTTTTGGGCACTTTTCCCACTGACAGCGACGCCGACGAATTTTTTGATGCCCAATGAGCCTTTATTGTTTATAATTTATATATTTTAGTGTTAGTTGTATATTTTAATCTTAATGTTATTTTAATTTTATTTGTAAATTAGTAGCATAACATAATTTCCCTTCTCTAAAGTAAATATATATTATTAAACTTTAATTTACACTACCACTAACAGCTAATAGGGATCTTGTATGTTAATAAAACTCAAAATTTTTAAGATTTGTTACGGTTTAAAAAAATGAGACTTTTAGCTTTTGTAAGTACAGTAGACCGCACGTCAGTGGTAACACTTTCACCTTAAGCTGGCCTAGCGTGGTACGGAGTTTCATTAAAATGTGAGGCCAATTTATACTGGTTTTGTTATTGCAGGAGAAAATAATATAACTCATTAACATAACCAATACCTAATTATCGTATTTAAGTCTTTTGCGTGCAACATGAGCACATTTTTTTCCGTTCGCGCCGATACCAAAGAAGAAGAAGACGGAATTGGTACAAACTTGACCTATCTCTTGTTTTGTTTTGCATATTCAACCATTGTAGAGCAATGGTTGAGTAAGTATCCAAAACACATTAAACTCGTAAAGTATATTTAAATTTCTTTGCGCGTAGTCATTAGCGATTGAAATCTTACAGTATTCTCTCAGTCAGAAATATTGAACATACCACCAGTAGACCTTTCACTTCAAAAAAGCCCTCAAACTAAGCTTCTCTACTAACCATGATTTTATCTTTACCTATTAAAATCCCATCAGTTTCCTTTCCGAGTGCCCACGTCAAAGGCTCCAGGCGTCGGAAATTGCAATACGCATATTATAGGCACAAAATAGAAAAATACAGAAGGTCAGATCTGTACGAGTCAAAACGCACAAATACATAATAATGGTCTGTTGCAAAATTATCTGATGAAAGTGTAAACAAACCTGTACAGGATAAATTCTTACACAATCACTCACTGAAGGGAATTAGTAGCACATTCATGTGTATTTAGAAAGTTTCGACTTTATATCTCACCACTTTTTCCAACAATTATTAAATTGTACATGAAAAATCATTGACGACAATTGTGGTTACAGAATTCAACTCAATTGTCAAATGTAAAACAACTTTAAAGTGATTTTAAAGTTAGAATTACGGGTTTAATTAATATTCGAATAAATTGCAAGTCAGCATCCACAGGTACGTTTTCTGATTCATTTGTTTACATTTTCATCAGGTACTTTTGGAACAGACTAAGGACACTGTCTACGTACAGCGAGTACAAGCGTACTCCAGAGGGGCAATTCCCGTCATTTTTAAAAACGTTCTCATTCGCATCTCATTCACAATCTGTCAAAACTACAACCAATTTACCAACATTTTTGACAAGTTTGACTGATTGCGACTTGAATGTGAACGTTTTTTATGTACGAGAAACCAGAATTGGCCTCAGGCCACTGGCTTTTGTTTGAGATCACTGTACGTACGCGTATATTATAATTTGTACGTGCGCCTGTTCTCGCTCGTTGTATGGGCTTGACCTTCTGTACCTATCTATTTTGTGATATGCACTCCAGTCTCCAATACTCAGATAGATTGCTTGAGAATTGTACAGTAAGGCAGTTATGTGTGCAGTGCAGTGTATGTTAATTGATTGGACTATCTTCATTGTCAAAGTGTGGAAACATGGATCTGCAAAGACCAGGGGGCCTAAAACGGCCACATTAAGCAATTTCTCTAAAAGGAATTCATTTTCTGAATTCCCAGCAGATCATTATCAATTCTATTGTGACACATTAGCTGAATCATAATACAATTCAATTCATATCAGAATCATCGATTTTTATTTATTATTTCTACATACTATTAAAATTTAAAACTGTCAAACAGATGAATTGCGTATTAACCGGTAAAGCCCTGGGTGACCCTCAAGCACGTCAATTAGCACGTTAATTAGTTGTTTATCAGGCCTTTAACGGTTAAGAATTGAACGCAGATAATATTATGAATTGTCAGTTTGCGACTTTTTAAATATGATTCATAATATTTTCTTAATATGATTTTGCCAAAGCGGGCGTTTTAAGTCCCCTGAACGTCTTTGTTTTAACCATTTCCTCGTCATAATAATTACTTATTACCTTAACAAAGAGAGAGTTTTCTTATTAAAATTTTAGAATTATGGGGAACAGGCTGTAAAATTCACTCATTATCTTTAGAATAGGAAGGATCCTCCGACTAGACGGGTGTCGTGTCTGGCGGGCAACTGGCCAACGATTGATGTCGGATAGTCATATATACGTCGTTCGCGCGGTAAACTCTACTTGCGCGATGCAGGATTTATATGACGTAAGGATTTTGTGTTGTCAGGTCTTTGATGCGTAGTTCACGTGTGGCGATGTAGATGCCGCCAAAATATTAATAACTTAGGTACTTAATCATCAATTCAAAGTAATTACTTTGTTATAGTAACCATGGTCGGTGAACGAATCGCCCATCACTCTACTACACTACGCACTGATAACCATTTATAATGTAGGCTTAATATGTAATGCATGATAAATGTTCGAGACCTCCCAATCAAGTCAACTTACAATCAATTAATTTTAAATTGACTCGATAAGGCAATTATTAAAGTACTTATGTGGTTATGTTTCCGTAGAGGAATAACTTAAAATAACCTAGCTAGATAATATTGAAATTTTGAGAACACAAATTTATTCATAAATCATCTTAAAAAGTTTGTACAGTCATCAATGTAATTTGATATCTAGTAGATATGAAGGAAGTCCTTTAAATTCTCCAGTTTATAAATAGCTAGCATCAACTGGTCACTGGTAGGATTTCCGGTGTAGCGACTACTCTTACAACAGATTGCACAATTGTGCACAAAATTTTGTGTTATCACACATAATTTGAAAAAAAAAAACAAACTTTAAAGTCATTTATTCAAACTAGGCTGAGAATCAGCACTTTTCGAACGTCAAAATTACATAAGACAGTCCCCAAAACTGTGTTCTTTATATTTTAATTTTGTGATCGTTTCATTTTCATCTCTATCTTTCTCTTAATAAACACGAGAAAAAAAATACTCATCGACTTGAATACCTCCTCCTTTTTTTGTCGGTTTAAAAAGTGTTTGTTGGTATGCCATTCTTATATGCCGCAATGGATCGACGTCCTTTATTGAGTAGGGTTTTTTTTGCAGGCCGCAGGCGATCTAGGCTACTTACACACGGTTTCTGTGATAGACCACAGAAGCGGAGCTGTGAAGCTGCGAGGCTAATCTGAAATATATTATTGCCATAGCATCACGCCTATATTCTTCTCAGGAATTGGCAGAAAAGAATTAAATAGCCCCTCATTTCATCACTTATGTCATAAACGTTATTAAGTACCATCAAAGAAGTTCATATCTAAACAGTTTCAAAACAAAATCCTGTGAACACAATGACCACAGCTGTTACCAGCCCGGTTCTATAGACGCCGAGCGCTGCAAGCAAGAATAGTCCTTACGGTGGTTAGATAATATGAACTTCTTTGATGGTACCTAATATTGTCCACCCACTCTTTCCTGTTGATGTCGGTTGCCTTCCTTTTAAAACGAATCGTTCCCTTCCAAATCTTATCAGCAATACCATTTTAAAGTTTCGTCTTTCCTATATCATAGTTAGGTGTGCCACACCAAACTGATTTGATACGTGTCTTTCACTGTCGGAAACGTTCGCTTCCGCGAATGATTCGTCGAAGACACATTTGATGCCAATTAATGTTCGGGTAACTATATTTGGATACAGTTTAGGTGCAAGTTAGTTTGACGCCGTATTTATTCATGAGGAGAGGGTAAAGTGAATTGAGTTACACGGTTGCCAAACTTAAATGGAACTGGGCTGGTCACATCTGTTGCATGCCGGAAGAGCTATGGGCTAAACAACAGCATAGTGGATCCCAAACAGGAGCAAACGGCAGCGCTGCAGGTCCAAAAGGAGATGGCGCACTGTGGAACGAAAAATGGCCCTCGAAGACATTTAAGCTTAAATTTTAAAGTGTGGGTTTTTTGCTTGAAATGGCTTCGAATAGCCAATTTAATGCATTCATATATCGTATGATGCAATCTGGTAAGCAAATTGGTAATTAATATATTTTTTGCAAAAAAATATGTGTGGAGCTAATGCTTATATCTCCGGAACGGAGACAATAACCGTTATAGCCTTGCAAACGGTGATGTAACTATTATTTATGATTTTTTGACATACTTCTTATAACGAGACTTAGTGTGGTTTTTTTTTAAACTGCACCTAACCTGAAAAATTTAAGTACGTCAAAAAATCAGAAATAAATAGTTACGACACCACACGGTCACGTAACTATTTATTTATGTATTTTTTTATTTTTTTTTTGTAGGATATAACGCAAGGATATTTCGGTTATTCTCTCCGTTCCGGAGGCAAAGCATTAGCTCCATTCATTTTTTTTTTGCAAAAATATAATAATTACCAGATTGCATCCTATGATATATGTATATCCCGGGCGCAATAACTTGACACCTGGCTCGAAACTCGACTCCCCTCCCGCTAACCCGCGCGAGGCCCCGTTCTCGTCCTTCAGGACGAGAGCGGGGCCTCGCGCGGGTGGGAGCCAGGTGTCAAGTTATTGCGCCCGGGTTGTATGCATAATATTGACTATTCGAAGCCATTTCAAGCAAAAAACTGACACTAAAATTTAAGCTTAAATGTCTTCGAGGGCCTTTTTTCGTTCCACAGTGTGGCAGGACGAACTCGACTTATTTCATAAGGATTGGCAAACAACAGCAATAGATAGGGATAAGTGGCAGGAAGTATGGGAGGCCTTTGACCTGCAGTGAGACAAAAACAGCTGATAATAATTATAGGCTACATTGTCAAGACTAGGCTTCTTGATATGCCTTTTCGCAGCAACAGAAGTAAAATTCCGATCTAATTTATTTTATCCATCTTAATCAAACGTTCAAACTCAAACTCAAAGCATTTATTTCAAATAAACCAATTACAGGCACTTTTGAATTGTCAAGGGGGTCGGTTAGTCAGAAAGATGAAGCTACTCGTAGGTGCCCATTCCAAAGCGTAGTAGGTACGTATGGAGAAGAACGGGCAAGAAACTCCACGGACACTCTTTTAAATCATGATATGGTTACAAAATATTGGTTACATCATTCATGTTGAAGTTATACATGTGAGAACGATGCAAAACGTGAAAAGCGTCCGTAACCGAAATAAAAAATAATTAAACCAAAATTAAAATAAGCCGTGGTAGTTATTTTACCTATAACCCAGAAAAACACTATGATAGAAGTAACTTCTAAAAAGCCGCACCAATTTTTTTGTCATGCTGTGTACACCCCACGTAGTAGAGCGAGAGCTTCTAATCAATGTTCTACGGCATCCTGTGTATTAGTGCCGTATTGATGACGTAACCGTTGCCTAGCAACCCCTAAACACCTATTTATGTAAATTAGGTAGTTCGTGACGTCACTTAATGGCTATTAAAACGCCATTTGGGGTTTCCAATTTACTGGGAACATAATTGGTGTTTTCACCCTGATGGGAAACTATCAGCCAGTTTTTTTTCCAAACCAACCCTGATTTTTCACAAAGAACCTAAAAAATGTTATTTATCATTTAACTCTCATATAACTTTCTGTCTCTTTTAGCTATTGAGAGAAGAAAAAGGCTAGCAGACATGCGGCTGGTTATCACACAACACTTTACAGAAAGAACAGTCACTCCGGGCGGCGATGTGAGTATTCAAATAAATAACTTAACTATTACAAAATGGCTAAATGGTCAAGAAATAAATCATGAAATAAAATTCGATAATTAAAAACAAGCATTCATTTTAATACTACAAGTTCATCATTCTGATTACTCTTTTCTGTCCAAATAAAAAGACAAGACAATTCGTAGATCTTTGACAGTAGTTAGGGGTTATCAGAAGCCAAAAATCTGACAACCAGTCTTACCAAGGGGTATCGTGTTACCCAGTAACTGGTTGATGGAGATCAGATAGGCAGTCGCTCTATGTAAAATACTGGTATTCAGTTGCATCCGGTTAGACTGGAAGCTGACCCCACCCAACATAGTTGGGAGAAGGCCAGGCAGATTGATTGTTTGCGTTTAGTCGAAGCAAAAGAAAGTTAATTCGTATTTTTAACCTCTTCAGATCAGCATGCAATGTGCAGCGAGCGGCGACCGACCTCCACAGTTCGTGTGGGAAAGAGACGGTATTATTGTGTCAAGTAATACTGATCCAAGGTAATTTTCAGCATGATTTTCAAAAGAAATGCGAGGTTAAGTAGAGCATAGCACTTTTGCAAGTTTGACGATAAAAGCTTACAAGAGTTGATTGAATCATGTCCACCAAGGAAACCACGATAATATGGTTTTGGGCTATCTATTTAGAAGACGTCGTAGTGTGGAATAATTCTGCTGTTACATTTTTGCGCATATACCACTGAACCGATCGTTACAAGAGGTAGCCTGGGACCTGGATAATAACATAGGCTACCTTTCATCATGGCTATTTTTGTTAAAAAAATATGAAATACAAAACACACGCAGACGGAGTCGCGGGCAATTGCAAGTCTTTTTATAAACTTTTATTTTTATTTTGTTAATAAATATCTATCTCGAGAATATCACTTGCAAATTACTTTAAAAATAAGAATTAGTTTTGTACCTCCTATTATTTATTGCCTTTGTTTAAGAAACAGCATCAATAAATCTAGATAGGTACTGTTCGTTTTCAGATACGCCCTCGGCCAACTGATGACATCAGACAACTCAGTGGCCTCACAGCTGAACATCACTCGAGTAAGGGTCGAAGACGGAGGCCTGTACTCTTGCACGGCCAGGGAAGGCGACCATGTGGCTTCTCATGAGAACAGGCTGGATGTATACGGTAAGTTTATAATGCATCTTAGTTGATATCCATCCCAACATGTGGAACTCAGTGCTTCTCTTAAACCTTTATTATATACTCGTAAATAGTCATAATCTGGAACTCTCAGCAGCGTCTCAATATAATGATACACTCACACAGGCTACTAAATTGCGCAATACTTGGCAATTTTGGTTTACTATATCGTCTCGGCAGGACCAAACAATTTACTGCAATATCAAGATCGTTTTAAAATTGCGCTAGTGTACCATAAGAGTTACATGTTAGCACACCATAAGAGTAAATAAGCAGCTTTTGAGTAAGCTCATATGACCTTATCCAACGCTTTCCATCATTGCGCATTCCACACTGAATTCAAAATGGTAATTTGGCAAAAAATAGATTGCGAATAACGATTGGCTACGTTGAATTTGACAAGCGAACTTGACGTCATACGAAATTACTATATTTCTGCGATAAATACTCTATCTTATTCCTATTTTCAGGACCACCATACATCAGATCTCTCCCACCAGTGAAAGTACAAAGTGGGGAGTCAGTTAACTTGAGGTGTCCGTTTTATGGATACCCGATAAGGTAACTTTGTTTGTATGCTTCTATGTAGTGAAGTGTCAACAAAATAATACTCTTCGCAACGGCTTAAAACTTGATTGAATACTATTCTAGGATTTTAAAGGCTTGTAGACCTCGTTTGAAAATGAACACTCTAGTATTTTGTCAGTATTGAAGCGTGTAATAATTCTTCAAAGCGAAGCATATATCATCCATTTGTAAGGTGTCGAGAGGACAATTCATCTGTCCCTAAAAACTTTCTAAAACAATTTCTCTTCATATTTCAGCAAAATCGACTGGGAATTCAAAGGCAAGTTGCTAACATCGAACGCGATCTTCCAATCCCGCTACAAGAGGTCGCACCAAAAACGTAAAACTAGACGGAACGCTCCAAGCGTCAACATGAATGGAATCCTTTCCATACCTGAAATATCTAAAGAGTCCAACGGTGCAGTATACACGTGCATAGTATCCAGTCCTTCAGGAGAAATGGCCAGAAGAGCCTTCGAGATACAGGTTATAGAAGCTCCAGTATTAGATGATCTGTTGTTGGGAACGAACCTGCAAGAAGGTCAGATTGTGAATATTTATTGTAATGTAAGGACTGGGGATCTGCCTATACATTTTGAGTGGCTGAAGGATGGCAAAAGGATTCCTAGTAGTTTGAAGGTGAAATGTTTTTATTAGAATTATTTTTTTACAGCTCAATGGTACCTGAGCAACTACGGTCTAGTGTTTGAAAATGAGGATAATATTTTGAAGGGTAACATAAAAGGTGGGGGCAGAAAGGTACCTGGTTCCTTCAATTTACGTTAGCCAGCTTTTTGATAAACTTTTTTTTTTTTTTTGAGCATGGGAAATTATCAAATAACTTCTCCCGCTCTGAGCGGAGCGGGAGGGCGTGTCAGACTTTTACTGACTAAAACCCACCCGTGTTCCTTCCGTTGCCTATGTGCTGGGGTCGCGATTTCCCTTTCGGACAAACTCGCAACCCCGGCAGGCATTGGAATTGGCCCTTCCGGACCCCGTCAGTTGGTGCTGAAATCTCTTTGAGGTGCGCATGGAACACAACGCGCCGTCGACCCGGGCCTGCCATGGTATTCTGTAAATATCTCACCGTGAAAACTTGGGTGAAGTGAGCTATCAATAGTGTCAATCCCTGTGGATAGACAGCTCACTCCACGCTCACTTCACCTAAGTTTTCACGGTGAGATGGTTACAGAATAGCACTGCTGGTCCCTATCGAACGGCGAGCTACCCATTGCTCACCGTCCGCAAGCCCGCGCCTACGGTGGCAGTAAGTTGGCTCGCGGCTCCTGACGCCCGGGGCGTCTCCTGCTTTTTGATAACCTGAGGGTTTAAACAAGTGACAATCACTTTCAAAGCGTTTCGTAGTACTTCAGTACTTTTCAACGGGATTGCCATAAGATTGACGGTACTTTATGTCAGTCCCAATATCTACATTTCTGACTCTTGTATCATCGTCATCCTGGTAGAATTTCACTTTGTCTAAGCCTTCTGTTGTTTGTTACGAGAACCAAACATCAGACATTTAATAATGTACCACAGCAAATCGAAAGAACAAATTGAAAAACATCCCTAAAATGGACTCTTGAAACGGATAAATTGTGGCGACGTCTACATCGCCACATGCGAACTACGCATCAAAGACCTGACGTCACACAAATCTTGCATCACGCAATCAGAGTTGACTGCACGAACAACATTATTATATATAACGTCCCCAGCATCAATCATTAGGCAGTTGGCGGGCGGAGGATCCTCCCTTTACTAAAGAGGATGAGTGAAGTTTACACCCTGTTCCTCATACCTCTAATTTGATTATTTTACAGGTATTGGAAAGAAACTCGGAGCTGTTCAGTGCACTAGTGATCAAGAAAGTGTCGTTAGAGCATTGTGGTACTTACACATGCGTTGCTTCCAACCACGTGGCGAAAGTCAACAGATCTACTGAACTGTATATAAAAGGTAACTTCTTTACTTCAGGAACTATTCATGTCAAACTAATACCAACTTTATAGACGTGGTATTTAAGTTCAAAGTTCATAGGAACACAAATAGTTAAACGGGCAGACGGCCTACCAATTTTGAATGACCTTTCAGTAATGTATTGTATACTGGTAGTTGATTGGCTACCAGCCTTAAAGGCAGGGTAGAAAAATCATAATTATGTGGGTAAATCTGTTATTACAAAAGACCGGAACACGGGACGCAACATGGAGAGGTTCATGTGCTCACTGTCCGGGGAAATACTACCACCATACCTTTTTCTGCCACAAACTGCAAAAACCTCACCCTTTCTACAAAGATAATTCAAAAGTTTCGTTTAAAAATGTCTCATTGTCTTTCATAACAGTGTCACCAAAATGGCTGGAGGAACCAAACAACTCTTCGCTCCTCCTCGGCAGAAGAGGCACAGTGTCGTGCAGTGCTAGTGGCTACCCGCAGCCACAAGTGCACTGGATGAAGAAAGACGGTACGCTTGTAATTTGAATGCTAAGAAATATTATAAAGATATTGACAGTCCAATTATTCATTGGTAGTTCTTTATTATACAAACTGTTGTAATTATGTGGCTATTTGAATGGAACACATTTTATTTTGCACCACTATAAATTTAATACACAACGACGTTTTCTGCTCGACGGAACAGTTTGTAGTGACAGATTCTAAACAGTTTTACTCAAGGTTTAATAAATTTAAAATTATACATCTATTGTTTTACTTTAATCTTAAAACATTGTCATCCCTTATTTATAGTGTGTTGTCTATGACTGTCGTGTGTTGAAAACTGCATCTGAAATAACCGAAACACTATTGAAATATTTATTTATATATTGATTTATTTATTTCGTTTATTATAATCTCGAACATATAAAATACATTTTTAAATATTTCTTAAAAAACTATATAAAAAACATTTGAAAATATAAAAAATAATGTTCCACCGGTATCGGGAGCAGGGTCCAAGCTACCGGTGGTTAGGGCTGCAGAGACAGGAACCTCCTCACAATGCGAGCCGTATCGAGGAGTACTGCCTTCTGGATCAGGCCCTTGATCCAACCGCCTAACGAGAGCCTCGAGAGATGTTAGTCGAGGCTTTCGGCCATCAGGCCATTGGACGTTACGACAATCGGTACAATGATAGCCGAGCTCACATTCCACATGTTGACAACCTCTTTTGCTAAGTCGAGATATTTTTTTTGTTTCTCGTTCTCAGCTTTCACGAGGTTCCCGTCATGTGGGATAGTAACATCGACTATCATTGCGCGACGCGCAAATCGGTCTAACACCACTATATTTGGCTTATTGGCAACAATAGTCCTGTCAGTAATGATAGACCGATCCCAGTACAACGTGACATAGTCATTTTCGAGAACTGGGTCGGGCACATACTTGTAGTACGGTACCTCAGAATCCACAAGTTTGTATTTCAAAGCAAGTTGCTGGAGAATAATCCTGGCCACTTGGTTATGCCTATATTTATTTTATTATTATGCACATAGAGTAATATATATACAGATACGTCATTTATAAGTAGGTACTGAGTATTTATCTTAAAATTTAAGAAAATAAATTAATATATTTACGGCAATAAACAAATCCTAGGGACATAGGCAGTGGTAGATATGAATGAGAACGTAAAAATATTGTACTAGTATCTTTAACCAATAAGAAAACAGAGGAATACGATACTAATGAACGTCAACGACCACGTGAAGCGTCCTCTTAAAAGCATTGGTCTGCGTTAGACAAAAGTAAATAATCAACAGATTCACATCTCACACTTCAGATTGTCACTTGTTATCTAAAAATTAATTCTTCATTGAAAACTTATTTTTATTTACAGCTCTTCTGGGCACATGGCAACCAGTCCTAGAGCTGGCTGGTGGTGGGATCCTCAGCCTACCCAACGGGACCCTTATTATTGAGGAAGTGTCTCTGACTGATGAGGGGCTGTACTCGTGCAATGTGGAAAATGGAGTGGGACAACCTTTGAGCAAAACTGTGTGGATGAGTGTTAATAGTGAGTATTATTATCATAAATCAGTTGCAACTGCCTGGTACGACACGATTTCGAACGTGGAGAGGAATACGGTAAAGTATGTACCTAGATAGGACAACATTAGTGCGTGGTGTTCTTAAGAGCATACCAAATACCATGGAAACTATTTTTAGGCATATTTTTTGCTCCTTGCATATTTAACACTGCTGAACTAAAGATTGGACAAGAAGAGTTAAAATGATTACGGTGTAGTATGACTTGGAGTGATACAGATTTTTTTCTCTCTCTGATTAATTTGCAACTTTAAGAAACTATTATTGTCCAGTTCATGGTGACATACAAAAGCAGAGGACCAGTTGTGCTATTCTGTAAAAATCTCACCGTGAAAACTTAGGTGAAGTGAACTGTCAATAGTGTCAATCCCAAGCATCAGGCGAAATGACAGCTGACTTCACCTAAGTTTCACGGTGATATTTTTACAGAATCGACAGGCTGGTATCATATCAACGATGAGATCCGATATATTTCATGACGACCATCTTGAAAATTAAATCCTAAGAAAAATATAGTTAATTTATTGTTGAAATTGATTCATCATTTCTACGTAATCGTCTCATTCCAGAGCCTGTCCATTTCGAATCTTCTTCAACTAACGTGACGTCACGGCTTGGTCACCCAGTCACGCTGGAATGTCGACCACTAGGAGATGAGCCTATTAGAGTCACCTGGACACATGATGGAAATGCATTGGATTTTATAAGTCAGAGGTTCGTATTATTTTGGTAATAGTAGAGCTGCTCTAAAGGTGACTATGAATTGGCATTGGTGCTACAATCTTGAATACCTAGGCAAGCAGTCAGAACAATGCTTTAAGACGGTCGTTGGCCTATTTGAACCCTAAAACATAATATGAATGTCATCATCTCGTCCAGGAACCCGTAATGCATTATAAAGTCTCAGTTCATTGAACTATGTAATTCATGGTCATAATAATTGGCTAACCAAAATGACAATAATAACCAATTATCTATGCCTATAATAAGACAAGTACTTAAAAAACAAAAATCAATGACAGACAACGCACAGTCTAAACCGCTGGATATAGAAGTATGAAATTTAGGCCTAAAGGAGTTAAACAGTGGATGAAAGTTTGTATGGAAGTGCATAATGTTTACCGATGGGCAATTGAAAATGCTTTAAGTAGTCTATAGCATTCCTTTTCCGGACATAAAGGCTTTGATTCTCTTTCCAGAGCAAAGATATCAGAGTCGAAGACAGCCCTCGGCGTGGTGAGCACCATCAGCCTGCAGTACTCAGAGACAGGTGACGCGGGACTTTATCAGTGCAGAGCCACCAACCCTTACGGAACTGCTAGCTTTAGTGTGCATCTTACTATACTGGGTGAGCATTCTATTGTTTTGACTGTTACTCCCAAAATATAATAATTATTATTCAACAAAAAGAAGGCAAGATCAAAATTTCTTATGATGAACTCTTCAATAAGGCCAACAACATCATGCACATTCTTAGTCTATATTGAGTCCCACAGCTTGACTTATGGTATAGATACTGAATTAAGTTTTTTTTTAAATCTCTATTATTGGAAATTTTTGACTTGTATTTCCATAATATGCTCACATTTTTATAGTAACCTCAGCCGCGAGCAATACTGATGGCATTATTCCGGACCTGGAATTTAACGACACTAAATTTTGCTTAGCCTCAGTCCTGTTTCCGTTAGTGTTAAAGAACATTAAACATTATTATAGCTCATTGACTACGTCGAAAAAGCTTGGCTGCCATAGCAATTGTGAAATCAATTTGCCGTATAATAACCATTACATAAAACTGTCAAAAAATTCCATTTACCGCCTGGCCACGGAACATTTGGGACAGTTTCTCTGA
Source organism: Agrochola circellaris (assembly GCA_914767755.1). Taxonomy (NCBI): domain Eukaryota; kingdom Metazoa; phylum Arthropoda; class Insecta; order Lepidoptera; family Noctuidae; genus Agrochola; species Agrochola circellaris. The sequence continues at coordinate 12,880,587 of OU611862.1, forward strand.
GGGATCGAATCCGGAACCAAAGTTGTCGAACTTTGGTTCCAGATTCGATCTCTCAGAGAGACTCCAAGCATAGCCCGCTGAACGACCTTGAATTTATGGACCCGCCGTACCGGAAGTGTCCATGTTTCGGCTCCGTAAGTTATAACAAGAGTCTCATTCGGGTATAATCGAAAAAAAATATCGGAATATAAGTAGTCAGTAGTCTAAATATTATGTCTTGGACCAAAAAACTGCTACTCTCCAAGCATTAAGATATTTTTGATAAAGACGTTTCGCTCTTGGTCTATACTGGTCGCGGCGGCGAACGCTGCTGCCCGTGGCCTGAAAACTTTGCCGCATGGATTGCCGCCGCGCCCGACGCACCGCCATTCGCGACGCCCGTGCCCGTGGCCAGTTAGTAATCAGTCAGTGTAACTTGGAAACATTGTAAAAACCATTTACTTTTAAAAGAGTAACCGTGGGGTTTCTTGCCGGCTCTTCTCCATAGGAAACGACCAATTGGAACCGTGCACCTAGCTTCTGACGTTTCATAAGTGCCCTTGTAGGTTTATGTGAAATTAAAATATTTTGAATGTTGAATTTTTTTTTTTGAATTTTTGAGTCCGCAAAATATTGAAATCCCCTGGCTTTACCATTCAAAGATTCTTGTCTATATGAATTACAATGTCTGTTACTCTTTCCCAGAGCCTCCCACCCCGCCCTCAGACGTCCGCATCTCGTCAGTCCGCTCCCGTACCTCCACAGTATCGTGGCGCGACACTCTCCGAGCACACGCACGATACTACACGCTACAGTATAGTTCTATACACTACAGTGACGCAGTGTGGGAACATGCTACAACCATGAATGTTACCAGGTACAGTAGCGGTCATAAGTGCAGTAGCAACCTCACAAACGAATAGATTGACACTTCGCTTTAACTTACGACCTTCTTATAATAAGTCATTTCTATACTATAGACACACACACTCTCATTAGTTTACAAATTATTGTAGTTCATAAATTCAAACATTCTGGTGTATGGCATGATAGCTAATCGGTTATCGAGTTTGGGTTGGCGCGTTCATGTGTAGCGAGTCGCGGGTTCAAATCTCACGCGCGGTGATAGTTTTTTAAAGTTTTAAAAATCACTCGTCTAGTTCCTTGTAACGTTCGTCTTGTTCACTTAACTCGTAAAACTTTATGATTATACCCACAGAAACCTAAATAAACAATGATATTAAGGTAGACAGATGCAGTTAACTTACGACTCATTCACCGCGACTAAATAGAACGTTGTTGGTTGGTTGTTATTGTGGGTTAGTGACGTGTATTTAATATATTAGCGGTGTTAAAGTTCATTTCGAAATGCAAGCAAATATAAATATTGAAATGAAAGCGAATATTATTGCGCTGCGTAAAAGCGGACTTAAAATATCACAAATATCTGATGAAACTGGACTGAGTGTGAGTATTATGATTTAATTATTTTATCAAACATCTAATTAAAGTATACCTAACTCCTGATCCTAGTAGTTATTTTTTTTAAACGTTTTAATCTACTAGTATTTTGCTAAATAGCCTAACACTACTCCTTTTTTGTTTTAGAGAAATACTGTGAGTCGGTGGGTGAAAAGACATGAGGAAGAGGGTAGCCTTGCCAGTCGAAAGCGAAGCGGAAGACCCCAGCTCATAAAAGAGGCGCAGCGACAGCACATGGTCAGCGAATATGAAACAAGTGGTTTCATACCGACAAGACGTTTTGCCGAATTATTCGACACGTCTTTACGAACCGTTCGCCGTGTACTCCACGCAGAAGGTTTACATCATCGAAAACCAGCTCAAAAACCATATTTGACGGAAAAACATAAACAAGAACGTTTACGTTTTGCCCGCGAATACTTAGACTTCAACTGGGACACGACTATATTTTCAGACGAAAAGACATTTAAATCCAGCCAAAAAGGGAGACTTCATTTATGGCGTAAGAATAATACACGATGGTGTGAAGAAAACATAGTCCCCAATACAGAATCAGGTCGAATCACAGTTAACATGTGGGGGTGGATGAGTGCAGCAGGGCCAGGGGAACTTGAATATATTCCTCCTCGCGCCAACAGCTCGACTTACGTTGACGTATTAAGTGATGTCATGTTACCCACTGTGCGCAACGTTTACCCTGCTGATGAGTTTAAGGAGATAACTTTTGTCCAGGACAATTGCCCAATTCATCGGGCGAGCACTGTGCGTGAGTGGTTTAATAAACACCCGGACATAAAAGTTATTCCTTGGCCAGCACGATCTCCTGACCTCAACCCCATAGAAAACCTATGGGGTTTGATGATACAGCGATGGGAAGCACGGAATGAGCGATCTGATGAGCAGTTGAAGTTGCATTGCATGGAAATATGGGAAAATCTAAGGGGAACAGATATATGCTTCAATATTGTGGGATCCATGCGTCAACGATTACTTAATTGCATTGATAATAATGGGGGTTATACCAAGTATTAAGTTATAAAATACAAATATTGGTTTTAGTAATATTTAAGTTATATTGTGTCTTAACCGTAATAAGAATTATTTTGAGGTTTAGTTTCAATCTTCTTTTCGTAATGAAAATGAATACTTAAGCTATAACCTCAATAAGTCCTTTGTTAACTTTGAAGTTTGAAATAGAACGAACTCACTCGCAGTAGAATAAAAGTAGTATTACTGAGTAATTTAATTGTATTGTGACAACGAGTCCGCACTTGTTATATTTACGTGGGTAGATTTGCTAAATTTGTGGTATGTTACCCACACACAGAGTAATTAAAGCACAATATTATTATATTACTAAGATACAATACCTATTTTAAGCCTATTGTCATATTTCATTGATTAGCTACTTTACTTCAATAAATCAATTGTTCTTTATGAGAAAATGAACTGTTTTAACTAGCAGTTTAATTATTTATACTTCGTATAATTACATCGAATAAACATTTTGTAATCACTCATTGAACATTTTTATTCTTAACGCCATAATTCAATAACAATATAGTAATTATTACATTATTATTTTCGTTTTAATAAACGAGAATAATAATATAATATTAATTATATTTATCTAATAATAAAAGAACAGATGAAGATTATTGTTGAAAAGAAAAATAAAAACCTCACCTCGAGATTGGAACCCCGACCTATGTGTCTCACAATCCGATACGGTATACTATCAGCTATTGGACCTTAATAATTGGTCGTGAATTTTAGCAATCATATTATGAACCTACCAAGGTCACACGTAATTACGAACTCTTGGGTGTGAAAGCGACGGTATGTTTTTTGTTTCGGTCGACGCCAGTTTGTGAACATCACTTAAGCACACAGCTGTAGGTACCGCACACAGACGTAGGTTCGGCCTACGCGTGTTCTAAGCAATGTAATCCTTAGCGTGCTACTGCAATTATGACCGCTTACTGTACCTATGGAATTTATAAAATAGTCGGTGTCACTTCTACTACATCTCAGCATCAAGGCGCATGAAGCATAGTAGTTTTGAAGAACCCAAACCAAGGAATCCAGACCTTCAATTCATCCAAAGGCTTAGGTTATTTTCATTAGGAATAATTTTGATTATCAGCTATGTTAATATTACCCAAAAACCAACTGTCTTGCTTTAATTTGCTTCCATATTCCTGTCACATAACTTTTTGTAAATTTCTTTCACCGACTTTGCTTTATTGAACATCTTTTCTTCCTTCACTATTTCTGTTGTTCACACTCGTTCTTATTTTAGACGTACCTATTGCACTTTTGAGTGTTGACCCCCACACTACGTTTATGGTTGCTATTGCCTCGTTCAATTTAATTTCTCTAATTTTAGAAAAGAGCAGGAGCTCCATCAAACAGTGGAGCTACAGAAGCTCAGACCGGCCACGCCGTACGCCGTGCGCGTTGCTACGGGAAACCAAGTCGGTGTCTCCATGTATACAGCGCCTGCACATTTTACTACAAATGAAGAAGGTAAAGACGGCTTTTACAGTAACAAACAAAACTCATTTTGAACTCGGCCGGGCAGCCAAAAGATCTCATGTCGTTTGATATGATCCAATTTGATTTATTAATTTAAGCCTGCCATAGGGATATTGCTACCTATGACTAACCATGGCTTTTCAGTTAAATGCAGTATTGATTCTAAATGTTTATGTATGTGTGTCAGAGAGATAAATCTGGCTCCCTGAAAAGCCCTCCTCTGCAGTGTTTCCTACGTGTTGATGATTTCAGTCTTTAAAAATGCCTGCGCATGTCCATTCTGCCCTGAACTCCATTCCAATGCATAAGCAACCTAAGTCAGCGCGATGTTTTCCACCACTAAAAATAAACTTCCAAGGCTACCTTAAAAAGGAACATCAATACTTTCTTGGTTTACGAACCCTTAAATTACCCTCCAATACCAATCAAAACCTGCAGGACTTTTCGGAATCCTTTCCATGTCTTTTTTATCATTCCAGCTCCATCATCAGCTCCAGTGAACGTGCTAGTGGAGCAGACAGACAGTCCCGGCGAGCTGCACGTATCGTGGTCGGCGCCGCTGCAGGAGACACACAACGGACTCATCGTGGGGTATCATGTGAAGGCTGTGGCACAGAGTATTAGTTCAGGTGGGTTCGAAGAATGAATTTAAAATATCTTAGTGCCATCATAAGCTCTATTGAACGTCCAAGTAGACCGCACAGAGACGCACAACGGAGTTATCGTGGGCTACCATGTGCAGGCCTTGCGCAGAGTGCAGTGGGGACAGGTCACATTGAAGTTATTTAATGATGACAGTGTACCATATTTCTGATAAAGATAAAGATCATTTATTTGTCAAACATGCGTTTACATAAACTGAGTAATCAGACATGCAAGGTATTTAATTAGTAATAGATGTGTGCGTCCATGTTTTGCCAATAAAAACGTACAAATTTTGTTTGTATAGAAAATTACATTTAATTACATTTTACATAAAGTCATTCTAAATTTCATTACAAAATACAAAACAAATAAATAATAATTGATGTCAAGATATAATAGGTATAATAAAGTCAAAATAGATTAAATTATGTCCAGAATATTCATTATTATGCAGTCAAATAGAAGAATTCAAAATTGATTTAAGATTCACATTATTCAATTGTTATTCTTAATTATGTATATTAGAAGTCGGAATAGAAATTCCGGTCCAGTCTGATGATGTTTTATTCTACATCATGTAAGATGATTGCGGTCTGTTCGGTTAATGCTTATATAACTAATCTAGTTTTATATAGGCAGTAATCTCAAAAGGAAAGAAAATCCGAAACAAATAAAAGTCAGCGAATATCACAGCAGTTATCAATCATCAAATAGAAAAGTCCAAAATCATCCTATTTCTGATGTATTTCTGCTTCGTTAATTTTCACCCGAATAACATAATTCTTTTTTACGCGAAGCGAAACCACAGGCATTGATATCAACTGAAAATTTCGCATAACTCAAACGTTTCTTAATAAACTTTGGTCAATAGACTTGTGGCGGCATCTACATTGCCACTTGCGAACTACGCATCAAAGACTTGACGTCACACAACATCCTGACGTCACTCAAAATCCTGCATCGCGCAATTAGAGTTTACCGCGCGGTGAACATATATACAAGCTCACGACTTCAACCTCTGGGCAATTGCCCGCCAGACATGACACCCGTCTGGTCGGAGGATCCTCCCTTTTCTATGGTGGATGAGTGAACTTTACACCCTGTTCCTCATGCCCCTAAATTACGGTACTCCTTCACTGTTCATTTTCATTGAAGCTTATTTGTTTCTGTCATTCAGTTTCAGATGAAGCCGACACGCGAACGATCAAAGTGTCGCAACTGTCGGGCAAGCAAGAAACTTTGCTGAGTGGCTTGATGAAGAACACAAGGTATTATATAGAGGATAATCTTCATCTAGCCGGGCTTTATAATGTGAAGTTCTATTTATATGTTACTTGAGCTAATATTTCTAGGTATGCAGTATCGATATCAGCCTTCACTAATGCTGGTTCGGGTCCATTCTCACTGCCAGTGTTCCAAGATACAAGAGAAGGAGGTAAGCATTTTTCGAAAATCCATTGGAATCATATTTCCCATGAATGCACATTGGCTGCTGTACATTTCTCCCCGCCCCCACTCATTAATGATCGATAAATCTTCAGTCATTAAATTGGAAACTTAAAATGAAATTTGTGTTTAATTTATTTTACATTTTTCTGTCCATTATTCTATTGCATTATTTTTGCTAACACCACTAGCGTCAAACCTTATAGTCTCCATAACGTTATATCTAATGAAACCATTTCTGCCTCCAGCTCCAGAGCTAGCTCCATCATCAGTAGAATGTACAGCAGTGTCGTCAACATCTCTTCGTATCGGCTGGCAGCCCATCGCTCTACCTGGACAGGGCAGCTCGCTTGTAGGATACACTGTGCTGTTTGCTACTGATGGTAAGTGGTCTTTAATATTTGATAACTGCCTTATTGGTCGCCTTGTTATCACTTACCTATCAATTCGATCAGGGGCATTCATCCTAGCCTAGTACACTGTGACTACCACTTACCGTTAGGTACTCCTAATTTGTTTTTGTTATTGTTTTTTTCTTATTATTGTGCACCCTTGGGAGTGCACAATAATAAGAAAAATAATAATTACAGATACATTTAAAAAATTTTGACCAGCTATTCTATCTTCCAGAAGCGGCCTGGCAGAACCAGACGTCGTTACACTCAGAGCTTTACTTGCAAGGTCTTCTGAAGTACACCAACTACACAGTGAAGGTCGCTGGATTCTCAAACTTTGGAGCTGGACCTTATTCTTACCCGATTGTGTGTGCTACGTTGCAAGATGGTGAGTATGCATTTTTATTTAAAAATCAAATTAAATAATCGGTCACTCACAGGGAAGTACTTCTTGTCCATACGAGAAACACTTCCCTGAACACACTACCTCATCTATCATTTAAAGCAGTTTTAAAGTTTTACCTTGAACGCAGTAAAAAACAAAATTTCACGTGGCAAAACTAGTAGTTATAAAGGCTACTACTACACACAGTGCCGTCCCCACGATCCGCCAGATTTTGCCGACCGGCACTCCTTCGTAAGGCAAGCCAGGCGCACCACGGCTTGTGTGGTGACAAAGCTGCACGGCACTGTGTTTTTGCGTTTGTGTACTGTAGGACCCATTATAGCGGGCAACATAAATACTCAGTAAATCCATTTTCTTAAGATATTTTTATCCTGTCCCCAGTGCCCGGTCCACCAGCAGACATCAAAGTCCTGGTATTATCATCATCATCACTCCTCGTTAGTTGGAAGAAACCTCTCCATCCTAACGGAGAACTCCTGCACTACACTGTGTATGTGAAGCCTACGTCCAGGTATTGCTTTGCTTTCTGAATTATAATAATCATTCTTCTGATTTAGTAAATGACAGATCAAATCCTATTCCGAAGCACCGCCTTCTTATTTTTGATTTAACAGCCCGTTTGCTAAAGGCATGATTAGCCTCCGATTTTGTAATTTGCGCCCCAGTGTAAAACATTAGAAGTAGATCATTAAGTCTTCTAACTTCGATACACAGAATGACATAACATTTAGTTCAATATCTTCAGCTTATTCTTCACGTTTCCCGCAGCAACGCCCCGCCCCAGACACTCCGCATCTCCCCGCTCGGTCGCTCCGCGGCGGAGGTCAAGGAGCTGGTCTCCGGCAGGACGTATGAGGCCTGGCTCACTGCCAGCACGCCGGCCGGAGAGGGCACGCAGACCAGGAGAGTGGCGCATACGCCGACGCATAGAGGTACCTAGCTGGAATCTTTAGTTTATTTATAAGAATCGACGTTGGAAACGCCGTGGTGTCTAGTTGAAAAGTGAAAATCAAATGAAAATTGAAAAAGTGGCATTGACTTATTGTGACTTTTACTTTTATTGGTGATAATTGTGAATACCCTTGTAGCTGCAGTTGATGGATATGCGCTGGTGCCTCACGTATTTGGTGGAACGTCCTTAAGGGGAATGCGCTAAGGTAGCCCGCGAGATTAAAATTTTCTTTAGTTTTTTGGATTTTGCAGGTCAGCGTCAGTTTTTATGTTTATTAAAATAATATATGATTCGCGACTGTAACAAATATGTCTTTACATAATTATAATCATTACAATCAGCAATACAACTCCATAAGTTAGCATTAAGCTTCGTGCAGACCAGCGCGACGCGACACCGGTTATTGTTATACCGTCAAGTTTTCTTAGAAATTGTATTGTTCGAGTCGCGTCGCGGCGTCGCGTCGCGCTGGTCTGCACGAAGCTTAATTGTCAAATGTCTTGCTTTCATAAAACAGTCATTCAATGGATATGATCTTAGAGAGTTATATTGATCATTTTTATGATTATAATTCCATAAATAAACATTTGATACGGCCGCGAATCATATTTAGATCAACATAGAACATGATACTGACCTGCAAATTGCAAAAATCGTAAGAAAATTTAAATTTCGCGGGCTGCCCTGTCGCTTTCGCCTTAGCATTATTGTTCATTCCCTAATGTGATCAGAGACTTTTGATGATTGCCTTTCATTTACTGTACTTACGAGTATATCTCCTCGCCTCACGCAGCCCACATACTCACGTTTAAGAGATAATAAAGATATGATTACGAACAACGTTGCACGCGACAGTGCTGCTGCCTCACTACTCGACCCCATACATTTTCTATAAGTATATATATATATGAGATTACATTCCGAGCATGGCAGCAGTGCTGTGCAATATTGCTGCAACGGCACTGCTGTGCGGCAGTGTCGCCCTGCCACCGCGCCAGACCAGTAGTGCGCCGTCCATCTCAGCGTTAACACGTGAATGTTGATAACTGTTGAAAAGTAGATAAACCACGAACAGCAGTGCCGCGCAGCGGTGCTCGGAATCACGTATCAGGCAGCACTGCCGCGGGCAGCGTTGTTCGGAATCATACCATAAGGACCTCTTCTCATAAAGATGACATAGTGCTGTTACATAGATTATGTTGTACATATTATGTCGAGCTACTTAAATTCTGAGTTGAGCTGCACGGTCACTGACAAATGCGTGCACTGGACAGGTCCACTCAATCTGTGTGGTTCTTTCCTCAAAATACCATTTTTAGACACCAATCTACATGACCTTCACATGATCTGACAAAGATTATGTCTGGACTTTAAAAGAGACTGTGATCTCTGTGTTTGTTTCGGCCTTTCTTCTCGGAGTAGATAGGAAACGCCGACCTCATCTAGTTTAAAAATAATATGATTGACGGGTAAAATGTTTTATACAAACCTACTTACAGAAATAACAATCATTTATCATTTATGTTATTGTGTTGTGTATCTGCATATCATTGTTATCAAGTTCCTATTAATTTGAGTCAGTAATGGAAGATGTTTTGGCAAAACTTGCAACTGCTAATAAATCAGTAATTATCTGTGGTGACACTTTAACATTAATATTTTAGAAATTAATTCAAATACCAGTAGATTTTTAAATTTGTTCAAATCATTCAATTTGTCAAATGTGTTTGTAGAACCAACCCGAGTAACTACGACTACTGCTACATGTATTGATAATGTGTTTTGTTCTTGCGACTATTTAGATAAAGCCATCGTTAATTATCTCCCTTCTGATCACAGTGGTCAATCCGTAACTTTTGAATCCAACATACCAGTAAAAGTTAACAACAAAGGTAGCAGTTAACCAACTCAACAACACTAACAACATTACAACACAACTCTCTTTAACAACATTTAATTATCTGTATTTCTCCAAATGCCGTTAGCTGACTACCACCAAACACTTTTCATTCTACTATTCACTATATTATTGTAGCAATATACAGCCGTAATGAAAATAACTATTTTTTGCCGGTGTCGGCGTCTGCGTCTCTTTACTTGTCAAAACGATGCCATACAGTACCACAGATACAGATACTAAAGGTATAGACAAGTAACTGATGTTACGTCGGATGCAGACACACGCGGATTACATATATTTTTTACACTTCACTGTATTTCACACACCTATTTATTTTTATTTTTTATTATATTTTATCCGTGTTCTGTATAATCTATCCGTGACATCACTGTGGGCCCTATCAGAATACCAGCGCTGCGACATTTTTTTTTTTTTTTTTTCATGTCGCGGCATCATGCTGAGATAGGAGCCTTTTGGCCTCGTACGGGACTTCATTCTTTAAATTTTAATGTTACTTTTTTATTTATGTTTAGTGTGTTTTAAGTTTTCCTGTGCGAGTCTCAATAAATACTTTTTCTTTCTTTCTTTCTTTAAAAAAAGTGCAGATACAATTCAGACCAATAACAGCAGTTAATTTAAATAAATTTAATAGCACTTTAGTTTGTAAGTTAAATAATCAAGACCTTACAATGAACAATGCTAATATTTTATACGAGGAATTCTTTTCGTTAGTCCAGACCGAGTTCAATAATTCTTTTAAGAAGAACACAAAAACTATCAGCCCTAAGTTTTTATTTAGTGACTGGGCAACTAAAGGACTCAGGAAAAGTAGGGATAGACTTTTCGAGCTGTATGGCCTTAAGCCTTATATTAACACGGAAACTTTTAATAAGTATGTTGCTACGTACTCTAAAATTTTTAAGAGCTCTTGTAAGACAGCTAAAGCCTTAAACATTAGCAACAAGGTTAAATCAGCAGACAATAAAATACAGACGGTTTGGAAAATTATCAATAACGAAACGAACAGGAACAAAAAGCATAATTCTGATTACACACTGAAGACGTACTGAAACCTTAAATTCCTCGCCCTCGCTCTCTTTTGATTTAGTAAGGGCGAACGTTTCAGCTTGCCCGATAAAATTTAACTTTAAGCATATTAATCCTATAACAGTGATAAAAGCTTTTCAGCAAATTAAGATCAAATTAACCGAAGATCTTTGGGGAATGTCCATTAAAGTCTGTACTTCCATAATTGAGACCATAGCGCCTTACTTAGCCTTAATATTTAATTTGTGTGTGGACCAAGGAGTCTTCCCGGATTTAATGAAATACAGTAAGTTAATACTACTTTTCAAATCCGGGGACAGTAAAGACACCAATAATTATAGACCCGTATCCGTGTTGCCGGTTTTCAGCAAGGTGTTTGAAAAGGTAATGCTTATTCAAATGCTCAATTATTTTAACACAAATAAAATCCTTCATGATCAACAGTATGGTTTCACCAAAGGACGTTGTACGACCGACGCTGGTGTAACCTTATTAAGACACATTTTTAACGCGTGGGAAGAGGCCCAAGACGCCATAGGAATCTTTTGTGACCTCTCCAAGGCATTTGATTGCGTCGATCACGAAACCTTACTCTTGAAACTTGAGCATTACGGACTTGGAAAACTTGCACTCAATTTAGTAAAATCTTATTTAAATAATAGACAACAGCAAGTCCAAATAAACGGTATCAATTCACTAGGTTTAAAAGTAAAAACAGGTGTGCCACAAGGCTCGATATTGGGTCCATTCCTCTTTTTAGTGTATATCAATGATCTACTCCATTTATTAAAAAATCAACCACAAATGGTGTTATTTGCTGACGATACTTCCTTAATTTTTAAGGTAGATAGACGTGCAACAAATTTTGACGACGTAAATAACGCCCTATTGCAGGTCCAAAATTGGTTCACTGCTAATAATTTAGTATCAAATGGAAAAAAAACTAAGTGTATAAAATTTTCTTTACCAAATGTCAAAAGTAGTGATTGTGAGATAGTATTGAATCAAGAGAAACTAGAATTCGTCGATAAAACTGTTTTCCTAGGGATCACGCTAGACTCAAGGCTACAATGGGGTCCTCATTTAACATCTCTCGCAGGACGGCTAAGTTCAGCAGCATATGCTGTCAGAAAAATCCGTCAATTTACTGATGTAGATACCGCGAGGCTGGTCTATTTTAGTTACTTTCATAGTATCATATCTTACGGTATTTTACTGTGGGGACGGGCTGCAGACATCGAGTCTATTTTTATTCTGCAGAAAAGAGCGATTAGAGCCATGTACTATCTCCGCAGGCGTGACTCTCTAAGGGAACTGTTTAAGGATATTAACATCATGACGGTACCTTGTCAATATATCTATGAAAACATCATGTACGTAAGAAAAAACTTACATCTTTTTTGTAAAAGAGGTGATAGACATAATTATAGTACAAGAAATAGGGATCTATTAGTTCAACCAGGTTTCAGACTGGCTAAAGTGGACTCATCTTTCATGGGGTACTGTTTAAAATGTTACAATAAAATTCCTCCCCACATACTTCAACTGAATGAGACGAAATTCAAGTCTTGTATAAAACGCACACTATGCAGACAGGCATATTATAAGTTGGGGGATTACATCTCTGATAAAAATGCTTGGCTCAATGCTGGTCCTGCTCCACAACCACAACTAATTGATTAACATCTGAAAATACTGTTGGAGCTGCTGAAAATTTTAAGACCATCTTTGCATTGTATAAAGTCAATCTCCTTTGTATTATATAATTCCAGAGCACAGGTGTGAGTACTATGTACTAGAGAGCTACCATTTACCGGGTAATACTTTTTTTTTATTGACTTGAATGTGCCCTGGCGGCTGTGAGTATGTCATGCTCACTCAAATGTCTCGCTGATGGTGGCGCGTGTGTTGGATCATTTAGCTCCCTTCAAAATGGTTGAGCTGAATGGTGCTGATCCATACGTCATGTTCGTGAACGGGCGCCGTCAGTTGGGACTGGTCAACTCTTAGCGGCCATGGCTGATTTTTAATTTTTTAATTGTTCTTTGTATTACGGACGCTTCTAACGTGCACGTCTTTCTACATTGTTCTCACATGTATAATTTCAACATGAATGATGTAACCAATACTTTGTAACAATTTATTTTATTTAAAAGAGTGTCCGTGGAGTTTCTTGCCCGTTCTTCTCCATAGGTACCTACTACACTTTGGAATGGGCAACTAGCTTCATATTTTTGACTGACCGATTTCTTGACAATTCAAAAGTGCCTGTAATGGTTTAATTGAAATAAATGATTTGAGTTTGAGTTTGAGTTTGAGTTAAAAAAGTTTGTTTTAGTTTATTTTTACTTCAATTGTAAATAAGTTAATATAGCTTTATAAAAGTCCACACTGTCGCATTAAGTACACAAACCAGTCGGTCGATTCTGTAAAAAGATCAACGTGAAACTTAGGTGAAGTGAGCTGTCACTGTCACAACTCGACTGGCAAGATGCTAGGGATTAACACTATTGACAGCTCACTTCACCTAAGTTTCTTACTTAATGATAGTTATAAGGGAGATTTCAATAAATAAAAGATTAAATTAAATATTCTAACAGTTACACAGGGACATTGATGGTGTATGTAAATATCTTCAAAAATTCTAATGCAACTCTTTTCAAAACTATGTCACTTATCACATATCCTTTCTTCTTCCAGTTGTGGCCGGCGTAGCATCTCTAGGAGGCACAGTATCAGTAGGAGTGGGCAGTTCCCTCCTCCTAGTGTGTCAGTGTGTGGGAGTGCCGCCACCTCGCACCGTGTGGTATCACAAACATAACATCATCACCCACCATCCCAGGTTCACGAGGAACCACGATGACAGTTTGCTGATTAACAGTTAGTACTGACACCTATTTGTAAACAATAGAAAACGTATGATATCGTAGTTGGCCTAGAGGAAAATGGCAGTATGAAATTGGAAAAAGAAAGAAGCCTTGGATATGCAGAGAAAGGACACCTATTTAAAAAAAAACTAGCCAAGTGCGTGTCGGACCACGCACAATGAAGATTTCCGTAGTTGGGATGAATTAATCCTAAGAACAAACTTATCATTGTAGTTGAAAAACATGTTGTCCGATACATTCTAACTGCAAATGTAAGTTTGTACGCGCAATATTGAGAGATTTACTACGTTATTTTAAAACCATAGACTTCTTATAGGTTTTCCTGTAATCTATGAGTAAAGAACCATTCAATTTTCATCAATTTTCTTAAATATCTTTAAAAGAATATAGCTTAAAATAAAAATATTAAGAATATTTGCGATCCTCGCAACAACCCCTTTCATTTGATATGTCACACGGTACAGTATGCAAAACGTTTTATTTTTATTTTGCTATTTGCCCCCCAAAAGTAACCCCCATATTCAAAATTAATTTATTGACGTTACACGTCCGTGTTTGGGTCACAGAAATACATATGTGAATCAAATTTCAACTTAACCGGTCCATTAGATTCCGAGCAAATTGGCTGTGACAGACGGACAGCCAGACAGACAGACAGACACACGAGTGATCCTATAAGCGTTCCGTTTTTCCTTTTGAGGTACGGAACCCAAAAAAAACAGGAAATAAAAATACCAGAGTATTTTCTTTTCAATTGAATGTTTCTTGTTTTCTTTATGCTATCGTTAATTGGGGCAACCGTGGAAACCACTATAATAATGACTAGGTTATATTATCGCAACCATGCAATGTTTATCTACTAATCGACCTTACTAACTAATATTCTAATTTAGAGGATTCACGATTTCATAATTATAATATTTAGTGTATTTTATTATCATGAGGCTGAGACGTAGACCGTATTTGTCCAGCTATAATGCCTATATGCAATAGATGAAGAAAAAAGTAAATGTTCTGTCCGGCCCTTAACTATTCACTCTTTATGTGTATGACCATTTTCTATCAAGCGTTCAGTTATTTCCAAGTTGTTCATTTGAATTCTCACTCTTCACAGATATAGACCAATCCCTAAGCGGCAACTACACCTGCTTAGCCAAGAACCTGTACGGTTCGGACCAGGTAGAATACGCAGTCGTCGTCCTGCCACTCCCTGAAGCGCCGATACTTCGAGCGACGCCGTACAAGGATTCGATACTGGTGGAGTGGGAGCAGCCTTATTATACTGTTAGCAACAGAAGTGCCACTCAGAAGATTAGTAAGTTTGATATTTAAGTCAATCTGAATATTTAAGTATCAGAAGTATATTTAATATTATACCTGCAACCTATCTGCAGAAGAATACAGTCTACATTATATTTAAAATAAATATTTTCCATTAAAAATCTTCATGTTTGGTGCCTGCTATCTAAGTAAATCCTTAAAAGTCATAAACTTGTCTACTTCATGTTAAACAAAAGCACAAAACCATATTACAAACTGATTAAGACGAAAAAGACAGGAAGTAATGAAATAAAAATAAGTCTTAATTGACAAATTAATATATATAAAAAAATATATATATATATATATTTCATCTGTCAGCCAGAACGCCAGTCCTTCGGTACAAATATGATACATCATATCATATTTGTACCGAAGGACTGGCGTTCTGGCGAGATCGTCGGCTGCATCGTTGCCTAGCGAACGGCTAGGCAACAAATGTGTGTCATTGTACTAATCAAGCTAATTTTCAGGTTACAGCTTAACCTGGAAAGAAGCCAACAGTCCCTGGAGAGAAGCATGGCCAGCAGATAAAATGCCCAGCTTATCGGGCGTCCAAAAACATGCCTTGACTGGTCTGAAGTGTGGCACTAAGTACTCTGTGAGGATCACTGCCACTAACAAAGTTGGGACCTCACAGCCTGCTTATTTGGATGTCAGTACTTTAGGTGGAGGTTGGTACCTAACGTTTTTTTTGTAAGAATAAATATACTTAAATAAATAGGCCATTTTCAGCTCTGTTTAGATGCATGCCTTCTTATCAGAGTATCGTGTGAACAGCTATAAAAATTCCGTAATTTACTTATATGGGCATGCCAGAAAGGGCTTTTTGAAGTTGATAAACAGTAATTATGTTCCTTCTTAGGTCGTAGAATACTGAACGTATACCATATCTTTCTTTGGGTTCTTTAATAGGGATGTTGGCTGGGGAAAAAAAAAAACTAGTCCGTCAGATAACAAAAAGTATTAGACACGTATTTTTTACCATATTAATAAAAAATGGTTTAGATATAACGCATTAAAGTTGGGGAGTGGGGGCTCGCTATGTCACAAGTCGGTATAAAATCTATCGGGCAGTGACGTCATGCTATATTTTAACGTATTGCCGGCTCAATGTATTGCCGTAATATTTTTATTAGGTACGTAAAAGAAGAAAAAATACGTGTCCAATATTTTTTCATAAGCTACCTGACGGCCAAAAAAAATTTATCGTCAACATCCCTTTTGTGTTCTATCTTTTATTTATGATCAATTTTAATCATTTCTCATTTTCCCTGCTATAAAACTTAATCAGGACAACTTAATCAAATCAACATATTGCCACACCTAATAGTGATAAATCATCCGATTTCTCATGTCAAATAAAATGCCTTGGTTTTTTATTATTAATTTCAGTAAGTAATAATTTTATTGTTTTTTTAATATAATTTTATTGTGATGTTGATGATGATGTGTGTTATATTGTTAATTTTTACATGTGATACTGGTATTATGAGTGTTTATTTAATTATACACCTAGAATGATTTCAAATACAATGTAAATTGTTTATGAATAAATTGAATTGGGCAAATAATTTGTCTAGATTTCCTCTCTATGTGTGTCTCCGCAGACAAGTTTTTGTTAAAACAAACTACAACTCTCTGCCTCAAACTCCAGTGATCTGGACTCGACTAACTGTTATTTCATTTCTAATTATTTTCAGTACCAATACCACCGAGCACAAACGAGTGGCTGTGGAGCAACGCGTCACACATGTACGTACAACTAGCCGGCTGGGACCACGCCGGGTGTGCGCTTACTGTGCTGGACGTGGAGTATAAGCAGCTCGGTGCCAGGGCGTGGATCAGAGCTCATAATAATATGGTAACAATGAGTGTTTTTGCTTTTTCGTTTAGATAATAAGCCCCGAATTCTCAAACTACACTTTGGAACTTTAACATGTTCCTCAAATTCAAATATTATTATTTGTAAGCAAAAAGTACAGACGGCACAAATATTTTAATTCCCAAAAGTCTTTCTGTCGCAACACGTACTGTCACATGAAACAGTAACTTAAGGCTGTGTATTCTAAAGTTGGTGCTATAGAGCGATATTTCATAGACTTCATTTGGTCTAAGAATATAATAAACATTTTTAATAGAATTTTATCTAGTTAGTCTTGCAGTTTGCTTTTCTGAGAACTTAGGTAGGTACAATACAACAATTTTGGCTTACTAGGTAATTAGCCCAGTCAATATCGACACAAAAAAATGCAAACATCGCTAATGCGCATGTAACTACGATTTTTTTTATATGTTGTAAGGTCCCCTGAGAGTAATTTATACCAAGTTTGCAACTCTGAAAACCTTGTGTTACTCCCATAGTGCTCGAAAAACTGCGAAATTCTGACACTTGTTTCAGTATTTTTGAAAAATATACCTTAAGGACGCGTTTTTAGGTTCTTTGTTATATATTTTAGTGAAGCAAGCTAAATTTCATACAATCTTAATAACCCAAGCATTCTAGGTCTATTAGTTGCGAAGAAACAACTAGTCAAAGATGAGCATTTATTTCCAAAAAGTGATAAATTATCGATTTAGGATCGTTTGCCAAGACACGTACCGGCTGAACTAATGGTCCTAGAGAAAGTGTTGTTGTTCTTATAGAGTTGTAGTTGAGTAGAAAGATTTCGTGCTCTTCACTTTTTATAAAAAAAACCCCCTCTTTGACTTGTCTAGTTCTTGTCCTTTTGTCTCCCACAGCTGTTGTCAGACCTCTCATCCTGGAGCCTTCCATCCCTCTACCAGATGAAGATCCCGACGTACGCGATCTCCGACCTCTCCCCCGGCACGTGGTACCAGCTGCGAGTGACAGCTACTAATGAGGCTGGTAGTGTGACTACGACCTACAAGTACGCTACCAAGAATGAGGATGGCAGTAAGTTTACGAAGTACAAAACTTGTTTTTGGACTTTATTCATTTGTTTTCCCTTTCTTATGAAGTAAATTTATGGTTGATGTAGTCCATTGATGCGGTATATATTTAGTCGTTAAAATTCCATTAAATAAATCTTTTATTTTATTCAAAATAATCTGTAATGTTCCTATTAAGATTTCGTTTGAAATGCACATCTTCACCTGGTGCGTTCCTCTGTTTTGAGATTTAAGAGCTTTCGTAACTTCGTCTTTTAGTAGGTTTGGAATTAGTTCTTCATTATCTTCATAGTTGTTTGTTTGTAGTCTTGTTCTCTCATCATTATAAAGTTCATGGTAGAAATCAATCGCTGCCTCTAGTATTTCAGTTATTATTTAATTATATTATATTATTATTATATGTAATATTAGAGTCCCTGTGAACCACAAAAGCTACAAACTATTCCCTTTGGAAGGCTAATAGTGGTATGAACCACAATGTTTTAAGCCACCAATTAAATTGGATGATGGCCAATGGGCGAGAACTAGCGAGCAGTAAGTAGATGCATTTGCAAAGCACTTAGAGAAAGTGTTCACACCAAACGAGGCAGAAACTGGTTCTGACGACTCTGATATTGAAGCCAAATTGAATCAGCCAAATAAAATTGCGTTTAAAGAATGGCAGGTGGTAGTAAAAGAGAATGATAGTTTGAAAGATAATAAAGAAGAAAAGCAAAAAAGGCGATAGCAGTTTCGAGATCTAAGGTGCAGGAGAAGTTGTATACAAAAACAAGAGAAAGGAGAACAAGAGATATGATTTACATTAAATGTAGAAAAGACGACGCCGGTAAGGTTCTGTGCAAAGATGACGAAATAAAAGAACGACGGAACATTTATTTTTAAAAGCTAATGAACAAAGAGAATAAATGGAATGGTTTGCTCAAACAGGTACAAGTAAATATGGGTTTGGTGAGGGAAATTAGCATGGATAAAGTGAGAAAGGCAGTTCAAAGTATGAAAAATGGAAATTCCATGGGCCCAAATGATATACCAGTAGAAGTATGGAAGTGTTTAAAAGAATGTGGATATAATGAAAGGCAATGCATGTAGCTGAGATGAGAATGCTAAGAGGGATATGTGATGTTACACGAATGGATAGAATAAGAAATGAGTACATAAGAAGAAGTCTGAAAGTGACACTGGTGACCAAAAAGTTGTGTGGAAATCGGTTATCATGGTATGGGCATGTGATGCGGAGGAATGAGGAAAATGTCATGAGAAAAGTTTTGAGTATGAATGTCGATGGCTATAAGAGTAGGGGAAGACCAAATAAACGAAGGATGGGCTGTGTGAAAGATGATATGGCTAGAAAGGGGGTGACTACCGAGATGACAACTAATAGAGAAGTATGGAAGAAAGGGACATGTTGGCCCGACCCCAAATAAATTGGGATAAAGGCAGGAGAATAATTATTAAATCAATCGTACCAACTACCCAATCGACCTGTTACTTCCAAAGAAGTACTTCGGTAGATAATAAAATTAGACAGTAAAAAAGGAACAGCGTCAAGTTTATCAAATGAAAATATATCAAAAAAGTTTTAGCATTTGGTACATAAATAGGAATATAATTAAAAAAATAATATAATTTAAACATTGAATTTTATATATTTTTATTAATTTTCTTTCGAATACTGAACTTTTGGCTTATTACCGTATATAGTTTTGTAATATACGTTTTATTTGTATAATAAATGTGTGTATAATAAATTACTTTTCCTTCTTTCATTACGTTCAGATTACATTATCCAGACTGATTAACTGCCTCCTTGGTCTAGTTGTCGCAAGCGCTACTGCTGCGCATGAGGTCCTGGGTTCGATTCCCGGGTCGGGCAATGTGTTATTGGGCATTTCATCTGGAATTTCTCAGTAGCAGCCCGGAGTCTGGATTCATGCCCGGTTGATGGCAGAAGGCTCTTCCCCTATTACATGGAACTTAAAGATAACTGGCCGATGTGCGTGTACTAAAGGTACACCCCTGCCTAACCCCTCGGGGATTACAGGCGAGACGATTTATCAAGACTTGCTTTTGATCCTTAACCATTTAGGTTCTCTGTTTACATATTAGAAGGTCAAGTCTACACAAGTTTCTAAATATTGGGTATCATTTTTAATAAATCGATCAAATTTTTCCAGGTGAAGTAGGACCGCCCTCTGAGCTCTTCGACCTGAACGTGCTAGTAATAATCTGCAGCTCAATACTACTCACGATCTGCATGCTTAGCTGTATCTACATACTTGTGAAGAGGCAAAGGTATGTCCTGACCATTTTTTGACGTTGATTTAATAAGAAAAAAAAATCTATGATTTAATAAGACAAAAAATCTATGATTTAATAAGACACAAAAATCTATGATTTAATAAGACAAAAAAATCTATGATTTGATTTAAATCCTTGTTATGGTGGCATAGCATAATGCGCTTAGCATTTAGTTTGAATTTGAATCTAGCATCTTTCACCTCTTCCTTTTTTAATTCCTCATCATTTTCTGTGTTTCCAGGACCGGCAACCTAACAGAATACCGCGACTCAATAACAGTGGACAACAAATCAGAGAGCGGCAACCTGACGGCAAACACCTCGCACACCAACTTAGCCAACGTTAAAGAGAACGCCATGAACGCGCAGAACAGGATATACAGCGCTCCTATACATATGAGGAATAACAGTAAACATGGTAAGATAGCAACCGTCAATTAGACAGAGACCGAATGACAAAGTAGAACGTACGATAGTAGATTACAAGTTCATCGTGATCGCATCAGGCTCGCTGGCTAGTTGGTCAAAAATCGTATTGAATGGCGACGTTAGCGACAGTTCCAATCCACGTCAAGTTGTCTCTTTGAACGTATTCTTTAGGATAGTCGTAAAAATTCAATGTTATCTAGATAGATAATTTAGAGCTATGAGGAACAGGGTGTAATATTCACTCATCCTCTATAGAAAAGGGAGGATCCTCCGACCAGACACCCGTATTGTGTCTGATGGACTACTGACCAACGATTGATGTCGAGACGTTGTATTTATATCGTTCGGGCGGTAATCGCTACTTGCGTGATGCAGGATTTCTGTGTCGTCAGGTCTTTGATGCGTAGTCGCATGTGGCGTTGCAGATGCGGCCACAATAAAATTGAATTTTAAAATAATTGTATAGATGTCTATCTACATTTAGCCCGTGTTGTCCAAAGGCCTCCCTTTCCCTACAGCGAATGTTATAGCAATATAATATTTTTGAATTTGTGAGGTCTCGATATAGTGACGCTGTCGGTACCTTTGTGTAATGAAACTCATTATTTATTTGCAGAGCTGTACGAGATAAGTCCTTACGCACAGTTCGCAGTGGGCTTCAAAACTTTCGGTCACGTGGAGAACCAGAACATGCCTAGTCGACACCCAAAACATAGATACGACACAGGTAACAAATTGTAACTAGGTTCACAGTCCTTTGTAGGTACCTACTTTACACATGAACTACGCAAACCACCCTTACTGCTACGAAATAAGAGTGCTGTCAAAGGTAGACTGTAACTATTGATTAGACAATTTCTTATCGTTGAATGACCGTCGTTTCTAGCTATACTGGGTCGTGATGACATCAAATATAATGAGTAATTTAAAATGATATTTGAACCTTAAAATTACATCCTATTACTGAGTCTGTAGCCAAAATAAATTGGGATAAGGTCTAAAATCATTTGTCATCAAGATGCAGTGGAGGAGGCCTATACACAGCAGTGGGAGGAATAAGCCTGCCAATGATAATGATGACGGTGACGACGATGCAGTAGGAAGACTCACGTACCTACTGTATTAAGAAATGTGTCGCAAAAGACTAATGTACGAGAGTGTGACAATAATGGTGACTCTTTTCGTGTAACAATTGTCTCATGTTTCAAAGAATCGTGTAAAAAAACAAAACATGTACCTTCATGGGCACATACGAAACGTCAGAAGCTAGGTTAGCCGGCAAGAAACCCCATGGTTACTCTTTTAGAAATAATTGGCTTTTACAATATTTTCAAATAACAGTGTTAATAGTATGGGAGGACAGTGTAGGTCTTTAAACAACCTGCCAGGGTTGCGAGTTTGTCCGAAAGGGATATCGTGGCCCCGGCACATAAAGACCCGGCAACGGAAAGAGCACTGGTGGGCTTTAGTCAGTAAAAGTCTGACACGCCCTCCCGCTCCGCCCAGAGAGAGAAGTTATTTGATAATATCCCAAAATCAAAAAAAAAAAAAAAGGTCTTTAAACAAGTACCTACCAGATACTTAACAAAATAGAAGATGGTCAACAAATCTACAGTCCACTAAGCCTACAGCGTTCTCACATTCACAAAAAAATAATAAATTATTAAAAATAAAAACCTATTTTAAACGAAATGACATGATTGCAAAGATAATTATTCAGATTTGTTACAAGTGTGACAAATTTGAATAATTTTCATGTCCACAAAAGCCACAAATAAAGAGTTCAAATTCGCGTCGTTTGCTTAGGAAAACATTTTTTTATTTATTGTAGATCTTATCCTTAAAACTGATACTTCTCCAAAATCTAAAATGATTATATAAAGACCATGTCATGATTTGATTTTCATAATTTTAATTTCTTCTTTCAGAAACCAGTTTCCAAGTGTGTTCAGAGTCTGAAGATAGTGACAGCATATCAAAATCTACGCTTAAAAGTGTTCCAAGAAGTAAGGATCATTCTTATAACTCTCGAATACAACTTAACTCTCTGTAAATTAAAAGTCAACGAAAATCATTTTGACTCGCTTGATCACAAAAATAAATGCGTTTAGCGCTACACGTGTTTAACCGTTAAAGGCCTGATAAACAACTAATTAACGTGCTAATTGACGTGCTTGAGGGTCACCCAGGGCTTTACCGGTTAACCGGTAAAGCCCTGGGTGACCCTCAAGCACGTCAATTAGCACGTTAATTAGTTGTTTATCAGGCCTTTAACGGTTAAATTCGTTTAGCGTTGAAAGGTATTAAGTGACTTATGGTGCAAGTGGGCCTAAGTATTATGATATCATATATTTTTGACGTTTCATAACGATGCATGGAGCATCGTTATGAGACGTCAAAAATATATAATAATATATATTTAACATATAATAATATATTAAATATGTACATAATTATTATGCAAAATTTCCTGTGGTAATTGTTACGAATAAACATTATTTAAATAAATAAGTCCATTATTTTTCACTTTCCAGAAGTCTGCAGAACCCCACACCATAGATAATTTGCCAAGAAGAGCTTTCATTTATAACCAATTCGTCTCGCAGGACCAGCTTCTATCAAAAACATTTATGTATCTATACTTAACTTGAAACTAAATAAACTTGACGCTGCTTACTTAGTTCTTCCTAGCTTGAAAGAGAGCATTTACAACGACAGACTGCCCAGAGAACTTTGATTATCTATCAATAGAGCTATAGGTAATGATTTGCCCCCCTCCTGAACCAGGACCTTCAGGGAGAAGATGATGCAGTGTATGCCCCAGGAGATTGAAAAGGCAGACAAGAGTCGCCTGCTGCGCTTGTACAACAGCTATTTGCCTGTAGTGTTCCGCTCTAATTTTTGAAAACTGTAAATTTTAACCTATAAAATTAAGGTAAACTTTAAGACTGATTTGTGCCTAAAAATGTCATACGATGTTGTTGTTTTTTTATTATTAATGTTTCTTAGTATTCTGTTTAAAATATTAATGTATGTAGAGTTTATAAAAACATTTGTGAAAAGAATTTTGTAAATAATTAGTGAGGCTAGTTACCAAATGTATAAGAATTTGATCTCAATAAAACTGATTCAATAACTTATACCATAATGCTTTTTTTAAATCCTATTTATTTATTTTGTTAGTTTAAGAACCATTTAAAGAAATGAATAATACATATACATTGTAGCGGCACCTATAATGCCACATGCGAACTACGCATCGAATACCTGACGTCACACAAATCCTGCATCGCGAAAGCAGCGTTTGCCGCGCGACGAGTATATATACAACGTCCCGACATCAATCGTCGAGGTTCAGAATGATGGGCCCATATTAATGGGTCACGGTATGCCTCTGCGGGCGAGGGGCTCTAAGCCCCGACCCCACTCGCCACGCTCCCATAACGGGGACGTAGCGATATCCTCGAGCAATCGACGGCCAGTTGCCCACCAGACACAACACCCGTCTGGCCGGTCAATTTTTTTTTTGCAATTTTTGACTTTTCTAGTACCAAAACCCCAAAAACCTCAATTGGACCACCAATAGAGGCTTTTGATCCGTATAAGATACAGCAGATCGATTGGCAACTTCTGCTGAATTCTCAAGTTTCAGTGCTGAGCAGCATGTTACAACAATTTAAGTGTCACCTAGTGTTAGTAAAAATAGGCAAACAAGCTTATTTTGCAAAAGGAATTCTTTTTCCTTGGGTAAGTCCCTTTTGAGGGAGTGATATGAAGATTCGAATGGCGTTGTTTCAACACACGCTGTTTCGAAAACGAAGTGCTATCGTATATTCACCCACTTATCAAACGACTATATCTCAAGGAAACTGCATACTACTACTACTAATAAGTTACAAAGGATGATAAGAACATTTATTGTAAGTGATGCTAAAATAATTAATTATTAATTTACCGTGTTGAGAATGAAATAGTGGATAACACAGTACAGTCGCTAACCTATGTTGCTTAACCGTACATAAGCAACATAGGTGTCAAAAGTGGGACAAAATATTTTCCATAAATTATTTTCCAATTACGAGCTAAATTGACATACAGATATATAATAATAATAATCAAATCGTTTATTTATAAAAAGGGGCACATTTACAATAAGTAACTTAATCATTAAAATAGAGCACAGTTGCTTATTTTCCTGAACTAGGTTGAACCTGTGTTTCAGGCTAGGAAGAGCATAAATACTTAATGTAATAAATTAACAATGAGTATAAAGTATAAACTAAATTAAAATTAGGTAAATAAAAGTAAAATAGCATGTTAGCGGTTCTATTTGCAGACAACAAGTAGATCTTCTGTCTGCGCATAATGTATGGTTAGTAAATATTCAAGTATATTTTTTTTACAGCTAATTTAATATATACATACTTAATTTTCTATTTAATCTATTGTACAAAAATGGGCCTAAGAATGTAAAAAATCTTTCTACAAAGACATGTTTTGAGGTTGCATTAGATGTGCATATTATATAATTCCGTCTTTTGTTAGTATTTTCAGCGGTGTAGGTAAGCATGGTGTGCTGTTTTAATACTAAGTGCATAATGAAAAGTTGGCGAACAGTCAGCACGTTGCAGGATTTATATAGCAGATCTGTGCGAAAGAAAAAGGGATGGAAGTTTGTTACCTTTAAAATTGCTCTCTGAGCTCTTTCAAGAGGAAGTAGATAGGTTTTTGGTGCGCCGCGTACCCCATGAAGAGATGCAGTATTGAATAATAGATTGACATAGGGCCAAATAAATTTGAGTGATTAATTTGAATCTGCAAATGTTTGCAATTTTTTTTTTACATTTATTATATCTAGCTCTCCTGATTTTACCGAAAACAAGAACTCTGGGTTTTAAGTACACCGTGTCCATTTGGGTGTATCCAATTTAAAACCAAAGTCGATCTGCCTAGTATTTCCCAACTGTGTTGGGGTCGGCTTCCAGACTAACTGGATGCAGCTGAATACTAGTATTTTACATGGAGCTACTACCTATCTGACAATATATATCAGATAGGTATAGCTTAATACGATACCCTATGGTAAGACTGGTTGTCAGACATTCGGGCTGCGGACCCGTAACGACTGTCAAAGATCTACGAATGACAGCCGGGTCCACCTCGGCACGGCTCTTACCGAGGCACGGAGGGGTCTCGGTACGTAAAGATGGTCATCCATCCACGGACCAACCTTGGTAAGCGAAGCTTATCCTGATCGATCGACCCATGCGGCTGTTATTACTTAGTGAGCCACGAGCCCTTCCAAAACCAAAGTAAAGGTTTAATAATTTATTTCAATTGATCATCTCCCTAGCCTTTTCTCAACTATGTTAGGGTCGGTTTCCAGTCTAACTGGATGCAGCTGAATACCAGTATTTTACATGGAGCGACTGCCTACTTGACCTCCACAATCCAGTTACTGGGTAATACGATATCTACCCCTTGTAAGACTGGTTGTCAGATTTCCGGGCTTCCTACGACCCGTAACGATTATCAAAGATCCACGAATGACAGCTGGGACCAACGGCTTAACGTGGTTTCCGAGGCACAAAAAAAACATTTATTTCAATTAGGCATATAAAATGCTTATTTGAAAGCACCAAGTAACTAGGTAGGTGTGGGGGAACGAATCTAGTTTTAAAAATATAACTGACGTGAAATGTGTTTGTTTAAGCCTACTTACAAAATAAAAATCATTTATCATATTTATAATACTTAAAAAAATGATAACTGCTAAACAAACCCAAAGACCTCTATGTTTTCTATCACGATACAAAAATACTAAAACAAAAAAGGATCACTTATACTCAACAAAGAAAATGAACCCAATGAACCATGAGCTACCCAAAAGAAAGTGAATTAAGTTATTGGAAATAATACTGAAGCAGGAAACTAAAGGCAGCAAACTAAAGTCTATTAAACTAACAAAACGTAAGCAACTTTTAACGCAAAAGTTTTTCTACGAAATTGGTTCAAACAACGATTTACTTTGAGTGTACAATGAACCGAAAAATTGGTGCGTAACTCTCTACGAAAGTATCAAGTTTTTGTATTACGTAGGTGTTTGGACTAGACTAGCTATGAGCATAGTAGGCCGCACATCAGTGGTAACAAAACCCGTATAAACTGGTCTCTTTTTCTATTGAAACTTCATAACTACGAGACGTTTGTACAAACCATCATAGAAACACCTTTGTTTATTCTAAGAAGCTCATTTTGAAAACTTTGGTCCTTCTTTTTTATTTATTTACGGAAAAACAAACAGTAGCAAAATAAGGTTACACTTATTATCTTGAACATTAGGTACATTATAACAATTATGCTACCCACTACGTTCTCCACAGATTACAATTTAAAGTACTTAAAAACTAGCTAGGAACACAGACCATACCTAGCACAACACACCTAGGCATTATCCCAGAATTCATATCTGAATTTTTAGAATTTAAGCAAATTTGTGTGCGTAGATTATTAAACATTAGTAAGTACGTTAATTATATAATACTTTACTGATCCTTTAGGGTTGCTTGGATTTGCTTCTTAAATACATTTTTAGTAAGAAAAAGACAGTTCAACCCAATTAGGTTAAATAAGTTTTTTAATGTTGCTTGTACAAGGATCACCTATATTTTTACTGTCACATCTTATGTATTGTATATGCAAATAAATTTTTGTTTACTTTACTTTACTTTACAAAAGTCGATCTTGTGTAAAATCAAAAGCAAAAAATATGATTGGTTCAAACAGTTCAAAAAGAAGTTTCCATTAATTTTTGTTTATTTATTCATTCAAATGGTATAATTATTTATGTTCAGAAGCTTTGATCTGCAACTAATTTTGCTGGCTTTATCTCGAAAACTACCTTTAAGCTACATTTAAGCTGTCTTTTTCTTTACAGTTAAATATATTATTACGCATTATGAGCTAACACGCCTTATAATAGTAGGCAATAAAACATTAGTAGGGAAGGAAGCATATTTTTTTGTATTCATCTCTGTTTTTTTTTTCTAACATACTTCCTTAGCTCCTCCAGATTTAAGCATTTTCTTTCCAGTTGGTTCCTTAAAGATAGGATTTTAAAAACTTCCCAACTTGATTGATACACACTCCATGTGGAGTATACCAAAACCCGTATCTTTGCACCGTTGTAAATTAGGTCATCGATTTAAACAGGCGGAGCTATCCAATTTTACGGTTCGTGTGTTCCGACCTCGCGGGAGACTTAAGTTCAGTTCGTACATGTCTCAATGAAAGTTTCTTCTTGGTTGTACTCATGGATGTTTTGGGATGATATGTTGGTTGAAAACCATCGTAATGAGTACAGAAGATAATCTGTCGAAAGTAATGTCAATGCAAACCAGAGTTTAATCATAATTATCAACTACTTTCTACCAAGGCAACAAACTAGACAGCAGAAACTTAGACGCGAGGACGTTGAGGACCTAAGGCCCTAGACAAAGCGACATTCTATCAGCGATAATCAAGGATGGAAAAGTCAAAAATGTATAGGGGACTGATATAAGCTACCAAAAAGCTTGCGTCAATCCTGTTGAATATCATTTTAGAAATACAAAACACTTTTAAAGCGATTAACACCTTGTCTAGGTCCTGTGGTAAACGTATAACTGCATAGTAGAAACTCATGATTTAATTACTTGGTCCAGCATTCGACGCCTCACGGTTGATAATATTTGTGACGATCATATCAGGTCCATTGTCATGTGTCGTACTTGAACACTGACAGGTTTGAACTGTGGATGTTCACTATCATGACTATTAGCCTCTTTAATTATGATTTCCATGACTGGAACTTTCGTAAGTCAAGATTGTAAGTGGGATAAACTATAACAATCCCACTGACGTACTCTCACAGAGGTGAATTAGGTACCTTACAGATGAAACTTCCATAGCATATTCAAAAAACAAAACACAAACAAAAACAAAACAACATAGTAGAAGAACATGATAGCTTAATGAGCCAAGCACAAACTCTCATAAATAATTACCGATAGACAACAATATAATTCCCTACTAAATGATTGTGCAAACAAACTGATTGTTATGCACATAACTACCAAACACTTTCGTCGGACCGCGACAACTGGCAAACTTCGGTAATATAAAGTTGGTGCTTGAAATTGTTTGTGCCCATACCTTTGGTTTCCATAACTCGAAGTTATTGGGTGAGATTATACGTTTAGGTACATGCTTTCGACATTTATAAGAGCCCAAAGTTCTGGAATTAAATCCTTTTCGTTTTCATTTTAAAGAAAGAAAGAAAGAAAGAAAAATATTTTATTTGGGACACGCACAGGAAATACAAGCAGTAAATAATAATAAAAATAAATTATAAAATAAAAAGGAGAATTTCGAACAGAATAATAACGACCTGTGCGAGGCCAAAAAGGCTCCTATCTCAGCATAATGCGGCGATATTTAAAAAATAAATAAATACCGCAGCATTCTGATAGAATTTTTACGAGTGACGAAACAAGTTGGTACGTCTCACGCTCCTTGGGTACATACTACCACAGATAATATTATGACATTAGCATCTCATATGGTTTTCCAAACTAGATCGCATCAATGACTATTAACGTCAGAATTTGTGGTAGGTAGCCCTTTTCCGTATGAACTCTACTCTTTTATTAGGAGATTTACTTCTTCAGGAGCTCGTGGCTAAGTAATAACTGCCGCACGGGTCGATCCATCAGGTTAAGCTACGCTTGCTGGGGTTGGTCTGTGGATGGGTGACCATCTTTACCATACCTAGACTCCTCCGTGTCTCGGATAGCACGTGAAGCTGTTGGCCCCGGCTGTCTTTCGTGGATCTTTGACAGTCGTTCCAAGTCGTCAGAAGCCCGAAAGTCTGACAACCAGTCTTACCAAGGTGTATCGCATTACCCAGTTACAGGGTTGTGGAGGTCAGATAGGCAGTCGCTCCATGTAAAATACTGGTATCCAGCTGCATCCGGTTATACTGGAAGCCGACCCCAATATAGTTAGGAAAAGGCTAGGCAGATTGATTCATTTCTTCAAGAATTCTTAGGAGAACAATCAATAATGCCTTTATCATTCTCCCGTTTCTTTTTCAAATATTTTTTTATACATCCCTATTTCCTATCATCTTTCACCGTCTCTATCTTTAACATCAATATTCATTCTCCATTTACGAGGTCGAACAAAACTCGAATCTACCAACTCCCGTTGCCAAAACAGCCTCAGCCCTCACCGTGGTACACCGCAACAATCCTGCACAGTTTGTCGGCCAAACAAATAATTAATCTACTGTGGCTAGAGTTTAATTACTTGTTTGAGTTTGTCTTGTTCGACGTGAACTCACACTAGTACACGAAGATTTATGGTTTATTTGGTGGTTGTAAATGCGGTGGTGAATTGGTCATTAAGTATGGTGTTTGAGTCTTTGATTTTGCCTGTCGTGTTTGACACATACGTTGGAGTATCTTAAGTATTCATACACCGCGCTTCTGAGGACTTGAGAAAGCCACTAATGCCGCCATTGACGTGGCTACTTACTTACGTAAAAATTTTTTGGGCAATAGGATTCAATAGTCAGGTTGAGTTCTGCAATAATTTAGTAGAGGTATGTTACCATTAGCGCAAACGTGCGTGCACGTAAAACGTAGTAAAACATTAATTCAAAATGGCTTTGTTATTTGACAACTAAATCAATTTGAATTAGATAAAAAACATAAAACATACGGAATAATCAAATTATGGGTGAGTGATCTCTCTTGTGTACACAGAACTGCTTCAAATTCAACAACCTTTCGTGGTAATTATGGCAATAATGCGCCAAGATTTATCTACGTGGTACTTTGAAACAGCAGATCAATTGGACGTAGTCAAACGGATAGGATCCAACCCACACAGAGTTAGTTTTGAGACATTCAAGTTTGAAGATCAGATCGTGTTATGTGATTGTATGACCTGCCATACATACGGGTTGGTAACGTATCGTCATAATGACATGATGCGTTGGGATTGTTTTTGTGATATTAAAGTTTTAACTACAAAGAGTGTTTTGGTATACATAACTCATTTTCGCCCATAGTGTGAGTTGGATCCTTTCCGCTTAACTACGTCCAATTATATACAACAGACGTCTTTTTTGCTGATGATTATTGTGTAAAATATGCTCTATTGTGGTGAAATAATGAATGAATAAATTATATGTATTGTGTTAGGTGTTCCAATTTGGTGTAGATTCTGGGGTGCTTGGAGTATTAAGTAAAACGAATACATGTGACATCCACCAACCCGCCCTGGGCCCACCTGCTGGATTATGGGCTAGGCCCTCTCACAGAGAAGAGGCCTGTGTCCCAGCAATGCAACACAATGATCTTCATGTCTTAGATACGCCAATCAGTGCTAAACTGGCTTATGGTGATAATGATAGCTGTAATGCTCTGTTCAGCGTAGGGTCCTGGGGTTAATCGAACGGGAAGAGACAGGATTTTTATAATTAAATTTTCTCAATAGCAGGCCGGACTTCAGAACTGACCATGTGCGACTCACCGATGCAATTGTTCAGAATCATCGTCGACTAAGAACGAGTCTGCGCGCATCAAGAATCTTTGTAGGTTTACTATCGACGCTTACTTTACTTAAATACATACTCTTAGCAAGTTATCATTATGTCTATTTATTTAGTAACTGCCCATGCCTACTCCGAATGAGAAGAGGACTGCCAATGCAGGCAGTGACAATAATAGGCTATTAATATTTAGTAATTAGCAGCACGCAGTATGCCACAGCATAGCCACAATAAAAACGGGTTTTGTTGACGGAAGAATAGACAAAATGACAGATTGTGAATGTTTATCTGTCATTTTGTCTATTCTTCCGTCGACAAAACCCGTTTCTATGGCTGCGTACTGTTGCGTTTTCGGCCGCATGTCCTCCATAGAGGTTATAAAAAGTATTACTTGTTATGTGTTAATCTGAATGTGTACTGTTTGCTTTCATCCTATAAAAGAATATATAAAAAATATAGAAAAAAAATACAACATAACATATCATCACGCCAGTAATCCCCGACGGTTTAGTCTAAGGTTGAGAGGTGTACCTTCCTAGTACATTCACATATTGCGAGTGTTTGTTAAGTCCCATGGAATAGGGCCTATTGCCATATTAAACTATTTTTAGTTAGAAGTATAAGGGCTAAATAATTTTAATTAATTTCTTACAGGATATATTATTAAAAACCTCAATGAAAAGCTTCTGAGGCAACCTTAATTGTCTTTTTCTCTAAAATTAGAAAAAGATCTCATTAATAGTATTTATCCTTTGCTTCGGTAGATAGAACCAAAAAAGAATATGCCAAAACTACGTTATGATAGATGCCAAGCAAGAAGATATATTCCATCAATAAAAAAAAGTTATTTTGATACATCCAATCCCACACTTTACCAAGAACTTAGAAAGCAATTTAAGAAAGTTCCTCTCGGTATTAAAGTTAGCGTGTTTACTCATCATTAGTTTACTCATTACAGTACATTAAGTGTTTTGCAAGGACATGATTACGGGCTCCGAAGAGTTATCAACACTCACGTAGGGAGGGAAAGAGATAGAGAATGTAAGGGTCGTTTTACATTGAAGCTCTGTCCAAATTGAAGTAAAACCCGCGCGGGATGCGAGACAAAAATAGCTTGAGTCGATTGTGTCAACAAACTTGTACTGAGAAGTTGTGAGTAGTTGCGTGACTTCCTAATTATTAAAAACAATTGAAGCGCGTTATCACGTTTCGCGCCTTGCGCCATATATTACACAGACATCAATTTCTTTGATATAAATCTCGCCACGGTCTAGCATAAGATCCTAACTAATTATTATATTATATTTTATATTTGCTTTATTTCATTTACCTATATGCAAATAATTGACATTTTTAAATATTTTTATAAAAACAAAAGAGAAAATAAAAACATTAAAAATATAAAAAATAGTGCCCCACCGGTATCGGGAACAGGGTCCAAGCAACCGGTGGTCAGGGCCTCCTGAGACAGGAATCTCCTAACGATTTCCAAGCTGCGTAACGAGAGCCTCCTCGTTGGTCGAGGCTCTTGGCTATTATGCGGTTGACCGTCACGACTCTCGGCACAATTACTGCTGTATCCACATCCCACATGTCGACAACCTCACGAGCTAGGTCAAGATACTTATTCTGCTTATCTTTTTCAGCTTTCACGAGGTCCCCGTCATGCGGGACCGCTATAAAAATAATCACTGTGCGACGCTCTAATCGATCTATCACCACTATGTCTGGCTTATTGGCAACAATAGTTTTATTACCTTTTTCCAATTAATGAAGTAATTATATTCACGTCAATAACAATTGAAACTGGGTAATTTTAATGTTTTATACGAGTAACATTAAAAATAACGATGTAATCAACATTATGACTGTAAAAGTCGTGTTCTCTATTAGGCAGACGAATGACTCAAAGGTTAAAATAATACAGTAAATTCCTAATGCGTCATATTCGTATTAAAACTCACCATTACACATTATTTAGAAAACCACATAAATAAGATACTTACATACTTTAGGTAGGGTCTTACAATATAAGAATTCTGAACCAAAACAGAAAAGTGTATTTATTTAATGGAATCTTTGACAAACGTTTCCGCCTTCTATTATAACCATCTCTTACATATACAATAATTCCTAAAGCTAGAGAAATAAATATAGTACACATATTAATATTATTCCACACATTTTACACGAACTACTTGCTATTTTACTCTTAAAAAAACTATACTACTTAATAATCAAAAACCACACAATAATTTCTTGTTTAAATCTAAAAGCGTTTTGAACATAGTTTAATTTTGGAACAAAATAGAAATTATTTTGGATGAATTTGTACACAGATAAATAAAAAAATAATCTAAGCGGCAAAGAGTGATTGTTTTTTGGATTTCATTTGAAACTCGTCCATTAATCCTCTTTTATCTGCTTCTTCTTAAAGAGGTAATGAGCGCCCATCAGAGCGTTCACTAGGAAGGAAATAGTCCTGTCAGTGATGATAGATCAATCCCAATAAAACGTGATATTGTCATTTTCAAGAACTGGGTCGGGCGCATACCTATAGTACAGTACTTCCGATAATAATATTTTATATTATTATTATCCTACTACTATTATAAACGTGAAAGTTTGTATGTTTGGATGTTTGTTACTCAATCACGCAATAACGGCTGAACGGATTAGGATAAAATTTGGCGCATAGATAGTTTATAACCTGGATTAACTTAAAGGATACTTTTTGTACCGATAGTTCCGTGGGATAATTTCCGACCTCCACGCGGGCGAAGCCGCGAGCAAAGTAGTGCGAAAGTGAGTTTGTTTATTTGTTTGTTTGTAACGCTTTCACGCGAAAACGACTAAACTGATTTAATTAAAATTTGGCACAGGTAGACTATGAGTTGAGTTAGGACATAGGATACTTTTGTGCTTACTTGATCTTGCAGACGTGCTATGTTAAAAAAAAAACAAAATTCAAAAGTCGTTTATTCAAATTAGGCTGAGAATCAGCACTTTTCGAACGTCAAAATTACATAAGACAGTCCCCCAAAAACGCCCACCCTTCACCACTTCCTAGTGCTTAAGCTGGGAAGAAGAAGTGGCGCAACAAACTCCGCAGCACAGCTGTCTGTTCAGTTGGAAAAACTTGATTCTATATAATAATGCTTTAAATGCAAAAATAATTTACATTATTACATTACATTTATTATTATTACATTAAAACATTTTAATAAGTAGATTATGTCAACAATAAATGAAAACAAAAATTTAAATAAATTGACTTACAGTCAAATAAAATAATCCAAACAGTTATATGAGCTTATATAGTATCATGTAGTCTTTGATTCTAAAAACACTTGTTTGTTGCTTGGGGTACATTGGAGTAGCTTAATTAGTCCCAAGCCTTTTTTTCGTCTAAGTAATCTTTAACTTTATAGAAACCTTTTTGACATAGTTTCTGTTTAATAAATGATTTATATTTATTGAGGCTCAGTTCTTTGATGTGAAACCTACCTACGGTTTACTAATGACGAAGAACTTTGATCACTACTCTCAACTACCAAGCGTAACGACTATCTTATACTCACTAAGCTAATAACTAAAGACCTACATCATTACAAAAGACCAGTATCAAACCCCTTTAAAAGGTCATCAGGACTCTATGACCAGTTGACTATGCCTTTACAAGCCGTTAGAGTCGGTACTGATCCAACTTAGATTAGTTGTTCGCTGCGTCTTCCGCGGTAATTACCGACGCGACGTCCAAACTAGCTAGCGTTAATATTACTTCTTGTATTATATAGAAGCCTGGTCCTTTTGGTGGAGTGGCACACGTTAATATTTTGTATGTACTTCTTTTATATTAATGTTAGCCTGGTAGCTATGCCTAGTAGTTTTGGTCAAAAGTCAAACTCCAAGCATTTATTTCAAATAAACCATTGGCACTTATTTATATATACTTTATTGTACACCAGATTATACATTACATAAAGAAAAAGTGATACACTATAAAATATACAATGGGCGGCCTTATCGCTTACTGCGATCTCTTCCAGGCAACCTTGGGCACTTCTGACTTGTCAAACTCAAACTCGAAGCATTTATTTCAAATAAACCAATTACTACCTACTTTTGAATTGTCAAGGGGTCGGTCAGTCAGAAATATGAAGCTAGTTGTCCATTCCAACGCGTAGTAGGTACCTATGGATAAGAACGGACTCCACGGACACTCTTTTAAATTAGACTATCGTTACAAAAAATTTACATCAAAAAGTTACATCATTCATGTTGTAGCGTTTTGAGGGTTCTCAGCTGCAAGTAGTCGAGTGATAAAATATCGAATTTAGTAATTTTCATGTCACAACACTAAAAACGGGGAACGTCACTGGTTTACCGGTGACGTACTGTCATTTCATTTCCGCTTGCAGAGCTGATGAGAAGTATTCCCTGACCCTCAGGATTCTATGTACCCCGACCTAGGGTGAGTTCCACATTAGCTTGGTAATTATACCAGATCCTTAGCGCTGGATGATCTATATTGATTAAATAACCTATATGATTTCTGAGCTTGTGTGTGTCAATGTCGGACACGCGGCTACAAGTCACCCAGCGCAAAGGAGATTGAAATATGTATGTATTGCTACTGCATCGAAATGGTGTAGTGCCTCACTGTGTTATTCTTAGTGAGCCATCTACCATGGCCACGCCTACTTTGTGATTTATGCTCGCGTGTTCACATATTCGCATCCGCCATTGTGGCACGCTATGTTGCAAACTCTCTTGCCTGTAAACCGCTGCGATGTGCTGAGCTTTCACCTACAATGCTTCCCACACCGTTCCTTGGCTTAAAATGGGAAGGAGGTTGGCACATCGCATGCGGCTTGCTGCTATTGCACCGCATCTAACATGCGCTCCCTAACGCGCCTTCCAGGGTTCTTCGTACGGGCTGAGGGCAGGTGCTTGCTACTATATACTGCTGATGGTAGCGGTGCTGAACATTGCATGCGCACGCTGCCAAGGTCACGAAGGCCTGACAACCTGCGGCCTACCGCCGTTGCTACCTGTGCGAGCCGGTGCTGACCGCACACTGGTTGCGCACGCTGCTAAGGTCCAGAAGGCCTGACGACTCGCGACCTACCGCCGTGAGCCTGTGCTGACAGGCCCCACGTCTGCCACGTGTCGCCAACCGCCGTGAGCCTGAGCTGACAGGCCCCCACGTCTGCCACGTGTTGCCAAGGACGGTACCTTTCATTAATATCAGTTTTGATAGTGCTCAGAACAGAACAGTAAAGTGACTTACCCGCGACCTAGCCGTGTTAGTTCTAATAACTATAAATATATGTATGAACTTAACCTAGTGTTTTTATTGACTACCTACCTATCAGATAACGGTCTGTGCAGCCTACCCTGTACAGCCCTAGCCGTTACAATTATACATGT
Source organism: Agrochola circellaris (assembly GCA_914767755.1). Taxonomy (NCBI): domain Eukaryota; kingdom Metazoa; phylum Arthropoda; class Insecta; order Lepidoptera; family Noctuidae; genus Agrochola; species Agrochola circellaris. Next base: position 12,917,254 of record OU611862.1, read on the forward strand.
GAGAACAATGTATAAAGACGTGCACGTTAAAAGCGTCCGTAACAAAACAATAAAAACAACAACAATTCAAAAATTCAAATAAGCCATGGCAGCTAAGAGATGACCACTTCCCGCTGACGGCGCCCGTTCACGAACATGACGCATGGATCAGCACCATTTAGCTCAACCATTTAGGAGGGAACTTAATGATCCAACACACACGCCACCACCAGCGAGACATTTGAGTGATCATGACATACTCTCAGCCACCAGGGCTCATTCAAGTCAATAAAAGACGTACCCAGTAAATGGTAGCTTTAAAGTATGTGCATAGTGCTCAGACATGTGCTATGCAATTATATAATACTAAGAGATTGAATTTATTTGTCAAGGGGTTGGTCAGATAATCAGAAAGTTGAAGCTAGAAGCCTGTTTCAAAACTTAGTTAATGTAGTACATACCGACGACCTACCTAGATAGCATTAAAATATTGCATTTCTCGACGACACAGGCTGTAATTATACCTAGTAGATACAACCGTCTACAATCACACGTGACGTCAGTCGTCACCACTAGCTACACCAAAACTCATATAATTCAGAACATTGGATGTTGTTATTTAATAGAACATTTCAAGGAGCAGCCTTAGGTGGTATGCTCACCCTTCTATAACAGCCAGTCTATATTATTAAAGCTTAGGTGAAGTGTGCGTGAAGTGAGCTTTCATCCCACCTAATGCTAGAGATTGACACTATTGACAGCTCACTTCAAGCTCACTTCACGTTAGTTTTCAAGGTGAGATTTTTGCAGAATAGCTCAGCAGTACTTATCTTTAACATAATTAGCGAAATATGGACTTATTTTACTTATAAACTAAAGATTTATCTGTATATGACACGAGACCCTTGCAAAAAAAAGTACATGCTAGTTGTCATAACAATCCTGAACATTATAAAAAGTTTCTAACTGTTTCACATTATCATTATTAAGGCGTCCTCTCACGAACCTACATCTCATAATGTTTTGTGCAACACGCTCGTATTCCCAGAAGGAGGCGAGTACCGTTTTACACGGTTCATGTAGCAAAGGTTATTACATTGAATGCCTCAGAAACTGTATTTTTTGTTATTACACAGGGGCACGTAGCTCTGAAATAATTTTCATTTTTAGAGCAACCATTTTGTAGTAAAAAAGTATATTTAATATGTAAAAAGCGATCGCAGCCGTATTTTAATGCGCTTTTTTATAAGTACTTAATTCCTAATTGCTGAAATATCAATTACTCCTTTGATGATCCTAATTACCTAAAATTATTCATGGTTTGTTTTGCAATTTTTTTTTGACTGAAATATCTACCAAAATACACTCAATAATTATATATGATTACTTAAGTAGGTACTACAAATTAATATCGAGCATTTTATTAAATAATTTTTCTCTTAAAATCCTTAGAAGTTATAACATGCCTTCAGTTTACTCAAACAACAAAAATGAAAGTTCTCTACAATGCACACTGGCTTGAAATATGACGTAGTGTTTATAAAGTCTTATGAAGTTATAACATAATAAAACTTGCGCCCCGTAGAGCAATCAACTGTAAGGATGAGTAATTAAATTAATTTGCATGAAGAAATAATGAAGAAGGTAATTTTACACGTAATTTTGCCTTCTAAATTATTTCTCGTCTGTTTTATTTGAAAGGGCAAAGTCAGGAGGTTTATGTTGTGTTTACTGTAATGTTTTATGCAGTAGAACTCATTGTTAAAGAGTTTCCCTTTGGAGTTATTCTTATATACCGTCAGTTATATACAATGTGAAATTTAATTCGTTTGCATCTTCTTAAGGGGTCATTGTACGCATAATTATGAACAACTTTCACTATGGGCCAACGCAGAAATCGCGAAAAAAATATCTGCTGTTTCCTACATTATAACGAGCTATGCGAACATAAATGTATGGAACAGCAGATTTTTTTTCACATTGTATTTTTTTATCTTTTAAGTGTATTTGTTATGATACTGACAGCCAAACTGCGCTTGCCAGACGTACGTTTGCTCTTTTAATGCACTTTATTTTTATCGATAGGCTTTATTACTATTTTGAATGTGAGTGTGCCATCGAAATTACAGACACATAAAAATTTCAAGTTTGTAACTTAGATTTGTAATCTTGATGATGGAAGAGTCTGTCTGTAAGCTACGATAACTTAACTCTACTTAAGATGAGACGGGTCGGCGGCTTGTCCTATTATAATCATCATCATAATCGGCCAATAAATAAATCCCTTCTGGACATAAGATTCTCCAATTACTCACACACACACACATGTAGGTATGTCACAAAATTTTATTTGATCTTAAACGAGTTTTATTTTATTTTATTTTTATACTATCTTTAAATTATTTATTATAACGGATAGACAATTCCCTATGTGTATTATTCTACCGTATGGCACTAGTGGGTTGCAGCTGAAAATCAGCGTCAGGTGGTTCACTTTAATTAATAATTAATAATTTCCCATCCAAAAAAAAAAAAAAAGGTGGTTCACTTTGTGTTATCATCTGACATTATGCTGAGCGGAGGCCCTTTTGGCATTATAATAATTTGTTTTCTGTTTTTATAGTTTTAAGGTGTATTTTATTTTTTATTTTTATAATGCCAATAAACGCATTTTTCTTTATTTCTTTGTTTCAATTACACGGTATTTAATTCTATCTTCAGCAACAATAATCCTTCAGCCAACTACTATTACTTTTCAACCTGCTCACAAATAATATTTAAAAAAATTGTTTACCCCTATGTGTCGCCTCGTGTCGTGTACCCCAACCCTAACAGTAGTGAATCTCATATGCACATCACATGCAGATCTGTTGTGCGGACACACAATGGCCATCAGAAGCAAACTTTTTAGCATGTTTTATATGAAAACAAAACACCATTGTACGTTGCTTTATTTTTAAAATATATTTTTTTGTGTTTAAATTGTATGCGCGTTGTTTAGTTTTGTGACGTATGAATTTTGAATTGAGTTTTAATTTCAGATTATTGAGCAGTATCCACATAACCAGCAGTGCTATTCTGTAACCATCTCACCGTGAAAACTTAGGTGAAGTGAGCGTGGAGTGAGCTGTCATTCCACAGGGATTGACACTATTGACAGCTCACTTCACCCAAGTTTTCACGGTGAGATGTTTACAGAATAGCATGGCTGTTATAGAAAGTACTTTTTTATAATTATTGGCACGTAGGTACCTACTAGATTTTTTTCATAATCTCAGTACCTTCCTAGATAAGTAGCCCGGAGTCTGGAAGTAAAATATGTGACTTATTATTTAACATAACTAATGTAACGGGAGGCCACGTTCGTTCTAAGGCGCGTGAACTTTTCTTGACTGCAATATGAAATCACGAGCATATGTCACAACTATATCACCGGTAATAAATACAATTATGATAAATTATAAATTATTTTATTTCTATAATTAGCTTAATAAAAATATAGAAGTCACTGACAGTTGCAAACCTCATTTCTTATTACATAAAATACTTACCCTCCCCTGCTTATACAGTCCGTACGTGACCCGCTCCGGGTAGAGCCCGTACAACGTATCGTACTACTACCTCGTTTCAGAGCACTGCGGGCCCTACCCATAAGGGCCCCGAGTACGGACGGCCCGTACGGGTCTCCCGAGTACGGACGGCCCGTACGGGTCTCCCGGACAGCTGTGAAACCAGCCTTACACGACAAGAGAAAGCAAACAGTCAAAATATAAATTACACCATAAAAATAGGTTAAACTTACCAGGCTCTAAGTTAAAAATGCACTCAACAAGTACCTACACTAGTCATGTCAATTAAAATATATAATAAATTATCAGAATTAATTAAAAAAGAACAAATATTAATAAGATTTATAAATTAATTAAAACAATTTGTATTATCTGTATAATATTAATGATTATTTAAATGACAAATTTTTATAAAATAATTACAATAGGTATATAGAATAATAACAACTAAGTAGTCAAAATAAAAAGCCCTCTTCGCTTTTATTGTGCCTAAACCTTGGATTGGTGGACCCTGTCACACACAATGATCATATTTTTATAAAACCTAACAGCTACCACCTAAGTTCACACGTGGAAGCAATAAATATACAAACCTATACTTAATACGTGTACTACATAATATTAAGTATAAGTTTGTATAAACACTTTTACACGTCAATACGAGATGAGTACCTAAGTAACATCGCATAACATCATTATGAAATTTACTGCATATATTTACACCCCTATAATATAGTTATTTGACCAGCTTTAGTTGCTCAAAGCTCAGAGAAAGTTGCCAGTATCTTTAGTGACTCATAAACGTATTGAGCACGTAATACATAAGTCTGTGACTTGCACAGGTACTTTTGTGCAAGTTACAGGTATAATATGTACTTGCTCTTGTACTTGCTCAGTACTCAATTCTAGGTATAATATAGCCTTTTATTCAGATCCATATTACAATTATACGACCAAAAAACATAGAAAACTTAAATTTAATGTAAACCTTAATCTAGTCTCTTATTTGAATTTTACTTTTTTACTGTAGATCTGTTTGCCAGTCGACAAAGGCCTCCTCCAACTTTATCCACTCATGTCTTTCTTGAGCCACTCTGTTCCATGCGACGCCTGCCACTGGTCTTATGTCGTCATCCCATCTTTTTTGTGGTCTGCTTCATTTCCTTTTACCTTCTCTAGGATACCATCGTGTCACAATTTTGCTCCATTTGTCTTTTCCTCTTATCATATGCCCATCGCCATTTAAGCCTTCTAATTTTGCACGAACGTTACAGACATAACGTGCAAAATTAGACGTGAAATGGCGATGGGCAGGGATATGCCCTGCCCAACGCCATTTAATTCCTCGCCTTCTAATTTTGCACATTATGTCTACCTTTGTTTTGGTTCTTATTGCACGGTTTTTTTTTAAATAAAATATACCTAGAATTGTAATTTTAATAACAATTCTACGAATATTTTATTAAATCTGATGATAGCTTAAGTATTTGACTTGTTGTTATTTTGGTCAACCAGCTGTTAACATGTTAGGTACCGCAGTTTTTTTTACACTATTGTTTGGCCACTCATGAACAAAAATATTTCCCATGCGGCTCGCTTCTGTCAATATTTAATATTACCTACAGTTTTCATTAGCTACGGGAACCTAAACGAACAAAGTAACAAGTTACCAATATGACGCAACATCAAGTTGGTTAATAACGCTATTTGTGGTCGAAATGAACACGTTGCGAGATTGCGTTAGTAAATTAAACGTAATATGTGTTGAAACAAAGTATGATTGGCAGAATTTACTGCCGTTATTTAAAATGTGGGTTATATTACTTTTTATGGGGTTTTTTGATAAGAATATTAAATTAGATAGGTATATTATGTCGTGGGGTAGATTCAAATTGTCGGGGGTCCCGTATAATTACTGCAATCATAGAAATAGAAATAAGTAGGACCGGTATGTATATAAACGCAACACTCGATTCGCACGCATTTAAAATAGTGCTAACCTATAGCTTTTGTTTGGTCCCTATGATACCCATACCCATATTCGAGGAGCTCGTGGCTAAGTAATAACAGCCGCACGTGTCGATCGATCAGTTTAAGCTACGTTAGCCGGGGTTGGTCCGTGGATGGGTGACCATCTTTACATATCGAGATTCCTCCGTGCTTCGGAAAGTTGGTTAAGCCGTTGGTCCCGGCTGTCATTCTTGGATATTTGACCGTCGCGCGTCGTTATGGGTCGTCAAAAGCCCGAAAGTCTGACAACCAGTCTTATCAAGGGGTATCGTATTACCCAGTTACTGGATTGTGGGGGTCAGATAGGCAGTCGCTCCACGTGAAATTCTGATATTCAGCTGCATCCGGTTAGACTTGAAGCCGATCCTAACGTAGTTGGGAAAAGGCTAGGCAGATGATGTGATACCCACACCCATTTTCATATCCATACGAAGTATTCTTTCCTTTTATGTGCTAATTCTTTCAATAAACATATTATCATAAGCAAATTCGGGTTTCTAAGGAAACGAAACAATTGTCGCAGAAATCACTTTTTGGTATCTACTGAGTCCTTAACTATCAGTTCCAAAACAAGGTATCTAAAGCGTAAAAGTTTCCCTACAATACAACTCCACCACATTTGCATTGTACCTATTTTCCCTCAAGATTTTAAACTAAAATCAGGCACAAACTCAGCACTATTTGAAGCATTGCTAAGAAGGCTCAAAGTGAATGAAATTGCACTCCATAAATTTTCCAAAAACCAACCTTACGCCCCAGCCAATAAATATTACTGTGACTGCAATGATAACTTTGCCACTTATCTTAGAACACTTCTAAATGCAAATAACCGGGAAACGAGATGCATTCATGAAAAAGTCGCGCAGATTTTTGAGTCAAAGATACTTAGTTTTCAGTTTAAAGTAGGCGAAGGAATAGTTTTAAGTAGTCACTAACTTTGCTTACAAACTGTTTTCCTAATTTTCTCCAAGCAAGCGCTTTCCCTACATTGCATTCGCGGAAAAGAGGCTGTGTGTGTATTTATGTGTGGATTGTAAGTTGAGGAGATGTTTTAAAAGTAGTTGAAGCTTGTAGTAAAAGAATTTGATCAGGGTAGGTATAAGACTAGATCATTTTCATTCGTTTTTTCAAAACCTAGAGATAAATAAGCCACAGTAAAAAAAAACTCAGAAAATGGCGAAGTTGTATGCGTTTTAAAGTCTTTGCTGACGTCACAACACAGGAACATAACTTAAGTATAATGATCGTTTTATCTGACAAGGATAGAAAAATAATCTGAAAAGCATTTAACTTCTCCATGTTTTAATAGTTTTTAGGGTTCTGTAGCCAAATGGCAAAAAACGGAACCCTTATGAATTCTTCATGTCTGTCTGTCTGTCCGTCCGTATGTCACAGCCACTTTTTTCCGAAACTATAAAAAATATGCTGTTGAAACTTGGTAAGTAGATGTATTCTGTGAACCGCATTAAGATTTTCACACAAAAATAGAAAAAAACAAAAAAAAATTGTGGGTCTCCCATACTTAGAACTGAAACTCAATTTTTTTTTCCAGCACACCTATACATACGTGTGGAGTATCTATGGATAGGTCTTCAAAAATGATATTGAGATTACTAATTTAATTTTTTTCTAAACTCAATAGTTTGCGCGAGAGACACTTCCAATGTGGTAAAATGTGTGTGTAACTTCTAAAATAAGAGAACGATAAACTAAAAAAAAATATGATGTACCATGTAAACTTCCACCGAAAATTGATTTGAACGAGATCTAGTAAGTAGTTTTTTTTTAATACGTCATAAATCGTAAACATCGATCAAAGTTACAACGAACTACAAGAACTTGTATATTATGTTACTTGCTGCTACGGAACCCTTCATGGGCGAGTCCGACTCGCACTTGGCCGCTTTTTTATTTTACAAATCGTGTTCTTTAGTAACATCTTTAAAATAAGTTTGTATATTTCTGATAGTCGTCAAATACATATTCTGGCATCACGCAGCATTGTTGTGTTTAGATTTGCTAGGGATAATGTTAGGTAAAAACTGAAAAAATAATAGCTAAATAACGTTGCTTTGTTTTTATTTGAAAGATATCAGAGAGATTATTAAAGGTTATTGCTAATGTTTAATTTATTTACAAACTGGTAAAAAAAACACATATAACTGTAATATAACTCGCAAATTAGAATCAAAACCAAAAGCTTTTAAAAGTAAGAAAAGGGGGAAATTTTATCATCTCTAAAATCAGTTTTGGTACTAGTTTCCTCCTCCACAATAGCCAATTTTCATTTTCCTTTCACTCCAAAATAACTCAGAAAATTTAATAATTTAATTTCCAGAAAAGCCTCACAAAATTAGTTATCAACTATTAAGGGAAATACCACTTAGCGTTCATACCCTAAAAACATAAGCAAAGTCGATGTGATGCAAGGAACAGACTGTCGTTAGGGGCTATTCCGCACACCTGTTCAATGTAGATTGAAACAAGTCGACGGAATTTTAAGCGCAATGGAAGGCATTTCGGAAGCCATGGCTGAAATACTAATAGGTAATTGACCCCTTTGTTAATATGTATTAGGTAGTTTTGAATTTGTTGTAAATGATAAGTAGTAAGTAGGTTTGTAGTTTCGAGGAAATAGCCAAGCGTTTAGTACCTAATTCAATAATAAGTAGCTCAAAAGGTGACTAAAAGATTACTACAAAATGATCTTCGATCTAGATTCGCCTTTTCCTAGCAAGCTGAAATTGACAATCAGCCTACATGTTCTGGTGCGGCTGAACTAAATTCGACCTGACTTTTACGACCTAATTAGGGGTCAATTCATTTAATCTAGTGTTTGAAGGATTTGATTTTCGAGCCTCTAACTTTCTATTACGACAGTTTAACCTATTTTCAATTCTCAATTCTTTATTGCGTACCATAATGTATATAGTTGGTTGGGAAATAATTATACTAGTCACAATTATGGACCCTGTCGGGCACAGCATAGATCAAGTAGGAGAGAGGAGGAAGAGCACTGGGTGTACGTGATAAACTTTATTATTAGTTAAGTAGTTAGTAAGTGGTGTGTGGTCCGTTTCGATCCATCAGGTTAAGCTATGCTTGCCGGGTTTGGCCTGTGGATGGGTGACCATCTTTACATACCGAGACTCCTCCGTGCCTTGGAAAGCACGCTAAGCCGTCGGTCCCGGCTGTCATTCGTGGATCTTTGACAGTCCATGTAAAATACTGGTATTCAGCTGAATCTAACCGGATGTAGCTGAATACCAGTATTTTACAAGGAGCGACTGCCTATCTGACCTCCACAACCCAGTAATTGGGTAATACGATACCCCTTGGTAAGACTGCTTGTTAGACTTTCGGGCTTCTGACGACCCGAAACGAATGTAAAAGATCCTTGAATGACAGCCGGGACCAACAGCTTAACGTGCTTTCGGAGGCACGGAGGAGTCTCAGTATGTAAAGATCACCCATCCACAGACCAATCCCGGCAAGCGTAGTTTAACCTGACGGATCGATCCGTGCAGCAGTTATTACTTAGCCACGAGCTCCTCAATTATATTATTTATATATTAATATTTTATTTTATTTTTTATTCCATTTAGGTCAAGCTTAGAAAACTCCAAATAAGAATTTCTTTTTGAAGTCGGTTTTCCTCTACTAAAAGAATTTCATTTTCATGCATACTGTTTTTTTATGATTATGGTGCCAGTAACATTGCAAGCTGTTACTAAAAGAATATGAGTTCGCTGCAGTACGTACTTATCATTTAAAAGTAAATAAAAAGGACTAAAAAATAATAGAGTTTTAGTGTTTAGAATGCATCCTTTAATATTAAAAATACAACGCTTTTTGTTTGTCTGTTCTTCAGAGCTATGATAACTTGACAACCGATGATTCGATTTACGAGAGTTTTAATTCAAAGCGGGCGGAGCTGTGCGCACAGGCAGTATTTTCAGACATTTGATTCTATCAAAAAAATAAGTGAACTGATAAAAGTTCACTGATTTATCAAAAAAAGTTTTGCTATACACACTAATTACAAAATAATAATAATTATTGACTTAAACCTGAAGTGAAAATCTTTTGAAGTTAAAACCAAAACCACCTCAAACTGTCTTAAAATACTCAATATTCAATACTCAATTCTTTATTGCATTCCATAATGTATTACATAGATGGTTTAATAAGTAAGAGATCAATATGGACCCTGTCGGGCACAGCAAAATAAGGAGAGAGGAAGAGGGCTAAGCAGTAATTCAATATTATTATAAATTATTAGATTTGTTTAATTGGGTGTATAATTATGTATATATTGTATATTATTAGGTTTGTGTATGTATAGTATATTAGTTATTTTAATTTTATGTATTGCATAAGAATAATGTAGGTATTTAAATTTGTAGAAGTATTTCAGAGAATATCAGAGATATAAGGTAACTTACAAATAAAAAGACAAATAGACCCTCCTTTAATAAAGTTGGCGAACACCAACAAGCGCCCCTAAGCCGCTTCTAGCCTCTCTACATTTGAAACCTGAAACTAATACGTCTAAGAATAGCAGATTATTTCTCACAGCCTCCTTTACCGTGTGAAGCTTTTTGCTACTAGTTAATTAGGGACTAATGACGTAAGCAAATTTGAAAACAAGGAAAATTGGGTATTTTGCATTGTTTAGGAATGGTGCGTAAGGTAAGCGGTATTCCCTAGTTGAGGGGCAGAATTGTTTAAAGAAACAAATGACGACTGAATGAGAGGTCTAGAGCCAGCGGTGATATCTAGGGAAACGAAGAAGAAGAACATTCTCCAGTTGCGAAGGTCACGCAACTTTTAAATGATACCACGACACCCGATTCTCTGCCTCCCCGGCACCCATTCTGTGAAAATTAAAAGAAAAATAAAATTCAAAAGTCATTTATTCAAACTAGGCTGAGAATCAGCACTTTTTGAACGTCAAAATTACATAAGACAGTCCCCAAAAACGCCCACCCTTCACCACTTCCTAGTGTTTAAGCCGGGAAGAAAAAGTGGCGCAACAAACTCCCCAGCAGCACAGCTGTCTGTTCAGTTGGAAGAACTTGATTCTATATAATAATGCTTTAAATGCAAAAATAATTTACATTACCGCAAATTGCAATCAACTCATAAAATAAAAACATTTTAATGAGTAGATTCTGTCAACGATAAATGAAAACAAATTATATGAGCTCATATAGTATCATGTAGTCTTTGATTCTAAAAATACTTGTTTGTTGCTTGGCGGGGGGGGGGGGGTACATTGGAGTAGCTTATTTGTCATTGCGAACATATATAATGAAAATGACAGTTTGAAAAGTTGACATGCGCTCGCTCTTTGGGAAAGGAATATGATTGAAAATTGTCATCTAGCTTGGGAGTATCTCACACTACGCTTGCCGATACTCGTACGCATGCCTCCAGTTTAAGACACGTCTGTAGTCATGGCCACTTCAGTTCGTTTATTCTTCCAAGTTTTATCAGTAACTCCAATTCTTTCCCGAATAAATCCATGTTATTTTTTTTATTAACCATAGAACAAAGGCTTTGTAGATAATTCAGCTTAGTCCAAATCCTAAGAAGCTTGCGATTTGAGCGAATAACAATCCCAGCACAATCAGAATAAGTAATCTTGCTATCTCTATACCTACTACCTTTCATTTGGTATTCCCTTTGGCTCTAATGTCCGTATAATTCGTGTTTCTCGAGTAATTAACTGCGAATTTTCTTTAAGTAGTTGTTAGTGGGATTGGGATGGCTTCTTTGAAGTTTTGGTATTGTGAGGATAAAAGTCAGAATCGTCGACGTGTGTGGGAATTTGTGAATTACACGATTCACAAATTCCCTAAATAATATGGTGTGTGTTCATAACTATCCAATTTCTTTTGCAAAGCTTCCACCCATAATTACCTACTACTAATAATATTATTTGAAAAAACATAATTCATCAAATGAAACCCAACCCTTATCTAGAAAGACATGAAATACACAAGTCAAAACTTTACCTAATAACGCCAAAATATATATTTACCAATTTTGATCAGATACCAAATCAAGGTTACGTTTTAAAGTTATTTACATATTAATAACGAAACTTTCAAACTGTATCATCAAATATTTGTCAAAATCCACTTTCTGTACATACATAGACACATAATTATATAAATCTGTTCAAAGTCAGAACTCAAACTGTGTCGGGCTCGCAGGTAGAATAAATTAATGCTGAGACACCGTGAACATGTGTTGTATGTTGGAGTAGGTAACTTGGAAGTGATATGACAGGTTAATTTCGTTTTGGGGCAAAATTTTGTGAAGATGAAAGGTGGAAGTTTTATTTTGGATGGCTGGAAGGACAGTAAGGTAAGACTGTCGCCCATTTTATGATATTTTTTGATTTGGCGTTCAGTTTTAGAACAGAATTCTTGAAGCTATTTAAAGCTGAATAAATTGGAACAATGCACACAAGTACACGACCGTACCCAGAACTATTTCTTCATAGTAATTTCCACTATCTTATACTTTTTTTTGGGAAATTATCAAATAACTTCTCCCGCTCTGGGCGGAGCGGGAGGGCGTGTCAGACTCTTACTGACTAAAACTCACCCGTGTTCCTTCGGTTGCCTGTACATTGCCAGGGGCCACGGTATCCCTTTCGGACTTTCCCGCGACCCCGGCAGGCATCGGCCCTAGCGGACCCCATCAGTTGTGCTGACATCTCTTTGAAGCGCGCGTGGAACACAACGCGCCGTCGAACCGGGTCCACTATCGTATCCTGGACTTATCATTAATACAGGGTGTCAGGGACATCGACGCGAATGGAACAGCTGTTTTTTTTTTAATAACCTACGAAAAATTTCAACGCAGGGGGGCTCAGAATCATGTACTGAATCCATGGTAACCGGCTTCGCGTCGATGTCCCTGACACCCTGTATAACTTTTCTGAAATCGTGAATCTGCTTTGAGCACGCGTAGTGAATAAGTAATGCTCGTGCCTTCTCTGTATGAGAAAAGACCTTTGCCCTGCAGTAGAACAATAATTTGGCTGGTATTATATATAAGCATTCCACTATCATTCTGCACTAGTTACCTATGACATAAATAATTCACGTTAAAACTTGTCAGGATTCAAACACGCAGCATTTTTCCTGTCTTCAATAACACCACGCCTTCCACATCATAATCAGCCTATAATTTTCCCACTGCTGGGACACAGGCCTCCTCTCCGTAAAAGGTAGTGGGCCGTAATCCACCACGCGGGCCCAGTGCGGGTTGGCTTTCCACATGTACTTTTCAAATTACACGCACCATCGAACACAACATTACCTCCTCTTATATACCGACATCCATTACGTCCCATCCCTACCTCCATATTGTGGGCTTAATCTGCATGTCGTTACGAGCGGTGTCTCAACTCATCCATAATTCACATAATGAGGACAAACAGAATACTGTAGAGACGAAAATTAAGTTATTCGCGGAGCTAGTTATCTAGATGACCAACATCTAGATAACTAGCTCCGCGAATAACTTAATTTTCGTCTCTGGTCTGGTCATGATGTCCGTAATGTAGAAAAGAACGAATGGGTTTTCGAGGAAATTAATATAATAACCCGCAAATTATTTTTGTAGTGAAGTCTTCGGGAATTTTAAAAAGGAAGAGATGATGATTGAGAAGGAAAGTCTAATTTGAGAAGAACTGCAAGGAAGTATGAAGAAATATATGAACTGGTGGAGATGAGAGACAAACTAAAAACTTATAAAGAAAGATAGAATAACATTTATTTGGCATTATAAAGAATAAACGGCAAAAAAACTAGACCTTGTAATAGAATGAACTGCAATTTTGGACGAGCCTTTATTCTCACTAATTATTTATCACTTTTGATATTTAGGACTCATTTAAAAGAAGAACTTTGATTTTGTATAACAAATATCCAACCATAATCAATTCGGTTAGGAAAGTCTGATCTATCTACATTGACATAATATACCTACAATTTAATTTCAGCACTTTATTAGTGGCTTTTGTGTACATGATAATGATTCAGATTTGTTACAGTTGTAATAGCAATCATGCCATTTAATTTAAAATTGGTTTTCATTTTTATTAATTTATTCATATTTTATATAGATTCTTTTCTATTTTGTGAATGTGAGAACGCTGTAGGCTTAGTGGACTGTAGATTTATTAACCATGTTCTATTTTGTTAAGTACCTGGTACTTGTTGAAAGTCCTACACTGTCCTCCCATACCTATTAATACTGTTATTTGAAAATATTATAAAGGCCATTTTTTTTTTAAAGAGTAACCGTGGAGTTTCTTGCCGGCTCTTCTCCATAGGAAACGACCAATTGGAACCGTGCACCTAGCTTCTGACGTTTCATAAGTGCATTTTGAATTTGAATTTGAATCTGAAGTAAAAATTATTTCACCTCTTTCAGAATGATTAAAGCAGTCTTGTCGTTTTCAACTGATAGATTATTTAAACCTTAAAATCGTCGTTACCAAACTGTGGGTGTAGAAGGATATCTCTCAACCCAACCCCAACGGTATAGTTACCCGTTGTGCCATTGACCCAATTGCACAACGGGTACTTAAAGATAAAACATTCCCTAACCGAATCAGGGGTGCTAATGAGCCCAAATTATTGATTCTTAATGAAACATTTTAAACCTTAATTTTGTAAAATTGTTTACAATCTCTGATTTTACATGCTAATTAGATTTCAAAATGACGTCATCAAAAATTTGAGTTTAGAATTAAGTTAAGACCGCTCACACGGTTCCCCTATTCCTTTCGAAACAGGAGACAAATCAAAGGCGTTTGTATTGCGGCGGTGCTGCATACATTATTAAGCAGAGCCTTGATAAACCGACAAATTCGTATAACACCAACTAAGCTTTTCTGTTCGGAAATTGGCTGTAGAGCATTTACAACCTTATGTAAACTGAATAAGATTTACACTAGATCAAACTTTTCTTTGATAGATGCAAATGTAAGTATGTCGACTTCAATTTCATTCACAATTATTTTGCTGTTAGTAAACTATTTAATTCGTTCTTATTACCAAGGCGCAAGGTTGGAGTTCCTTGGTCGGTTAGATCTTCTAATGGTATTATCGGGAAGCCACCAAGAGAATTCATCAAGTTTGCTTAAAATGTTGATATTTCAAATTCCAAGTCTTTAATGGAGCGAATGTTTGTATTGAAGGATTGTTAGCGTTAGGCGACTTATTAAAACAAAGTTTACTCAAAACGCTGTTTGTTCCGTTTGATTCAATTTCGAAGAATCTTGTTTAGGATTTTCTATTTTAAATAGAGAGATAAGATCTTGTTTTGAAAATATACTTTATTTTGGTTTCATGGTTCTCTGCAATGTTTCGCAGAAACCAACATCAACAGTTGATAGATCGATTTTGAATAATAGCTGGACGTTTTCCTGATTGTCTTATCAGGTAAAAGTAAGTGAGCTAGTAGTCAACCAGTAAACAGATTGTTTATCATTAACTTCTCCTGTTAAACATGGTATTCATGGTATTTTAAGTAGATAGATATTTAGGGGTATGAGGAACAGGGTGTAAAGTTCACTCATCCCCCATAGAAAACGGAGGATCCTCCGACCAGACGGGTGTCATGTCTGGCGGGCAACTGCCCAGAGGTTGAAGTCGGGAGCTTGTATATATGTCCAACGCGCGGTAAACTCTAATTGTGCGATGCAGGATTTGAGTGACGTCAGGACGTTGTGTGACGTCAGGTCTTTGATGCGTAGTTTGCATGTGGCGATGTAGATGCCGCCACAGATACACTTGAGGAAAGAGACGATGGACTGCTGTTGTGATAGAAGATGGAATGATGGAGATGCGTGGAAGAAGACATGCTCCACCGATCTCAAATAAATTAGTAAACTAGCAGGAGAACGATAGGTACCTAATGATGGATAGCATTATTTTTAAAACATGAATGAGTTCATTATCCGATCTTACACTGACCAAGGCTCACAACCCTGCTTCCTTTAAATTAATTTTGTATTTAAAATATAAAATACAGTAACGTGTCTTGATTATATTGCTGGGGAGTTTGTTGCGCCACTTCTTCTTCCCAGCTAACGCACTAAGAAGTGGTGAAGGGTGGGCGTTTTGGGGGACTGTCTTATGTAATTTTGACGTTCGAAAAGTGCTGATTATTAGCCTAGTTGTAATAAATGACTTTTGAATTTTGAATTTGAATTTTGAATTATCTAAATCATAGACCATAGCAGCGAAATAATTAAGCACCCAAACATTTTGCTTAAATCCATCAAAAATTAAAAAGTCAAACAGTCACGTCAGTGTTTTGCTTACCCAACCATGCACGATGACTTCCAAACTCAGAGTTTCTTAGAATTCTGCGGACTTAGTACATTGTAGTGTACTTAGCATACATTCTGGGGCTTAAGTGAGGATGCAAGCATGCACTTGTGGTTGAAACTATTGTGTCGGTACGTCATAGCTTGCTAGTTATTGTTGAGGGGTCTACGTGGTTTGCTACGCCGTAGCTGATAGCGCTACGAGAGCTACGAATTTGAGAGTATAGAGCTACGCCTGATGTTTTATCAGTAGCCATCAGACTCACTTCTACCACAAATAACTAAATGCGTTTAGCGCTAAACATCATTCTGTCATCATGGGCATTTTAGGGTTCCGTAGTCAACAAGGAAACCCTTATAGTTCCGTCATGTCCGTCTGTCTGTCTGTCCGCGGCTCAGCTCAGAGACTCTTATTTATTTATTTTATTACTTATATACACACAGTAAAATAGCTACAGATACGACATAAGTTTCTTAAGAAATTTCTTCCAGCAGACCTGCGAAAGGAGAAATGAGAAGGAAATGTAGACAATAGTGTGTGAGAACAGGAAGAGAAAAATATAAAAATGCGAAGTTTTAAACTAAAATTGGTATGCATTATACAACGTGTAACGGAAAGGGTATATACATACCAAGGGCACGGCTTCTTTGGATGATATTAAACGATATTGGAAGGGTTTTTTAATCCTATCTCTACATGTTTGGAAGTTATGAGACTTTTTAACACATTGATACCAGAAACCGAAGTTTTAAAATTGAAATAAACACATCACTAGCGCTAAGTCCGCTGATCGGTGTCAGCGAACTATTTGTAAGTAAAAATAAACCTCTTACTCCTGGTATTTCTGAATAAAAGGTTCCGCATGTTTATTTTTTGTTTACAAAATATTATTACTGACTTTTCCTAAACTTTGATTATGTCTGTGTGTGAACTAGTTACAATACAATTCATAAAATTGGTCTAGGTATCAAAATGTAACGAAATAATATTTAGATACATTACACACTTGTTGGTTTTTTACGTAGTTGTCCTTTAGAAGATTACTTTGTAGATAATTATTATCTACATAGTATAATCTTCCACCCACCACCCACCTTACCATCTGCATCGTACCTACAACACAGTAAATACCTACCTAATTCAAAAACAATATTCCTGTAAAGAAAAGTGTGCAGAGAAATTAAAAAGTCTCGGCATATGTATGTAATTGATCTTGTTTTAAATAGATAAACCTACCTATTCGCTGTTTATGATTGTCAGCACAATACTTTGGGCAAAAATGAACTTGAACTATTATGAGCCCATATCATAATAATGTTTACACATACGATCCAGGAGATTCGATTCACCTTACTATTGAATCGATATTCTTGAAGATCGCATTAAAACGAATTGTTTCGAAAAATCGTCAGCTCGTACCATTGCATTGACCATAAAAATCGAATCCTTACGTGCATCATACCAGGAATTAATTGCTTATAAACATTATTATTGGCCATTAGAACTTACGTACACGTAGAATAGAAAAAGGATTTAGTAACGATTTATGTCCAACTGAACCCAAAACATAATTTCAATTCATTTCCTTTCAACTTATCCTACTCCTAGTACAAATAAAATCACAGTGGGTTCCGTTCATAATTGTTAAAATATGTTTTTTTTTTTTAATAATTGTCAATAAACTATTATCAACAAGGTAATAGTTTTGTTTTATTACAAAATAATAGCTCGAACGCATAATTTTTGTCTGTAGACTAACCGAAAGAATTATCGGAAGTTCACGGTCTGTCGGTGCTGCTACATGGGTTCTATTGGTTTGAGCACGTTTAGTCTTTATAATTCAAATGAAGTCAATAAATAATAAAAAATGTCGCAAAACTGCATCTAAATGTAGAAAGAAATTAATAAAAGTACTAGGACCGCATGAGTAACAGGAATTGTTATTGCCGAATTGAAAATCGTTTGCTCACAGATCCCTGATTACGTCGTTACACACACAATGAGAGCATCATAATGTGTGTAAACCTATTGGGTTAGGGTCTTAGGGTATGTGAACCAATTGCAGTCCCTGTAGTTTCTATTACTCCTGGTAAATAAAATTTCTAACGAGATAAGGCGGCTCCATAATATGATCATTAATGGATTGAAATGAAAGATTTTCCGGAGTTGCGGGAATGTCCTACCAAGATAACGCGGCCCCGGAATGCAAGGGCAACTAAAGGAACAGGGTGGTTTTTAGTCAGTAAGAGTCTAAGCACTTCCTTCCGTCCCACCTAGGGCGGGAAGTGAGTCATTGATGATTTTTCCACCCCCAAAAAAATAAATGATTTTTCAATTTTGCATTTGAATAACGTAATTAGTCTGCTCTGATGTGTGAGATTTACTTAAAACTTTAACGGAGTTTAGTTGAAATTATTATTAAAGGATGTAAAATAATCTTGAATTCTTGAACAATATTTTTCAATAGTAGTGCACACAATAGGACAGCTACCCTATAGGTATCAAAATTTAACGAAATAATATTTAAGTACCAGAATAGCAGGGAATAGAAGCTTTATTTAGCATTATTGTTTGTTATTGCTTTGCTCGTCAGTCGACTCTGTTCCGCGTCTCCGTCTAGTGCACTAGTTCCTATCCCTGTGATACGCGCATCAGTTCAGTGCGGTAAAAATGTAGTGTACGCAGTGCAGTGTGATATAATGGACCTAATGAAAGTGCGGATTCAGGCCGCTTTCAGGACAATTACACCAGACATGCTACGCAATGTTCAGGTGTCCATGAACAAGCGAGCGGCCTTGTGCATTTTAATACCAAGGTCACCACATCGTACCCCATCTTTAAAAATGTAAGTCAATTTACTAAAATAAGCAAAGCTTTAAGATTTTACTGTTTACTCGGTAATAAGTAATAATAAGAGATGAAACTAGTTAACCTACATAAACTTTGTTTCAATTTTTTACGTAAGTTCTGTTATCTCAGTTTTTACGTGCAATTTCTGGCTTGATATTAACGAATAACCTGTAAATCAATAATTACGCATTCATTTTTACATCATGGTAAAGTAGGTACGGTTTAGTACGCGCGCGCGCAATCGCATTGGGCGGCGCGGGCGGCGGCGCGGCGGCGGCATGTTTTTTCTTTCGTCAGTTCGCGCCGACAAAGAACACCGCCTGCGGTAGGCTACTACTGTACTAGGCGCGCTGAATTACGGAGGAGATGTATCATGATATTGGCAAGTAACGTGGAAAGTTATTGACCTACGTAGTGCGGTGACACGTTTGTTATGATTTGAATTTAAGAAACATAATATGAAACCGAAAATTTGGTATCAATTCTTAGAGTATTTTATTTTGAGTTGAAACTACGTATAGTGACTCTATACCAGCTGTTATCTTTAGTGCTTAAGGATAGCAATAGGGTTTCTGTTACACCCTGTATATACTCACACGTATAACGTAATAAATTAACATAAACTTAAATAAATACATAACGCTTAAATATTTAAACATACACACTATAGGTATATGTATAAATACTCACAGTTGAGAGAAAAGGTAATACTATTTTACTCGATATTTAAATAGAGAAACAGTTTTTATATCACGAATGCTTGGCCAAAGTGAGTTCCACAATCTTACTGCATGGACAGAGAAAAAATAGGAATAGACGCTGGTTTTATGAGGATGGGATTTAAGGAGGGATCTAAGGCTAGGGCAAGCGTCAAAAAAACGCTGACGCAGGTACGAAGGATAAGACGGGACTCTTAGTACTAGAAAGCTGTAATTTGGCATGGGTATACATGAGGCCGCGAGCGTAAAAACGGCCTTATTACATTTTATAAAACAAGTCTTAGTGATCAGTATCACTGTCAAAAATCTTTAAAAAAAAAACAAAGCGGCCTAACATTGATTTTTGGAGCTACCAAAAGATGGCGCTAGTAACACATTTGTTTCATTAAAAATTGTATACATTTTCTTTGATTATCACAATAAGACTAATTAGTAGTCGGCCGTTCTTGCTCCCGCGGCCTCATATATTAATCACGCCGACAAAGTGATAAAATTAAATTATGTTTTTTTTTTTTAGTGTACCCGTAAAGTGGGGATGTTTTTTTGCTCGTCTATCCTATGGTGTAGATTGTCGTTGGAAAGGTCGTTCAAAATACTGTGAGTTTGTGAAAGTGATTTTCGATTTCGGGATCCGTTTGAGAAATACTAAGCTTTAAAATGCAAATTTTTGTTGTGTCGCTACCAGATAAATGGTTGGTTTTGGATATGTGAAAAAATTCACAGCAATAGTATATATAACGAAATTAAAAGGAAAACTATCACAGCTAAGTAGGCTCTACAAGTTGACGAGTAATAATCGACCAACTTACATTTGCTGTTGCAAAAACATGTTCTCCCATATGGCAGAACATGTTTTTCAACTACAATGTTAAGTTTTTTCTTGGGATTAATTCATCCCAAATACAGAACCCTTCATTGTGCGTGGTTCGACAAGCAATTGGCCGGTTTTTTTTACTGTAACCGACCGATCGATGTGACACTTGGCTCTAACAAAAAATAGCATTTTAAAGCTTAAATCAATCGATGTGACACTTTGCCGGTTTTTTTTATTGTAACCGACTGATTGATGTGGCCAACCACAGAAAATATGACTGCACATTTGTACGCGCCGATAGATAACTGAGTCCATAAAGAAATAAAGTACATTTTTCTTTTCTAACCTAACCCTTCAGAGAAAACAGACGTGATATTATGTGGTTCCATACCTACCTAAGTACTTAAAGAAAAAACAAGCTCACCTATATGGAAACTCGAATGGATTAAAAACGTCCTTCCTCCGACAGTTACTACCGAGTTAGGAACGGAACTGGAACGCTGTAAGGTAATGGCTTCAAAGGGAATATTGAGATGGACTCATTTGAACTGAGAACGTGGTCCTGGTTTTATGTACTGTTGTGGAAGTTGTCAAACTTGTGGGAGAATAATGCAACTTTGAACACCCGGACTGTGACAATTTATGCAGGTACAAGCTACATGCCCGATGGGATTTCCCATCAGCAAAAATGCCAACTTCCATTCCCTATTTAATCCCATTTGGTGATGTATTTATTCTGCAAAACTCCAAGCTTCTAGACCCAGCGGTTTAGATTGTGCGTTGTCTGTCAGTGAATGAATGAAAATAAGAATTTTATCAATTAGATCTCGTACATCGCCATGATTCGGCACAGCCAGGGTGGCTAAATGTACAATATGCCCGGCTGTGCTGAATCGTGCCGAACCGTTCAAGTGTGTAGCATCCCATACTCTTAAACTATTCCAGCAGTGTATCACAGACAATTCAATGAAACTAGGGCATTTTTGTCCGCGCTCAGTTTCGTGCTTAGCGTGGTTTTTTTCGGTACAAGCTTGCGACTATCCTCTGTTTTTTTTATCTTCCGTTTTTGAATCTGCGAGGGTATCGACTCGCCTCTTGTTGCTACTAAAGTTTATATAACGTGTAGGTAAATGTACTGTTTAAGAGTATTAGTTCGTTGTGAAATGGTCATTAAGTACGCGCGAAAATTTTTCTTTGGAATTGAATTTTTGTTTACAATTTAACGATTCTCACAAAAGAAGCTTTTGTTCTGCAATCATTAAATTAAAAACCTTTTTTAACAAAAGTGCACAATTCTCCTAACTTGAGTGCATGATACAATAAATGGGCAAATGGTACGATTCGAAAATCAACATGCATAGACTGTTTAAATCAGAACCCTTTACACGATGCATATTACGCGCTTGTGGATTACAATGTTTATGACTTGCATCGTCTAAATACTGTTAAGACGATGCAACTTCTATTGTTGCTTCAATTTATCGTATATTTTAATTTAAAAGAGTGTCCGTGGAGTTTCTTGCCAGTTCTTCTCCATAGGTACCTACTTCACTTTGGAATGGGCAACTAGCTTCATCTTTCTGACTGACCGACCCCTTGACAATTCAAAAGTGCCTGTAACGAGTTTATTTGAAATAAATGCTTTGAGTTTCAGTTTGATCCAGACCCACTTTTTGCCCATTAACTCTATAAAGTTTTATTGCATAAACCTACTGCAAAACTTAGTACCAAAATTACCTATCCCTTGACAATTGTAATGAGTTAATTTGAAATAAATGGTTTGAGTTTGGGTTTTGGGTATGCCATCAATTAAACTACACCGTGTCAAATTAGTGCTTCACTTTGCAGCTTTGATTACTAAGCTTGCTCACTGCGTGTTGGCTTATTTCAAAGCTAATAGTTTCCAATATGATAAGAAGCAACATAAAATGTAGTTCCCTCATACAGAGAAGGAACTAGAATTGATCATCATAATTATTACTCTTTAGATCATCTTCCAATATATTGATGCAAAGAAATAAAACCGGCCAAGTGCGTGCCGCACCACGCACAATGAAGGGTTCCGTAGATGGGATGAATTTATCCCAAAAACAAACTTAACATTGTAGTTGAAAAACATGTTCTCCCATACGGAATATATGGGAGAATATGATTTTTGAGCTGCAAATGTATATTGGTCGATTATTACTCGTTAACTTGTAGAGCCTACTTAGCTGCGATAATTTTCCTTTTAATTTCGTTATTTATATACTACTGCTGTGAATTTTTCCACACATATCCAGACCCAACCAACCAGCTGGCAGGGGGGGGACACTTGACTCTAACAATATTTGCACATTAAAGCTTAATGTTTCGCAAACGGATCCCTAAATTCAAAAATAGTCAGGAGCAGTACTAAATAGTTTAGTTAATTTGTTTACGAAGAAAAATTCTGACTACACTCATAATATCAAATAAAACATTGAGAATAACTGCCCAAACTAGCCATGTCTTAGCTTGCAAATTTAATGACCCACAAGTGGTTCCATTCGCCTAATTACTAAGATAAAATAATGGCCGAAGCTAGCGGTTTTCCTTACTATTCACTATCACATTAAATTCTTGCAACCCTCAACGTTTCGCGTTTGGCCGCAAGCCAAATAGCATTGGTTTTTAAATTTTTAACTCATCCGAGGTGAAACTCGGTGAATTGATGGCAACATTAATATTTCATTCGTGTGTTCGTTGGGAAGTGTGTTGCCATTTTTTCTGCCTCCCGATTTTTGGGGAGAATACAATTTGTTCCATTTGTATTTTGGAGCAAGCTCAAGTATTTTGGTTTTGATGACATTGCTGCGTGGGAGATTGGATAGTCTACAAAACGTTGCGTTCTTGTTTAGATATATTTTATTTAAATTAAAATACGAAATTGGTAGCCTTTATTGAAAGAGGTCGCATATATGTATACACTGGCCAGTTGCACATGCCTGTCACCGATTCAAATTAATATAGTTAGGGCATATGTTTTTGTACTTTGTCACTTGACACTTGTGTAAAAATATTGACCACGAAATATACTAATTATCAGACCACTGCTCATTATTACCTCCTGTTTTCCATTAGTCTTTTTCCTGCCAGAGCATAATATCACATAACACGTTTTTAATTCAACACACATTAATATTGATCCAGAAATTATGTTAAAAGGTAGGCCATTTTTATTCAAGAACTCTACGTGAGGTAAAAAAATAGAACCTTACTTATTATACCAACATAATTAACTGTTAGAAGAAAATTACTTTGAAAAACACTTAACTTATATTTTTAGTTTTACTTAGTAAGTAGGTAATACTTTCAGCAACACGTCAACTATAAAATATCAATGCAAAGTTGGCAAGTTTTCAGAAACAGATTGGAGAATAAACTTCTGTTTTTCGAACGAGTAGGTACCTAGTTTGCTTTCTCAAGATTCTCTCGACTTCACTTTTTTTGTTTTCACGGCTTATTTATTTTCAACTCGAACTTGGCTTTCTTACAGAAACAGGTTTGATTTAGAGGTTCAATTCTTTTACAACTAAGAAATTAAATCGATTATGGAAAATTTGTACGGTAAAGTAAGGAGCAATTAATTCCGAAAGTTAAAAAATTGGTGACGGAGTTTTCTTCTAGTTCAAATTCAAATTCAAACTTTATTGCATATCACATGTGTTTACAAGGTCTTAATAATAATAATAAAGTTCACATGGACCCTGTCGGGCACAACAATTTCATAAAAATATGAGCATTATCGTTCAAAAAATCAAATACAATTACATTATATAATATCACATTTAAATATGTGATTATACGTCTTTGCAAATTCTCACTAGCTCTAGAAATCATGAAAATGAATTAATTAATTTCAAATAAATAGTTATAATTAATGGAAGTTAAACATTATTGGTATGAGTATTCTTGATCGAAGACTGAGATAAATAAATCTGTCTATCATTTAGGGAAAACATGTGTGATGTTATGTTTATTTTATCCATAATTATATATAGGGATTCAAAATTTGACAACTCAATTAATTACAAACAAAAAACCCGGAAAATATTCACGAAACGAGTTTACAATCTAATAACAAATGTTGAGCTCAAACTTCGCCTTAATAACATAAACTTTACAAAACCTTGCAAAAATATTTGGACGCAAAAATATTACGAGTAAAAAATTAAAAAAAAAACGCCCTCAGTATTTTGTAGGCGACCAGTAGTTTACCGAATTTATTTAGTGCAATATAAAATAATCTTTTGTGCAACGAAAAAGTGGGTCATCCATCCTACTCCTCTATTACACTGCCGTGCATGGAAATGCGGGTTGGTATTTGAATATTTTCTATATTATATTTTCTATGTGGGGTGAACAGATTTGTCAGTCAATAGTAGAGCTGCGTAGTCTGGAGAAATGTTTTTTTATAGAATAGAATAGGTCTTTATTTGCTTAGAATGTAGGTACATAAAAATAAATTGTTAAATTATATAAATACAAAAAAATAAAAATAAATAAAATATATTAAAAAATAATAATATATATATAATATATATAATAATAATAAACCGGGGGTTATCCTTGGGTGCACTTGCATAGTACATACAGGGACAATCGTCGGTTGGTGCCTCATTTAATTAAAAACGCTTAACGGGCCTCTGCGAGTTGGCTTCGGCTCCTCGTACGCCTTGCAAAGGTCCGGGACAAGGTCCCGAGAATAGTTAAAAACTAAAAATAATAATAATATATATAATATATATATATTATAATATACAGGGTGATTGGAAGATGGGTGCAAAGCTTTAAGGCGAAGATAGTACAGACAATTTAGAACCATTTAAGCCATGGTTGTCTTAGACGAAGTCTTACCAAATTTTTTTTTTTAATAAGGTTTAAAAGACGTATTGTAATTTTTTTTTATTTTCGCAATCTCTTAGGGTCTGTCTTTTTTTTTTCGAATCTCTTTGTTTAAAGGTGCTTTTTGTTCTCATGTCAATAAACTCCTTTTATTCTCTCTCCGATCTTAGTTACTGACTTTGTTTCTGCTTAAATGGAACCTTTTACTGCCTTCATGTATTTCGTTCTTTAGCTATGTTTTGTTCATATAGAGCAGCTATACTCAACCTGCGGCCCGTCTTTGTTATTGGCCCATCTGAAGTTACAAATTTATTGTAAAACAACTACATCGTTAACTTGGAATTACGTTTTAATCAAGACCTAAATAATTTTTGCTTGCGGCCCTCGACACCATGACTGAAACGTGTTTGTGGCCCCTATACGAAAAAGGTTGAGTATGGCTGATCTAGAGACTAGGGGCCTATTTAATAAAACCGACAGGCGACAATCTGATAATTTTGTAACATTTTTTTCATTGATTTCTGGTTTATTAAACAAGGTCTCGAAAAACGTATATAAATAAAATAGGGACCAAATATTATTATCTCTCTCTTGACATAAGAGAGGTCTTAGAAATCTTATTATTCTTCAGAACGTGGGATGATTCCCACTACCCGAAAAAGTAATAGTACCCGAACATAATAACGCGAGGCTACTATATTTCTGTCCTACGCTGTATGTCAAATGTCAAACGTGTTGACCATCCGTTTGGTGTTGCACAGTTTCCAATTAGAGGCGCGGCTTTGTGTCCTGCGCGATTGTTACCTTACTACTATATTCGTGAATGGTATGACCCTGTTCTGTTCCAGGTGCATGTGGGCGTTTGAATGGAGCGAGTGGAACCTAAGTTTCACGGAAAGTGATACCTATTTTCTGAAGATGAACTGTTATGTACTTAGGTATGTATGTGTGGGCTGCGTCTCCACCCAGCGCTCATAAATGTCAACTAAAGAGTGTGGTTGTCCGTAGTTTCACTTCTCTCCATAATATAACGAACAGTGACGACGAGTCAGCAATATGAGTTGACTGAAAAAATGGCTTCTTTCGGAGTTATATTAACTTTCGACCACAACATACACGACTGGAAAACCTATAAAGGTCGACGTGATTCATCGCAAATGAAATCGATGCCAAAAAAAGTGATGCAGTAGGAATCAAGAAGCGAATGATACTAGTTAGCACCTACAAACAAACTGGCAGCGGAGTTGACGCTGCCGAAAGCCGTAGATACTGGAGGCGCCGTATGAAGAACTAGTGAAGTTATTGAATAACCACTCCACCCCAAAATGGTTCGGGTTCAGTGAACGAGCCTCAACAAGTAGGTAGGTACATTTATGTGTGGCTAATGTTATTATCACGAAATGTATGACAATTTTGGACACAGCTACAATTATACCGAACAAACCTACCTACCGTAGTAGGTACCTAGGTACTACTTACCAAGATGGCGGCGCTACTTGCATTGTGATTACAGCAATGCATAGATGATGACGTGTCGGCACTACCCAGGATACCATCGTAATCTACATACATTACACTGGGTTTATGGGACAAGATGGAGAAGGGAAATTATAATTAGAATGTAGGTTGGTAGATTTAGACTTGATTATTTATTTATTGATAAAGTCCCGCGCCTTTTGTGACGTATTAACTGTCAAACCCGGTGGTTTGACATTGAATAGCGCATTACGTCAGATTCGACATTAAAAAAAAAACGATATTAGGGCCCTCGCCCACGGCGACTTTTTGTAGCGATGCTGTCGCGCGTCCGTATCAATATCAATAGTCGCGATGTTGCGAAGCGGTCGCTAGCTGTGTGCCCTCGCCCACGGGCCCAGATTCAGTCGCGATGCAAACGCGATACAGTCGCGCTTCTGTCGAACGCCTCCATTTTGCATGTGACGGACAACAGTAATCTTGACCTGTCTGTGTTGCACTGATGCACGGTTCTCCACTCACGCGCCACCCTCCCTCCGTTTTCTCCCCGACGTTCGTCCGACACGGTCGCGCGTTTGCATCGATACAGTCGCTATGCTGTAGCGCGCTAGTAGCGCGTTGGCATCGCTTCTGTAGCGCGTTTCAAATGCGACTAACACGCGTTAGTAGCGATGCTGTTTCGCGCATTTAGCATCGCTACAAAAAGTCGCCATGGGCGAGGGCCCTTACCTATCATTTTTTGAATTATTTTATCATTGAATGTCGCATGATACCCCATAGGTGAGAACGCTCCAAATGTCAAATGGAGATTCGATGCATGAGTATGAGATCTAAGTCACGTGACTCACCGTCGCCTCTTCGGTGACAGTGGGGCTTGACGGAATTGGCAAACTGTCTCCGATTCGGAGACACCGGGCCCTTATTTATTTAATTACCTACTAGTATTTTGACGACGAAAAAAATTTTGTCGGGCGACTCCCGTCAGTAATGAAGTTGTATGTATGATTAAAACCAAAACTTTTGACACTTTAAACTTGAGACCTTGATACTGAATTTTTCGGGCATCACGCTTTTTCGTTACGTGACGATTTCTACCAGTCAACTTCTACCGCAAGCCGCGTTAAAGAACGTTCCAAAAAGTAGCCTTATATTGTAATAACCAATTAAATTAAATTAAATATAATTTATTTCAGGCAATTATTAAACCCATAACATACAGACACATACTCTTAAAATAAAATGATACCACAGAATATAATACAAAAATTCAATAACTAAAAATATATATTGATTAAAAGTCTTTTACCTCTCTTGCAAGATGGACGCGAACATGTCAGTCGCACAACACCGCCAGGGCTAGTTCATCATAGCCCAGTAAGCATTATTATACTGTACACAAAGAGTACCAAAGTTGGCTGGTGTATAACGACTGACAGTAGGCAATGAATAGATTTAAAGAAGCTTAGCCCAGTTACGTAATGCAGCAGAAAACGTAAATTGTAGGTACTGCACAAACGTTTTCTGGACGATTTGCAACCACTAGTAGGTACTTAAATGATTGGAATTTCATTAAAAGTTTTCATACTTGTGCGATATTAGGTAGGTACCTACTTACACATTGAAACGATGACAGGACATCCTATCATCATAATTTCAGTCGAAAGACGTCCACTGCTGGATATAATATGCCTTCCCCAGGCATCGCCACTTCAATCAGATATCCCATGGTTCACTATACTAACGACTAGACTAAACATAATAATAAATAAAAATTAAAAGCCTTTTATTTCTTGTCATCGGTAACTATATTACACAATAAAAAATAAAAATAAAAAACTTACTTAAACTAAATGTAAACAGACTAACATATAACAACTAGAATATATTTTTTAAATTTTTTTCTTTGTCCCTCTCAAATATAGCACCTGCCATCTAATCTCTTCACCACCCTTGGTTGACTGGTAGAGAATGCCTAAGGCATTAAGTCCGCCTTTGTACTTTTTTGAGTGTGAAAAGTTTAAATAAATAAATATAGCTTAGAATATATATTCTAAGCTATACGTTAGTCTGTTTAGATTTTTAAGTTTAAAGTACAATACATATATTATATTATTTATTTATTCAGCAGGAACCCCTAAACTACTACTACGGACTAAACATAATACGGTCAAGTAAATCTGTTTAAAATAACTAACCAAAAACATTAGCAAGCCCTGAAGGCTTACACAAAGTGCCATTCTATCAACGATAACGGAAAAGACAAAAATGTATTAGATTTTCATAAACCACTGAAAAGCTTAAGTATTATATATCAATCTCTTTGCAAGTCATTTTAGAAATATGAAAAGTGCTACTGTTGTAGAACAGTGGCCATCGCAAATCTCCCTAGCAACTCTCCTAGGGACAGGAACTCGCCTATGGAGACGAGGACGATCTCGACTCTTTTCTTCTCAATGATTGGCAATAGACAGTAATTGGTGGAGATAAGTGGAAGAAGCGAAGGAAGGTCTTTGCCCAGCTGTGGGACACAAAAGGCAATAAAAATATAATTTACTCACTGCGCCCCGCGGTTTCACCCGCATAAGTCTCGATCCCATGGGAATATCGGGAAAAAAAATCTCAGTAAATCCTACGTCCTAACCCAGGTCATGGTCTACCCATGTGCCAAATTTCACCCAAATCCGTTCAGCCGTTCGTGAAAGCGTAACAAACAAACAAACATACAATTTTTTTTTTCTTTATAATATTAGCTTAGCTTTATTAACCTAATTAGCTTAACCTTAGCATTTTACATAGATTTTCTTTAAACTTGTGTTATAAGTAAAAGAAAATGTAGGTACTCTAATATCAACAACTTATATTTTCTCAAAAATATAATCCAAAATTTACCAACACGATCATAAATTCAGAGCTTGTTTCACAGCAAAAATTCAGCAGAGAGCTACAGCTAAGCTCAAGCTGCTGGTGGGAATTCATTCCGCTGTGAACGCTTGACCGCGCCGGCTAGATAACATGTTGTTACAGCGGGGTGCTGCGTTTAGATCTAGGCTAGTTCTGAGGCGAGTAAAAAGACACAAAACTACACTACACAAAAAAAAAATACAACAGTCGATATATATTTAGCAACTTAATCCGCGTAACTGTTCTTAATGAGTCATAAAGAACCCTGTAAGAAATCGACACGTGTTTCACCTCTCAACGAGGCATCCTCAGGAAGGCGATTGACATGTTGCGAACTCGGACCCGACGTGTGGACACGTCAAGCGTCGAGCGCGGTTTGCGCCACTTCGCCCGCCAACCCGTCTTATATAGGATTACTGCCCCGCCCACCTAGGCTAGGATCGTTATCAGCGCGATAAGGGGCTGCGAATAAACGCAATAAAGCTGACCTTGGAATGCTTGTATTTAATTCGTTCAACAGTGTAACGTTCCCTGTATTATTTTTTTCAATTTCTAAACTCTCTAGTACTGATATTCTGAAACCTTTATCACATGTGTGTAAAATTTTGAAAGTGTTATTATTATTTAACGAATGACCTGAATCTATTAACACACACACAACTACACCATTCTACAAAAGTACGTATTCGAAGTTCTTCGTCACGGCTCGTTTGAAATGAAGGTTGAAACAATATTTCTCTCAAAGCACAAAGGAAGTTTTTACAAGACATTCTTTTAAATCTGTGATTGTGACAGCATTGATAAGTCGACGGTTACTTATCTGTTCAAATACTATAAAGGCTTGTGCAGACCAGCGCGAATTGTCGCGCGACGCGACACCGGTTATTGTTATACCGTCAAGTTTTCTTAGAAAATGTATTGTTCGAGTCGCGTCGCGGCGTCGCGTCGCGCTGGTCTGCACGAAGCTTAAAACTGTGAAAGTAAGCTAGCGTATCCGCCAGTAGGTATATCTCGCCGAATTAAAACTTGAATTTTGAGTTAAATTGGTTAGAATGATTTTAGGTATCTATTGGATAAAAGTACTCAGCAAAAGTGAACAAAACAACGATGAACGTTACCATATCCAACTCCAATTGTAAACAATATCCCATTTTCAGTATGTCTGAGTGCTACAGGAAGATTTTATATTTACAAGTTTCAAAAGACTCGAAGAATATTTTGATCTACGAAGAACAAAATATTCTTTAAAGTAGTCATGCTAGTCTATTGTCCTGTTCAAACACGCACTGGGCGCAAGCCATATCATTGGGAATATCGGTCGGCCCGCATGGCAGCGCCGCGCGATACCAACCCCAATTCGGTTACCAAAATTACCTACTACGAATTCGAACCTATACTCCATAGGTTTAAGTAGTTAGGTAAAGGTAAACAAATCGTATAAAGGGTTTTTATAGTTGACACTTTCTTGTTTAAAAATACGATAAACCAAACTAATTTTACTTTAGATTTTTACAACAAAATCCTATTTTATTTATGAATGTTAAACTTTATCATTTATTCATAAACTACTCTTCGTAGATGTAACTGCTTGGCCACATTATGTAATCTTCTGTAAAGAGCCTAAACTCTAAGAGTCTAAACGTCAACGAATTATAACTTTGCTAAATTTAAGAGTGTTGTACTCTTCAATTTAGCAAAGTTATAATATTCGTCGTGTGACTTAGCGTGATAACTGATGTGACAAGTATTGTATTACGTTTAGTCGGTTACTGGACGGCTGTTTAATCACGTGGTTTTTTTTGTTTATCTTTATTTAACTAGCTAAACCTATCGAGTATAGGTAGGTACATACATACATTACATACTGATACGCTTCTATTTTATGGGACTTGCTAAATGACGCAAGATTTTAGTTTTTGCTGGTTCTATTTTTAGCGTCGTGGTGACGTGTGCTATTTTAGATAATCATTGAAAGTTTATGATAACGAACGACCAAACAAAAGTTTAATAAAGGGTTGATTTAGACTAAGTACCTAACTATGAAATCATGTGTTTTTATCCTTTTCAATAAAGTTTATTTGAGTACCTAACAATTGCCAATTGGTAAGATTAGGTAAAATTCAGGAACTCCTTTATTTTCCAATAAATGAATCAAAGAGCCTTAAAGTCACGCTAGATAGCTAGTAGGCGTCATCATTGACCGATTGGACAAACTACATATAGTCAGCAATTTAGGAAAAGACAGATTGTTACATTAATATCATAATGTAGAGCGATTCTAGTTATAGTGAGAAGCCAATTAGGTACTGAGTTTCCAAACAACACGATTTTGTGTCAAATGAAATGTGTGAAAAGCATACCTAAACATTAAACTTTCCTTCCCTCTAAAATAGCCCTTTATTCTAGTTAAAATCCTTGACCAAACTAGCAAAAGTACCCTTGTATAATATTTATTAATTTTGTCTCACAAAGCGATTGTCGAGCAAGATCTAATTAATGTATTTTATTCTTTAAGAGGCTTACAACAGCTAAAGCGCGGTCATTGTTGGACTGCATAGAAATGAAAGAGAAGCGCGATGACACGACGCAGGTAATTTATTGCAAAATATGAAGCAGTTAGCGATTTACAAAAAATCTATTGATTGGACTGGAAAATTAAAACACTATTATGCTAATATGTAGCTTGTAGAATAATCTGACAAAAAATCAGAATGTTTGCATGTAAATTAATATGATTTTTAATCGTTAAAAGAAATTTTAGAGGTATCTTCATGATTTTTTTCTATCGTATCAAATTAGTCGCTAATTAGTTGTATTATATTTTCAACACACTATCATACTAGCATATATCCTGAAGAGTATCATATATTTTTCTGATTTTGTTTACTGCAGTGGATCATATTCTTTTACGCATTATAAAACTTGCGTTTAGGCACGTTTAGGTCCTGTAGTCCCCTTAAGCAAATGATTTTTTTTTCCTTGTTTCTCTTGTAGGTATGACGTACCTAACGTCATACTTCTAGAAGAGTCCCTTTTATGATGGTATTTTGTTATAGAATCAGAGGCAGATTGTCTATGGTATAGTTAGGATGGTATCTACACCATCCTAACTAATATTTTAAAGAGAAAAGGTTTGACTTTACGGGTGAAACCGCGGGGCAGCTAGTATTCGATATATCCAAATAGATAAGCATAACAGCATAATCAGTCTATTAAGTTCCCACTGCTGGGACACAAACCACCTTTATGTGAGAAGGAGTGGCTCGTAATCCAACACGCGGACCTAGTGCGCGTTGGTAGATTTTATTTTATTTTATTTATTGGTAAGGCACCTCAACGACTTACTCACTAAAACATACACATACAAAAATCACATACAGTTTTAGGTATTGTGAATTCGTCACTTACAGAAGTGCACAGCACTTCCAGAGAACTTAATGATTAAAGGCCGTTTTAGTTACGTTAGTTGATTTAGTTACAGAATAAAAACTAAAAAGAGAGATAATTATGTTCACAAATACGATGGAAAGTATAGAAACATTTAATTAAATAACAAAAAAGACCTAAAAAGAAGGAAATGGGAGTGTATACAATTTTAAATAATAGGCGGCTTATGTCGCACAGAGGTATTGAGGTTCCGAGCTGGTTAAAAGATGTCACATGTCATCGAATTTTGGTTTCAGAACATGCTGGTATGGTTCCCTCACAATCACAATGCTTTTCTCCATCGTTTTGCGTTTTCCAAATTGATTTATCTGTGTTATATTATATGTAATTTTATTCAGTCATAGTTATAACAATAAAATTGTTTTCAATGCCAGATTTTTAAACCTCACACACAAATCAATACATTTCAATCCTTTTCCACGTGCCCAAATACATACGTAACATGGCGAGCCGTAATACCGGCTCAGATGCGGCAGAACGCAGCTGCCCGGAATTTGCATGTATATAGGATTAGGATTGCACTGTGCATCGGCAGTAAGTGGCGTGTAATTTTAACTGAATCGGACGTACGGGTCCCTTGGAAATGTAGTTTATTAGTTAATAATTCGGGGATAGAATTAAAGAGGAGTAAATGATAATCACGGGGAAGCCAAAATTCAGCGATTGAAAATAATAATCAGTTCCGACAACGCACTGCGCACAACTGAAACGGCTGGGCCTACATGCTTTTGCACAATAAGGGCTCCTCATTTATGAAGATGGCGAGTATCAAGAAAGGATTTATGAAAATTCATTTCCTAAATAGGTTAAATAGGGGATGAAAGTTTGTATGGAAGCTCGTCATTTTTGCCGATGGGAATTCAGCTGTATGGACAAAACACACGAAACGCAGTACCTTCAACCAGTATTCACGTGTAAGACTAAAATGCTCAATTTTGAACGAAGGCCAACCTGACCACAACAACGAAGTATTAAGGGCGATACCGCGGTTAACACCACGTTTGGCAGCCGGATTGGTGATCACGATGAAATATTTATGTTTTTGGTGGTTGTACATAAATATTTATGAATAAAAGGTAAGGTACGTCTGTGTCACAACATGCCAATGACATACAATTTTGGTGCTTTGCAAACCAATTGTCCAAAAGAAATATGATGCTAATCATGTTTTGACCTCGATTTTGGTTTGTCAAACAGTAAAGTAGTAAATTAGTGAATAATTAGGTGTTTTTATTTTATGTATTTTACTTTCTCTTCTACTCTTACACACGTTTTTTACATCTCTACTTGTCTACTTTCCTATCGCAGGTATGCTGGAAGAGATTTCTTTAGAAATAAGTATCACCTTTGTACGTATTTTTCTGTTCCTTTTTTTCTTGTCTGTTTATATGTGTGTACATAAACCGTTAAATAAATAAATATAAAGAATATCAGTCACTGGACCTACCTACAAACTCCATATCCTAATCGTAGGTAGGTAATCGATTTTTAGGGAGTTTTTTTCTGAAAAACCAAGAACAGTATTCACACCCTACCCCAAACAGGATTACCAATAAAAACCAAACCCGACACTAGAACAACTTTTAAAAAAAGCCCGACAAAAACAACGAGAAAAATGGAATGGCTCATACATAGAATATACAACAGGGAAGAGACAATACTTCTAGAGTGCTGTCTCTTCCGTGTGCATTCCGTGTGTACGACCAAAATTACCTCAAATGCACATCAAAAAATTAAACTCAAAACTAAACAACATCACGAAACAGCTTTTCATATCTCCGCATACGAATTTAAAGCGGATCTTTTGGAAAACACGGAGCAGCAAAAAAACGTAAAAAAGCCTTAACCCATTAAATTCCCGCACGAATCGCCGCTCGTGACAGCCAGTGGCAAACAATATGAGCGGTGCATGCCACGTATGAATTTCAGTTTAGGTGAAGGAGCATTTGGATTGGGTAGGTGTTACTTGCTTGGTATGAAATTTGCTTAAAATATTTGTATTAATTTCTTGACAACAGATTCACATTTTAAAGTCGTTTTGTTCGATTGCTCCTACTTTATGGTAGGTACATTCATTGAAACAGTGAAACGTGAGCGAGGCAAAAATTATATTATTAAAACTCGCCTATGTTAGTAATTAAAAACTCTGTGTTAGCCATTGAGCTGCTTAGGCTAGCAGCGATATCAAAACCTGTAGGTAATATAACAAAAATTTGAAAGTAACTCAGAAGGTGTTTTTGGATATAATTAAGTAAGTACTGTTTTTTATACGCTGTGAATTTCATAACCGTGATTATAGTCAAAACATACTGCCGAAAATACAAACCGATCAACAACCTTCCAAAGGAAATTGTTACATATTCACCTAAGCTGCGATGTCCGTTCAAACAAACTAGTGGGATTACTAAAGAATATAGAATAAAAGCTCGTGCAGACCAGCGCGACGCGACGGCGCGACGCGACTCGAACAAAACAATTTCTAAGAAAAATTCACGTTATAACAATAGCTGGTGTCGCGTCGCGTTATCGCGTCGCGCTTGTCTGCACGAAGCTTTAGTCAGCGCAGCCAGCAATATTACGGATACGAACCGAGACTGGCGCGAGTTGCGGGGTTCCGTAGGAATGAGGATCGTTTGTTGTGGCTTTGTTCGCTCAGTAGACGGTCACATGTGAATTTTAGATTAGGTGTAGTTCTGCGTTTAGATTAGCAAATTAACTTGCTCAATTTTTTAAAGTATTTTAAAAGCGTTGGTAAGTTGTGCGTCATGGGTTCAGAGGCAGGAAATTAAATCACCTTAGGAGAGTTTAGATAATTTCGGTTGACCGAATTAAATGTTGGTTTCGTTTTTTATTTTAAGCCATTAAATTAGCCATTAGCTTTTTATGTGATAATTGTGTAATATTGGCTAGTTTATGTAGATAATAATAGTCGTTCATGGGTTTTCTTAGAATACGTATTTTATTTTTTTGGCAGATGTGTCGCTACAGGTTGCTAGCAGTAAACAAACGAACCTCAAAGATTGTCAATTTCATATCGGCAACTAAACTTGTGGCGGCAGACTCTATGAGAAGGTAAATAAAACAATTTTTAGGGCACTATGGGACTGTCCTACCCATTGTGAGTTTCTATAAGAAAAGTCCCTATTATATATTTATTTTTATTTAATTTATTTATTTAGGATCTGCAACAAAAGATGTACACAATACATAACTCATAATTAAAGGGTAAAATCGGATATCAAGTAAATGTACTCCTTCACTTATAGGAAACCACAGCATGCACAATAAAGTTAAAAACTAAGCTAACAAAGTAAAAACATGAAAAGTGATAAGAACGTAAAATAAATTTAGAAACAACATTAAAAAAATTAAGAAAATATAACATTTAAAGATACTTAAATTAAATTAAATTAAATCTAATAAACATTTATTATATTTGGACAGAGACTCGCAGATGTCTAAGTTCGTAGCAAAGCGTAGTTCGTGCTTAGTTCGTATATTAAGTAAGTATAAAAAAAATAAAGTAGGTAATATACCAGTAAAGTCGACTATCCCATTCAAACGCACCAGATACGGCAGTCACATCGAATTTAGAGCTACACGCTACTCGCTATCCATCCGAGATGTTGCTACGATTGTCCTATCAAAATCTATGAGCGATTTGACTATAGCTAGGTATGTCTGCCTTAAGAAAAATAATTATGTAATATTAAAATGATTGTGATACTTAATTATAAGAATAGTATGATATAATATAAAATGTATGTATAATGATAATTAATATAGTATAATGTAAACTGTGTAACTGTAATATTGAGTATATACCTATAGGTTTTTTTTTTTTTTTAGTTATAACCATTTAAATTGCAATGCCTTAACGGGTAACTAAGTTCTAAGAACCTACCTATTGTTAACATCTTCAAAATTCTGTACACTTAGTTTAATAAAGATTTTGAATTTGAATTTACGTCATTTTTTACCTAGATCAGGAATTGAAAAGAATTTGTGATGGATTTGTTGGGAAAGTGGGTTGTGTGAATGTTGGTCTTTTGAGGCGGAAGTTGTCTGATTCGTATTTGTTTATTGATATGTGTAAAAAATTATAGGTTGGATCAGCATTTAATTTTTATTTATATACTTAGATAGAGATATGCCATTAGATAAGTTCTCATCACAATGTCTTTTTTTTGTGGGTTTACGAAGTTATTTTTAAGGGGGATGCGGTTAGGTAGCACGCGAGATTCAAATTTTCTTGAGCTTTTTCCATTTTGCAGGTCAGTGTCAGGTTGTATATTGATTAAAATATATTTCGCGACCGTAACAAATATGGCTTTACATAATTATAATCAGCAATACAACTCCATAAGTTAGCATAATTGTCAAATGTCATGATTTCATGAAATAGTCATTCAATGGGATTACATGAACTTAGAGAGTTGTTTATCTCATTTTTATGATTATAATTCTATAATTCAACATTTGATACGGCCGCGAATCATATTTAGATCAACATAGAACACGATACTGACCTGCAAATTGCAAAAAACGTAAGAAAATTTGAATTTCGCGGGCTACCTTGACGCTTTCGCCTTAAAAGTGGACGTAGTTACAGAAAAAGGATCCAATCCACATGAAGCTCGTTTAGAGTTATAGGCCAATGAAATTGTAACAGAGTTTAGCCGAACATTTGATACGTTTAGATCATATCTTTGTCTTGTGATGATTACTTAGCGAATTTTTCGTATTTAATTTTGGAACTTTACAGAACTAATGGGGAAAAAGTGGGTCTGGATCATTTCTGCTAAATAAATAAATTTAAAATACATTCGTCACTACCAAACGATCCAGTTAAGTAATATTTTAATAACTTATTCAATAAAAATCAATGTTTAATGACACTTAGTTTTTTATTTAGTATTAAAAATTATTATCAAATTTAAGGCTAACAGAGTAGTTTTGGCTTATTATCAAACAATGTGATTGATTGAAACTTGCTAGGTTCGTGTGAAAACTAGCAAGTTTGAATTAACGCTAAGTATCTGGGATTCAATCACAAAAAGAAACAAAATTAGTCGTGCCAAACATGAGGAAAGCTATTACACCTATCGACTATAATAATAGGTAAAATAAGGGGTAGGTAATTAAAACAATGATAACATAAAGATAACGTTTTTAATAGTGGGTATCACACAATTGTTTTAATATCTAGTTATGTACAGTTTCATACACTACTATATCTACTCTCATACATTGAACCTACAAAATTTATCATCCAAGCTAAAAGAGTAAGATTTTTTTTCCCACGAAATTTTGTACAACAAAACGTATGAATGGCGTAAAAATCCAGCACATCACCGCGCATGCGCTAAAGGGGGTGCTGCCAGAGACTAATAAAAATTGGAATCAAAACTTTTTTGTAATGCTATAAAAATGGCGCGCACCGCTTAAGCGTCCCATTAGACAAAAATACTTCATGGAAACTCCTTTCCTTGGTGATATTAACTTCTTGGATTTTCCCTGTATCGTATTGGTAATTTATTTTTTATAAGTAACATTATTTTGTTAGAGAAAAAGTGTCAAGTATAATATTATTCTATTTTTTTATTTCGGTATTGTGTTTATAAAGTATGTCGATATAAACTCGTTTTGAAGCTTATAGGTAATTCGAATTTTACGCTATGAGAGTAGATAAAAATACTTAGTTACTGCGTACTCCTAGATGTTTAAGAAATTAGTACCGAAAGGTATGATGAAATCTTCTAGCTTAAACAAAGTTTATTTTGCAGTTCAAAAACACAATTTCCTCTGACTAATATTTGTGATATCCACTTTGGAAGCTGCAAATTAAATTTGTGTTCAACCCTTGTTAATTTTAACCCTTTGCAATTAAGGTGGAGGTATATAATTCCGAATGAAGTAATGCGACACTTATATGGGGGTTTCAAATATATCTAAGGGGAAGAATTAGCCGCAAATATTTTGAGTGTTGGTTTTCGTGGATTAATATCTTGACTAGTGTGCAACTCAGACCAAATAAAAATAAGACAGAGCGCTGCGAACAATACAGTGAAGCATGCCAAAACTACACCTCCACTCTGTGCATACACGCTCGCACGCACACATTTACAACCTTGTGGCGGTATCTACATCGCCACATGTGAACTACGCATCAAAGACCTGAAGTCACACAACATTCTGACGTCACTCAAATCCTGCATCGCGCAATTAGAGTTTACCGCGCGGTGGACATATATACAAGCTCCCGACTTCAACCTCTGGGGCAGTTGCCCGCCAGACACGAAGCCCGTCTGGTCGGAGGATCCTCCCTTTTCTATGGGGGATGAGTGAACTTTACACCCTGTTCCTCATACCCCTAAAACCTTTTACAATCAAACTACACCACACAAATTGCACACATGTTTACGAAACCGGCTTCACTTCACTGTTGACAGCGCTCTGTCTTGGTTTTTTATTTGGTCTGAGGTTTGCAAATGCACAAATAAACTTTTTTTTTAAAGGTTTTTAATATGAAAGCAGTTACGTACTTTTACTATTAGCCTGTATCATTGCACTGCTGGACAACGACCTCTCTCCACGACTTCCAGCTCTTTCGAACCAGTCTGAAATCGCCAACCCGTCTTGAGCAATCGTAGTGATCAATGCTCGTGCCTTCTCTGCATGAGAAGAGGCCTAGCCTATTATTATTAACTATCATTTATATTTTTTTTTCACCACGATGTACAGCTAAATACACACAAACACATGACAATAATAATCGTGCATTAAACCCATCGATGACTAATTAGTTACCGGTCATTAGGTAAATTACCGTAATCATCACGCTTTGCCGAAGTATCGGTAATTGCAATTTATTGTTATTAGCTCACACATTGTTGCACATCCTCTTTACCTAATCCCTTAGTAACATTTCAGGTTTTTCAATTGTAATGGAGTTCCACATTATTGTGTACCGAGAGTCTCATAGTCGTCACTGTACCTCTTACCAGCCTCTTACCTACTTAATCTATATTATCTTCTTTATCTATAACTACATACTCGTATTATAAATTAAAATAGTTTTTCATGGCTGTCTGTGTATCACGTTGATCTGTTAAACTATGCAACCGATTTTGATGCGATTTTCACCATGATTTAGAGAATTTATTCCGGAAGCTTTATGTGCATAATGCGTTCATATTAAACTTACATATCGATGGCCCCACCGAATAAACGTGCAAGAGTTCTTACACAATTTTTTTAATTTTAATTTTGTTGTTTATTTTGCCTATCCTGCACCTACTTATTTTTTTTTGTGAATTTTAGACTCAAAACACGACTATTATAATATATAATATATTACTGTGACCTAGTCATGCAAATTTCACAAGAGTAAAAACATTTAATAGTTTTTCATGAATTTCCTGAAACTCGCTGCTGTTATTAAAAAAGTAGATATACAAGTCTATAGTTTAATGTTTTACCTATAATTCAAGTTTACATAATGTATACCTACTTACAATTAAATTAGCGTTATTGAAGTTTAAACGTTTTTATTTTTTGCTGAAAAGTTATCATTTTTCTCTTACACGTTTATTCGGTGGGGCCATCGATATAGGCATCTACTATAAAAATCTCGATGTTTTTCAAGCCGTAAAAACTATGCAAAGCAGGGGCGGGTCGCTAGTAAATACATAAAAACACATAGATAAAACACATACCTATCCGTTCTTCATTAAAGAAAATGAGCATCGCAACACGAATCGATATTTTTTTTGTACCCACAATTAAAGTGAAGTTCCGGCACAGCTGAAACAATTACAAGCGTTCAGTGAGTGTGTTGGCGAGATCCCAAAGTGTGGTCATCGGAATAAACGTTCATATTCACGTACCTTTTAAAAGAAAAATAATTTTAGTCT
Organism: Agrochola circellaris; assembly: GCA_914767755.1. Lineage (NCBI taxonomy): Eukaryota > Metazoa > Arthropoda > Insecta > Lepidoptera > Noctuidae > Agrochola > Agrochola circellaris. Next base: position 12,958,162 of record OU611862.1, read on the forward strand.
TACAAAGCAAGCTGTGAAGAACAGCATTTTTAAGGAAGCTATTTTGGTGATATGCAGTTTTAGACGTGCAGGTGTTCGACATTTTTTAAAGTCGTTAGTACAATAAAGTACACATTTTTTCATGAATATGTACCGCATTAAAATTAAGGTAATCATCCATGGTCGTGCTGGAGAGGATGACACCGATATTATACCTAATGAAAATCAAAGTAACTACCAGTTTTCTTAGTGACAAAGAGAATCCAAGGACGGAAAATCTGAAATAACGGAATTAAAAGGCGTTCCGTGAGGGTTACACATTTGACAATCAGCCATTACGCACCCACGGTTGTAGTGGTAGAGACATGAACGAAAACCATTAGGTAAAAAGATGATAACAGACGAATAACGGGAAAATTAAGTAATGGGAGTACACAGTTTTATCCAATCTTTAACTGTTATACTTTTTCTTAGTAATGAGTGCTAAGAAAAAGTATATCAGTATCACATTATGAACAAGAAGAGAGCCAAGTGTAATTGAAATTGCAAATGCCGTATGTTAAGTTTGTGGTTTTTGAAGACGTCTACGTTATCATTAACGCAGAATAATAATAAAATGTTAATTTTTTGGAGGTTTTAAAACTTGAAACCTTTTGAAGGACTTAAAAATTTAAAAAATATTTATCTTGATGCTTAAAACTTTAAAACACTCAAAAAAAAAAAACAATCTGCTTAGCCTTTTCCCAACTATGTTGGGGTCGGCTTCCAGTCTAACCGGATGCAGCTGGATACCAGTATTTTACATGGAGCGAGTGCCTATCTGACCTCCACAATCCAGTAACTGGGTAATACGATACCCCTTGTTAAAACTGGTTGTCAGACTTTCAGGGTTCTGACGACCCGTAACGACTGTCAAAGATCCACGAATGACAGCCGGGACCAACGGCTTAACGTGCTATCCGAGGCACGGAGGAGTCTCGGTATGTAAAGATGGTCACCCATCCACAGACCAACCCCGGCAAGAATAGCTTTACCTGATGGATCGACCCGTGTGACAGTTATTACTTAGCCTCAAAACACTCACAAACAATAATATTTTATACCTACCGTTATTTTCTCTTTTAAAGTTTGGCTTGAATTGGGTTTAATGTGTCAGTACCCATCAGGTAATCTTCAATCCCTTATAAATCGTCGTTTTAGTGTTTTTTGTTAAAATTGTCAATAAGAAAATATTCAGAAACATTTTTGTATCTGTTTCTCAGAATCAATTTTCTCTTTGACAGTTTGATATTATTTTAGGAGTATGAGGAACAGGGTGTAAAGTTCACTCATCCACCATAGAAAAGGGAGGATCCTCCGACCAGACGGGTGTCATGTCTGGCGGGCAACTGCCCAGAGGTTGATGTCCACCGCGCGGTAAACTCTAATTGCGCGATGCAGGATTTGAGTGATGTCAGGATGTTGTGTGACGTCAGGTGTTTGATGCGTAGTTCGCATGTGGCGATGTAGATGCCGCCACATTATGATTTGGAACGCTGTACAACGCTTGCGTATGATTTGTAAAAAGAAAAGTTGGAAAATAATTACGCAATAGTCAATTTAATAATAGAAATTATGTAATAGTTATATACTGATTAAATTAAAGAAGGACATCGTCAAAGATGTTAAATCAGAGGTTAAGTAAGTACAGGTAAGATCGTGCTTCGAACACTTCAAATTTTCTTTTAATTTAATTTAGATTTAGAACATATCTATAATATATTAATTATATAATAATGTTATTTTAACCTACATACAAACATACCCTAACATGCCCGTTTCTCAAAATGGGACTGAAGACACTCCGCACAAATTTATTTTATTTTATGTCTTTAAAACTGTTGTATTGTGTACTGTTGAATGAGTATAGAATAATTTTATATAATACTATACATATACTTTCGTGACGGTTACCTAAAATAAGTTTACTTAACGTTTCTTGTCTGTTCTCATGTAAGTGGCTTTTTTTAAATCTTTTATGAGAATAAATGATTTAAACCTAAAATATTTTAAACGTATTTAATGTGGCTAAACTTACATACCTACAGCAAAATTATACTGAGAATAAATTTTAGACTTACCAAACTTAAAACTACTAAACGTAACAATTAAGAAACCAGACGATTCCTTTGTACCGTTCAGATCTTAATGAACTTCCGTCGACACAGCCAGACAAACGATTTTCTAAAGTAACAACGAATAAGTCATTAAGACGTAACCTGAGCGATTAACGCTAACTTAGTAGTTTACGTTACTAAACTGCAGTGATCATTTAGATATAACTTAGTTGTAGTCTAATTGGTTCTCATTCATAAGTGGTTTAGTTATCTTAAGTTTGAAGCAGATCCAGTAGTAGTTTTGATCGATTTTGGTGAAGATATGAACTACTGTTTACTAATGTTCGATGGTTAGAATTATTTGATAGGAAATTGCATTTCAGTGGTGGATCTTGTAGATGACCCACTAAAGTAAAGTAAAAAAAATACAATAAAAAAATTTATATAATTTTTTATGACAGTTATGATTTGTTTATACGGGGATTTAAGTTGATGGACATTTTGGTAAATAATTAAATTCCCTAACGGTTTGCCTAGCAAATGTTTTCTAAAAATATTGGCAGACACCAAACTTGCCTTAAAAAAAAACATTATAGAATAGAATAATTTTAGGGTTAGTAACCATTTTACTTAACATCTAGTGTTAGTAGGTACAGACACGGATAAACATAAAATTATAATTCACCGTGGAGTTGCATCGACCTCCACAACATCGAGGAATCCCACAGATCTGCGAACACACTGAGAATACTGTTGGTGCCGCCGCGAACACGTGACATCAGGGATGCACATCTTTTACGAATAATCGCGGCAAAACTATCAATGTTATTATCCGTAAACATCCCTGACGCACTACAATGCCACAGCAACCGCAGCAGTACTCTCAGTACATTATTGTACTGAACGTGTAGGTCGCTGTATGCGCGCTGAGTGAAGTTGACCCACAGGCTGCACATGTAGAAGGATTGACAGTAAGCTTTGAAAAGCGTTACTTTAACTGCCCCGTACATCGTGCAAACCTGCGGACCAGCATGTTACAACGGACAGCCAGCGACCTACGTTCCTTTTCAGTGTCACAGTTATCTAATATTATTAGTTAGTTATTATAAACAAGTGAGAAAAATATAGATTCGAAGCTTGCGAGTTGCCTTCTGAGAAACGAAAATCGAAATAGGAGTTGTTCTTTAGGGATCTGATTATGGTAGGCATTACGTAAATAGGCGATGTTTAGCTTGATATTAGTGAAAATGGGTATACAACTAGTTGATAGCAAAACTAGATATTAAAACATATATATATATATATATATATATAGTTATTCTTTATTTATTCATTTGTTTAACATAGGTACAATAATAATGATATAAATTTTATTTACAATACTTAACACAAATAACTATTTACACTAGGTACTAAATACAATAACGAACTATACAAATAAATACAAAAAAAACAAAAAAGAAACGGACACTTATGCGTCAAAGTATTCGTCCGCATCGCTGTCATCCGGAAACGTGCCCAGAAGACTGGCAGCATTGCCACGTTGAATGGCAATGCTAATTCTTTGGCCAAAGAACGAGCCAGCCCTCTGGTCACGTGAAGTGTCGACCAGTCGGCGAGAAATTTCCTTAAAAAGGAGCCGCGCACTCGGACCCCACGACCCGAGCGTTTCGACCCCAAACGGCTCAAAACTGTAGTTACCCAAAAGGTTACAGTATTTGCGCCGCTTGAGGGTCTCAGCAGCCGCAGCAGCGGCGCCAGCACAGCCCGCCGTGCTAGGAACATGGGATGGTGCAAGGGTGTCGACACAGGTTGCGTCCCACACCAGAGGCCTACCCACCTTCCAAGGCAACAACGTCATGCCGTCTGGTCTCTTCCCATCGTCACGTACCAAGCCGTTTGGTTCTAATACCGCTGGTACGCCGGCGGTGACAAGGGCTCGACGAATAATATCGTTGATGCTGGCGTGTCGTGCAATGCGACCTGCGCTCCTGTAACAGGACAGGCCATGGTGCCCGAGAGTGTCCACAGCTTCACCGCAGAGACACCGATGCGGAGCAACACAAGGTGCGCCCAAGCGGAGACACGTAGCGAGCCGAAACGATGAGTCATCCATCATGGTGCCTATGGTGGATGACGGGAGCGCCTGAAGCCACAAGCCTGACTCCCATTCTCCCACAGCTAGCAGACGGGCACGCTCAACAGTATTAGGTGACGTGTTTATCAGGGAATTCCGTACAATACTGCAGAGCGGCACGTCCCACCGTCTCTGGGAGGACGGGTTGTCAGGCAAATCCGTATTGGGACAAGTCATTTTCCAGGCGTTCAACGCATCGGTCAAACACGGTACCTCAAAATCAACCAGTGAGGAAGATAAAATGTTCCTGGTTAATTTATCGGTACTGTGGACCGAGGAGAGGAAGGCCGGTAAACTTAAACTTGAAATTTTGCGGACGCCAAGACCACCCAGGCGAATGGGTAGTGTGGCTTGCTGCCACGCTCGGTCGTCCAGGGCCACATTTAGGATTGAGGTTAGAGTATTTCTAATAATTTGGTCTACTTTTTCTAAAAGTTGAGGATGCTTCCACAGATGGGAGGAACGAAGGCTATACGTGAATTTTGGTCCAAAGCAACAGTACCGGATGAGTGTGAAGGCCGAATGAATATTAATTTTGAACAGTCTTTCCGAGACATCGTTGAAATTTTGTATTTTCTGCTCAATAAACGTTGGAAAGGATTCGTCAAAAATTGGGGACCCCAGGAGGTGCAGAGAGTTTCTTTCTGTAATTTTGATGTTTGGTGCTATAGTATTGAATTTTGATATGGTAGTCTGTCTGTCAGTGGTTTGGGGAAGATAAATTTCACATTTTGAGAGGTTAAGGTCTAGGCCAATGGAACTGAATTTTTCTTTTAGAAATGTTAAATCTTTTAAGACTGTGTCTACATCACCTCCTAGGGTTCCGTCATCCAAGTACCATACGTTAAATTCCGAATTTAGTTTTCGAATAATTGGATTTATTGCCAAACTGAAAATGACTGGCCCAAGGGGGTCACCCTGTTGACATCCGACGGCTGATTCCAAAAGGTTGTCTTTATAAAGTAATTTAGAGTGGTGCCTGTAGCATTGGTAAAGAAAACTGTAAATTTTGGGTATTTCTTTTTGAACTTCTGTCAACAAGGTGTCCCTGTTTACGGAATTGAAAGCATTCTTAATGTCAACCTTTAGGATGACCTCACCTTTACCCCTATTGAGGTAAGTGGATAATGCGTGTACCGCAGCCTCACAGCCCCCTTTAGACCCGAAGCCTAGTTGTAGGGGCTGGAATTTGCTGGCCAGTGTTTCGCTGTAGAAAGCGCAGCAAATTTTGGCTGCGGTACGACGGTAAGTAGACCCTACGGCAATGGGACGAATGCCGCCATCCTTCTTGCGCAGGGCACATAAGTTTGCCCCATACAAAATATCAATGACGGCTTCGTTCACATTGCCGGAGAGCATGAGATTGATGAGGGCCGTCAGCTCCTTCAAAAGGGACTCACCAGCCTCCCCGGCGCCTGAACACATTAAGTCCTTCAGATGTTGGGGTGTCAGGCCGTCGAGGCCACCGGCGGAGCCACTTCGAAAGGAGGTCACGGCCGCACGTACTTGTTGAGCTGTAATTTGAAGTGAGTTGGATTCCGGATCGGGTGGGTCAGGGAAGGAGAGGTCATCTGCCGGGTCAGGATGTTTGCTCTCCAGAGCTGTAAGTGTCTCTGGGGAGTACGGCGCAACCACATCGCTACTAAAGATGATCCTAGCTGCACCTCTGATATCGCCCTCGCCTAGTTTAGACTCCACATGGTGCAATAAACCTCTTTGGGGGAGGCGTGCTGTTAATTTGGGGTCAAAACTTTGGGCCGAAATGTTACAATTGTCCTTTATTTGTGCTGTTAATGTTTTTTTATTAGCCAAATTTTTTTGCACATGTAGAATTCTAAACGGGAAGGTGAGTAATTGCTCCCAAGCACTTTGGGAGTTCTCTCTGGCGGCGAGGCGGATACAACGCGCTAAACTTGAAGCCACGGACGGCCTCGCGCCACGGGGAACTCTCTTTAAAACAGGAGTTGAATTTTTGAATTTTGCCAGTGTTTTCCAAAAGGGTTGAGCAGGTGAATTAGGTGTTAGGGAAGAGGATATTGTCGGGCAGGATGAAGGTACATTGTGGGGTTTGTGTTTCTTTCCTAAATGTACCTTCAGGCCTCGCTCACCCTTAAAAAACCGTGCTTGGGGACAATGAGGGCATCTCACTAAGACATCCAGCGATGTGGCAGGTTGACTGGCGCTTCGTACGGCGTCACTACTGTCGTCATTGTTCAACATAAATAAAAAAAACAAAGACTACTTACACAATTTTTCCTTATAAATAAAACACAATTAAACTAAACAATCTAAATAAAATAACAAATATGACATATAAAAAGGAAAGCTTGACTTTTGCACGATGACAGCGGCGCAGTCGCGCTGGCGGTCTGAGGCGCCGCGCCGTCGCTGTATGTCATTGTGGCGCAGCCCTGGCAACCGTTGCTGTGAGACAGCGTCGTTTTGCACTGCTGGTATTGAGTTCTACCAAACGGGGAGTCTGGGTTGGTGATCCGAGTGAAATGCAAATTCTATTTCACTATTAGGATATATTCAGTAGCAACTCGAAGTGCGCATTTTGCAATAATGTTCTTTCGGAATTAATGGAATCCCAGGGTTCAGGGGTACAGGGGTACAGTATAGCACGGCAGTGGTAATTATAATTATAATTTTGAATAAATTGTATATTAGATTAGATGTTATCCATAAGTCAACCGTTATATTAAAACATTATTAAACTTTAAAATCGTTTATTGGGAACAAAAAACAAATACTTACAAGACAAAAATGTTAAACGATGATAGCTGCAAAAGTTAAAACTGTGGCGCAGCTACCAACGCCCGACTCCTAGTGGGGGTAGGTTGTTCCAAGACGAATACATAACAAAGGTATTTTAACAAATATTTAAAGAAAAGAAATAATAAAATAATACATTTTGAGAAAAACTGCCGTGTGTGTGAGTACCTAATGTTGAGTGAGAGAGGGTGAGGGTGTCCTGAGTGTGTGTTTTTCCGAGATGTTAAGTTACCATAAGTTTTTCTGTTGCATCATAATTAAGTGATTTTAATAAAATGTCGAGTTCTTTCTTGCATTCATTTCTGGTAGCAGAATAGATGGAGATATTTTTATTTATTCTATTATATATTTTTGAGATATGGTGGTCATCCCTAGACACTGTCTTTAACATAAAGTACGATTACGTTTTCTTTATGTGTCTAAAGAAGTTTTAAATTCAATTTATTAATACGTGCTACGAATCAGAGCATGACCGATTGATACCGCTACGACAGTGTAGCGGGCGTAGCCGTGACGTCACAGCTGCTGCTACGGCGTAGACACAGACACTGCGAAGCATGAATTCATGTTCTAGATGCTTCCTTGATTACTAGTAAACTGTTCTATTATAACATCAGATCTGTATTCCGGGAAGGCAGAGGTGTCAAACATTTCGCTAGTTATGTTTAAGTTTCATGTTTCAGTGTGAGCCTATTGCCATCAACCGCACAATTGCAGACTCTGGGACTGACTCTACTGACTTGTTCTGTAGCATCCTAAAATGATCAGCTTTTTCTGGTAAGTAGAACGTGTAACTACTTGATTGACTGCTTTGGTAGTTATTAGATTATGGACCAATTGGTTCTTGATCGCATTCCTAGAATGAAATTTGAGTGAGAAATAATGCTATAATCTTAGGTAGTGCACATAACATCACATACATAAATAATAAATGCATCAACAATAGATGAACCCTCCGCCATTTTCCAATAGTGCAAGGAAGGAAGACAGAAATTGAAATATTGGGGGTATGCAAAAACGACAGGTCACCTGCTAGGATCCTTGCATTTATACAACCTGTTTTTTTTATATCCCATAACTCTAGGGAATGGTTGAGACCATATCAAAGAATCAACTGGCATATGAATTATGTTTCAATCATCCATTTTTTTTTTTTTCATTTTGCCCACAATATAATTCGGCAAAGCTACGATTATTAACATAAAACTCCCTTACGGGAAATATGACAATGTCGCATTTTCTTAGCTTTAAATATGAATGATTGGTTTGAATTCAAATGAATTACTCGTATTTATCAATGAAACTGTGTGTCATACTGGTCACAATTTTTTACCTAATTTAATTATGATTGATGGATAATATCTCAGAAACTATGCATTTTTGGACCACCTATTCTAGGAGTTTTAGTGTTATTTTTACCTACAGAATATAACCCTAGAGTTATGGGATATAAAAAAAACAGGTTGTATAAATCTAATCCTTTTAATTCGTCCACGTTCATACATCTACTCACACACTGAGTGCTAGTAGCACGCATATGACCTTTTGTAAGAACATCACCACGCCTGCATTCTTCACAGGGAAAGGCAGAGATGTATAAATCTATTAGGTCCCCACCTATGAAATCAGCGTTTTATATGGAGAATTTTAAAGAAGTTGCATTTGTTATAGGTACTAACATTTTCTTAATTTATATAACAACCATGAACACTAATGTTTTAAAACTTTTATGCACTAATGTTTAAAAACTAAGATAACGTAATATGCCACTTAGATTAAGCGACAAAAATAAGTTTTGGCTAAGTTAAAACAAATAGTGGTCATTTCTGCTAACAAAATGAGGAGTCATTTTTAAGGTATTTTTTATGTTTAGAAAACTATAAGTAATAAGGTTTTTTTACTATTGGTAGTTGTCTATGATGGTCTTTATTCGATATAGGTAATACCAAGCAATTTGAATATTTTAAATCATAGAAGTGACGTGTTTCTCTATTTGTGAGAAAAAAAACGCTAATATCATAGGTGGAAATCCAATAGTAGGATCGCCTACGTATCGTCAGTAATAGTTTAAATTTCATGTATAATGTCGAACTCGAAACCTATTGCCATTTACCGCGCACGGTTTCCAACACAGGGCTACTAATGCACATTTTCGTACCGAAAAACCTATTTAACCCTATTGCTTGACCTGAAAATTGAATTCGAGACCTTACAATTTGCACCATTTCAACGACACAGCTATTCACTACACGTAAATTATCCCGCTAAGTTGTTAAAACCGACTCAACATCGATTTGTAACGATTCCCAGAAGTGTCGCATCGCACTCGATTCCAAATCGTATTAATCGTCTTATCGGAGTCGAATCGATTACTTCTGGCGAGTGTAACGCAAATTGAAGAAGTTTGGACAAGTGACTGTGATCAGATCCTTGGCACCATTTTGGTGTTTACTTTACAAAATGTGATTGGAAAGTTTCCTTGAAGCAGTTTTTTATTTATTTTGTTACACTTAGGCTCCTTGGAGACGAGAAATGGATTCAGTACTTAGTGTAACGCAACTTTTTTCCTACCGTAACATAAATTCAAAATTCAAAAGTCATTTATTCAAACTAGACTGATAATCAGCACTTTTCGAACGAATTCGAAACATATCAAATAACTTTTCCCGCTCTGGGCGGAGCGCGAGTGCGTGTCAGACTTTTACTGACTAAAATCTACCCGTGTTCCTTCTGTCGCCTGTGTGCCGGGGTCGCAACAAACTCGCAACCCCGGCAGGCATTGGCCCTTCCGGACCCCGTCAGTTGGTGCTGACATCTCTTTGAGGTGCGCGTGGAACACAACGCGCCGTCGACCCGGGCCTAGTCCCTATCGGACGGCGAGCTACCCATTGCTCACCGTCCGCAAGCCCGCGCCTACGGTGGCCGGAAGGCCGGAGGCTCGCGACTCCCGACGAAAGTGCCTGCCTGGGTTTGAACCCACGAGGTACAACTTGTAAGTCGGGGTCGTTACCACTGGACTACCACTGCTCTCTTGTTACATATTGAATGTATCTCCAATTTGTCAAAATCCCGACATACCAATAGCGTATTGAAGGAAATTGGTATTTCAGTTCATAGAATATAGTACGGATTCCATATTATATTTCCGCATGAATCTAGCAGCTAGCTCCAGGAAATGGGTCATTATGGAGCTCAGTGATTCAGTAGCGACCTGTGGCTTGAGATTATGTTGCTAGTGGCATACTGTTGAGTTATTGGAGTATGAATATTTGAACTATATTTGAGCTAAAACTATTTAACGTTAATGATAGCGAGTTTGTTTTAAAATAACATTGATAACAATAATGGATTGTTAGTCATTATGCGCCTCCAACAACGTCTATTTACCTAGTATACAGATTAATTTTTGTTTTAAACTACTGGTCATAAAGTAATCCGCTAAAAGGAATCATAGGCTAAATTTTAAAGAAAAGTATGATATCCAAACTGAAAAAACACCGAAGGAAATAAAAGTATTATTTTTGTTGTGTCAGCTGAAGTTTAGAAAAGGGTTCAGATATATTCAGAAAAAAATCATTTCTTTTGTCAAAATCTACCTGGAGTGGCTTGAAAATAAAAACACTTATTTTTTTTTTTGAGGGTGGGAATTTATCAAATAACTTATCCCGCTCTGGGCGGAGCGGGAGGGCGTGTCAGACACTTACTGACTAAAACCCACCCGTGTTCCTTCAGTTGCCTGTACATTGTTGGATTGAAAATAAAATCAACTTGTGGACATTATAGATTATATTTTATTTCATAATATACGGTGATCATTTTTTAGTCTTTCGTACCGAAATATAAAAAAAAAACAACGAAATATTTTTAGTGAATAGGTAATACTAAAGTTTATTCTGTTGTGATTAACCACAAAGTCTAGCCAGACATTTATTTCAGTTAGGTAGTCTTAAAAGTCAAAAGTCTACTTGTGCGCAGAAAAATAAAATGTTCCGGGATTTATGTAGTCGTATAAAGTACACATAAAAACCGTCAAAACTTATTATATTTCTTCTAAAAACATTATGCAATACACTTACTTACCAAAAGCGAACGAATTCGAACCTTTTGTACTTAACAGCCCCGCGACCTTCACAAAATCGTTTATGTACTACATATTTTTCCTTTTACCTCAAACCTAAAACAAAATTAAGTACAACACAAAACAACAACAAACCAATAACCTTCTTTCCGAACGAATAGAGTACAAATGGGCGCGTCCGCGGGTTTGGGAGCTGTGTAAAAGCGAACGAAGTATGTTTTTTTTAAGATTCTGATATTGGCTGGTAAATTACGTATTTCTGTGTGAAATAAACAATTTTTGTTTTCTAAGTAGCTTCGCTTAAAATATTTTTATAAATGAATTGGAATTGATGAGATGTGAAAGAAACTATAGGTGCTCTTCCGAAATCGACCGCAACCGCAATTTGAGCTGCAAAGGCGCCGCAGTCGCTATGACAGACCTCAGCGTCACGATTGTCGCCTTGAGAAGAGCACCTTCAGTAGCATTATTCAAAATTAAAGTCATTTATTCAAACTAGGCTGAGAATCAGCACTTTTCGAACGTCAAAATTACATAAGACAGTCCCCCAAAACGCCCACCCTTCAACACTTCCTAGTGCTTTAGCTGGGAAGAAGAAGTGGCGCATCAAACTCCCCCACTCAAACTTGGATTTGTGAAAAAAATCACAACAGTAGTATATATACAACAAAATTAAAAGGAAAACTATTAAAGCTAAGTAGGCTGTACAGGTTAACGAGTAATAATCAACCAACTTAAATTTGCAGTTTGAAAATCATATATCGGGTGTAAAAAGACACTTTCCGAAGCCGAAAGCCACATATTCTACCCATTATTTGCATCATTTTTTTCCACTAGACCATACCTGGAAATCCACTGGTTCTGGAGATATTGAAGGTCAAAGTCGCATTTTTTTTTTTTACTTTTTCACGAAAATGAATTCTATGCGATAATACGAAACTTTTTTCCAAACAAACATTACCTGAATTTTAGATTTATCTTAACAGATTACGCATTTGAAGTTACAAAAACGCAATGAACAACAAGTACCTACCTACGTAGCGTAGGGGCGTAGCTTAACTAACACTGAATCCGTTCATTCAAGCGTGGGTTCGCGTTACATTGCGCGCAATAAAAACTTGTTTTTTTTTATTAAAAAAAAAATAATTACGGTTCCCAGCAATAATTTTTGCGCAAAGCTACTTAGCTATACGTACAGTATGCGTAGTTTACGGCTTTGTGATGTGTCTTTTTACACCCTGTATTCCATAAGAGAGAACATGTTTTTCAACTACAATGTTAAGTTTGTTCTTGGGATAAATTCATCCCAACTACGGAACCCTTCATTGTGCGTGGTCCGACATGCATTTGGCCGGTTTTTTTTCTCTACAGCTGTTTAGATACTAATCAAATTATAAACATATTATCCAAAATTCAAATAAATTCGACACATTAACAGGTTCACTGTCCACGGACCACATACGGTCTGTAGAGAGACTTCCATACCAGTCCACAGACCGTGGTCTGTTCGCCAGTACAATTTATATGCCATCTGACACTGTGGACGTAAGAAGAAAGTCTCTTATTTAATGCGGACTTGGCAGGACACATCATATGGATTATAAAAAGAGATGGGACACAGGGAAATACTCGTTTTTTTTATTTATTTTTAACGGTTTGAAATGAAAGTGTACTTATGGACCATTCCCACTCTGGAGCCTGGACAGTGAACCTGTTAAAGATGTTTGTTGTTGTTTCGTATCGTACCGCTCCGCACAACACCGCAGGACACAAGGCTAGAAGGAAATCGCGCGTTAAACAGAGGATTTGGAGTGGCACCGGAAACTCGCACGAAAACGCCCGAGTTATAATATAATATGGCATTATTTCCCTTTCATTGGGCGAACAATACCGATCATAAAGTTTTATCGTGAGAGGCTGATTGCACTGTTCGTTAGTCCCGGCTGTCATTCGTGGATCTTTGACAGTCGTTACGGGTCGTCAGAAGCCCGAAAGTCTGGCAACCAGTCTTACCAAGAGGTAGCGTAATACACAGTTATTGAGTTGTGTAGGTCAGATAGGCAGTCGCTCCATGTAAAATACAGATATTCAGCTGCATCCGGTTAGACTGGAAGCCGACCCCAACATAGTGGGAAAAAGGCTTAGCAGACTGGTCTGTGACTTTATGAAAACTATAAGAAAAATTGTTTCTAATTTGTTTCTTTAAGAATTAGTTAGAACCTTATGCGCAGGTTATGTTTTTGCTACTTTATGTCTATTTACAGTTTGCTTTTAAGGTTACAAATGTGCCCATTTACAGTATTATTGCAGAAAGCCAAAATAAAAATCACATCACATACATATTGTTAAGTCTACAATCATTTGGTAAACAGTTGAACCAGTTAGCAGTTTAAACTATGTAAGTGAGGTGAAATCATCGCTATGTGAAATACGCATTATTATCTGCTTCTGAGTATTGCCGAGATTAACATTATAATACCAGCCTGTTACTGTCCCACTGCAGGGCAAAGGCCTCTTCTCTTAGAGAGAAGGCACGAGCATTGATCACCACGCTTGCTCAAGACGGGTTTGGCGATTTACAGACTTATAGTAACTATATAAGTCCAGGTTTCCTCACGGTGTTTTCTTTCACCGATGTCACTAACGTCCAAGATAAACTAAAAAAAAAAAAAAAAAAAAATTATGTGTGTTGTGTTGTGTGTTGTGTTGTTGTATGTGTTGTTGTTATAATTCATTAGAATATTTTTTTTTCTTTTTTTTCTTTGTTCCTCTCAAATAGAGCACCTGCCATCTAATCTCTTCACCACCCTTGGTTGACTGATAGAGAATGCCTAAGGCATTAAGTCCGCCTTTGTACTTTTTTGAGTGTGAAAAGTTTTAATAAATAAATAAATAAACTCAGATTAACAAGACAGATTAAAAAGTCTTCTAATTAATATATTATGTTTTGACAAGCGTTAACCTCAAACTCTCCGTCAAACTTCAGTCCAGTGCTACCGACCACTATATCCCAGTTCGTCCCCTTTCTCGGATTAGCGCGGGAAGCACTTAACATTTTATTTTCGTCGTCTCTCCTACATCGTAAAACTTGTACGTGGCTCCTATATTCAGAAAAGAGTGAAAAGTGTATAACTGTATACCGCATGACTTTTTTTACCGTCTCGATAAAAATAGGGTATAATAGGTGAACGGAGTAGAAGCCTATGGCATAGAAATTTTAATGTTTTAATTTTTTTCAATAACCTAGAATGAAATTGATTTATCGATAAATACCAAGCATATAAAGTGAACTTTTCATTCCAGAACATTAAAAATAGAAAATAAAAAAGAACCCTACCCTCATACGCACCCTACTAGATGCGCGGAATTTATCATGATATATGATGGATAGTTTTCATGTTTTTTAAGGATATTTGGAACTTTTATTTTTATTTTTTTTATTGAAAAAAATTAAAACATTAAAATTTCTATGCCATAGGCTTCTACTCCGTTCACCTATTATACCCTATTTTTTTCGAGACGGTAAAAAAAGTCATGCGGTATATGTACTTTTTTTTAAATAATAATCCTATTATTTGACATTTTATTTCTTCTTTATACAGATATAATCTTAATTATAATATACAAGCTAACACTAAAATATATATAAACTATTAACTAACTATACAAATATAAAGGGGGGGGACAATCATAGGGCATCTAAAAATTCTTCCGCATCGCTGTCAACAGGAAAAGTGCCCAAAAGGCTGGCAGCATTGCCACGCTGTATGGCAATGCTGAGTCTCTGGCCGAAGAATAGGCCAGCCTCTGGTCACATAAAGAGTCGAGTTTTTTTTTAATGATTTTTTATGTGAAATTTTTTAATTTACTTTTTTGATAAAGTGAGCTGAAAGTTAGTGTTATATTATGCAAGGTATATTTGATCATTATCATTATAACAACATTTACAATGGGATCGAACTTAAAATCGCAAAAACATCTTCTATTCCCTACGGGAAACCTGTAATACAGGTATTCCTAGTACAGGCTTTAGTCTCCACAACATCAATGTGTACACATTTATGTAATGTACTGATTTTTTTTCTTCATCTTGTCACATTAAGGCTCGTGCAGACCAGCGCGACGCGACGGCGCGACGCGTCTCGAACAATACAATTTCTAAGAAAACTTCACGGTATAACAATAGCCGGTGTCGCGCCGCGCTGTCGCGTCGCCCTTGTCTGTATGAAGCTTTATGCGAACCTAAATGTATCTGCGTTTTTTTCAATATTGCTATAAAACAGACCTAACCTATTTAAAAACTAACAAGTTGCCATATTATATTCATGATTTATTCAAAACGTGCATAACTCGTGTACATAAAGCAGAGAGAAACAAAAAGACACCTTCAAAACATACTTACTAATGAAACACCAAAATTCTGGTCTTTCCATCCAAAACTAACCCAATTTCTGGTCCTCCCAGCCACTTAGCTTATTACTTGCATACAGTACTAGATAACATCGCATATTGGAAGCATAAAGTGTAATACTATACCAAAAAGCAATCATGACAATATAAGCAAAGCAATTCTAATATCGTACGCCAGTTTATGCTGTAGTTCCATAGCAATTTTCGAACTGATTTAACTTTAGTGAACAATGCACGTGCTTTTGGTATCTAGTGAGTTACCGTCGCTTTCACTAAGTTCTGTTCCGTTTCTATTTAGGTTTTGTCTTTGATTTGCATGTCAATAGATTTATATATTTGTATTTAACAATACTAAACGTTACGCTACTTTAGAAAAACTACAGAAATTGGTCTTTTTACACTTCAGAAAATCAACTGTAGTCGAATTATTTTTTTAATTAAATAGTTTAACATTTAATGTGAGAGTTTCTAAATGTATCCGTTTTACAACACAATGAGTCAGTCTAGGCTCAGCAAGACATAAAACAAAATTGGTCCTATATTTATTTCCTAATTTTCATTTTTTTATTTTAATAAATCTCGAAATGGTCGGTCCATTTCGAGATTTATTTCATTTAATATTCATTATAATATTCTTATAGAAAATTAAGGGTAAGCACCTAATAATTGTTGATTTACACGCTTAAAACAAGCCCAACAAGTACTTAGTCATAGTACAACAAGTATTACTAAAACGGTGTCAGTAAAGTCAACGCGAGGTCGCCAGCAATTTCTGAACCAATCTAAGCTGACGTGAAACAATGCAATCGATGCTGAAGCGGGAAGGAATCCGGAGTGCTTCCAACTCGCACAACCCGTTAGTCACGAAGCTTGCAACGTTTTTCATGCAGTTTCGTAACCAGACTCTACCCAGTAAGGGAAAAATCGTATACAAGTTCAGAATTCCAGCAATCGTGGACGATTTGTGCATTCCATTCGATTGTTTATCTCCAAAACAAATGCAGTCTTCTACTCTCAACATGCCTTACAATTCAAACCGATCCCTGCGTCCTAACCAAAGGCGATTGTCGCTCGAGTACGCCATCCAGGCGATGAAAGCAAACTCACTTATCATTACTATCAAAGTCACTTGAGTGAGTTCTAAATGAACTTACAGAAAAATAATATGGTAGGTAGATACTCAAAATGGAACCGAAAAGAAATAACACTGTTGTTACAAACAAAATATAAATCTAACCATATCGTTAGAATCGCCGGAAATATTATTATATTTATGCGGGAACCTACAATAAAATTAAAAACTTTTTACAAAAAAAAACCGACTTCCAAAAATTTTTTTTGGAAGTTGGTTGTTTTTTGTTTTGTAAAAAGTTTTTAGTTTTGGTACCTACCCCACACAAATTCGAATACCACTACCTGCTATGTAAATAACAGTAACAGGAAGTTATCATCATATTATCAACATAAATAATAAGTGGGAAAAATACGTAGTATTGAAGCTTACTCAAAAACTATCCAAGCAAAGCTAATTATATGGGACCAACTTGGGGGGAGCATACGCTTTATTACAAAAAAAATATTCGGAAGTAAAGAAATCGGCGGACATACATAAAAAAAAAACATACATACGCGTCAAACATACAGGGTGTTTGGCAGAACGTTGAACATACGAAAATGGTGGATAGGTGGGGTCATCTGCTACTTACTCAGCCCTAATTTATTTGGCTCTGGCCCCCTGGATATGTAAAAAAAAAAATTTTATTTTCTTCTAGTTTCACCACTTCCTTAACTTTACAGTGTAATTTTTTATTAAAAATGGGTAAAATGCTTGTTTTACCCATTTTTCACCACTTTTTTTTACCACTTCCTTAACTTTACAGTGTAATTTTTTATTAAAAATGGGTAAAATGCTTGTTTTACCCATTTTTAATAAAAAAATACACTGTAAAGTTAAGGAAGTGGTGAAACTAGAAGAAAACAAAAAATTTTTTTTTACATATCCAGGGGGCCAGAGCCAAATAAATTAGGGCTGAGTAAGTAGCAGATGACCCCACTTATCCACCATTTTCGTATGTTCAACGTTCTGCCAAACACCCTGTATAACCTCCTTCTTTTTGGAAGTCGGTTAAAAATCCCATTTTAACTTAAATCAATCGAGTTTTCCTAGAATTTCCTACTTAATAAATTTCAGAGTACGAATGAAACTATAACCTAAAATAATTCACTAGATCGTAAATTGCTAAAATATGTCGTATATTAAGTAAGTACGTTCTGACAGATATCTCTTGTCATTGGAATAATAGTTTATCTGTACTTAATTAAATTAGTCTTGGTCAACCCGTCTTTCATTTACAACATGGTCAAAATTCCATGTAACGAAATTATATGTATTGAAGGTGGCTAGGTTGGTTTAAAATGCCTCCGGCAAAATTCCTACTAATATATAGTTGGCCCAATAAACTTCGAACTAGGAACATACCAAGTAATTCCCAGCTAGATAGCTATTCGATTGTACAAATACCTTTAGATGGATTTGTCAAATGTTGGATCAAATAGTTGTTCGTTGAATCTTTGGAGGTTATTTGGCAAATGTTTGAGCCAAGCTCTTAACTTTGACGCGAGTCGAACGGGATGTGCTATGAAGCGGCGCACGATACATTGAAGATATATTGTTTGGAGATACATGACGACTCTCATGCAGCTGATTCTTCAGATACAGCTGATTTTCGTGTAGTTTGATTCAGTTGTCCAGTTATCTTTTTTTTCCTATAAAGTTCTCTAGCTATGTGAGATTAGCTGGTCAAATGTTGACCAGTCTGAGGTACACCGGTCGTTCTTGCACTCTGCATCCAAATTGCGTAAGGCACTTGGAAAGATTTACTTTAACATTTTTTTTTTTTTTTTTTTTTTTTTATCATATGCACAACGATTTGAATATTTACTTTGTGAAGTATAATATCATTATTATTTTTTATTTTTTATTATTGTGAACGTGAGGACTATGTGGGTCAGTTACTTTTAATGATAATCTGGCAGTTTGAGTACTTTATGCGACCTACCCAAATGTCTTTTCTTTGGTATTGTTCGTCGAGTCGTTGAGCTCCTTAAGTTCTGAGTTGAGCTACACGATTACTGACAAATGCGTGCACTGACTGGACAGTTCAACTCAAATCTGTATGGTTCTTTCCTCAAAAGACTATTTCAGACACAAATCTACATGGTCCTCAAATGATCTTATGATCTATACTTTGAGCCACTACTAAATGTTTTGTAGTACGTAAGTGCAATTATAATTATACTTTTAAGGGTGCGAGCCTGGAGATCTGTGACACGGGTCTTGAACCCAGTACAGACTCCAGCTCTCACAAAGGATAGATTGTTGCAATAACTTTTTACTAAGAACTAACTGTACCTTTTTGAGAGAAATAAATAAATATATTATATTATTATTATTATCTGACCAAGATTATTTCTGGGTTTTATACACATTGACATTAATGATTTTTTTATATACAATGACATGAATATTTACTTTTTAAAGTATTAAGTATATATTTTTAATAATTGTGAATGTGAAGACTATGTGGATCATTCCTTTTTATTTTATTTTCTCATTTAGTTTTATCATGGTCGGGCAGCTTGAGTAATTTATGCGGCCTACCCAAATGTCCTTTCTTTGGTATTGTTCGTCGAATTTGAGCTCCTTAAATTCTGAGTTGAGCAGCACGGTCACTGACAAATGCGTGCACTGACTGGACAGGTCCACTCAATCTGTGTGGTTCTTTCCTCAAAAGACCATTTTTAGATACCAATCTACATAATCTTCACATGATCTGACCAAGATTATGTCTGGACTTTAAAAGAGACTGTGGCCTCTGAGTTTGTTTCGGCCTTTCTTCTCGGAGTAGTCAGATAGGAAACGCCGACCTCATCTAGTTTAAAAATAATATGTTTGACGTGTAAAAGTGTTTTGTACAACCTATTTACAGAAATATAAATAATTTAATCATCATTTATCATTAAAATAATAACTACCTGGGCAACCAATTTAATAGTATAGGATAGTTCATACTAATTCCATGCTGCCATGATAGTAGGTACTTACTAATTCCATGCTGCCATGTCATTATTTGGTAGCCATCTTGTTCTAAACTTTGGGAGACCGAGCTTAAATACGGAGAAAATGATGAGACCGTATATGAGCCCTAGCTAGATCGACTTTTCGCCCCCGTAAACCCCTATATTGCAACTTTCATCGAAATCGTTAGAGCCGTTTTCGAGATTAAAAATATTGTTCATTTAATAGTATAGGATATTCATTGCGTTAAACCTTAACCTAGTTTAATTGGCATACAATAAAATTGAAACGACAAATTACTTGCATCGTCTAAACACTGTTTAGACGAACTTGCATCGTCTAAACACTGTTTAGACGATGCAACTCGTATTGTTGCTTCAACTTATTCTGTGCCACAGGCAATTAAATCACATCGTGGCTTCATTTTTGCCTTTATTTCTGGGGTCGAGACAAATCCTTAAAAAAATTGAAGCAATGATTTTGTTGTAGTGTCTTATATAGGATTGTCATTCCATGATTGAGTTGAATGAAAAAAGGTAAGGCAGGCTTTTACACTGCATTGTGACAACACTCGCTAACTTTAAATTATTACTAGCTTCCGCTAGTGGCTTTGCCCGCGTGATGTCTTTATAAATTACAGCCTATCAGCTGCGCCCTGCGATAGCAACATTCACGCTGTTCAAACTGATGTAGTGCTCGTCTGAGCTAAAATGACGCGCCCCACTACTTAATTAGTATACGTACAGTACGGTAAATGCGGTAGTGGGGCGTGTCCTTTCAGCTTGGACGAGCACTAATTCAGTTCGTACTGATTTTAATGTATTGCCGTTGTAGAGACGTTTGTTTTGGCTACAAAGCTACCTACTACGAGTTTGGTCATGGATAAATTACTGTCATGGATGAATTATTGAGTTTAGAAACGTAGCCTACATGGATCAGTATAAGATACCCTTCCAGTTATTGGAAGCGTTTCCAGGTAAACTTTCTTTGAGGCTGACATAAATATGTCATAACACTACGCCTATCTTCTTCGATGGGGTTGGCACAGGTCTGTACTATAGGTTCGCACCAATGCAATGATTGCATGTTATTAGGGATGAGCCTATCCGACCTGGAGATAGGAACCAAGACCCCATCACTCTCAGTACTCGCGCTGTCGAATAATGGATTAACAGAGTAATCTTAAATAAAAAAGCATCCTAAAAAGCAATGAAGCGTCATTAAAATCTACCGGTTTTCCGTTTCTGTATTCCACATAGCATCACGCCAGCAATCTCCGAAGGTTTTAGGCGGAGGCTGAGGGTATACCTATAGTATAGCCACATTTCAGGTTTGTTTAAGTCCCATGTAATAGGGGGCGAGCCTATCGCCATCAACTGGGCACAAATCCAGACTCCGGTTTCAGGCGCGGTCGGGCAATTTCTCAGTCTGACCTGGGAATCCTACACAGGACCCCATGCTCCGGAGTTGCGTTTGCGACCACTAGGCACGCTAACGAGGCAGACTGTATTCCTTTTCTTCCCATTTTCTGTATTCCGTTTCCAACAAAACAGCAAGAGTAAGGAACAGCCGAGCGATTCTGTAAAAATATCACCGTGAAACTTAGGTGAAGTGAGCGTGAAGTGAGCTGTCAATAGTGTTAATCCCTTGCATCCTCCGGTCGATTTGTGACAGTGACAGCTCACTTCACCTAAGTTTCACGTTGATCTTTTAACAGAATCGACTGACAGTTAAAAGAGTGTTTCAAGTGTAAGCACTACCCAACTCAGAACAGAAGTAAATATAAACATTTAAAAACACCCGTGTTGCTAACAGGAAAGCATTCTAAACTCTATCGTGAACACTTACTGCGTCAGTTAGTGTGTGAAAATCAGCCATCTTCGCTGAATTACATCTACGAGTTAATGTTCCGTGACAGTATTGATATAGCAATAGAGTAGCACTATATAGCATAAGTTTATTCGTATTGAGGTGGCCATAAAGCTTCGTGCAGACGCGACGCGACTCGAACAATACTTTTTCTAAGAAAACTTCACGGTACAATAATAACCGCTGTTGCATCGCGCTAGTCCGCACGAAGCTTTATATTTTTTAAATTGGTAGTTACTTCAGTTACTCGAAAACACTTTTAGTGTATTTATAATCAAAACTTAAGTCATCTCTAACCTAGCCATGGGTGTAAAAACTTGCAAAAATATTGACGAGAATAGATTTAATTTGCTTTGGTAATTAAAAGTAATGAGAGTCTTCTTGCATAGTTTACTCTAAGTAGTAAATCTTTAATCCTAATAATATATTCATCGCTTCACTTAGCAACACGGTAAGGTGATGAAGATGATAAACAGTTGGGTACAATATTTGCCCAAACACAACCAACACATACCTCCAAATTCATTGTGATTTCTTTAAAACGTGATCATTTACTTTACACATTTCTCATTCTAACAAAATTTATGTTGTCCTAGTGAAGTCGAAGACATTTCCCAAAGACAAACAAAAACATAGGCTGGTCCTGTACATACTCTGAGTACGAAACTCATTTTGCCAAGTAAACAGAGTCGGCGCAGTTTTCGTATATGCAGTCTGAGCTCAAGACCATTTATTTGCTAAGGATGGGGTCCGTGGGTAAATGTATCGCCTCACCCCCTAATTTAAGGGGGTGGGCAGTGTTCTAAGTTGTGTCAAGGGGTTCTTGAAGTAATTAAATGGTGTTTGCGGGATGCCTGAGGGCGATTGTTTGAAGCGGTTCGGTCTTAAATTATAGGGTATTGGGCATTTTTGTGGGAAGGTATGTTTTGTACGGGTTAATATGGGTGTGGTTGGTTGACGTGAAAAGCCTGGCATTGGTTAAAATATTACCATAGCACTAGGGAACTATCAATGAATGTATAATTAGAGAACGACTCAAGTACTTGACGTACTCGTAACATAGGGATCAGTTGAAAACCAGCGTCAGACCTAGGTGTCTGGCATTTAAGCTGAACTGGGCCTATTTGTCACAGCCGTGATGCACACTATTGTTTTAAGCTTTCTGTGTTTTTTAGGGTTCCGTAGAAAAGATCTCCCATACATTCCTTATGGGAGAACATGTTTTTCAACTACAATGTTAAGTTTGTTCTTGGGATAAATTCATCTCAACTACGGAACCGTTCATTGTGCGTGGTCCGACATGCACTTGGCCGGTTTTTTTATTTTTATTTTGTGTGAATATTGTGTGCCTTAATCTGGGTATTTTTTTTTTAATGATTCTATGGCTTTATGAGGTACAGGATCCTTACATAACTTCATAACGATCGGCAAATTATAAAATTCGTATTTCTATCCACTTATACATTGACGTCTTGTGATTTTCTAACCTTGAAGAGAAAGAAAAACCACTCAGGCATGCGAACTAAAGACATCGTAATAATCCATGTTATAATAGAACATGGATTGTTATGATGTCTTTCATTACAGCATTGCTGGATTTCTAAGAAACAAGAAGTTACTTGAACTCCGCATACATCTGTTTACAATCACCAACTAAAAACCTATATTTGTTCACCACGCTGCAAACCAAACCAGTATACATTATATCATGTTCCAGCAATTGTACCGCAAAAGAAAAGTATTCACAATATATACGCTACCTACATGTATGCAGTAGATGCAATATACGCAAATGAGTTAGTAGAACAGTGGCCTGCGGGCTATAGCAGACTATAGCCCACAGGCCACTGTTCTACTAACTCATCACTACACTACAAAACGAATAAATAGTACCAGAGTACTATTTATTCGTTTTGTAGTGTAGTGCTATTCAGTAAAAGACAAAGTTTGATTGAAACAGATTCTCGAGTCAATAGGTTACTGAGCAAGTGTGCAGCATTGTTAAATGCATCATCGCATACTATATACTGATCAAACAATTCTCTGTCTATTCTAGCTCAAGAGCGATAATAAACGACTTGGTAGCCAAATCAATTGTTTTTAAATTCAAATATAGAATCGTCTTATATTCATTTTTTTTTTGTTCTAATATGCCATTATTTTGAAAATAAAATAACGTAAAAACTGTGTATTCTAAAATAGAAGAAATTACCTGTAGCTTGAAAAGCAGTATCCTTCCATGACTATATACCTATATTAGGAGTCAGTAGTAGATCATAATCATAATCATCAATCTTAATCTTTAAATGAAAGCACTACCGAGTTTTATCAGTTTGCTGAGCATAATGTTTATGAACATTAGTAAATAAATACCGGCCAAGTGCATGTCGGACCACGCATAATAAAGGGTTCCGTAGTTGGCATGAATTTATCCCAAGAACAAACTTAACATTGTAGTTGAAAAACACGTTCTCATGTTTTTCAAACTGCAAATTTAAGTTGGTTGATTATTACTCGTTAACCAGTACAGTCTACTTAGGTCTGATAGTTTTCCTTTTAATTTCGTTTTATATACTACTATCGTGATTTTTTTCAGATTTCCAAAACCAACCATTTAGCTGGCAGGGGGACACACACACACTTGACTCTAACAAAAAAAATCAGTTAAAAGCTTAATATTTTGCAATCGGATCTCTGAATCCAAAAATGGTATTCACAAACTCACAATATTTTTGAACGACCTTTCTAACGATACCCCACAACATGGGTCAGATGAGAAAAAAAAAAACATTCCCACTTTACGTGCAGGGGAGGTACCTACCCTAAAAAAAATGATTTTACTTGATTTTATTTTACCACTTTGTCGGCATGATTAATATGACATGTATACCCATGCCAAATTACAGCTTTCTAGTACTAACCGTCTCTGAGCTAAGCCGCGGACAGACAGACGGTCATGGCGAAACTATAAGGGTTCCTTGTTTACTACGGAACCATAAAAACGATCACAGAAAAATAGCCTTCAAATAATTAATCTTGGTAAAAATGTTTTTTTCAATTATGTCGTTATTTTAGCACACACCTACACGTATACTACTGCCCATCCCTTTCATTTAACATTACCCACAGATGAAATAACAGAACCATTTATTGTTTTCCAACAACACAGTCGACAATTACTGTTCAAAAACAATCCCAAAGTCCACTAAATCAGTCCAATCCATTACTTGCCTGAAATATTTCAAACATTCCTTCAGTACTTTCAGCGAGTTATGCCCTGAAGACGAAGTTCGTCCCAGCGGACCTCAGAGGTCAAATGGCAATCGTCGTAAAATCAGAGCCTCTAAGGATTGTAGGAAACTGACTTACTTTGTGTAATGGTTATAGTAATAACTAGCAACTGGTACCAAGTTGTTGATAAGTTAGAAAATAAGCCTGGCAGCTATGTGATTGTTTATTGATTATTTTATTGAAGTGTTTATAGAGAAGTCTGCAGTGTGGATCCCAAGTAATATGGTGAAGTAAGTAAGTAAGTTATTATAAGTAAGTAAGTAATTTATTTATTTTCACTTCAGAGACAACAAACATCTGTGTAGCCATGGCTCTTGTACTAGGAGTTCCTGTATTACAAGAGCCAGACCACTCAATTTACAGGGAATATACTTTACTGTTTACTTAATAGACAATGGTATGGCAAAACCATAACTTATAAGTTATGGTGTACTGCTGTGGTGATGATAGTTACAGCTTAATAAAAATAATTGTTTTGGCAATAAAATAATAATTAAACGCAGCTTTAGAAATGAGTGAGCTGTTCATTTATGTATGTGTAAGAATGAATCAATTAAGAATTCCCTACGTAACAACTAGGTAGGCATTTTTCAAGTTTCGATTTCTCACTTAATTCTTCCATACTAACGTCATATGGAGTTAGCTTCACTGTTTGACATTGTGCATTAAACATTAATTTAATTATATCTACTCGTCTCATCATTATCTATTATATCTACTCGTCTCATCATTATCTAGCCCTGAACGTAACAGAACTAAAAAAAAAATTTTTGAAAGTTATGAGCGTGGAAACTTCCACATTTCAACAGTAATTTTAAAGCATCTTTGGGCGTAAATAAATAACTCCAGGAGTATGAAAATTGCAAAATTGTTACCGTACAAGGAAAGATAATTGATTCTAGAATTTAAATAATTTAATTTTGAATAAATACATCCAGTAATTATTTCATAATATCTATACGGCCCAAGGGTTGTTCATGAAATATTGCGCGCTCGCGCTTGCGCTCATATCTAATTTTATCTTGTACCTACTCACTTTTTTATTATTTGCATACCCATGTGATGGTTAAAGCTTCGTGCAGACCAGCGCGACGCGACAGCGCGACGCGACACCGGTTACAGTTAAACCGTCAAGTTTTCTTAGAAATTGTATTGTTCGTGTCGCGGCGCGGCGTCGCATCGCTCTGGTCTGTACGAGCTTTAAACATGGAGAACTTTATTACTATTAAACAAAAAATATCAATGTATATCTGTACCCATGTTTGCAAATTAATAGAATTCAAAGCGTCGATGTAAATGGCAAGAGATCTGCAGGATCTGCGGTCACCATGGGCGTTCCGCAGGGTTCAATTCTAGGTCCTTTCTTATTTTTAATTTATATAAATGACTTACCTTACCACATAAGGGATAATCACAAGATCGTAATATTCGCGGATGACACTTCCCTCATTTTTAAAATCAAACGTCAGCTAGTCAATTTTGTACAAGTCAACGATGCACTCTCTAAAGTTGTGCATTGGTTTAATGTAAATAATCTTCTCCTGAACGAAAAAAAGACTAAACTCATCAAATTTTCAACGCCAAATGTCAGGCAGCTAACTACCAATGTTCAAGTTAATGGAATAGAGTTGGACCCTGTTGAGTCAACAGTTTTTCTTGGAATAACTATTGACGGTAAATTACAATGGGGCCCACACATAGAAAAATTGTCAGGTAGGCTCAGTTCCGCCGCCTATGCTGTTAAAAAAATTAGACAGATAACTGACGTAGATACAGCTAGAATTGTTTATTTTAGTTATTTTCATAGTCTTATGTCTTATGGGATTCTTCTCTGGGGAACCTGTGCGGACATTAATACAATCTTTGTTCTACAGAAAAGGGCTGTTCGAGCCATTTACAACCTCGGTCCAAGAGATTCCCTTCGAGAGAAATTCAGAGAAATAAATATTCTTACTGTAGCCTCACAATATATTTTCGAAAACCTATTGTATGTACACAAAAATATATCAAATTTTAAGAAAATGTCCGATATTCATAGTTTAAATACCAGGAACAAACACAACCTTGCTGTACATCGCACACGTCTCCACAGAGTAGGCAACTCGTTCATGGGTCAATGTATACGCTTTTACAACAAACTGCCCATTGACATTCGAAACTTACCCATTAAACGATTTAAAAACTGTATTAAAACCAAACTTTGTAAAAAAGGGTACTATAAAATTTCAGATTATTTAGAAGATAAAAAAGCTTGGGATTGAGCTGCTCGCTCTGCTAAGCCTTGTGAAAACCATAAAACTTGACATTTTGCTTATTCATCACAATAAACCAGTTTTATATAAATATTGACATTGTTGAAAATTATATTCAAACTGCACACGATTACTTTGTAAAGTATCATATTATTTTAATTATTGTGAATGTGAGGACTATGTGGATATTTTATTTTTATGTTTTCTCTTTCATTTATTTTTTCTTTCTCATTTAGTTTTAATGATGGTCTGGCAGTTTGAGTAGTTGATGCGGCCTAGACAAATATCCTTTCTTTGGTATTGTTCGTCGAGTTGAGCTCCTTCAGTTTTGAGTTGAGCTCCACGATTACTGACAAATGCTTGCACTGACTGGACAGGTCCACTCAATGGTAGTATCATTCTATTAATCTCTCAAATACATTGCATACTATAGTTTTGTATAATTTAGAAGCATTTTTTAAATTTTTGTGAATGTGAGTACCATGGAGCCGTATTTTATGTTATTAAGATGTTTGTTGACTTGAAAGAGCACGGCAGTTGAGAGTTTGTCATGCCCACTTAAATGTCTCGCTGATGGTGGCGAGTGTGTTGGATCATTCGGTTCCCTACAAAATGGTTGAGCTGGATGGTGCTGATCCACGCGTCATGTTCGTGAACGGGCGCCGTCAGTTGTGACTGGTCATCTCTTATCTGCCAGGGCTTATTTTTAATGTTATATTTTGAATTGTTTTATTGTACATTGTTCTCACATATAGAAGCAACAAGAATAATGTACCCAGGATTGTGTAATTTTCTATATTTAAAAGAGTGTCCTTGGAGTTTCTTGCCCGTTCTTCTCCATGAAGATCTACGTTTTGGAACTGGGCAACTAGCTTCAACTTTCTGACTAACTGACCGACTATTTGACAATTCAAAAGTGCCTGTAAATGGTTTAATTGAAATAAATGCTTTGAGTTTGAGTTTTTTTGAATCTGTGTAGTTCTTTCCTCAAAAGACCATTTCAGACACTGATCCACATGGTCCTCATATGACTTGACCAAGATTATGTCTGGACTTTAAAAGAGACTACGACCTCTGAGTTTGTTTCGGCCTTTCTTCTCAGAGTAGTCACATAGGAAACACCGACCTCATCTAGCTTATTTTTATTTATTTTTTTTATATGACGTGTAAAAGTGATTCCGATATCCTATTTACAGAATAAACAATTTCATTTCAAACAATTTCATTTCATTTCATTTCATTTCATTTCAAATACATATATAAATGATTTTAAGGTTTTTTTTTCCCTTTTATTTGTGAATCATCGTATATTTCACTAAATAAATAAATAAATACTTAATAAATAAAACGAAACCAAACTAAATAGCATCCATAGTAGCCAGCCCACCAACGAGTACGAGCCGTTGACTAGTGCAACCTTAAAAGGGAAAAAGAAGACAGGAAACAGGGCGGAAGGAAAGACATAATGATCTAAATTACCAACACGCAGTAAACAACCGCGGTAATCACTGCTCATTAGTTCTCTCAATGAGACGAGATATTTACCCTGCAGAGGGACAATTCATTATCTAAAGAAACGGTGCACTTATAACGTAGTTCGGAGGTTCAATAGAATTAGAGACCAGGTTATACTGGTTTAGTTACCACTGTCGTATTGCCTGCTGTACCTCAAATCGCACTTATTGCATGCAAACTTTTTGAACATTATAGTTAAAAAGAAAAGAAAGAATAATAAGTTTATTTGTCACAGAAACACGAGCATAAAAAAAGATATTAAACTCGAGTAGAAAATAAAACAATAGATTTAAATACAATAACGAGCACAAAACAGAAATAGTCTGCAGCTGCTGGCACGTCATGACTGTGACAAGAAGGCTTCCACTCAGCATGATGCTGTGCTATGGAGACCCACAGCACAGCGCTGATTTTCAGTGGTCACCCGAAAAAGACGTACGGAGACCAAGTCAGGTTTAACACAACAACAAAAGACAAAAGAGTTGCCTCCAATATTCGTCCACCTACCCTACATCGCTTCCTAGTGTTCAAGCTAAACAAAAGAATACCTGACACACCTGAAATCCTGCCCACTATATGCCAGGAAACAGGGGTGAAAATATATCAATCCAATCCATTTATTCCACTGAAATATTTCAAGCATTCACCCCCGCTGTGCTGGCCCACTTTCGGCGCGTTACTCCGTAGGGACAAAGCGAAAAGTTTTATGAGAACAAACTTACACTTAAATAAATGATTAAGTAATAGCGGTAGAAAATCTCTCTGACCAATCTATTTTTTTTCACTTTTTGCCCACTATTGGCCATGGTAAAAGAGGAGTTCAGCAGTTCTGCCAAAAACAAATTGAGAGCATAACAAACCATGCAAAATTGTGAACTTGCACGCTTAGCATGACCACGATAGAAACGGGTTTTGTCGACGAAAGAATAGACAAAATGACAGATAAACAATCACAATCTGTCATTTGGTCATCTGTCATTTTCTTCCGTCGACAAAACCCGTAGAAAACCCGTTTCTATGGTTGTCATGCTACGCGTGCTGCAGAGAACTAAAATGCAAAGTATGGCCACGTGACCCAAAAGTTCTTTTGATGTTCATGTTTAAAAATCAGGTCACATCGACAAATGGTAAAAGTCATAAAAATGCACATAAATGCCTTACATTCTGAGCATTTACATATATTTTTGTACCCCGAGTTAAAAGTTGGACGAAATTTTAAGCAGAGAAGGTTTCTGTTTTTTTAGCTACACATATTCTGTGAAACGAAATGTAAAGCACTTACACAAGTAAATCTTCTTTGGCAACGTTCAAATCTTTGACATTATCACCATATTACAAACAATGCTTCAAACAAACTTCTGAACGCTCACAGTACATTTAACTTCTATAACACAATACTGCCAACATTAAAATTCCATGCGTTTTCTCCCAGACTCCCATTCGTACACAATTGCTATATGTCCATTATGAAGCTATCGTTACCGCCAAAATTCATTTATAAATACTTTTACAGCTGAAAATTAAATATCAGTTCTAAATCAACCCTTACGCGCTTGAAATAAGAACGCAATCAAATCAAAATTGTGTTGACCACCAGTAAACGCTCTTCTGACGTA
This sequence comes from Agrochola circellaris, assembly GCA_914767755.1. Lineage (NCBI taxonomy): Eukaryota > Metazoa > Arthropoda > Insecta > Lepidoptera > Noctuidae > Agrochola > Agrochola circellaris. Next base: position 12,988,258 of record OU611862.1, read on the forward strand.
GCTTGACAGGGATGTTTCGGTTCAGAACGCTGTTGGACGCTGCACTGTTCTGACGCGTATCGTTTTCTGCGGTCCCCGCGAAATAAAGTTCGGAATTTAAAAAGTTAGGTCGCGATGTCGGACATATTGGATTTTTCGTGAAACTTTCGCGTGATTTGTTGCTCTTTTTGTTTTGTTACTGTGGAAAATGTGATTCAGCCATTTGTGGATTTTGCAGGTAAGGTCTTTGTATAAGAGGATTTTGGGATTTGCTTGATAAACGCATGTTCACGTGAAAATGTTAAATTTTCATTGGGAGTTATTACTAAATATTCAATACCTTAACCTTGTTATTTGTAATCCTGTTATTTATTAAAAATTTAATTAAAATTGTGTCTTTATTGATCTTCACTTGTTTACCAACCAAAGGAATTAAGTATTGTTCCGCAAAACAAATTCTAATTCTGAATTTAAATCACAAAGAACAAAAGACGGTATTTTATAATGAGCTCTTTGAGATCAAACAGTTTTCATATAAGCTAAATTGTTTATTAATTTCGTAACGAAAATAGGTATCGTATTAATAACTTCAAACATTTTCACTGTACTAGGTTCAATGAAATGGGATTATTTATCATTTGAAAATTACCACCCAACATTAGACTAATAAGGGCTTTGTATTTTTATACAAGGCCCTTCTGGGCGCCAATTAAACCCGAAGAAGGCTTGACGATTATTATAATTCGAATCTATTATTTCGTACAGTTGACTTACACAAACTGACAAATAAAATTAAGGCGTTTTGAAGGAAATAATCACCCAGCCTGGAAAATTGTAGTAGTCACTATCTTTCCTTAAATGTATCCTCATCTAATAACCGTTTTGTTGCCCTTTAGCAGTTTGAACTGTGATAAAACATTATACTTATTACCATACATAATCAACCTACTTAGTCCTTTTTTACTCCTAGCCTATTTTTAAGGTTCCTTATGTCCTAATGAACAACGGAACCCTTATAGGATCACTTCTGTCTGTCTGTCTGGCTGTCTGTCTGTCCATCTGTCACAGCAAATTTGCTCTGAATCTAACGGACCGATTAAGTTGAAATTAGATACATATATCAATTTCTGTAGCCCAAACTCGTGTTACGCAAATAAATGAATTTTGAATTATATATCGGGGTCACTTTTGAGACTCATAAGAGCATTGAAAAAAGAAGTTTTGCGTACTACGAGTATACCGTGTGACATATCAAATTAAAGTGCTTACTGTGAGGGTTTCAAGGAAATACATAGTTTTGTTTTTAATAATTATAAAATATATAGTTTTAAACTTATTTAAGAAAATAGATGAATATTGACCGAATTATCTCTGAAACAACAGTTGTTTTTTTTTTAATGCAAAATATTCTTCTGTACCTACTTATAGATTACAGGAAAACCTGTAACAAGATAAGTCTTTAAATAACATGGAAATCTCCTAACATTGTGTGTAAAAACTTATATTTGTAGTTAGAACCCTTCATCGTGCGGGGTCCGACACGTACTTGGCCGGATTTTTTTGGATAGGCTCGCATTTGAGTACAATCTCACCTAACGTTGAAAGTAAGCAACGTCCCGAATAGCTGTCACATAATATTGCGCTTTTTTAAAATATATATTTCAATATAACTAAATTAAATTATTTAAAAAAACAATTTGAAAACTTTTTAAGTGCTCTTCTTACACCTAAAACTAAATTATACGGTCGAAGATGATCCACTCATGCTTAGAAATAACCTATTCACTGGTAACTTGAAAATTCCTCGGCTACTGTCGTCAAACGCAGTGTTATTACCGTTACCATGGCAACCAATCATTTCTCGTAGTATGTCCCTATATAGCTATGTAGCATCGTCCTTTCAAACTAGATGTGGTTGAATTTCATCCTTTATATAGGGAGACCTATTGCCAAACGAACGCCGCAAACCAATTAATTGGAATACCCAGCACCTACACTATAGTTGACCTAGTTTTGATACGTTTATTTCAATGTTCGTTTTTGTCATGTTTTGGCCAAGTTGGCGACCCACATGCACGCGTAGCATGACGCTTTCTATGTCTACGAAGAATAGACACAGCTCTTTCTATACAAAGTGACATTTTGTTTCTCTATTTTTGACATCGCACCGTAGAAATCCTTCTACAATCTGTCTTTCGTTTCTAACAATCTTTGTCTAGGTCCTTTTTTATGTAGACTATTTCAGAAAAAAGTTTTCTATCCCAAACTGTCAAAATCACACTGACAACTGACTGTTGTCTCCACAGTCACAAAGTATAAACGGTTATCTACAAAATCATGATTGTACAGGAGAGCATTTAAACACAAAACTGTGATAATTAATAGAAGAACAAAGCTATCTTCTCATATTTTACATCATTTCGTTAATAGGAAATATTACCAAGGAAACGGTTAAGGCCAATATTACTGAAATATTTTTTTGTTCTATAATACGGTTCCTCGACACTCAGAAAAATTGTTGTAGTTGTCTATAATACGTGACTTAATATCAGTAAAAATTGAGAATCAAACCGAAAAATAAATCCTATAACAAAACAAAGAAACCTGTGTCGAATTATGTAAAAGAGTAAATTTCGTAAAAAGTGCAGTTGACTCTTTCTACTTTGCTGACGTCGTACTGTCTACACGGAACGTCAGTTTAGTCTACTCTTCCGTCGACAAAACTGTGTTCATGCTACGCGTGCAGGTAAATAAAGTCACTTTCGACCCTAGGGATATAACGTCAGTGTAAATTCTTTACACAACAAAACATTGAGAAGTAATGTTCGTGTTTATTCCCTAGGGCATCCACAGAGTAATAAGTACCAAGTGTCAAAGAAAGTTTTCAAGGTCGGGGAAAAACTTTCACATTTTAACTTATTAGAAGTGTGTGAATCTTTTGGGATTTAAAGTAAAAATCCTTCTTTGTTTTAAATCTCGTGGGGATTCCTGACAGAAGTTTGAGTATAATTATGTAAACATAGGTTCGGAACTTATTAATCAAAAATAAAATATCTATAAGGGAAATATTTTAGCAGTTAAACTTTATTTATAATTGTTTTTTGATAAACAAATATTAAGATGTTTTTGCGTCAAAAATATTTATTGAGATTTATTAAATAATCAAGTTGATTTACTCACCAAATACTATTTTCATTTTTTTATGTGTACCTAACAATGATTTATGACAGGGTGTCGAGATGGCAATTTGGTGGATAGCAACGTGGGCATGATAAATAAATTCATGGGTGCCTGGAAATTCGAGCCTATTTCTGCCACCAAGCTGCAACGTTGTGATCCAATTTAATCAGTATGACTGCCAGTAACATTACAGAAACATGATCGTTACAAAGTTGTCTTGATAACCAACATTTTTTTTTTTAAATACCATTTCGTGAGTTGCATGTTTCCAAAAGCAACAGCTAAACCGTTATCAGACGCTACACACGAGTAAAGGTTCATTTTGTTTCATTCCACGTTCGCACAACAGTGAAAACATTACAAAGGAATGCACGTTCATTTGCTCCTTTCATTTAATTTTTCAACCATTCGGTAGGAGAGTGAAAGATCCGAACAGTGCCGAAACCCAACATCGGTTCACGAATGAATCCATTTTGTGTTCAGACGTGAAAGATGCCGAATGAAAGGCAAAACTGAACATAAAGTGAAGCGTATGATATCGTCTTTTCCTACCACTTACCCTCCAAAGCAACCGACAACACATCAACAAGAAAAAAACAGACGTAGCCTTATCATATTATTAAAATCATGCAACCCAGTCTTGTAACGTAAAATGAGCTGTCAGAGGGAAAAACAATAATATATAACAACTTCCTCTAAAGAAAACCTCACTTGCACGCGGCTACGGTGAGATGGTCATGCGGAACGGGGCTCTGACAGCGATGGCTTATGCCGAGATGACAGCTGACAACTTGGCAGTATTACTTTGTATTTGAGAAAGTACTTGCGGTCGAGTCTAGTCACCGCGAACGCGGGGCGTAAACAACGTAAATTCGAACGATTTTATAATTGAAAATACTCGTTTCACACATAATATTTGCTTAGTTTTAACACTTGATTCATATACAATGTGTAACTGAATTAATGCACATTATTAAAAGTAGTTTGTTCAGAATCGTTTAGTGAATCGATTTCATGTCATTGTCATTTTTAACATATCCCAAAAATAGTTGAAACTTTTTAAATGACAGTCACACTTCAAAAAACTTCTTCACAAACAAAATGGACGAAGTACTATTGCAGACACTGGCCTCTGACCACTTTTCGACCTTATAGCTTAGGCAATAAGGTGAGGCTAGGTGGAGGTGGTAAGGCCAGTGTCCGCGATGGTGACTACAACGCTAGACCATTATACGTGTGCGACTTTGTGCGTGCGTTGATTTGTAATGTGACAACAATTTTCTCCCACTATCAGTACAACTAATTTAATAAATAAACAATGTTTTAGACATAATAGTTAAAATTCAGTGTATGTATTATGATTATAACATAATAGGTAAGAATTCTATTTGGATTTATACGAGACCATTTTATTAGAGCATTTTACATTACTTTTCGCAGTACTTCTGGCGATAGCCACTTCTTCTACGATGTTCTCTTTTAAGGCAGCCAAGGTCTGTGGCTTGTTTGCATAAACGCGTGACTTCAGAAAAACCCGTAAAAAAAAAAAAACATTTGTGTAGGTACTTCAAAAACATCAATGACCAAACATTTCACTTTCAAAAATGAGAGCATCTTTCAAAGGGGACGTAACTTATGCGCCATCTGTTATTTTGCTTTGTGCTGCAATCAAAACCACGACCTTTGGCGCACGGTTGGCGAAATGGTCTTGTAATTGGCTTCGACCCTAAGTCGAAGCCAATTACAAGACCATTTCGCCAACCGTACCATTAATTACTCTACCTTCGGCCTGCTACTGAGAATTCTCTACCAGGCAACCAATACACCTTTCTGAAGTAGGAATCAGAATCAGGCCAGGTCGTCTAGGACCTTAGCAAAGAAAAAACACAAACACAAAAAGAACAAGATTAGGGAAAGTATGCGTCACATTTACGCATAACGGCCATCGCTCAGAATAAAAGCTCCCGCTACTTTGCGCGACGCGACTCTAATAAAACAATTTCTAAGAAAACTTCACGATAGAACAATCGGTGTCGCGTCGTGCGCTCGCCAGTTTTAACGAGCCTTTACACAGACCTAAAGATGAGTTGGTCCTGTTACAACTACGCCTATTACATATTTATGCTGAGAGTCAGGTCCTGAGTTCGAGTCGGACAAAGTGCTATGGAAAGTTTTAAATTGTTAGGAAAATGGTAACTGGAATTTATAATATGTCAAATGAATTACACGATCCTGTAATAGATAAATCAAAGGGAAAGTTTTAGATTAAGGTTTAACATAATTAGAGACTCAATTTATGTGGCGTATTTGCGTTTTAGTATTTACTTTATAAGGCACTGCTTCAGTGGTAGCGATTTAGTGGTTGCTCCGTTCATACGTCGCATTTAAGGCATTCCACTTTGACCCACCAGTGGGGAGCTAGGTGGGGCAAAGTGGAATAATTCGTATTTAATACTAGCAGATTAAAATGATGTGTAATTTTGTATTCACTTTATGCACATAGATTTCTATCTTGATTTAATTACCTATGACAAAAGCAATCGGTTTCGTTTTTTTTTTTCTCTGATCTAGTGCTAAAAAGCCGCTCACAATAAAGGTTAGAGGAGGGGGGGGCACGTATTAAGCTTCGTGCAGACCAGCGCGACGCGACAGCGCGACGTGACACTGGTTATTGTTATCCCGTCAAGTTTTCTTAGAAATTGTATTGTTCGTGTCGCGGTGCGGCGTCGCGTCGCGCTGGGCTGTACGAGCTTTTACTCGGTCCAACCACTAATCTACCATCTTTTATAAGATTTTTTTTATAATAAAAATTGCAACCGTTATAGAGACCACGTTTGAACTACATACAAGAGGTTGCCGGTAGTTGCAGAGCCCTACAACTTAGTTACACTAAGTTTGTGCCATGTTAAACTTACACTATTCTACATCATTACAACCGCCTTCCGCTTATCGCTCTCCGCATTCTAAGTAGCGTGTATTAAATCATTTCGAATCAAAACAGCGGTGTATTTAAGATGTTTACTCAGTATCTCGTTCAGGATTTGAATCTCTTTAGGGATTGAAAGGTTGACTTAAACTTGATCAGGTATACGTTATATTTAATTGTACCGTTTTAGCTGTGTAAATTTCTAAAATGACTACAGCAAACACATAAACAAATAACTTGTTTATAGGGTCATTATTGATTATCCCACATTAGTATTGAAGTATTTTAAGAACAAAATCAACGAAAAAATCGGTTGTTTTGCGAAGTTCGATATGATTATTATTTTATATAATAATAGATTTTGCCGCAGGTATATTAAGTTAAGAATTTTGGGTGGATGAAAACACTTGTTGCATTTACTGAGTAAAATCGAACTCTGTGTTCAAATCAAATCAAATCTTTTTATTGTGGGCCTATGCCCACAATAAAAAGATTTGATTTGATTTGATTTGTTATACAGACAGATGTTAGGTAAATTACAGTTCCATTATGTCCTGCCTAATAGGCATACAATAATTATGTCAACATGCAGTATAAAACAATTCTTAGGTATCACATATAAAACAATTCTTACAAAATAACAATTAGGTGTATGGTGACAGATTGTAGTAGGTACTAATTATTAAGAAAATCTTGGATCGAGTAGTAAGCTTTGTCAATTAAAAAATTACGCAATTTATATTTGAATAGTGGGAGTTCCTTGGTGCTTAAAATGTCCACAAGTATATTATAGTAAATTTGAGACGCCATTCCATAAAAACTTTTGCCCAGAAGAGCAGTTTTATGTGGTATACTAGATATTTTCAGTATATATCTTTTTGATTTTAGTTCACCGAATAGATTTTTATTTATTTTAACAAATACTGTAACTTCATAGAAATAGACTGATGGAAAGGTCAAAATTTTAAAGTTTTAAAATATGGTTCACATGATTCAGGAACAAAGATATCAGCCATTGCGCGAACGCATCTTTTTTGCGCTTTAAACACTGATTCTTTATTTGTGGCGTTACCCCAGAATTTAATACAAACAAACTGGGGGCTTACAAACTGGATTTCAAAGAATACTTTGCAGTTATTGGTCGATGTCAATTTGTACTATCCACAAGAAGTAATATTTAATTAAAACACAAAAGTGATAAAAAAAAATCATGAATTGTAACAACCTTATATGACCTTTACCACCCACATTGTTAGTTGAATCAAAACAGCAAGAAAGAACTAAAAATAAAATAACCAAATCTGTTTTGAAAAACGTCGCGCCCATTTGTTTATAGGTTTTGAATATAATCTGGAAAACATATATTTTTCACAATAGAATGAAATGAAAGACTATCAAAGGGGTCTTCCCGAGGGAGGTCCTCGATAGTAACCTATTCACGCTTGTATAAAAGGTTTTAAACGGTCTCTTTCGAATGTAGGGCCCTCCTATTTAGTTTTGCTGCTTATACCTAAGTGTTTGAGTTCTGTAAGTGGAAAACAGTGTGACCTACAAGAATCAGTGTTTGTAGCTGTAAGAACCGGGTGCTATATATTCTGTAGGCCTAGCACGGAACCCATGGGATTAACGTAACGTAAGTTCGAAGGATTTTAAAATCTAAAATACTCGTTTTGCACATAGTATTTACTTAGTGCTAAGCCTATTCAAATGTATGGGTGATATAATTGTGCTTGTCGCAAAAAATAAACCAAAATGCTATAGTATTTTCCATTAAAAAATCGTTCGAATTTACGTTACGTTTACGTCACGCGTTCGTGCCAGGGTTCAGGGCCGGCTCAAGCGCCAGTTTTGTTGGAGTCTTATTTAAAGTGTGGTTGCTTGTAAAATTACGTTCATTCATGTTCAATTTACCTTTCAATCAAAATTATTTTACTGTATATTTTTTTATATTTTTTATCATTTACTGCCATCACCAGTGATCGGAAATAGGTGAGCTAAAATACCTTTTTTTTTTTTTTTTTGAGGATGGGAAATTATCAAATAACTTCTCCCGCTCTGGGCGGAGCGGGAGGGCGTGTCAGACTTTTACTGACTAAAACCCACCCGTGTTCCTTCCGTTGCCTGTGTGCCGAGGTCGCGATATCCCTTTCAGACAAACCCGCAACCCCGGCAGGCGTTGGCCCTTCCGGACCCCGTCAGTTGGTGCTGACATCTCTTTGAGGCGCGCGTGGAACACAACGCGCCGTCGACCCGGGCCTGGTCCCTATCGGACGGCGAGCTACCCATTGCTCACCGTCCGCAAGCCCGCGCCTACGGTGGCCGGAAGTCGGCTCGCGACTCCCGACGCCCGGGGCGTCTCCTGCGGCGACTAGGGGCGCGAGGGGGCGCATTTTGCCTCTCCCTCGCGCGCTCCGCCTCCTCCTTCGCGAGCATTACTGCTTCGCAGAAGGAGGTGAGAGCTAAAATACCTAAGCTTCGAAAAAGAACAGAGACAAAGTGGAGACGCCCTACGACAAAAAAAAAAATCGGGACTAATGTCCCGGGTTTCGGAGCATTACTTAAGTACAACTAAAATTCATAAAGTAAAACAACTATCAAATTCATTACCTGTTTCTGTTAAAAAAAAACAGTGCACGATTATTATTGTTTAAAAAAAATAAAGCCTTTTGTCATTGTTTACCAGTGACAAACAAAAGATAGAAAGAGACAGTAAGTTTTGGCTATTCTGGGAAACAAAAACATGAGGCGGACCCAGTAATTACAGTACATTAATATTAAATGTACTTAAGTGAGGTCCCGAAACCCCGACATTTGTCCCGAAAAAATATTTTTGTCGTAAGGCAGTCTTCACTTTTTTTGTCTCTGTTCTTTGAACTTTAGTTATATTGGCTCAGCTATTTCCGATCATTGGTCATCACGAACCACTGGGACATCGCCCTAATATCTAAAATTTGTCACTACGCTCAGTGGGAACCTCCTCTAATGTACGATTTTAGGAAAAAGGTTTTTCAAAGGCTCATATAATTTCAATAGGCTGGATTGTGTAATAGAGCCATATTTTCACACCGATAAAACCACGCAAAGTCAAAACCGATAAATTATGTTAATTCCACGATCAACCCCATCGTAAAACAAGAATTAGCATCAATGATAATAACATTTAATTAAAATTAAAATATGAAGTCATAAAATTTTATGGTGGTTTAAAACAGCTGTAACTTTGATGGGGGCTAGTAAAATGGGGGTATTATATAGTTTTATTGTACCCCAAGCGTTTATTTGGGGAAAGAGTTAAATATCAAGTACATGCTTATAAAATACGGTTAATTAAATAAGATATTCCTCAGACGTCAGTCGCAAACTTTCGTTTTTAATTTTTTGGTTTGCTGGGGCGTCCTCTGTGTAGTTTACCTAGTCTAGTACATACTAACTCCCCTTTTTGGTAAAAATATCAGTTTGACGGGTTAAACCCATACCTCCTAAAACCGTATCAATTCTCTGAACGATAAATCTGCTGTCGGATAGGACAGCAGATTTATTTGATGATGATATGTTGGATGTTGTGATTGATCTTAAACAGAAATAACAACAGCAAGTAAAATCACGTTTTTATGAAATCTCATTTGTTTTGTCAGAAATAGGAGATAACCTCTAGTACCTGTATGTATCAGACACATTACAATAATAATTTCATTGGATGAGATCAACCAACCGTAAGGCAGGATGCCCTCAGGCTAGGTGGAGCGATGATCTTCGTAAGGCGGCTGGTAGCAGCTAGATGATAATTGCCCAGAATCGAGTTCAATGGCGTGCATGCGGGGCGTGTGTTACAAGCCCCCACCGATAAATACAGAGTTACAGATAAGATATAACGTAGACCATGAGGCGCTTTGCGCTTAAGCGCTTTGAAGCACTGAAAAATATGATAGTGTTATTTAAATAGGGATGTTTATTTGAAATCGTTTTATAATAATAATGTAGGGCGTTTAAGATGTTATTGTCTTTACAACTAAGTTGAAGGTTTAGGTTAGCGATCCGTTTTTAAAATATCTAGTTTCAGAATCAAATATTATAAAATAATGATATGTAGGTATGCTGATGTGAGAAATAAATGTCTTTAACCTAAAAACGATGTTAATTTGAACTGATAAAATAAAAATACTGAGAGTCATATTAAAAGGTAAACATCATTTAAATAACGCGATTATAAAAAAATTAAGTACGGAAGGTCAGAGAGTGGTAAGCCAAAGAGTAGTAGAATGATGCAGTATTTTTAAGTTATTACGGTATATTATAAAATCATTAAAACTTTCACTACAAACTGTTTACGTCACCAAGGCTCAATAACCTGTCAACTCATTCCCGTCGATAAACGGAACAAAGCTGTCACTGTAGCCTGATTATCATAATATTGTAGCTGAAACATATTATTTTATACTGTCAACCCGTTCTTCCGTAATCAAAGGAAAATAAGATGTTCTCTTATCGGGAAATTTTTGGAAATGTCTCCACTGAGAAAAGAGTAAGAGGACGGGCAGACTGCTTTAGGAATAAAACATAAGCTTCGTTTTCAAAAATTGTTTTAAGCAGTGGCAAGTATCATTGTATTAGTCAGTAACTCACTTCAAACCTCACGCAACTCAACTGCTGGGGAGTTTGTTGCGCCACTTCTGGTGAAGAGTGGGCGTTTTGGGGGACTGTTTTATGTAATTTTGACGTTCGAAAAGTGCTGATTCTCAGTCTAGTTTGAATAAATGACTTTTTGAATTTTGAACTGACCGCACACAATTTGAAATCAAACTCATTTGTTTTTAGAGCATCATCGCGAATACACATTTCGACAAAACCGTTCGAATTTTGAATATCATGACAGTATTCTTTTGTTGATTGTCAGTTGTTTGAAGTCATGATTTCACAAGACGGTATATCTCCTCTCATTCCTTCAGAGATCTCTACGTGGCATAATATACGTCAAACGAACAATGTTGCACTAAAATTACTCAAAATACTGTCGTATTATAAAGTTCAAAATCCCATGAGCAATTACGCCAAAACACATTGCTTTCCCACCTAAAATCTAAAACCGTCCATGCAATTTTGACCCAAATTCCACCCTCCCTGCTCTTAAGTTGATAAGGGAATGAACGAACGAGACTCATTTGCATAGATGAAGTCCTTAATTAGCAGAATAAGGGGCTCAACACGACATCCAACGTCGGTTTCAGATTAAAGCCTGTAAAATCTACAATTCAAATCCCGCAGTGGAATTCAAATGAAGAGGCTTTAGAATAACTTCGCGTTGGTATAAATAGAAGGCAAAAGTCTGAGGAATGTTCAGCGTATTGCTGCGAAGCAACTTGTCCGGGAGAAACTAATTTCATGTGGTGTGGAATTTAACTTTCTAAAAGGCTTTTCGAGTTATGGCAAAACGATTTCTAACTTTGGTCCAAGCTTTCAGCTAGTTTTTGAGGTTCGAACCTTATGACGGACATAAATTCCAAATACAAATTTGACCAATTTGACTCGGGTTTAAACTTAGCTAACCCAATTGAGTTAAAACAGACGTGATGTAATATTATTTTATTTTAAAATGCTAAATAGTCGCACATTCACTAGAATTTTAACCCAAAAATCACCAACATGCCTTTACCAAACCCAAAGGTAGGTCATAACCGCCAAGCTGTCACAAAAGCCTTTGAGAGAATCCGATAAAAAAAAACCCCTCCTCAACCAGCCTAATACCTCATTCCATAAGGGAACCATCTACCTAGATGAAGCTCTTAATTAGCACGATAACTGCTACCGTTCGAGACATCCAGCATCGGTTTTAAATTAAGGCCTGTAAAATCTCCAATTCAAATGCAGCCATGGAATTCAAATGAACGGAGCCCTTACTAAGTGTCGTATGATTTTTGGGACGGGAATTTCGGTTCAGATCGTTTAGATTTATAGGAAGATTGTTTTTAAGTTTCATTGAAAGTTTGCATAGAAACTGAAAATTTTGTTTAGAAAAGACTGCTTTTGTCCACCAAGACTAAGTTTTTTTTTTTTCATTTCGTTTCGTCGAATCTAGATTCTGTCACATTACTTGATATTTACCGTAACTTAATAGGATGTCAAATAATTATGGTCAACATGTCAGTAGTAATAGAACATGAACCAAAAACCGCTTCCGGCTACAAAATACAGGTGCTATCAACATCATTCTGTATCAGAGTAATAATTATGAACAGTCTAACGCATTAGACTGTTCATAATTATTTTGACATTGCAAAGATCACATTGGTACATAAGGCCGTGTATTTGCCTAAAGAGTAAAAGAAGTAGATGCGGAAACATCTAACGCGATACGAAAAGCGACACCCGGAATTTGGAGATTGAACTCTACACAAAATATCTTTGTAATAATGTCAAGGTCACTTAACACTTTCGTATCGAATTGAATTTCATAAAAGCTTTGAAACTGAACAATTTGGAACTGACATGGGAGTATTGGCCCAAGATTAGCATATTCCGGCGTTCTGTTGGCACTTTGCCAAGGTCCGCACGGCTTACCTCAATCTTAGGTGTCCAGACTATTGGGAACCTAACTACCATGGTGAAGGCTTTAAAGGCCACTCTGTTTTATTGCTTTTGTTAGTGCAAGCATTAGTATTCTCTACATATGAAGTAACCATATTTTGTTCCGAACATATTATATTCTTGTCAACCTCATGACATGGGGTACACTAAAATAGCCTCAATGAGTAGCTACATATATTGAAATATACCCTGGATAGTTAGCGACACAGTCATTGTATCAACTTTTTTTTCCACCGTTATAATGGGTTCAGCTTTGATTCTGATACGCAACGCGTCATTTGGTTTAAATAGGTTTTTATTTTTATTATTTTATTTATCTTTTATATAGATTATTTTCTTTTAAATTTTGTGAATGTGAGAACGTTGTAGACATAACAGACTGTAGATCTGTGGACCATTTTATATTTTCCTAAGTACCTGGTACATGTTGATGGGCCTACACTGTCCTCTCATACCTGTATAGTTGATCGAAGCTTTTAACACTGTAATTTGGAAAAATTGTAAAAACCATTTACTTTTAAAAGAGTAACCGTGGAGTTTCTTGCCGGCTCTTCTCCATAGGAAACGACCAATTGGAACCGTGCACCTAGCTTCTGACGTTTCATAATTGCCCTTGTAGGTTTATGTGAAATAAAATATTTTGAATTGAATTGAACTGCGAGGACTCTAGTATTGCAGATGTCCACGTATCCTATGTCAACCCTCTTACTTATGCCACCCAATAACACAAAATAAAACAGTATGGAGTTGAACTATTCAGTTAAAAGTCGAACGATCTAGTAATTATTGAGTCTCCAGTCAGATGCTTGTTCCTATGAGAGGAACCTAGAATTTCTCGAATTTTTCCGTTCCACTTTGACTAAAAAGTTCGAAAATAAGAGAAATAAAACTTGATTGTTGAATAGGAACCTCGTAATCCTTTTTTATGTCGTCATTCTGACTCGAATCACGTTTCCTATAAGATGCTTTAACGACAATTCGTAAAAGCGTTTATTGTAAAGGTCATTGATTGAAAAATTACAAAGATGCTATTACATTACTTGACATAAACATGTTTATAGGTGCGTTAAAAGAGCCTCCAGGGGTGACGAAATTAGTGGCGCCCAACCTTCCTGACTGACCAATTTTTGAACTACAACATCGATCAACCTTTTACAGTCTATCATGTCACTGCTCTATCCTTGTATATCAAAACAACAGAAATTTAACCGTATATAAGCGTATCGATAGTTTAATTTAAACTGTAGTTCGAATCAGTAGTCCCGTTTTTAGTTTTTAACCATTTTCAAAAAGAATGTGATGCTCAAGTCGGTCGTCTGACTTTTTGTAAATTTTTTGGATGACCACAACAACTATCTAAGGTAAGACCCAGTTGACACATTTTTCTGTACAAATTCTTCACTGTCCAGGCCGCTCGTTTGTGGAATGCACAGCCAGTTGAAATAAAGCGCGCGCAATCGTTACATGTGTTTAAGAGACTCGTGAAGGAACATTACTTGTCGTTGTGATCTTGTTCTCGAAACTGTAATTATCTCTAGTCTTCATTTATTTTCGTTGCTTATATATTTAGTATGTATGTATTTATGTATCTATTATTTAGGATATGTGTTTATCTGTGTATCTATTCTAGTATATTGTATACTTATTATTTGCACCAACGACAGCCCCATTTTATGTCCAGGCAAATCACTGTCCATTCTAAGGTTGCCTGGAAGAGATCGCGGAAAGCGATAAGGTCGCCCATTGTATATTTTGTAGTGCATAATTATAATTTTTTGTTATGTATTTTTGTGGTGTACAATAAAGTGTATCTAAATAAATAAATAAAACGACTGTCTTGCATTTGACTTGACCATCCATGTAATTATAACTCGAGGTAAGGTGAGGTCTTAACGAGGATAGAATTTTGCATTCCATTACTCTGATCAAAAGCCATTGAGCCCCTCAATTATCGTAATGTCAGCAATAAAACCATTCCTACACGAAATCCAATCGTGAACAGTTGGTAGCGGCTCTAATTCAACCAGAGTAACGTTGGAGGTTGAATTTTAGGCGAGCCCCCTCGAATCGGTTCACCGTCTTGCTCCGAAATTTATTTCTGGTTTTTGCTTCAACTTCTCGTTTGTAATAGGTTAGGAGATAGCTTTGTTTGTTGGTTTTATTTTGGTGGGAAAGTAGGTTATGTTTGCGAAAACGAGTTTAATTAAGTAAATACATCGTTGATATTTAAGTATTAATCTTTTTCGTTTGATTAAGATGTTTTTTTGTAATAAGTGAATAATATAAAACGACGCCTGAAGGCAAATTAAAACTAAAACGTTATATTTTAATTCGCAATCTCATCTCAGCGACGATCAATGTGTCAAAAACTTTTCAGAAATGGTTTTCTAATTTACCCCAAATGGTTTAAGGTAAATTCTTAAACCATTTAGGGTATCTAAATTAGAGGTTATTTTGACGGATTAAGACTGATGAGAGATTGAACTGCGACATTCTTACAAAATACGGGAACTGCCCCTCGGACCTCACATGAAAAACATTTCTAGCTTTACCGCATATAGAGAGGAACATAACAAAAATTTGAGATAAAAATGATATGTTTGTGAAAATAATAATATATCGTTATTATTTTTTATTAAGAATTAAATTCCTGTCCAAAAATCAGACAACTCCAAAATACCCATAATTTCCAGATCGTATACTCTACCACATCCCTATCTCCCAGGCAAAAGATTAATACAATACAATCCCCACGGCGCGATTAGACTCATAAAAATCCCATTCAAATGTTCTAGGTACTAAGATTTAAACTTAACGTTCCACCGATAATTTTACTTAGCCCTTTAGGCAGCTTTATAGCTTTTTGCTTTATTTTGATTTTATCGTACTCCTTAACTTGAACAAGGAATTTAAAGAAACCTACCATAGACAAATTTCGATACAAAAGGTCATTTTGCTGTAATTATCAGATTTCTAGGTCATAGGAAGTAAAGAGGAGTAATTGGAAGAATGATCCTTATCGTCTTGGACAGTAGTGTTAAAGCACTCATTATTCTGTTCCGAGAAAGAGATGGAGCTGTGCAGGATGTATAGCTTGATCTCTTTCTTGTATCGAAAGAATGATCACATCTCAATATTGGAGAAAGAATATTAAATATCTGTCATCTGTGATTGAGACAGTTGCAGTTCCTCAGCATGTTTACTTACATAATGATGTATTATCAGAAATGGTCTTGAAAAATCTTCGAAGTAAATAAATAATGCCCCTGATAAAAAAAAATACACAAAAAAAAACCAGTTAATTCGGTTTCAAAGTCATTCGAATGACGTTCGAAGTGAACTTTACAGAATATCTTTCGTGTTCTTATATAAAAAACACAAGACACAAGACCCTAGATTTATTACTGTTAAAAACATTCCAAAGAAAATCATTAAATTCCGTAATAAGAGAAATACGGAACACTTCCAAATTTATAGGACTTCAGAAAGACATTTATTGCAGTCAATTGTTCGGTTTATTTTATTCAAACACTTTCGGGAATAAACAATACTTCGGCAGTCATAAACGATCTTCCCTTTCTACTTTTCTTTATCCTCAAGGTGAGTATTCACTGGGGGCATTCGCTAGTAATGGTAAGCCGCGTCCAGACGCGTTCAATGTGTAATATATTGTATCGTGTTAAGTAACGCGTGTAGTGTGATACGAGCTTAAAGCGAAAATCCGTGAAAATAAATGTTGTGTGACGGACGCCCGATGGATCAACTGGAGCGTCGAAAACAGCGCTACATGTAATGCTCGCAGTACCGCCCAAACGCAGAATTCACATTACATTACATTACATTACACGATCAATCCAATACATTACATATTTAACACGCGTCTGCACGCTTAGAATACAAAATTCGATTTTTTGGTTTTGACGAATAGTGCCTGCTCAACGTACTGACCTAGGAGCATTATTTTTTGCGTCCGCTCAAAGCATTCGCATAAGTTGCGGACGTTACAAAGGGTAAAACACGATGCATGTAACATCCGCAGGACGATGCACATCGGTTTATTATGCAGGTTACATGCATCGTATAAACGACGGCGTCAAAATGTGGCGGTCCAGTGACTTACGCACCGTTTATAGATTACACTGTGCAGAAACACCATTACATTACACGCGAGTGCTCTCGGTGTGAACTCGCCTTAACCCACCTTTTATTTTTGTTTTCGAAATATGCTGAGAATAAACTGGGCGTTAGTTTTTCTTATGAATTTTTCTTTTGTTTTGGATAAATGTCTGTGCTTTGATTTAAAGGTTGTGAGTTAACTTCCGTGTCTTTTGTTTCAGTGTTTGGAGGATTATTGCGAATTTGCTTTTAAGTGCTTTCCGTTTTAGCAGGAAATATTTTCCTTAATACAGTGTCGGATTTGTATTTTATTTGTTTAGCTCTTGTGGTTTTGTTTGGCTAGCTTCATCATTATAATCGTCATCCCACCCTTATGCAGATTTATCTGAGTTTAGCACAGTTACATGTAGTATTTATTTGGAGTTTATTTACTTATATACAATGTGAAATTTAATTCGTTTGCATCCTCTTAAGGGGTCATTGTACTCATCATTATGAACAACTTTCACTATGGGACCAACCCCGACATAGCGAAAAAAAATTCAGCTGTTTCATACATTTATGTTCGCATAGCTCGTTATAATGTAGGGAACAGCTGATTTTTTTTTCGCGATGTACCTACACCATCATTTTGTATTTCTATCTGCCGTCTTCTCATTGTTCACTATTAGTCTTCAAAGCTAATGAACATTTTGAGTTCCAAAGGAATTACTTTTAGACCTTTATATTTTCCATTAATATTAGTTTCTCTGCCAACATCAACATTAAAACCCGGAAAAACGATCTATAGGTTATAGATATCTACTCTTTTTACCGTATAGTAACCAAATCAGAACCATCACAGAAAAAAAATTGGTCAGCCACGGCGCCATCCCGCCACATTCAATATTTATTACAAAACAAAATGGTTCTGATATACCCACCAACTGGCGATGAAGTTAGGCGGTTCCAAAAACAACCCAATATCATATCATTCTGTAAAATTAATTTCCATTTTTCTCGTGCATTTTGAAAGCGTATTCCCCGCATTTTGTGCTCTCAATCCGACTCTTATCTGTTTCGAGGAAACGATTCTTACAACTTGAAATTCGCCATGTTCTAGATTACGAATTAAGTAGTGAGAAATTGCTTTGTTTAAAAGCGTTCAACCTGAATACAGTAGGCAAAGGGAATTTTAGTAATTATCGAGACTAATACAGTCGTCATGCGGTGAAAGGTCGTTAATAACATTTTTATCCAACACAAGCCCTATGCCCGATAGGATTTCCCATAGGAAAAAAATACGAACTTCCAGACAAAATTTCAAAAATCCTTCTTTAATGCTCATCTTCGTAAAAGGACCGTTTGTACAAAATTTCATTTTTCTAGAGCCAGTGGCTTAGGCCGTGCGTTGTCTGTTAGTGAATGAATGAATTTAAGATTTTTAATAAGTAGATGAGTAGGTACATAAAAGGTCGGATTCAGCATGAAATTCTAAATTTTTCCGTCTATGAGATAAAGCTATATTTATTTAGTGCATACTGTTAAGGTAAGTAAATTCTATAGACTGCATTTTGAAACTTCAGTCCAGACAAAACTGACATTTACTCAAAATCAACTCTGAAGTAGATATGGCTTTTTAGCGAATGACAGCAGAATATAATGGGCTGTATAATGTGTGGTCGTTGTGTGATCTATTAATAAGGTTTATTGACATAGGATTTAGGACAAGGAGATAATACAAAATGATGACAAATAGACACAATTGTTCAAAGGAGTTAGCTTGATTTCTGAGAAAACTGCCATTAAGTACATTCTTTCCTTTTTGAACCAAGTGATTAAAATACTATATTATGTTACTGTAATATTGTTTCGAGGGAAAGTGGGTATTGCTGGTAATGATCAAACGTAAATGTATATTTTTAGCGAAAACAAAGCTTTTTTAAAATGTTTTTAAGTGTTATTTGGTTTTCCATCAGGAATTTCTCAGAAGCTGCCCGGAGTCTGGAATTATGACCGGTTGATGGCAATACATATTCCCCTTATTACATTTTATGAGTTGATTGCAATTTGTGGTAAAGTAAATTTATTTTTGCATTTAAAGGGCTATTATAAATCAAGTTTTTCCAACTGAACAGACTGGGCTGTGTTGCTGGGGAGTTTGTTGCGCCACTTCTTCTTCTCAGCTTAAGCACTAGGAAGTGGTGAAGGGTGGGCGTTTTTGGGGGACTGTCTTTTGTAATTTTGACGTTCGAAAAGTGCTGATTCTCGGCCTAATTTGAATAAAAGACTTTTGAATTTTTGAATACATGGGACTTAAACATAACCGGCGAAATGTGAGTGCACTATATGCACCTCTCGCGTGATGTTATGTTAAATGGTTTATTTATTAGTAGTTTACTCTAAGTCCCACTTAAATTAATTTTTCTCGTTCCTTTAAAAACCTCCCATTAATTCACCGAATTCCATCCAATTGTTTATCTAATTTAGATTCATTACCTAAACCTAAATTATTGCTGAAAAGTTATTCTTCCTTGGAACGTTCGACATTACTTACAAGTTACTGAGATTTAAAAGTTTCTGCAGTTTATTTATGTTAGAACTGATTCTTATGATTTACTTTGGAACTTTGTTGAAAGGTCAAAGACATGCTTGGGTTCTGTACTAAACAATATTGTTGTTATACTCAAAATTCAATAAGTTTTGAAGGAAAACTTTAAAATGCTTCGATTAATTTCTTAGAATTTGTAAAGACAACCCGGTTTAGCGAGAAGGATAGATTTTGTTGTAACTGAAAGGAATTTTATTATTGTAACAAAACAGTATAAAATATTTAAAAAGTGTTTTTTAATAAACATTAATAAATGATTTTTATTTCTGTAAGTAGGTTTGCACAAAACACTTTTACACGTCAATCATATTTTTTTTTATCTAGATGAGGTTGGCGTTTCCTATCTGACTACTCCGAGAAGAAAGGCCGAAACAAACTCAGAGGTCACAGTCTCTTTTACAGTCCAGACATAATCTTGGTCAGATCATGTGAATATCATGTAGATTGGTGTCTAAAAATGGTCTATTGAGGAAAGAATCACACAGATTGTCCAGTCAGTGCACGTATTTGTCAGTGACCGTGCAGCTCAACTCAAAATTTAAGGAGCTCAACGATTCGACGAACAATACCAATGAAAGGACATTTGGGTAGGCCGCATAAATTACTCAGACTGCCCGACCATGATAAAAACTAAATGAGAAAATAAAATAAAAAGGAATGATCCACATAGTCTTCACATTCACAATTATTAAAATAATATAATATTTTAAAAAGTAAATTGGTCAGATCATTTGAGTACCATGTAGATTTGTGTCTGAAATGGTCTTTTGAGGAAAGAACCATGCAGATTTGAGTGGACCAGTCCAGTCAGTGCACGCATTTGTCAGTAATCGTGTAAAATCGTGGTAATTAACTTGCTTATCTGTATACAATTATTACAGAACACTCACACAAATTAGGTGCTAAATTAAATGACTAACTATAATATTATTATGAATAATAATAAATGCAAACAATAAAATTCTAATTAAAAAAGAAAGAAGAAACATATTAACCGACAAGAGTTCTTTCTTATACAGAAAAAAAATAAAGATAGAAATATTGTTTATTCTGCACAAACAAAACGCACGTTACGACAAAATAACATACTTAAACACATACAAAGTAGCCAAAAGCCTCGTATTCAAGCAGTAGAAGTTTGACAATTATTATGATTTCCTGTTGTTGATACAAGAAAATAGCTAAAGAAACCAAGGAAAAAGTTTTTCTTCAATTAACACACATCTAACGTCACACATTTTGTATTATCATTTCAGTCGAAAGACGTCAACTGCTGGACATAGGACTCCCCCAAGCACCGCCACTTCGACCGGTTCTGTGCTCCCCGCATCCAGCGAGTCTATATGGTTCATTTATTTTACAACCGAACCCTAAAAAGGTCAAAAGGCCCAGGTGTTCGTATAGAAGTTTCGTATCACTTAAGAGTTTACTTAGAAGCGTGGGTGTATCGATATCGATCAGCTCTATTTAGGCCGTTGACTTCCACGTGTGATGTTTATCTCAGAATAGCGGGCTACGACTTAGTTCACACTCAAACTTCGACCCTCAGTGGGTTTCGAAAACTTTTTAGGATAAGTATTACACCAATGTAAATAGCATGTCAAGCATATGAAAGTAATATGTTTCGAGGATAGGTACTATTTTCATTCTCTTTATTAGATCTGTGTTTTCTACTATACGTATGTATACACAAAACTTAGCTCCTTCAGCTTTGAGTTGAGCTCCACGATTACTGACAAATGCTTGCACTGACTGGACAGGTCCACTCAAAATGTGTGGTCCTTTCCTCAAAAGACCATTTCAGACACTAATACACGTGGTCCTCATAAGACTTAACGAAGATTATGTCTGGACTTTAAAAGAGACTACGACCTCTGAGTTTGTTTCGGCCTTTCTTCTCAGAGTAGTTAGATAGGAAACACCGACCTCATCTAGCTTTTTTTTAATATTTTTTTATATGACGTAAATTTTTTTATATGAAAACTGATTCCGATATCCTATTTACAGAATAAACAATTTCATGACATTTCTTAAAAGACAGAATTTCTTGCGCATCCCCAGTTTGTGAAATATAAAATACTACTATACTACTGCTTGGGACTACACGATAGAAATGAAAACTTCCGACTGGAGCCGACTACGATTCAGAGTCACCGGCCGAAAAAAGATTAACATTTCCTAGGACAGCATCAAGGTAAAAAAACAAAAACGCGATTAGGGGAACAAAAATTAAAGCAAAATAGTTAACAGGAAAATTTTGGCTACATTATGTAAAAAACCAGCCAAGTGCGTGTCGGACCACGCACAATGAAGGGTTCCGTAGTTGGGATGAATTTAACCCAAGAACAAACTTAACATTGTAGTTGAAAAACATTTTAACCGTCTCTGAGCTAAACCGCGGACAGACAGATTCATTAATTTAAAAAAAAATGTTCTCCTAAAAAAACGTACACGCGGGGGTGAAGTTTTCGCGGTATAGATTTTAACATACTCTTTTGTTAATACTATACACGTTAATTAAAAAAAAAAATCGTTGGTAAATTAATGTAAAGTTAGCCTAAAATTCGGAGTAAATTCCCCGGGCTAGTCACTGAACTGAGCGTGACGGTGCAGTTTCGTTCACTGTCCAGAAAGAGCGCTTTCACTAAAAAAATATGCTTCTTCGGAATACGAACGTTTTGACGAGTTTTATAGTAATAAAACCCAACGATAAAATTTGGAAATATCATAAAGTCACTCATATTATTTTTATTCGTTACCTATCTTATAAGTTATCATACAAAACTTAGACACGAGACTTGGACTTATCATTTAAGCTTCTTTTCGGTAATCATAGGATATCCAATGATTCGATGGTTCGAATCTCGTCCGGGCATATGGAATACTGTCTTTTTCTATTTATCTTAAGGATGTATATGTTTGAATTGCAAAGTTGTAGCAAATTTAATTTTAATACAACTGGGATACCCAATTGATGCAGCCCACTGTAAGAACCACACCCGTTGCACTGTTAACATGAACGTAGGTACTCCAAAGGCAAGGTAGAAAGAGATCGGAAATTCTTTACTGCACACCAAATAAATGAAAAAATAAAAGACAAGCGTAAAAAAATAGAGTTGAGTCATCTCAACTCCTCCCCCTACCTCCCTTGAATTTGTATACATGTATATATATAATATAGGTATATATCATAGTAAATATGCATGTATGTGTATGTAGTTTGTAACATGTATTGTTATACCTATTTTAGTTATAATGCATTAGAATTTATTTTTTTGTTGCTCTCAAATAGAGCACCTGCCATCTAATCTCTTCACCACCCTTGGTTGACTGGTAGAGAATGCCTAAGGCATTAAGTCCGCCTTTGTACTTTTTTGAGTGTGAAAAGTTTAAATAAAAAAAAAAAAAATAAGCCTGTTTAGCTCGGTTGGAGGCATAACAATTTTGCGCTACTTATCTAAAATTCAGAGCTATATAGCTAAGTCCGTCAACACAAAACTGTCAAATAAATTAACAAAGCAGGTAATAAGGTTAAGTAAAGAGTTTACTATCCAGATGAATATCTTCGTAGATGTCGTACAATGTTAATATTAGCCTAGTCGTCTTCTTATACCTTTGTAGGGGTGTCCTGAAAATGTAAATGATAGAAAATTCTGTTTAATTTATAGGGAGTACTACGCCTTTTACTTGTTTAGAATTTGACTTGATTTACAAAATGTATTTTGCTATTCTATTGTTTTATGAACATAGCTTACATTTAGATAAGCCCTCTAACAGACGATGTTCTTTTTACGTGATTGAGAAAGAATTGCTTACTTGACATTGTTTTCGCGAATCCAAAACTGTTCAATATAAACGCGTTATTCTTTTTACTTGCCGTATGCGATGCTTTATAGCCCATGTTTACACTAAAGTATTAACTATTGTTTTCTTTTATCATTTTCACCTAGAATAAGTTGACGAATTGTAAACAATACTTGTAGAAAACATTCACAATTAATGTAAAAAAAGTAAGCAAAATTGTTAAAAAAAATATGTCTGACACAATGCCAATACATGTTTGATACATGACATGTGGTTGTAAACAGGATGAGTTGTCTATTTTCACGTGCAAAAAGAATGAAGTGTAATTACAATCTTGTAATCTCCTTACATACTGATATAATTAGCAAATTACAAGATTTAGGTCTTTAACAACCGATATGTAAACACGGCATTCTTTTATCCCAGTATGAGTTATTCGGTCTTCCTCACTTTTGAATCAACATTCAAATTGGTAATTCATTCGTCATCAGATCACGCCTCAGTAATCAGAAGTTTGTTCGTAATTATGATTACAAGTTGAAACCTTTGAAAATCTTCTTTGAATGTATAAAAAAAGTTACAGGAAGCAAGAAAATTCGCATTACTCGGTAATTTGTGAGGGAAAATAAATAAATAAGAAATTTATTTTGCATGCTGATTTTTTCAAAGTTTTGTTTTGGGGTGAAGTCAATAAAGTTGATTCGCGTCAAAAGAATATATTATGTAGGTGTAGGTACATGTATAACACAGGTCATACAACTTTTTTTAAATTACTATATTCTTCATCCATGATGCATCTACTGCTTGATATTATTGAGCGAAGAATGTCTAAAACATAATAATACCTACATATTATGACTGAAACAAGCAAGTCATTTCTTATAAAACGTATCCGCTTATACAAGGTGTCAGGGACATCGACGCGAAGCCGGTTACCATGGATTCAGTACATGATTTTGAACGCCTCTGCGTTGAAATTTTTCGTCGGTTATTAAAAACAAAACGGCTATTGTACTTTTCTATGAAACAGCAGATTTTTTTTAAAATAACCGACGAAAATTTTCAAGTCAGGGGGGTTCAAAATCATGTCCTGAATCCATGGTAGCCGGCTTCGCATCGATGTCCCTGCCACCCTGTATAACAAGTTGCCAAAGTCGGTTACAGAACCCACATCAAACGTGTCTTTCCTTTCAAGAAAGCATATTATAAAATTAAAGACTTATATGTTGAAGACAAGGAAGTTTGGCAATCATTCCTTCTGCACATGTGGCTTCCCTACATCATTACGGCATCATTAATATATTATGTAAGAGTCTATTAACTGCTCCCAAATTACCATATTTATTTTTTATCATCGGATGTCTCCGTGATCACAGTACCTATCCTGTTATTAGCAGACAGACCATCGCTCCTAAACATCCTCTTCACGTCTCTTTTACAGCAAAAGACTACAGCAGGAAATGAGTTTAATAAATAAGAAAAAAATCCTTAAAAGCTCCTCAAGAAAACTTAAGCACTAACTGCTAAAGACCGTTTATAACTAAAAACAGACGCAATAAACAGTGGGTTTTCAACTAGCTACTTGCATATCGTCTCCTTACTAAAACCAAAACGTATCTGAGGTCTAAAGAGATAAAAAATCGCGTGACAGGATACAATTATGAGAATATAATTACTACTTTTCAAAGCTATTACTTTTAAAGCTTAAGGGGACTACAGGACCTAAACATGCCTAAACGCAAGTTTTATAATGCCTAAAAGAATATGATCCACTGCAGTAAACAAAATCAGAAAAATATATGATATTCTTCAGGATATATGCTAGTATGATAGTGTGTTGAAAACATAATACAACTACTTTGTTACGATAGAAAAAAATCATGAAGATACCTCTAAAAATGTCTTTTAACGATTAAAAATCATATTAATTTACATGCAATCATTCTGATTTTTTGATAGATTATTCTACAAGCTACATATTAGCATAATAGTGTTTTAATTTTCCAGTCCAATCAATAGATTTTCTGTAAATCGCTAACTGCTTCATATTTTGCAATAAATTACCTGCGTCGTGTCATCGCGCTTCTCTTTCATTTCTATGCAGTCCGACAGTGACCGCGCTTTAGCTGTTGTAAGCCTCTTAAAATATGTTTAGAGTGTTATTTAGGGCCGCAAAGCAATTAACTGATTTTTTTTTTATATTTTAAAATTCAATTAAGTGGAATAAGGTTCTAGATACGTTTTTGTGTTGTTAGCTTTTTTGTGAAATATTGTATTAATTTAAAATTATATACCTACGTTAGGTTTTATTCTTCAAAGATATTTATTATGGTAATTTAACAGCAAAACACAAGTGTAAATAGAAGATACAAAATACTACTACACTAAACTACTCTATGCCTACCTAAATCACGTTTTTTCTTCTTTTGAAAGTACCAAAAACTAAAATAGCATGTGTCAAGAACACATGCTATTTTAGTTTTTGGTACTTTTATTAAGTAAATTAGTTTTTTACCTCCGTTTCTTTGGTTTTTATCTCGTAATAATGCATGCAAGTTCAAACCTGCAAAGATCTAGACTAAGCCTAGTCTCGTTAAATGATTAAAAGGCATTATATTCCTCACTATTTTAACAAGGTTTCCGAAACGACGATCGATCATGAAGAAAAACCTATTTATTTTGCTACACGCACCAAATATTCTGAAAATTCCATTTTATCTTGTAATAATGTTGATAACCTCATGTCGTAGACCCCTCGTAGCGGCGTTGTAGACTTCGTAGATGACTGCTACGAGCTGCTACGCGGCTACGAATATCTTATTACAAGATTATTTTGATAAAAATTTTAAACCTTGCTTTTTGTAACAAAGTGCGTTGTAATAAAAGCTGAACAATTTGAAATATTAAGTAAATAATTTACTTAACAACGTAAAAAAAATGCCAGACTAGCACTGTCACTGGCGGGACAAATGTTCCGGACGATTTAGGACCAAACAAGCAAATGCATAACGTTCTATTCGTATCCTCACTCTTTTCTCAATGCTGGTCCTGCTTCACAACCACAACTAATTGATTAACATCTGAAAATACTGTTGGAGCTGCTGAAGATTTTAAGACCATCTTTGCATTGTATAAAATCAATCTCCTTTGTATTATATAATTCCAGAGCACAGGTGTGAGTACTATGTACTAAAGAGCTACCATTTACCGGGTAATACTTTTTTTATTGACTTGAATGTGCCCTGGTGGCTGTGAGTATGTCATGCTCACTCAGATGTCTCGCTGATGGTGGCGCGTGTGTTGGATCATTTAGCTCCCTTCAAAATGGTTTAGCTGAATGGTGCAGATCCATGCGTCATGTTCGTGAACGGGCGCCGTCAGTTGGGACTGGTCGACTCTTAGCGGCCATGGCTGATTTTTAATTTTTGAATTGTTCTATGTTTTTATCTTTGTATTACGGACGCTTCTAACGTGTTTGTCTTTCTACATTGTTCTCACATATATAATTTCAACATGAATGATGTAACCAATGCTTTGTAACAATTTATTTAATTTAAAAGAGTGTCCTTGGAGTTTCTTGCCCGTTCTTCTCCATAGGTACCTACTACGCTTTAGAATGGGCAACTAGCTTCATATTTTTGACTGACCGATTCCTTGACAACTCAAAAGTGCCTGTAATGGTTTAATTGAAATAAATGATTTGAGTTTGAATTGCTTCCTTGGTTCATTCATCTACAACAAAGTAAACACCGCTCTTTCCATCTACCAGAAACCCAAAAGTGGTTGTAAGACTTCTGTGAGTAAATGGCTGAAAACTATGGATTATGAAGCAAGTGAAAAATTATTGATTCCTTTAACTTACACATTATATCACATAAAATTACAAACAACACCTACACAAACCCACTCATTTACACTTACACATGCACACAACACACAGTCGAATTCACTCTTGTAAACCTACAAGAGTGAAATCCTCCATCCATTGTCGTTATTTTATTTAAATTACGATACTTTTTTTTAAAAATCCTTTTGTGTTTTTTTTTTAATTTTAATTCTCTTCTGTTTCATAAAAACCACTCGATGTAAGCGTGTCCATATGTAGGTCGTGGGGCCCTAGTGACTTGTACCACAGGCGTTGCATGCAATGCCTATTTCAAGCACCAGTCTCTCACAGTCCTTCAACAAAATTGCTAATTTACTCTACTTTAGTAAGACCTTGCTTAACTTACGCAGCACCTGTCTGGTCCAGTCTGGCAGACACCAAATACAATAAATTCCAAACGATCCAAAATAAAGCATTAAAATTATCGTATAACACACCATTTCGCACAAACCTTAAAACACTACACATGCGAATAAAGTATCCATTATTAAAAGATTTTATATTAAAAATTTCACGTAAATTTTACTTACTTAAAAACTCATCACACCGTAATACTCTAATATCTGCAATTGGTATAAGTAGACTAAGTACATTGTCTTACGCTCGCACGTACAATCGATACCGACTGCCCCATCACTACTTCCTCCGTGACGTATCATGACGATAGCCCGCTTGCTAGCCGACGCCGCTTGACCGGCCGTGTACTCAAAATCTTTGCGCGGCCTACCCGCTATTACGTTACTTAATTATGTTATTATAACATTTTATAATAAAGCGTACATTTTGTAACTAAACATTAAATATTATGTGGGTCCATACTAAGACTTGCACATACCTAGTTAAACGATGTACATTATTAGATAATTATTATTCATGTCAACGCAAATAAAATAATAAAAACATGTTTTAATGTTTGTAAAGGCGAAATATAGCCTATGTAACAAAATTATTCACGATTTGTGCACAAATAGAATAAGATCATTTGTAGACACCAGTGTAACAACCTTTGCAGTAATAAAGACCTTGTAAAATCAAATCAGTCTCTCACAAATGTAAACTATCCTTAAGCTAGTTTTAAGCACCACTACTGTACATTTGTGAAGAGAAAATAAAAATATACTATACTATACTCTTCCAAATTCTTCTCGTGTAAACAGGGATAAAGCATTGTTTTTTTGTTCAATTAATTCTAAAACGTATTTATCAAACATTAATAATGGTCTTGCTCTTTTTTTTCATAGCGTGTCGCTAGTAGTCTAGATTCAGTCGTTCCAGAATTTAGCCGTTCTTGCTCTTGTTCTAGTTCTATGTTCGTTCGTTCTAAACCCACCTTCAGATCAATCCAGGTTTCTTCTCAATGTTTTGTCCGTTACGCCTTGGTAATAATATTTTAGGGGTATGAGGAACAGGGTGTAAAGTTCACTCATCCACCATAGAAAAGGGAGGATCCTCCGACCAGACGGGTGTCGTGTCTGGCGGGCAACTGGCCAGAGGTTGAAGTCGGGAGCTTGTATATATGTCCACCGCGCGGTAAACTCTAATTGCGCGATGCTGGATTTGAGTGACGTCAGGATGTTGTGTGACGTCAGGACTTTGATGCGTAGTTCGCATGTGGCGATGTAGATGCCGCCACAATATATTAAAAATGAGAATTACGCATTAGAAATTGACGGACAACCAGGTTTTATGTGCTACTTGGGTGAGACCTATGTTTGGCAGTGGATTACCATAGACTGAGTTATTATAAAAGGTCACAATTTTAATAAAAGCAAAATATAATAATAAATAAATATATAATAATAAAATAATAATTTAAATAATATTTTCTTTTTTATAATAATGTAGTTTTAGTTTTTTTTTTTGATATTATACAAAAAAACTTTATAAAACACGACCCAGAACAACCTGAAAATTCCGTAAAACTCATACATGTGATAAAACTTAAAATCACAGGAATACTTTGCAGCTTATGTCCCGCGCTCATCTCACGCTGCTTAATTAGTTACTTAACTGACGTCAGAAGGTGAGCAAAACTAGGCCAATGAGTTTGTGGAACTTTTAGATGCATCTGTTAGTCTTATATGAAATTAGTCTTCTGTGATATGATGCTGTAGTTTTCTCGCTGGGAAAGGTGTAAAAGTTGAGAGCTTCATCTGCTGAAACCTTCAAGACCAGCATTCAAGATGACGAATTTGATCATATTATACTATGGGAGAAATCTCTTAAAAATAATTGACTAGATTATCTTTTACTTAGGATTAAAATAACATACAATAATATAAAATAACAAGCAACAGTATGCCTGTTTTTCCTGAAGCTAGATGTGTCCTCATATACAATATTATTTTGCCAGTTATAAGTCCTGTGTAATAGGATCGAGTCTATTGATATAACATTCCCACTGCTGTGACACAGGCCTCTTCTTGGTGAGCGAAAGTGGGCCGTATTCCAACGCACAGGGCCTGTGCGGGTTGGTGGATGTCACATGTCTTCGAATTTTTGATTTTAGGAAATGCCAGTTTCCTCACGATGATTTTCTTCACCGCCTTGGGAGCAGCGGTGACGTAATAAATAACACAAAGCAAAGTGCCTATCTAGGTTCGGACCTACGAACTGTACGACATGTAAGTCCCCCGGCCGTTACTATTGGGCCACGATTAATTTTGACTGTGATCAAACTAAATAAATTTTGTTCTGATTCAGGAATTAAACCCATGGCAAAACTCAGCACAGGGCGGCAGAGCGCACGTAGCTCGCCGTCCGATAAGGACCAGGTCGACGGCGCGTTGTGTTCCACGCGCGCCTCAAAGAGATGTCCGCAGCAACTGACGGGGTCCGTTAGGGCCAATGCCTGCCAGGGTTGCGAGTTTGTCCGAAAGGGATATTGTGGCCCCGGCACACAGGCAACGGAAGGAACATGGGTGGATTTTAGTCAGTAAAAGTCTGACACGCCCTCAAAAAAAGGGCGGCAGAGCGCACAACCACTAGACCAACGAGGAAGTCTTAAGACTATGTGATAAAAGTGACCTTAAAAGCCAGACTATTAAAAGTTTAATCTGTATCAAACATTCAAGAACTACTAACAACTTATCTCCTCCTGGTACTTTCATGTTACCTCTCCTCTTGTGACAAACTTTCAAGTTGACTAATTAAGCATGTAACACCGTTGCTGACGTCATCAGGAAACTTAAACTGGGGTAGTTAGGGTGTGATTACACTCACACGACCGATGCCTTCATCCGTCGATCGGTAGGTGTAAAGTGAAAATTATCGATGAATGTGGCTTGTAAAATACGTCGAAAGGTAACACAGATTTTGGTTCGATCGGTCAAAAAAATACAAGATCAAATAATAAACGCCCACAAACATAATAAAAATAAAACTTATATTTTGCCGCTATCAGTGTCCTTCAACCGATTAAGCACAGTTGAATAGCTCATGATAATTGATCGATCCACGTTAAAAGGGTTTAAAACGACTTTGTTCTTTGCCATTGATCGATTATTAAACTCAAACTCAAAGCATTTATTTCAATTAAACCATTTACAGGCACTTTTGAATTGTCAAGGAATCGGTCAGTCAAAAATATGAAGCTAGTTGCGCATTCCAAAGCGTAGTAGGTACCTATGGAGAAGAACGGGCAAGAAACTCCTTGGACACTCACCTTTATAGTTCAAAGAAATAAGAGATAATAATAAAAAGTACCGAGACTTTTATTAGTTTTTTATTAGCAGAACTTCTTGATAAAGAGACAGTAACAAAAACTGCAACAGACTCTTTGCAAAGTGATATTGTTTTTAACTTCTAAGTTGCAGTCGATTTTTTTTTCATTTACATCCTTCGTTTTAGTGTGTTATATTTTCGGAGTGGTCTCCTAAAGCCCTTTATTTTGATACCCCACATGGTGTAGCTAGGAAAACATCGAAAAATTACTGAACAATAAATTCTTGTTTTGAAAGACAGATCTAAAATGTAAAAGTTGTAACGTTACGCGAGGGAGAGGCAAGATTCGCGCCCTCGTGCCCCTAGTCGCCGTAGGAGACGCCCCGGGCGTCGGGAGTCGCGAGCCGACTTCCGGCCACCGTAGGCGCGGGCTTGCGGACGGTGAGCAATGGGTAGCTCGCCGTCCGATAGGGACCAGGCACGGGTCGACGGCGCGTTGTGTTCCACGCGCGCCTCAAAGAGATGTCAGCACCAACTGACGGGGTCCGGAAGGGCCAATGCCTGCCGGGGTTGCGGGTTTGTCCGAAAGGGATATCGCGACCCCGGCACACAGGCACCGGAAGGAACACGGGTGGGTTTTAGTCAGTAAAAGTCTGACACGCCCTCCCGCTCCGCCCAGAGCGGGAGAAGTTACTTGATAATTTCCCAACCTCAAAAAAAAAAAAAAAAACCCGTCATCTGTCAAGCCATTTAATAAATTTAATTTTGCTTAGATTATTACGTCTAAACTTTTAGACTAACCTTCTTAGTCTAACTTTAAAATCCTAAGTTTTCTAATTAGTCGACTAACAGTGTTACTGTGGACTAAACTTACATAATGAGTTTAAAACGTCTAGTCATCAGTTATTTTGATAGTAGACATAGATTCTAATTGCTGTGTACAGGCAAGAATAGTGTTAGATTTACAGGTCCAAAATTAATTTTACCTTTTAATCTTCAGACACACTGAGGCTCATCGTCCACGACGCAAAAGTAACGTGTTACAAAATCAAATCATCAACGATTAGTCAGAATGTCACAGCAGAAGTATTTAAATGAACTAGTTAATAACGTGTTAGTACGTCGCGCTACTCACTGGTGACTTGAGTTTGTAACGCGTTATTTTTGAGTAGCGTCGTGGACGATGGGCCTTGGAAGAGTGATGACAAAAACTTGACTACTCAGCACACTCACAACATTGCTTTTAAAAGTAGTTACAAGCTAGCAGTCTGCTTACTTATTTCTTTGTTTGTCTGTACTATAAAAAAATAAGTATGAGTCCATGAGTCCAACCTTGTGGTATATTAGTTTGTTACGTCCCGCTAGTTGGCTAGTCTAGTCCGTTGTTTTATATAAAGCTACATTATTTACAAGGCGATTACATCGTAGTTCACAACTTATTTGATTAGTGTATCTACATATTATTATAGCTCAGCCTATAATATTAGTTCCTCTGGGACACAGACTACCTCCCTGTGAGATAGAGTGTGCCATAATCCACCACGAAGGCCCAGTGCGGGTTCGTGGATGTCGGATTTTCTTCACTGTTTTCAGAGCAGTGGTGATAAAATAAATTACACAACGAAAAGTGCCTGCCTGGGTTCAACCCACGACTAACGACAAAGCCACCACTGCTTTAAATAAGTAAGTGTACTTTCATATACTTACACCAAAATTAAAAGTCACACTTCGACTTAATTGTCTACTCCGAACACAATATTAGCCTCAAGTAACTTAATTAGTGGACTAACAATCTTTACATCACTGGACTCAACTAGGCTAATTAGTTTGAAAGTTCTCAGATGCATCGGAAAATGGTGCTCTGAAACCTGATAGGTTACGGGCACGTGTGAAATACCTAATTTGTGAAGAATGTTAATTATTTGTGGCTTTTACGAACTAAAAGGAAAGTTAATTGATTTAGGGGTGACTTTGCGGAAATCCATTATAAACTTTGCCCACCAACCCCACTTATATAGAATTACTGCTCCGCCTACCTCGCACCGCGCTCGACACTTGACGTGCCCACACGTCGGGTCCGAGTTCGCAACAAGTCAATCGCCTTCCTGAGGATGCCTCGTTGAGAGGTGGAACACGTGTTAATTTCTTACACGGTTCTTTATGACTCATTAAGAACAGTTACGCGGATTAAGTTACCAAATATACGTCGTCTATTGTTTTTTTTTTACTAAAAGGAATAAAGTTTTAAATATAAATAAAATTTGACGGTTATTATGTTTCCTATCTAATAAAACTCAACGGATTGACAGCTTTTTTTTTCGGATTTGGTCATCCAAATCCGAAAAAAAAAGCTGTCGATCCGGCACACAGATATTTTATAGCCTGGATTAACACATAGGATACTTTTTATCCCGTCATTCTCATGGAATCGAGATTTATGCGGGTAAAACCGCGGGGCGTTGCTAGTAATTCAATAAACTCACTCATGATTTAAAACTTTTAATGATATTTTTATCTGCAAAAAATCTATCTAATGCCATAATTACATGAAGCTCAGTGAAATCTCGTAAGCAAAGCTCTGACCTTCTTAGTAAGAAATACCAAGATCACTTTTAATTACCAACACACAACCAACACCATTATCACCAACACCAACCAAGATTATTTAGTCTGATTCGACACAACACCTATTTAATATTATTTTGTTAATCTATGAAATACCACCAATATGTTACTACTGACCCATTCGTTTCGAATAACATCAAAGTTTCGACGTAAAAGTTTAAAAGGTAAAAGGTAAATATTTTCTCCAGACTTGGGTTTAATGAAGGTCAGAGGGTATCAGAAGGTTTAACAAAATATGATATGAATTAATTAAATGTAAATATTAAAACTACAATCAATTTTCACCTAGTTTTTAATAGGGTTTGACGGAGTCTTTTTGGTTAGCAGTCTAGATTTGTGAAACTGTCTACATACTTAATAAAAATCTTAGATTCATTCATTCACTGACAGACAATGCACCACTTTAGCCGCTGGTTCTAAAAGCATGAAATTTTCCACAAAATTTCCTTATGTAGCGAATGTGAGCATTAGGGAAGAAATTTTAAAAATTCACCCCTTATGGAGTTATATAGGGCAAAAAAGTTTGTATGAAATATCGTAATTTTTTGCCGATAGATAATGGTTCGCACACGGCTTGTAAATGGTTCAAAAGGCAGAATACCGGACTTAGGACCTAAATCCGTTATTTGTATAATCACCTTGCTAGGAGCATGATGATGGAAAGGTCCTTTTGAAGCTGCACAGAAACTTTGCTCTCTTAAAATTGATGTAAAATCAAAATGTCTATAATGAATAAAAAAACTTTCATTAAAAACCTTAACAAGATTATTAAGAACCTAAGAACGTCCATAACAGGCAATAATTTTGCTACCAAGGTTGATTGGACTGGGTTGTCTTTTGACCACATAAAGGCTTTTTGTTGCCATGACAGAAAATCGTAATATAAAATACGATCTAATATTAGGCACGTACTCGTAAATCCCGATCTCAGTGCTGGGCAAAGGCCCCATAGACTTCCAGCTGTTTCGGCCGAGGACTACTTCGAATCACTGTTAACTCCGCCTTCCATCCGCTACATGGCCTGCCGACGACTTTAAGGTGTAGTAGGTATCCTTTCGGTATTCTTGCATGCTTAGATTGCTTAGTGCAACATTTCATTGTTATTTTCCTTGTTTACTTTTGTTCCTGTGTTTATTTCTATTGTATTGTCTTCATAAAATTGTTTTATTTTATTTTATTTTGTATTCTAAATAGTGATAATATCGGCCTTTTTTAACTTCTCCCGCTCTGGGCGGAGCGGGAGGGTGTGTCAGACTTTTACTGACTAAAACCCACCCGTGTTCCTTCCATTGCCTGTATGCCGGGGGTCGCGATACCCTTTTTGGACAAACTCGCAACCTTGGCAGGCTCGCAACCCTGGCAATTAAATCTATTATAAGGAAAATAAATCTCCTTAAAATAAACGCAGGGTGTCAGTTTCGCCGGGTTGCTAAAGCCTCACATACTATTCTTAGTAAGTTCGTTAATTAGTGAAGTTAGATCAACAGCCGCTGTTTCTGTTGCATGCGGCTTCCTGTAAATGTTTCTGACGTACAGTCTCTGAGGGACATTTGAATAAGGTTTTGATAATCAACTGACTTTATGATTATACTAGGTTTTTCTCAAGTTTAGATTGGCTGTTAGGCGAACTACATTCTTGTACGGGTCGGCATGATTCGGCAGCGATGCCGCCAGGTAGCAAAATATATAAATTTTCAAACCCACTCAAACTCATACTCAAAGCATTTATTTCAAATAAACCAAATTCAGGTACTTTTGAATTGTCAAGGGGTCGGTCAGTCAGAAATATGAAGCTAGTTGCCCATTCCAACGCGTAGTAGGTTCCTATGGAGTAGAATGGGCAATGGTGAAACTCCACGGACACTCTTTTATATCGGAATATTTTTTATAAATATTGTAATTATACATGACATGTGAGAATAATGTAGAAAGACGTGCACGTTAAAAGTGTCCGTAATAAAATATAAAAACAAAAACAATTCAAAAATTAAAATAAATTCAAATAAGCCGTGGCAGCTAAGAGATGACCAGTCCCCAATGACGGCGCCCGTTCACGAACATGACGCATGGATCAGCACCATTTAGCTCAACCATTTTGGGAACTGAATGGTCCAACACACACGCCACCACCAGCGAGACATTTGAGTGAGCATGACATACTCTCAGCCGCCAATGATAGCTGTAAAGTAGGTACATAGTGCTCACACGTGTGCTATGCAATTACATAATTATATAACCCACATTTTGTAAAACCAGAAAATAAATCAAAAATAATCTCAAAACTCGCAAACGCATAACACCGTAAAAACTATTAGTCACAGATGTGGCGGCAGGCGGACATCACACGGAGTTCCCTAATTAAGGAAGTTTGATCCAAATATCGGGCATGTGCCGCAACTTGTTACCATGCAAACGAATGCCATTTAACTAAAGTATAGTTTGGTTTAGGATTTATTATAAAGTTTTGGATTTACGACGGCTTAAAGTGTGGTTTTAGTTTGTAAATACTTGGTCCTTTATATGGGCATAGCATGCGCAGCTGTCTATGCACGGATAAGCTATTTCTAACGTATGTACTAGCTGCCGATATAAAATGTGAGGATTTTATTATAATGCATCCCATTTTGATGCATGCAATATATATCTGAAACTGCAATCAACAGATGTTTTAATAATCGCTTATTTTCATACATACCATAAATATAAATTTACCAGTATGATCAGGAATACGATTTTTCAACTGATTTTATTCTCTGAATTTATAAAATAAGACTGATGAAATGGTCGAGTTCATAATTGTTTTACCATATTTGACTTCCACTAGTTAAATCCTTACAAAGATACTTTAAATTACTTAAAAGCAATACGTCGTCTTTATCCGAAGAGGTCTTATTGTCTGTTATGCGTGGGTTTGAGGGCTAGGAGATGTAATTAAATGAAACACAATAATATTCTGAATAATCAGATATCTCTGATCACATTAAGGAATGAACAGTAATGTAAACGACATTCCACCGACTACGTAAGACGCGAGCGCACATCAATCAACTCACTGCACTGCAAGTGTAGTCTAGTCACCAATCACCATGATCACCACTATCCCGGTCGCCATACCACAGTCATTATTAATCAATACCGGCTTCGATCCCACTTCGCGATCCTTCCTTCTGACAGGGGGCCGCCTTCCTCGTACTCGGGTTTACGTCAAGTTGACAGCTGTCATAATAGTTTTAAAATCAACTCCGTAAGTTTAGCGTCGTAAAGCCTTTAGACGCGCCGTCATACTTTTTTCAAGATAATATTTACATAAATAATTTAAAAGCTTTTTTTTTTTTTTTTCAACGTCGGAAATTATCAAATAACTTCTCCCGCTCTGGCCGAAGCGGGAGGGCGTTTCAGACTTACCGACTAAAACCCACCCGTGTTCCTTCCGTTGCCTGTGTGCCGGCCCCCCCTCCGGGTATATCCCTTTCGGACAAACTCGCAAGCCTTTTTTTTTTTTTTTTGGATGGGAAATTATCAAATAACTTCTCCCGCCGCTCTGGGTGGAGCGGGAGGGCGTGTCAGACTTTTACTGACTAAAACCCACCCGTGTTCCTTCCGTTGCCTGTGTGCCGAGGTCGCGATATCCCTTTCAGACAAACCCGCAACCCCGGCAGAAACTCGCAAGCCTGGCAGGAAAACCTACAGGCTAAAAAAAAATATGAACAAACAAGTATATAACAAAACCGGAGAAGTACGTGCCGGGACCACGTATTTTTTTATTGCGTTGACTTAGAAACATAATTTTTTTAGAGCTCCAAGGGACCGTAGATCTACATATTTGATATTAATTTGAACTTGAAACCTCCTCGAGTTCCTGAAAAGAGGGTCTTGACAGACTGACAGACAAGCAGACGGACAACGAAGTGATCCTACAAGGGTTCCGTTTTTTCCTTTTGAGGTACGAAACCCCTAAAAGGAGGGCAAATAATCATAGGCCATCAAATATTCGTCAGCATCGCCGTCAGTAGGAAAAGTGCCCGAAAGGCTGGCAGCATTGCCACGTTGTATGGCAATGCTGATTCTTTGGCCAAAAAATAGGCCAGCCCTCTGTTCACGTGGAGAGACGACCAACCGCTTGGCGATGTCTCAAAAAACTAAGTGGGCCCTCGGACCCCATGGCCCTAGTGTTTCAACCACGAACGGCTCGTAGGTACATATAAGTCCCAATAAGATTCGAGTAGGTATTTGCGCTGTTTTCGGTTGAAACTGTTACATAGACAAATAGAACTAGTGACCTTGTGACCGTGCAAGTGACATTCAACCTTGTGGCGGTAAAGCAATTACGAGGTCCACTATACTACCAAACATGATCTGCCGATTGATTCTGTAAAAATATCACCGCGAAACTTAGGTGAAGTGAGCGTGAAGTGAGCTGTCAATAGTGTTAATTCTTAGCATCCTGCCGGTCGATTAGTGACAGTGACAGCTCACTTCACGCTCACTTCACCTAAGTTTCACGTTGATCTTTTTACAGAATCGACCGACTGGAGTCTAGATCATATTCGTGTCAAGATTCTAGACACAGTTTGGGTGCCAGACAACATAAAACTTGTCTCCAAGGCCTCGAAAACTTCCACATATTCTTTATATATTGAACTATAAGGTACCACACGATGACACATCAAGCTATACATTTCCAGTATAATCTGACCTCACATTGTACGGAAAGCCTATAGTATGCGAGGTCTGATTATTCTGGAAATATATAGCTTGATGTGTAGCAGTGTGTACATGGACAAGAACTTTCAGATATCACTCCAACTCTAATTAGCAAAGTTTTATTTCGTGCTAAGAATGTTATAGTTAAGGGAAGGGAAGATCCTCCGACCAGCACGTGTAGCATGACCACCGTAGAAACGGGGTTTGTCGACGGAAGAATAGACAAAATGACAGATAAACAATCACTATCTGTCATTTTGTCTATTCTTCCCTCGACAAAACCCGTTTCTATGGCGATCATGCTACGCGTGCTGACGGGTGTCATGTCTGGCGGGCAACTGCCCAGAGGTTGAAGTCGGGAGCTTGTATATATGTCCGCCGCGCGGTAAACTCTAATTGCGCGATGCAGGATTTGAGTAACGTCAGGATGTTGTGTGACGTCAGGTCTTTGATGCGTAGTTCGCATGTGGCGATGTAGATGTCGCCACAATAGTAGGTACACATGGCTACATATCAAGCCATTTCCAGTATAAGCTGATCTCACAATGTATAGGATTTCCGTACAATTAGAAGTCAGCTGGAAATGTGATTGATGTGTAGCCGTGTGTACAGTTAGGTAGTTATGTCTACGTAAACAAGTTTAATACTATTCATTCCTAGTGCAAGTAGGCATAGTCTTTTTTTTAAAATATATTATTATGAAAAGGTTTTATTTATTATTTTTTCTTTACTGGTATTCTCATTACAAGCAATGTGGTGAACGTCAAATGCCTTGTCAAAATCGTTAGAACAATTTTCATCAACATTTTAAAAGCTGTTTTTTATAATAATTTTAAGAGCACTTCGCTTGACCTACTTCTCTATGGTCTGTTTTTCCTCCTCAGTATAAAATCCAGGTAATTTATTTGGCAAACAATGTAATAACTTCGGTTATAAATATCCAGAAACTGTTAGAAGCCCTCTTAATGAGTTATTTTCTTAAGTAAAACATACATATAAAATAAAATGATGAGGTAAATGTCACTGCAGGGATCCAGCAGAATATCAGCGTCAGGTATATTTTCCTGACACATGCTGAGTTGGACTCCCATTTGGTGCAACCTTGAGACGCACACCGCACTTTGTATGTTTCACTATTTTAAAGTGTCTTAGCCAATAGTCATCACAATGTCTTTATTTTCTTCTTTATTTGATTTTTTTGTATATTGGCACATAGCTATATTCATGTATTTAGTTATTATTTAATCGTGTTTTTGTATTTTATGCTGTCTTTTGTGTGCACCAAATCAACGATTTATCTATAAAAATAAAAGAATGAAATTTAGTTCAACAATCTCTAATAATTTTGAACTTTTTACTCATTATAAATAACAATTCGATATGAGAACACTTAAACCTCCACGTAGCGTTCTAGAATGTCAAGTGGCTACTTCAGACACTGCAGGAGCATACTCGGTAATGATTTGTGCTTTCTCAAGTAAATTTCATATTATATTATCGAAGTAAGGATTTTAATTAGGTGGAGAAAGAGTAAAATTGTTTATTTATTTTATGAGAATCGATTTATAGATTACATATACCTGATCCTTTTTTTTTTTTGAGCGTTGTGAATTATCAAATAACTTCTCCCGCTCTGGACGGAGCGGGAGGCGTGTT
The DNA here is from genome assembly GCA_914767755.1 of Agrochola circellaris. Taxonomy (NCBI): domain Eukaryota; kingdom Metazoa; phylum Arthropoda; class Insecta; order Lepidoptera; family Noctuidae; genus Agrochola; species Agrochola circellaris. Next base: position 13,027,969 of record OU611862.1, read on the forward strand.
AGACTTTGACTGACTAAAACCCACCCGTGTTCCTTCCGTTGCCTGTGTGCCGGGGTCGCGATATCCCTTTCGGACAACTCGCAACCCTGGCAGGATATAACCTGATCCTGAAATGAAGTTGTATCACGCTTAATAATCTTACCTTAAGGGGACTACAGGACCTAAACGTGCCTAAACGCAAGTTTTATAATGCCTAAAAGAATATGATCCACTGCAGTAAACAAAATCAGAAAAATATATGATATTCTTCAGGATATATGCTAGTATGATAGTGTGTTGAAAACATAATACAACTAATTTGATACGATAGAAAAAAATCATGAAGATACCTCTAAAAATTTCTTTTAGCGATTAAAAATCATATTAATTTACATGCAATCATTCTGATTTTTTGTCAGATTATTCTACAAGCTACATATTAGCATAATAGTGTTTTAATTTTCCAGTCCAATCAATAGATTTTCTGTAAATCGCTAACTGCTTCATATTTTGCAATAAATTACCTGCGTCGTGTCATCGCGCTTCTCTTTCATTTCTATGCAGTCCGACAGTGACCGCGCTTTAGCTGTTGTAAGCCTCTTAATAAGGGTAGTGTAAATACCTTAATTTCTAAATAAAAATGGTATTAATTAGGAATTAAGGTATTTTCTTCATGATGTTGTTCTTCTGAAAGGTCAGTTGCGTAGTACTCGCAGTCGGCGTGCGTGTATGACCAGATGTATGGACGTAAACGAGTATGTAAGGTCCGTAGCAGGTGGCGTTCTGTAGTTCCTGCCTACCCCAATTGGGAAGAATGCGTAAGTTTATGTATGTGTATACAATTTATAGTTTTCATATTCATATTCATATTCATTTATTTGCGTTCCACGAGGTAAAACAAGATGTTAACAAAAGGCTTAGAGCTAAGAGCCGTTGTAGACCCTGTCAGGGCACAGCAAAAATTAGGGAGAAAGCTAAAAAAAATAATTAAAATTATACATGAAAAATAAGTAACTGTTTACTGTAAATACCATCTATTGCCCGCGACATCATCTGCTTCTATTTTGTGTTTCATATTTTTAGGGTTCCGTACCTCAAACGGAAAAACGGAACCCTTATAAATAGGATCACTCGTGTCTGTCTGGCTGTCCGTCTGTCACTGAAATTTGCTCCGAATCTAATGGACCGATTAAGTTGAAATTTGGTACACATATGTATTTCTCTGTGCCAAACACGGACGTGTAACGTAAATAAATGAATTTTGAATATGGGGTTACTTTTGGGGGGCAAATAACAAAATAAAAATAAAATGTATTGCATACTGAACCATGTGACATATCAAATGAAAGGGGATATTGCGAGGATCTCAAATATATTTTTTTAATAATTTAAAAAAAAGAATTGATGAAAATTGATCATTCGTGAGATTAATACATCCCAACTACGGAACCATTCATTGTGCGTGGTCTGACACGCACTTGGCCAGTTTTTTTAATACAAGTACTCAGGATGAAATTAAACCTAAGTCCTTCTACAATTGGCGGGCTATCTGTCTTTCATAACGATTCAGTGGTTTAGGCGTGAAAAAGTAACAGATAGACAGTTGGAGTTACTTTCGCAAGTATAATTTGACATGGAAGAATGGATACAGCTATCCTTAGTAATATTATAAACGCGAAAGTAAGTTTGTTTCTTTGTTACGCTTTCACGCTAAAACGGCTAAGCGGATTTGGATGAAATTTGGCACACGGGTAGACCATGACCTGAAATAGGACAAAGGATACTTTTAACACTTTATTTTATATTTTTGAGGGTTGGAAATTATCAAATAACTTCTCCCGCTCTGGGCGGAGCGGGAGGGCGTGTTAGACTTTTACTGACTAAAACCCACCCGTGTTCCTTCCGTTGCCTGTGTGCCAGGGCCACGATAACCCTTTCGGACAACTCGCAACCCCGGCAGGATACTTTTTATCCCTGAAGTACGTTCTCGTGGGATACTTTCCGAAATGCACGCGGACGAAGCCATTGGCAAAAGATTGTAATAAATAAACTAAAGCATAAAAACTTTACAGTTCACTGAACCCATTAGACAAAAACAATTTACACACAAAAACACGCTGACAATATTCCATTAAATTTAACCACAAATTTATGGTTTTATGAAAACATCGTTAAAAAATTCATGACAAAAAAAGTCATCGCGGTGAAAGAGGGAAAAATGTCAGTGGTTTGGTTCATTTTCAAATTAATAACGGATGTTGATACAATATGCAGAATCCTATGGGAACTGTGTGCGTATTAATTTTCCTGAGTAGTATGTTGATATGTTTCGCAGTCATTCGATTTCTACGTTATTTATACTCAAGGGTGATAAAGAGTTTTTGAGTTATGTTTTCATGTTATGAAGATGAAGTCTATCAGCCGCCATCTTACTCGTAGTTTTAATCATCTTTCGACTTTCCGGTCCGGATCTTTCGGTTTTTTTTAATGTGAGACGTTCTCAATCTGTTATTTTGAATTAGTGTTTAGTTACTTTTGTTGTTGTGTATCAAAATATAGCTACAATGTCAATAGAGGTACTATGAAGAAATCTAAAACTTAAAGAACATAACTTTGGTAAGATCAACGAAAACTAATTGATTTGATGAATAAAATTATTGGAGCTACAATTCAATGTCTTCCAATTACACATGATAATGATGGCATCAATTCCTCAGTTGCCAAATGTTATTATGAAGACAAAACCATTACTCTCTCACTTTACATCACCTTTTTAATACATTCAAATCCAACGTCCTAAAATAACCTAGAAATAAGCCCCCCTATGGGTGTGGCGCCATCTATTGCTAATCGCTAGCCGTTGACAACGTTATTGATGAGCGAGCAATTAATCATGATCACTTGTCCAAAGGGGTTCGGTTTCACTTAGCGCCTGTTTGCTTTTCGCGATTTATTTTCAGGAAGCCTTTTTGAGTGTTATTCGAAGCTAACTTTGGGTTTTAGATTATACTACAACGATACTCAAAATTGGATCTCTACTAAAATACGGATTAGCATTCTTCGGTTTTGCCAGCATACAGATAAACCCTAAAAGGTTTTCGTTCAGTGGATAAAACCAAATTGTAAAATAGGCTAAGTATTTTAGAAATAAATAATAATAATAATTTGCATGGTTACTGGTTTAGATCAGTAACCATGCATGGATTGGTCCAACGGTGGTCTGAAAAAAAATCGCCGTAAGCGATAAGACCGTCAATTCTAGATTTTTATTGTTTTTGATTGTTACGTAAGATCCTATTCTATATTAATTTGATTTGAATAAAAAAAAATTAACTTGGGGGTTAAAAACAGGATTTTAGATAATTTAATAATCAATAGTTGACCTAATAAAACTTTTGATTAATAACTAATTAGAATATAAATAGTATACCTATTTAACCTTATGTGACCTTATGTCATGTACCATCGAAGAAGTTCGTATCTAACCACCGTAAGGACTATTCTTGCTTGCAGCGCTCGGCGACTATACAAGCGGGCCGGTAACAGATGTGTTAATCGTGTTCACGGGATTTTGTTTTGAAACTGATTAGATATGAACTTCTTTGATGGTACCTACAATCTATGCAAATAAATATACTTTACTTTTACTTTAATTTAATATTATTAGGTATAGAGTTTGTGAATAATGGTAATCTATAAAAGACGCAAGTCTAGATGAAGCAATAAAAATAATCATATACACAAAAATATGGGTTACATATCTCATGCTAATTTAGCCCGCTCGTCAAACTTGCGCGCTATATAAAGACCAAAATTCATAGCCAACATGAAAGTATAATATAAGTATGACATCGTAAAATGAACCCAACTTGACCCGCCTTATAGCGTCTAGTTTTATATGCTTTATGATATCTCATAGTTTTATGTTTGGGAGCTGGTTTAAAGGAAAGGCGGCATCGAGATAGTTACTTACTTTCAAATGTTTCTTGGAATATTTTATCGCGTTATAAGAAATGTTATTAAGAATACTCTAATGTCAATAGGTACCACTTCCGTTGGTAAAAATATTCGTCAAACAATCACACAGTAGTTGGGCCTATTTTTTTCAAGATTTATAATTGGCAAAGGGTTTTATGTTACCCAGTAACTAGGTTGGAAATGTCAAAGTCAAAGTCAAATCATTTATTTCAAATAGGCCCTCGTAAGGCACTTTTGAAGGTCAAAATTTACAAAAAAAAAAAAAACTAGTCGCTCTTTCCAAAAGGTAGTTTTCGTATGCTGAATAATGGGCAAGAAACTCCACCGTTACTCTTTTAAAATGTTTTACAATATTTTGTATAGGTTTGTACATTAGTTATATAATTATATATGAAGACGATGCACCTAGAATACAATTACCACAATATATTATACCAAAATAGGTAAAAATAATTAAAAATGAAGAAACGACAGATAAATCAATTATTTGATAGATACATGGTGCTCATATATTTACAAATAATGCAAAAGCAGACGATTTTCCTAAAATTTCTTAATTAATAAGTCAGTGTATGAGGAAGTTATCACAGAATGCAAAATCAATGTAATATAAAAGAAAAAAAGAACAATAAAATTAGCAACTAGCTATATTTTGTCTAGAACGAATAATTCCAGGATAATTCCTATGGAGCAGGACCAGCATGTTTCCAAGCATTCTTATCTTGGATATAATCCTCTTATTTATAATATGCTTGTTTACAAAGTGTACTTTTAATATGAGTTTTAAATTTTCTTTCATTTAATTGCAATATATCACAAAGTATTTTGTTGTAACATTTAACACAGTACCCCATAAAAGATGGCAGATAGGCAGTTGCCTACCCCAAACATGAACATTGCGACACCCTTAATAAAATTTTCAAAAACTATTCATATTTTTGTAACTCATAAAAGTTATTCAAGTTTGTAATAAATATTCGGATGGAACCCTAAAAACTTAGACAGGCGGGCCACCACTAAAATGCTATACCACACCATCTATCATAAGTTGGTCTATCAAACGCGTTCGTTGAAATAGTGAGTGTTAGGACAGAGATGGAATGGAGGGATCACGGCGACTGGTCACATCTGCTCTTGAAACTTATATCTAGACGTAATGTTTTATTTGACGCAACAGCGGGGAGGGACATAAAGTAAAGAATTGGGTTGCTTGCTACGAGCTACCAAAATTAGGACCACGTATGATTTATCTTTGTGAAAATCGTTCAGTAAAAGAATTTGTTGTTCAAAACATGATAGCTGCAATTGCGTGTTATTTTTCATCGCACAATATTATTATCATTCGTTCCAATAGTGTCTTAAACATTACTAGATTCGTATAGACGGATTAAGCAGCTTGTAATAACGTGTGTGGCGTATGTAGTATGTACCATCGAAGAAGTTCATATCTAACCACCGTAAGGACTATTCTTGGTTGAAGCACTCGGCGACTATAGAACCGGACCGGTAACAGATGTGGTCATAGTGTTCACGGGATTTTATTTTTAAACTGGTTAGATATGAACTTCTTTGATGGTACTACATATAATTAAATTCTCTAATTAATAATTGCCTGTCACTCAATGTCAACGTTGCGTCGTCTGATTACTATACTAATACGACTTAGAAAATGTCTGTAAAATTTATAATATCATAAGAGATTATAGTTAGTATCAAATTCAGTCTCATACTCAAATATTTAACATAATTCCATTCTCTAAATAAATTCTCAAATTTTTTATTTTAGTTTATAAAAGTTGGGTACAAACATGAAATATCCAACGTTATTGAAAAAGTTATAGATACTCCTACGTACCTACGTTATACGTTTAATTAAATACGTGTTTATTGTGACATTAGAAATAATTATGTTGAAAAAGACGAGTATTAACGAAAATTAAACTTGTAGAAATATCTAATGAGAGTTACTCACACTTCTCTAAAAAACTTTTTCGAGTTTACATGTTTTTGCCTTCATTCCATAATTACCAGAATTGGCTCAAATATATTTTCCTTTGTGGCAAAGAACTTTGCAGAATCCTCTTCATGTCGTAAATGCTTAGCAAGAAAATATTCCTATTTTTTTTTCCATCAGAGTAAAAAGTCCTGTTGCCATTAACTGAAGTTACATCAAGTGTTGAACCAACTTACCGTGATGTCTTGCGAAAGCGACCCTTAAGTGCGTGTTAAGTATTACTTTAGAAGCTTAGACGTGCTCAAACTTTTTCAGGAGCAAGATTTTTTACTGTCACATTTGTTTACTTTGATATCCAACGCTATATTGAAAAAGTTAAGCTTTACGGATTTTCGTATGAATGTTACAAAGAAGGTTTTACGTCTCGAGATTTTTTGGGTTTTGGAGACAACAGAATTTGCAGCTGTATCATCTCCTAATCTTCGAATTTTGAGAGTAATTTAGAGGTATTTGGGACTCAACTACTTGATGTTTCATCGTACAGTAAAGTGGTATTATCGCTCTTTAGAACCTTCTTTATGACATCTTGGAGAGGTATTAGGGAGAATCGTTAAAGTAATGATTTCGATATTTTGCGATTTAAGCTCATCTGAGTGACTTCGTTGAAAATAATGTTAATGAGAAAATAATAAAAATGTGACTTTCTGACTCAAATACCGATAGTCGTTGTTGGGACCATATGAGTATCGTGGTTGGAGAAGGAAAGTAAATTAAATTCGGGTGTACAAGATAAGGTCTATTCAAATGACCATGAATATTAAGCACTATATCGCTACTAACATTAGTTACACGGTACACAAGTTATTGCCACGGCGCTGGGTAAACGACTGGCTGCTAAAATTAATGCGCGGGGAACATTGTATTTTGCACCGCTAGCATTACTGCTACTTGTAAGAAAAGAGAAAGAAAATACGTTTATTTGCGGTACACATGACGCAAGGAAAGATCAAAACACGAAAATAAACAAGGCCCTACAGTCGTCACAAAATCCAATCCTGTATATCGACGATGAAGTGACAAGAACTCCTAACTGACATTTTTGAGATTTTACTTTTTTTACGTAGATAGACTTTAAATAATTGTTTGCGTGAGCAGGCAATAGCAGCTAACTTCATATCTTATTTTTTAACGAGTTATTAATAACTGACAATAACTATTAAGCAAATGTGCATCAAATTTGCTGACAATATCATCTAAGAAACTAATAACAATAACTACTAAATAACCCTAACGTAATTATTTCTGTCAAGACCTCCTATCTTCACTCCTGCTAGATCCGTCCTTACTTTCAAGCAGCTACCGGCCGACTGAATGGGCCTGCTTGCGTCTAGGAAGGTTAATTAAAAATTATTCTATGAAAATCACGCCTTTTCTTTAAAATATTATAGAATTTCCTTACTAGAAATATCTTCTTTCTTTGCTATTATAATGTATATTTTCAAAGCCTAGTTTGCAATATCACCTACCTACGTCTAAATAAAAAAGTTGATTGTATATACACTAGTCGCACATAGCCCCCTATACCCGCTTCTTATTTAATATATATCCAATAACAGTATTTTTCATACGTTGCGTTTAAAATAAATAAAACGTTTTTTTCGTTTCCTGTAAAATCATGTTCTGGTAGATAAAGGTTCTTGTCACTTCATCGTCGATATGCTGCCCACATTCGACATCCTGTAAGCTTCACCAGGTCATTGATCTCCCTTGTAGTGCCCCTAATCAGCTCTGCACGCGTAGCATGACCACCGTAGAAACGGGTTTTATCTACGGAAGAATAGAAAAAATTACAGATTGTGATTGTTTAACCGTCATTTTGTCTATTCTTCCGTAGACAAAACCCGTTTCTACGGTGGTCATGCTACGCGTGCTGCTCTAGTTCTCAGTACGTAGTCTGTCACCATCAGCCATATTTCTTGAATAAGAATAATGAATTCCACCTTTTTTTTAATTGTGTAAATATACATCTCAGAGCTAAGTAATAACCGCATGGTTCGATCCATTTATTAATTATTTATTTATTTATTTAAACTTCTCGCACACAATAAGGTACAAAGTTGGACTTAATGCCTTAGGCAGGTTGAGCTACGCTTGCCGGGGTTGGTCTATGGATGGGTGACCATCTTAACATACTGAGACTCCTCCGTGCTTCGGAAAGCACGTTAAGCCGTTGGTCCCGGCTGTCATTCGTGGATCTTTGACAGTTGTTACGGGTCGTCAGAAGCCCGAAAGTCTGACAACCAGTCTTACCAAGGGGTATCGTATTACCTAGTTACTGGGTTGTGGAGGTCAGATAGGCAGTCGCTCCATGTAAAATACAGTATTCAGCTGCATCCGGTTAGACTGGTAGCCGACCCCAACATAGTTGGGAAAAGGCTAGGTAGATTGTTTTTTTTTTTGTAATACATAATAATATCTAAGTCACATTTAAGTATCGCCACACATGCAGGCTATTTAAACGCTGATATAAATACTTAATCACTTATCTATTCCCATCTATATACAGCATTCCAATACCATATAACTGTTCAGGTTTCGAATCCCCCTTTATCGTTTCCAACTACCCGAATATTAAAATGTAACCAGCCATTTTCCATTTCACGTTACCTGTACTGTATTCACTTGGTATGCTTTGTGCGATGAAGTGAATTCGGTAATGGTTTAGGCTGAGAACGATAGATATATTTGTCAGTTGATTTGATAGTCAGTTGTCTAATAATAGGTCTTTTGAATTGTAGGGTGATTGGTTAAATCCTTTATAATTGGTTGCCAGCAGTGCTATTCTGTAACCATCTCACCGTGAAAACTTAGGTGAAGTGAGCGTGGAGTGAGCTGTCATTCCACAGGGATTGACACTATTGACAGCTCACTTCACCCAAGTTTTCACGGTGAGATGTTTACAGAATAGCATGACTGTAGTGATTGTGAAATTACCTTTAAGTATGTGATTGCGGTTCTTATTTTCATGTTTGGTGCCTACTTTTCAATATTAGATACACCAGATCTCGTTTTTTATCCATCCTAAAATTAAAGGTTATCGCTGTTAGCACTAATATCAAATGGTAAAACTGTATCCCTAATTCCTCACACTGCTTTGTGTATTGGAAGCTAGACAATCTAACTACCTACGTATCTATTATTTATTGATTACAAGATTTCGTTGCTGCACTTTGATTCACAGATAAATATTCAGACAGTTATTTGGAGCGAGTTGATCTGAGACATTTGGTAATATTAGATTTGTATCCCTACCTATGATTCAGAAAATAACTTAGTGTTGAAAGTTCTGTTTACTACAATGGAGCATGGTATGTCCTTACAATGATCCCACGTACACTATACCTACACTTTCTCGGGAAAATTTTCGTTTTCCTCTAACAAATATACTATTTCTACCTATTACGTGGGTGTCTTATGAGGTAACCAAACAGTGTAGGTATACACCATACGTTTATTACTAGCTAAAGTATCTTTTCATGCAGAAATACCGATCTCTAAATAGCTGCAACGAACAAAATAGTTACATACGTCTTCTACTGTCAAAGAGAGGAGAAATTTAAAAAGGCCTGAATCGTAAAAAATATTGTATAATCAAATAAACTTAATTTAAAATGGTTTTCCTTTAAACTTTTTCGAGATAACCGAAATATTTCCGAACATAACGATTGTTTTATTTTTGTTTCAGAATCATCCACCATGTTTGCGAAAGTGTTAATTTTCTTCGCATCAGTAGCAGCACTGAATATTGGTAAGTCACAAGTTTAATAATTTATAAATATCTATGTACAGTCGAAACAGCTATTTTATATAGGTACAGGCAGCTAACTTGCTACTACTTTTAAGCAATTGTGAGTGTGCTGAGTATTCAATTCTGTTGCATCACTTTCTTAAGTATGTCTTACGTAATCGCTTTCTTAAATTCAAATTTTCTATAGTTTAATGCATTTTGCAGGTCAGTGTCAGGTTTTATGTTTATTAAAATATGATTTGCGACAGTAACAAATATGACTTTACATAATTATAATCATAACAATCAGCAATATGTACAACTCCATAACTTAGTATAATTGTCAAATGTCATGATTTCATGAAATAGTCATTCAATGGGATTACATGAACTTAGAGAGTTGTATTGATCATTTTTATGATTATAATTCTATAAATAAATATTTGGTACGGCCGCGAATCATATTTAGATCAACATAGAACATGATACTGACCTGCAAATTGCAAGAGTAAGAAAATTTGAATTTCGCGGGCTACCTTGACACTTTCGACTTAAGTTGAAATAATTATTAAGCACCCAAAAATTTGAAAAAATAATTATATTGGCAGACCGCATAGAATTAACTCTGGATGGATGAAATGGCGGCAGGACACGGGAACAATCTGCGACTCCCAAATTTCCCTTTAACTTAAGGGGAAGACCAAAGAAGGGATGAATGTACTTTGGGAAAGATGATATGGCTAGAAGGGAAGTGACTACTGAAATGACGACTAATAGAGAAGTATACAAGAAAAAGACACGTTGCGACGACCACAAATATTTGGAAGAGAATAATGATAATAGAAATATGTTTTTTTTGCGATAATCCCAAATAACTCATTCGATGGCTTATAAAAAAGCCCATTGCAGTCATCTTTACATACCAAGACCCCTCCGTGCCTCGGAAAGCACGTTAAACCGTTGGTCCCGGCTGTCATTTGTAGATCTTTGACAGTCGTTACGGGTAGTTAGATGTCCAAAAGTCTAACAACCAGTCTTATCAAGGGGTATCGTGTTACCTAGTAACTAGGTTCTGGAGGTCAGATAGGCAGCCGCTACATGTAAAATACTGGTATTCAGCTGCATCCGGTTAGACTGGAAACCGACCCCAATATAATGGGAAAAGGCTAGGCAGATGATGAAGCGCTATCAAAATATTTGCATAAAGAAGGATGTAACGTTACAACCATTATCACTGATTTCTCCGAAATAAATGCTATCCAAAATATGTACATGTGGCGGCATCTACACCGCCACATGCGAACTACGCATCAAAGACCTGACGTCACTCAAATCCTGCATCGCGCAATTAGAGTTTACCGCGCGGTGGACATATATACAAGCTCACGATTTCAACCTCTGGGCAATTGCCCGCCAGACATGATACCCGTCTGGTCGGAGGATCCTCCCTTTTCTATGGGATGAGCGAACTTTACACCCTGTTCCTCACACCCCTAAATACATAAAGAACAATGTTTATAAACAGTTTTCATTTTATGTATTCACGCAAAAACTGGCCTATCGGATACGTAGAAAATTTGCATCCTGATATTTGCCCACAGTTGCATTAAAAATACTTTTATTGGTCCATTTATTTCGTTACTATTAACAAAAACAAAATAAATCCAGGCCTTTTACCCACGGAAGTAGGTGGACCCTGCAGTCAGCCTTGCTACCATCTTGTTGACTTGCTATTATTTTTGCACGGCATGACACATAAGTTTTATTCATGAATATAGCTGTAGATGCTGATGCAAAAAAGTAGAAGAAGAATATAGAAAGAGAATACCATCATCTTCGTCATCTTCTACCAGTTATTGCTCGACGTCCGTATGTCACTGCAGGGATCCAGCAGAATATCAGCGTCGAAGGAACACGGGTGGGTTTTAGTCAGTAAAAGTCTGACACGCCCTCCCGCTCCACCCAGAGCGGGAGAAGTTATTTGATAATTTCCCATCCTCAAAAAAAAAAAAAAAAAAAGGTATATTTGCCTGACACATGCTGAGTTGGACTCCCATTGATGCAACCTTAAGACGCACACCGCACTTTGTACGTTTCACTATTTTA